>CM073135.1:52175461-52775461 GCA_037039145.1 Fundulus diaphanus
TGGGAGTAGTTACACGCCGACGGAATAATAATAATAATAATAATAATAATAATAACTAGAAAAAGCTGTTCCTACGCAACAGCGAGTGAGAATGCTAATTTGCAGAATGATTTGAGGAGAAGGTGCAGAAGATCCATGCAGAAGAGAAAAAATAGCTGAAAAACATTGAAGAATTTGAAAAATTTGAAGAATTTGAAAAATTTGAAGTAATTTGTAGTAGTAGTAGTAGTAGTAGTAGAAGTACTATCAGTAGTAGTAGTAGTAGTATCAGTAGTAGTAGCAGTAGTAGTAGTATCAGTAGTAGCAGTAGTAGCAGTAGTAGTAGTAGTAGTAGTATCAATAGTAGTAGTATTAGTTTTTAAAGAATTTGAAGGAATTTGAAGGAATTTGAAGAATTTGAAGGAATTTGTAGTAGTAGTAGTAGTAGTATCGGTAGTACTAGTAGTAGTAATAGTTGTATTATTAGTAGTAATAGTAGTAGTATCAGTAGTAGTTGTAGTAGTATCAGTAGTAGTAGTAGTATCAGTTTTTAAAGAATTTGAAGGAATTTGAAGAATTCGAAGGAATTTGTAGTAGTAGTAGTATCAGTAGTACTAGTAGTAGTAGTAGTTGTATTATTAGTAGTAATAGTAGTAGTATCAGTAGTAGTAGTAGTAGTAGTAGTATCAGTAGTAGTAGTAGTATCAGTTTTTAAAGAATTTGAAGGAATTTGAAGGAACTTGTAGTAGTAGTAGTAGTAGTAGTAGTAGTAGTATCAGTAATACTAGTAGTAGTAGTAGTTGTATTAGTAGTAGTAACAGTAGTAGTATCAGTAGTAGTAGTATCAGTAGTAGTAGTAGTATCAGTTTTTAAAGAATTTGAAGGAATTTGTAGTAGTAGTAGTATTAGTAGTAGTATCAGTAGTACTAGTAGTAGTAGTAGTTTTATTAGTAGTAGTAATAGTAGTAGTAGCAGTAGTAGTTGTAGTAGCAGTAGTGGTAGCAGTAGCAGCAATAGTATCATTAGTAGTAGTAGTAGTAGTAGTAGTATCAGTAGTAGTAGTAGTAGTAGTAGTAGTATCAGTAGTAGTAGGAGTAGTATCAGTAGTAGTAGGAGTAGTATCAGTAGTAGTAGTAGTATCAGTTTTTAAAGAATTTGAAGAATTTGAAGGAATTTGTAGTAGTAGTAGTAGTAGTAATATCAGTAGTACTAGTAGTATGAGTAGTAGTAGTAGTAATAGTAGTAGTATCAGTAGTAGTTGTTGTAGTATCAGCAGTAGCATCAGTAGTAGTAGCAGTAGCAGCAGTAGTATCATTAGTAGTAGTAGTAGTAGTAGTAGTAGTAGTAGTAGTATCAGTAGTAGTAGTAGTATCAGTAGTAGTAGTAGAAGTATCAGTAGTAGTAGGAGTAGTATCAGTAGTAGTAGTAGTATCAGTTTTTAAAGAATTTGAAGGAATTTGAAGAATTTGAAGGAATTTGTAGTAGTAGTAGTAGTAGTACTAGTAGTAGTATCAGTAGTACTAGTAGGAGTAGTAGTAGTAGTAATAGTAGTAGTATCAGCAGTAGCATCAGTAGTAGTAGCAGTAGCAGCAGTAGTATCATTAGTAGTAGTAGTAGTGGTAGTAGTATCAGTAGTAGTAGTAGTAGTATCAGTAGTAGTAGTATCAGTTGTAGTAGTAGTAGTAGTAGTAGGAGTAGTAGTAGTATCAGTTGTAGTAGTAGTAGTAGGAGGAGGAGTAGTATCTGTTGTAGTAGTAGTAGTATTAATATCAGTTGTATCAGAAGAATTGGAAGGAATTTGAAAAATTTGAAGAATTTGAAAAATTTGAAGAATTTGAAGTATTTGAAAAATTTGAAAAAATTTGAAAAATTTGAAAAAATTTGAAAAATCTGATAGATTTGAACCATTTGAACCATTTGAACAATTTGAACAATAAGAATGATTACAAGAATTTGAAGGAATTTGAAGAATTATGAAAAATTTGAAGAATTTGAAGGAATTTGCATTCATTTCAATGGGAGAAAAGTACGCACAAAAAGTACAAATATTTTAAAAAGTATTAAAGTTAGAATAATGATGAGATATAGCAGGAATGTCGGGAAGGAGCTGAACGTTTTGACACCAAAATTGTTGAAATCGGTTGAAGTATGTAGGAGTAGTTACACGCCGACGGAATAATAATAATAATAACTAGAAAAAGCTGTTCCTACGCAACAGCGAGTGAGAATGCTAATCTGCAGAATGATTTGAGGAAAAGATGCAGAAGATCCATGCAGAAGAGAAAAAATAGCTGAAAAATATTAAAGAATTTGAAAAATTTGAAGAATTTGAACAATTTGAAGTAATTTGTAGTAGTAGTAGTAGTAGTAGTATCAGTAGTAGTAGTAGTAGTATCAGTAGTATCAATAGTAGCAGTAGTAGTAGTATCAGTAGTAGTAGTAGTAGTTTTTAAAGAATTTGAAGGAATTTGAAGGTATTTGAAGAATTTGAAGGAATTTGTAGTAGTAGTAGTAGTAGTATCAGTAGTACTAGTAGTAGTAGTAGTTGTATTATTAGTAGTAATAGTAGTAGTATCAGTAGTATTAGTAGTAATATCAGTAGTAGTAGCAGTATCAGTTTTTAAAGAATTTGAAGGAATTTGAAGGAATTTGTAGTAGTAGTAGTAGTAGTAGTATCAGTAGTACTAGTAGTAGTAGTAGTTGTATTAGTAGTAGTAATAGTAGTAGTATCAGTAGTAGTAATAGTAGTATCAGTAGTAGTAGCAGTAGCAGCAGTAGTATCATTAGTAGTAGTAGTATCAGTAGTAGTAGTAGTATCAGT
Organism: Fundulus diaphanus; assembly: GCA_037039145.1. Taxonomy (NCBI): domain Eukaryota; kingdom Metazoa; phylum Chordata; class Actinopteri; order Cyprinodontiformes; family Fundulidae; genus Fundulus; species Fundulus diaphanus. The sequence continues at coordinate 52,178,262 of CM073135.1, forward strand.
AGTAGTAGTAGTAGTAGTAGTAGTAGTATCAGTAGTAGTAGTAGAAGTATCAGTAGTAGTAGGAGTAGTATCAGTAGTAGTAGTAGTATCAGTTTTTAAAGAATTTGAAGGAATTTGCAGAATTTAAAGGAATTTGTAGTAGTAGTAGTAGTAGTAGTAGTAGTGGTAGTAGTAGTAGTATCAGTAGTACTAGTAGTAGTAGTAGTAATAGTAGTAGTATCAGTAGTAGTTGTAGCATCAGCAGTAGCATCAGTAGTAGTAGCAGTAGCAGCAGTAGTATCATTAGTAGTAGTAGTAGTGGTAGTAGTATCAGTAGTAGTAGTAGTAGTATCAGTAGTAGTAGTATCAGTTGTAGTAGTAGTAGTAGTAGTAAGAGTAGTATCTGTTGTAGTTGTAGTATTAATATCAGTTGTATCAGAAGAATTAGAAGGAATTTGAAAAATTTGAAGAATTTGAAAAATTTGAAGAATTTGAAGTATTTGAAGTATTTGAAAAATTTGAAAAAATTTGAAAAATATGAAAAAATTTGAAAAATCTGAAAGATTTGAACCATTTGAACAATTTGAACAATAAGAATGATTAAAAGAATTTGAAGGAATTTGAAGGAATATGAAAAATTTGAAGAATTTGAAGGGATTTGCATTCATTTCAATGGGAAAAAAGTACGCACAAAAAGTACAAATATTTTAAAAAGTATTAAAGTTAGAATAATGATGAGATATAGCAGGAATGTCGGGAAGGAGCTGAACGTTTTGACACCAAAATTGTTGAAATCGGTTGAAGTATGTGGGAGTAGTTACACGCCGACGGAATAATAATAATAATAATAATAATAATAATAATAATAATAATAAAGAAAAACAGGAAAACAATAAGTGAGAATGCTGTATAGCATTCTCACTGATAATAATAATAATAATAACTAGAAAAAGCTGTTCCTACGCAACAGCGAGTGAGAATGCTAATCTGCAGAATGATTTGAAGAGAAGGTGCAGAAGATCCATGCAGAAGAGAAAAAATAGCTGAAAAACATTGAAGAATTTGAAAAATTTGAAGAATTTGAACAATTTGAAGTCATTTGTAGTAGTAGTAGTAGTAGTAGTAGTAGTAGTAGTATCAGTAGTAGTAGTAGTAGTAGTAGTAGTAGTATCAGTAGTAGTAGTAGTATCAGTAGTAGCAGTAGTAGTAGTATTAGTTTTTAAAGAATTTGAAGGAATTTGAAGGAATTTGAAGGAATTTGAAGAATTTGAAGGAATTTGTAGTAGTAGTAGTAGTATCAGTAGTACTAGTAGTCGTAATAGTTGTATTATTAGTAGTAATAGTAGTAGTATCAGTAGTAGTACTAGTAGTAGTAGTAGTAGTATCAGTTTTTAAAGAATTTGAAGGAATTTGTAGTAGTAGTAGTAGTAGTAGTAGTATCAGTAGTACTAGTAGTAGTAGTAGTTGTATTAGTAGTAGTAATAATAGTAGTATCAGTAGTATTAGTAGTAGTAGTATCAGTAGTAGTAGTAGTATCAGTTTTTAAAGAATTTGAAGGAATTTGTAGTCATAGTAGTAGTATTAGTAGTAGTATCAGTAGTACTAGTAGTAGTAGTAGTAGTTGTATTAGTAGTAATAATAGTAGTAGTAGCAGTAGTAGTTGTAGTAGCAGTAGTGGTAGCAGTAGCAGCAATAGTATCATCAGTAGTAGTAGTAGTAGTAGTAGTAGTAGTAGTAGTAGTAGTATCAGGAGTAGTAGTAGTAGTAGTTGTAGTAGTAGTAGTAGTATCAGTAGGAGTAGTAGAAGTATCAGTAGGAGTAGGGGTAGTATCAGTAGTAGTAGTAGTATCAGTTTTTAAAGAATTTGAAGGAATTTGAAGGAATTTGTAGTAGTAGTAGTAGTAGTAGTAGTAGTAGTAGTATCAGTAGTACTAGTAGTAGTAGTAGTAGTAGTAATAGTAGTAGTATCAGTAGTAGTTGTTGTAGTATCAGCAGTAGCATCAGTAGTAGTAGCAGTAGCAGCAGTAGTATCATTAGTAGTAGTAGTAGTGGTAGTAGTATCAGTAGTAGTAGTAGTAGTATCAGAAGTAGTAGTATCAGTTGTAGTAGTAGGAGTAGTAGTAGTAGGAGTAGTATCTGTTGTAGTTGTAGTATTAATATCAGTTGTATCAGAAGAATTAGAAGGAATTTGAAAAATTTTAAGAATTTGACAAATTTGAAGAATTTGAAGTATTTGAAGTATTTGAAAAATTTGAAAAATATGAAAAAAATTGAAAAATCTGAAAGATTTGAACCATTTGAACCATTTGAACAATTTGAACAATAAGAATGATTAAAAGAATTTGAAGGAATTTGAAGGAATATCAAAAATTTGAAGAATTTGAAGGAATTTGCATTCATTTCAATGGGAAAAAAGTACGCACAAAAAGTACAAATATTTTAAAAAGTATTAAAGTTAGAATAATGATGAGATATAGCAGGAATGTCGGGAAGGAGCTGAACGTTTTGACACCAAAATTGTTGAAATCGGTTGAAGTATGTGGGAGTAGTTACACGCCGACGGAATAATAATAATAATAATAATAATAATAATAATAACTAGAAAAAGCTGTTCCTACGCAACAGCGAGTGAGAATGCTAATCTGCAGAATGATTTGAGGAGAAGATTCAGAAGATCCATGCAGAAGAGACAAAATAGCTGAAAAACATTGAAGAATTTGAAAAATTTGAAGAATTTGAACAATTTGAAGTCATTTGTAGTAGTAGTAGTAGTAGTAGTAGTAGTATCAGTTGTAGTAGTATCAGTAGTATCAGTAGTAGCAGTAGTAGTAGTAGTAGTAGTAGTAGTAGTAGTATCAGTAGTAGTAGTATTAGTTTTTAAAGAATTTGAAGGAATTTGAAGAATTTGAAGGAATTTGTAGTAGTAGTAGTAGTAGTATCAGTAGTACTAGTAGTACTAATAGTTGTATTATTAGTAGTAATAGTAGTAGTATCAGTAATAGTAGTAGTATCAGTAGTAGTAGTAGTATCAGTTTTTAAAGAATTTGAAGGAATTTGAAGGAATTTGTAGTAGTAGTAGTAGGATCAGTAGTACTAGTAGTAGTGGTATTATTAGTAGTAATAGTAGTAGTATCAGTAGTAGTAGTAGTAGTATCAGTAGTAGTAGTAGTATCAGTTTTTAAAGAATTTGAAGGAATTTAAAGGAATTTGTAGTAGTAGTAGTAGTAGTAGTATCAGTAGTACTAGTAGTAGTAGTAGTAGTAGTATCAGTAGTACTAGTAGTAGTAGTAGTTGTATTAGTAGTAGTAATAGTAGTAGTATCAGTAGTAGTAGTAGTAGTAGTAGTATCAGTAGTAGTAGTATCAGTGTTTAAAGAATTTGAAGGAATTTGTAGTGGTAGTAGTATTAGTAGTAGTATCAGTAGTACTAGTAGTAGTAGTAGTTGTATTAGTAGTAGTAATAGTAGTAGTAGCAGTAGTAGTTGTAGTAGCAGTAGTGGTAGCAGTAGCAGCAATAGTATCATTAGTAGTAGTAGTATTAGTAGTAGTAGTATCAGTAGTAGTAGTAGTAGTAGTATCAGTAGTAGTAGTATAAGTATCAGTAGTATTAGGAGTAGTATCAGTAGTAGTAGTAGTATGAGTTTTTAAAGAATTTGAAGGAATTTGTAGTAGTAGTAGTAGTAGTAGTAGTATCAGTAGTACTAGTAGTAGTAGTAGTAGTAGTAGTATCAGTAGTAGTTGTTGTAGTATCAGCAGTAGCATCAGTAGTAGTAGCAGTAGCAGCAGTAGTATCATTAGTAGTAGTAGTAGTAGTAGTATCAGTAGTAGTAGTAGAAGTATCAGTAGTAGTAGGAGTAGTATCAGTAGTAGTAGTTGTATCAGTTTTTAAAGAATTTGAAGGAATTTGAAGAATTTGAAGGAATTTGTAGTAGTAGTAGTAGTAGTAGTAGTAGTAGTATCAGTAGTACTAGTAGGAGTAGTAGTAGTAGTAATAGTAGTAGTATCAGTAGTAGTTGTTGTAGTATCAGCAGTAGCATCAGTAGTAGTAGCAGTAGCAGCAGTAGTATCATAAGTAGTAGTAGTAGTAGTAGTAGTATCAGTAGTAGTAGTATCAGTTGTAGTAGTAGTAGTAGTAGTAGGAGTAGTAGTAGTATCAGTTGTAGTAGTAGTAGTAGGAGGAGGAGTAGTATCTGTTGTAGTTGTAGTATTAATATCAGTTGTATCAGAAGAATTAGAAGGAATTTGAAAAATATGAAGAATTTGAAGTATTTGAAGTATTTGAAAAATTTGAAAAAATTTGAAAAATTTGAAAAAAATTGAAAAATCTCAAAGATTTGAACCATTTGAACCATTTGAACTATTAGAACAATAAGAATGATTACAAGAATTTGAAGGAATTTGAAGGAATATGAAAAATTTGAAGAATTTGAAGGAATTTGCATTCATTTCAATGGGAAAAAAGTACGCACAAAAAGTACAAATATTTTAAAAAGTATTAAAGTTAGAATAATGATGAGATATAGCAGGAATGTCGGGAAGGAGCTGAACGTTTTGACACCAAAATTGTTGAAATCGGTTGAAGTATGTGGGAGTAGTTACACGCCGACGGAATAATAATAATAATAATAATAATAATAATAATAATAATAATAAAGAAAAACAGGAAAACAATAAGTGAGAATGCTGTATAGCATTCTCACTGATAATAATAAAGAAAAACAGGAAAACAATAAGTGAGAATGCTGTATAGCATTCTCACTGATAATAATAAAGAAAAACAGGAAAACAATAAGTGAGAATGCTGTATAGCATTCTCACTGATAACTAGAAAAAGCTGTTCCTACGCAACAGCGAGTGAGAATGCTAATCTGCAGAATGATTTGAGGAGAAGATGCAGAAGATCAATGCAGAAGAGAAAAAAATAGCTAAAAAACATTGAAGAATTTGAAAAATTTGAAGAATTTGAAGAATTTGAAGTAATTTGTAGTAGTAGTAGTAGTTGTAGTAGTACTAGAAGTACTATTAGTAGTAGTAGTAGTAGTATCAGTAGTAGTAGTAGTAGTATCAGTAGTATCAGTAGTAGCAGTAGTAGTAGTATCAGTAGTAGTAGTATCAGTTTTTAAAGGATTTGAAGGAATTTGTAGTAGTAGTAGTAGTATCAGTAGTACTAGTAGTAGTAGTAGTTGTATTATTAGTAGTAATAGTAGTAGTATCAGTAGTAGTAGTATCAGTAGTAGTAGTAGTATCAGTTTTTAAAAAAATTGAAGGAATTTGAAGGAATTTGTAGTAGTAGTAGTAGTAGTAGTAGTAGTATCAGTAGTACTAGTAGTAGTAGTTGTTGTATTAGTAGTAGTAATAGTAGTAGTATCAGTAGTAGTAGTAGTAGTATCAGTAGTAGTAGTAGTATCAGTTTTTAAAAAAATTGAAGGAATTTGAAGGAATTTGTAGTAGTAGTAGTAGTATTAGTAGTATCAGTAGTACTAGTAGTAGTAGTAGTTGTTGTATTAGTAGTAGTAATAGTAGTAGTATCAGTAGTAGTAGTAGTAGTATCAGTAGTAGTAGTAGTATCAGTTTTTAAATAATTTGAAGGAAATTGTAGTAGTAGTAGTATTAGTAGTAGTATCAGTAGTACTACTAGTAGTAGTAGTTGTATTAGTAGTAGTAATAGTAGTAGTAGCAGTAGTAGTTGTAGTAGCAGTAGTGGTAGCAGTAGCAGCAATAGTATCATTAGTAGTAGTAGTAGTAGTAGTAGTAGTAGTATCTGTAGTAGTAGTAGTAGTAGTAGTATCATCAGTAGTAGTAGTAGAAGTATCAGTAGTAGTAGGAGTAGTATCAGTAGTAGTAGTAGTATCAGTTTTTAAAAAATTTGGAGGAATTTGAAGAATTTGAAGGAATTTGTAGTAGTAGTAGTAGTAGTAGTAGTAGTATCAGTAGTACTAGTAGTAGTAGTAGTAATAGTAGTAGTATCAGTAGTAGTTGTTGTAGTATCAGCAGTAGCATCAGTAGTAGTAGCAGTAGCAGCAGTAGTATCATTAGTAGTAGTAGTAGTATTATTATCAGTAGTAGTAGTAGTATCAGTAGTAGTAGTAGTAGTAGTAGTATCAGTAGTAGTAGTAGAAGTATCAGTAGTAGTAGTAGTAGTATCAGTAGTACTAGTAGTATTAGTAGTAGTAGTAGTAATAGTAGTAGTATCAGTAGTAGTTGTTGTAGTATCAGCAGTAGCATCAGTAGTAGTAGCAGTAGCAGCAGTAGTATCATTAGTAGTAGTGGTAGTAGTATCAGTAGTAGTAGTAGTAGTAGTATCAGTAGTAGTAGTATCAGTTGTAGTAGTAGTAGTAGTAGGAGTAGTATCTGTTGTAGTAGTAGTATTAATATCAGTTGTATCAGAAGAATTAGAAAGAATTTGAAAAATTTGAAGAATTTGAAAAATTTGAAGAATTTGAAGTATTTGAAGTATTTGAAAAATTTGAAACAATTTGAAAAATTTGAAAAAATTTGAAAAATCTGAAAGATTTGAACCATTTGAACCATTTGAACAATTTCAACAATAAGAATGATTACAAGAATTTGAAGGAATATAAAAAATTTGAAGAATTTGAAGGAATTTGCATTCATTTCAATGGGAAAAAAGTACGCACAAAAAGTACAAATATTTTAAAAAGTATTAAAGTTAGAATAATGATGAGATATAGCAGGAATGTCGGGAAGGAGCTGAACGTTTTGACACCAAAATTGTTGAAATCGGTTGAAGTATGTGGGAGTAGTTACACGCCGACGGAATAATAATAATAATAATAATAATAATAATAATAATAATAATAAAGAAAAACAGGAAAACAATAAGTGAGAATGCTGTATAGCATTCTCACTGATAATAACTAGAAAAAGCTGTTCCTACGCAACAGCGAGTGAGAATGCTAATCTGCAGAATGATTTGAGGAGAAGATTCAGAAGATCCATGCAGAAGAGACAAAATAGCTGAAAAACATTGAAGAATTTGAAAAATTTGAAGAATTTGAACAATTTGAAGTCATTTGTAGTAGTAGTAGTAGTAGTAGTAGTAGTATCAGTTGTAGTAGTATCAGTAGTATCAGTAGTAGCAGTAGTAGTAGTAGTAGTAGTAGTAGTAGTAGTAGTATCAGTAGTAGTAGTATTAGTTTTTAAAGAATTTGAAGGAATTTGAAGAATTTGAAGGAATTTGTAGTAGTAGTAGTAGTAGTATCAGTAGTACTAGTAGTACTAATAGTTGTATTATTAGTAGTAATAGTAGTAGTATCAGTAATAGTAGTAGTATCAGTAGTAGTAGTAGTATCAGTTTTTAAAGAATTTGAAGGAATTTGAAGGAATTTGTAGTAGTAGTAGTAGGATCAGTAGTACTAGTAGTAGTGGTATTATTAGTAGTAATAGTAGTAGTATCAGTAGTAGTAGTAGTAGTATCAGTAGTAGTAGTAGTATCAGTTTTTAAAGAATTTGAAGGAATTTAAAGGAATTTGTAGTAGTAGTAGTAGTAGTAGTATCAGTAGTACTAGTAGTAGTAGTAGTAGTAGTATCAGTAGTACTAGTAGTAGTAGTAGTTGTATTAGTAGTAGTAATAGTAGTAGTATCAGTAGTAGTAGTAGTAGTAGTAGTATCAGTAGTAGTAGTATCAGTGTTTAAAGAATTTGAAGGAATTTGTAGTGGTAGTAGTATTAGTAGTAGTATCAGTAGTACTAGTAGTAGTAGTAGTTGTATTAGTAGTAGTAATAGTAGTAGTAGCAGTAGTAGTTGTAGTAGCAGTAGTGGTAGCAGTAGCAGCAATAGTATCATTAGTAGTAGTAGTATTAGTAGTAGTAGTATCAGTAGTAGTAGTAGTAGTAGTATCAGTAGTAGTAGTATAAGTATCAGTAGTATTAGGAGTAGTATCAGTAGTAGTAGTAGTATGAGTTTTTAAAGAATTTGAAGGAATTTGTAGTAGTAGTAGTAGTAGTAGTAGTATCAGTAGTACTAGTAGTAGTAGTAGTAGTAGTAGTATCAGTAGTAGTTGTTGTAGTATCAGCAGTAGCATCAGTAGTAGTAGCAGTAGCAGCAGTAGTATCATTAGTAGTAGTAGTAGTAGTAGTATCAGTAGTAGTAGTAGAAGTATCAGTAGTAGTAGGAGTAGTATCAGTAGTAGTAGTTGTATCAGTTTTTAAAGAATTTGAAGGAATTTGAAGAATTTGAAGGAATTTGTAGTAGTAGTAGTAGTAGTAGTAGTAGTAGTAGTATCAGTAGTACTAGTAGGAGTAGTAGTAGTAGTAATAGTAGTAGTATCAGTAGTAGTTGTTGTAGTATCAGCAGTAGCATCAGTAGTAGTAGCAGTAGCAGCAGTAGTATCATAAGTAGTAGTAGTAGTAGTAGTAGTATCAGTAGTAGTAGTATCAGTTGTAGTAGTAGTAGTAGTAGTAGGAGTAGTAGTAGTATCAGTTGTAGTAGTAGTAGTAGGAGGAGGAGTAGTATCTGTTGTAGTTGTAGTATTAATATCAGTTGTATCAGAAGAATTAGAAGGAATTTGAAAAATATGAAGAATTTGAAGTATTTGAAGTATTTGAAAAATTTGAAAAAATTTGAAAAATTTGAAAAAAATTGAAAAATCTCAAAGATTTGAACCATTTGAACCATTTGAACTATTAGAACAATAAGAATGATTACAAGAATTTGAAGGAATTTGAAGGAATATGAAAAATTTGAAGAATTTGAAGGAATTTGCATTCATTTCAATGGGAAAAAAGTACGCACAAAAAGTACAAATATTTTAAAAAGTATTAAAGTTAGAATAATGATGAGATATAGCAGGAATGTCGGGAAGGAGCTGAACGTTTTGACACCAAAATTGTTGAAATCGGTTGAAGTATGTGGGAGTAGTTACACGCCGACGGAATAATAATAATAATAATAATAATAACTAGAAAAAGCTGTTCCTACGCAACAGCGAGTGAGAATGCTAATCTGCAAAATGATTTGAGGAGAAGATGCAGAAGATCCATGCCGAAGAAAACAAATAGCTGAAAAACATTGAAGAATTTAAAAAAATGGAAAAATTTGAACAATTTGAAATAATTTGTAGTAGTAGTAGTATAAGTAGTAGTAGTATTAGTTTTTAAAGAATTTGAAGGAATTTGAAGGTATTTGTAGTAGTAGTAGTAGTATCAGTAGTACTAGTAGTAGTAGTATCAGTAGTAGTAGTAGTAGTAGTAGTAGTATCAGTAGTATCAGTAGTAGTAGTATTAGTTTTTAAAGAATTTGAAGGAATTTGAAGGTATTTGAAGAATTTGAAGGAATTTGTAGTAGTAGTAGTAGTAGTATCAGTAGTACTAGTAGTAGTAGTAGTTGTATTATTAGTAGTAATAGTAGTTGTATCAGTAGTAGTAGTAGTAATATCACTAGTAGTAGTAGTATCAGTTTTTAAAGAATTTGAAGGAATTTGAAGGAACTTGTAGTAGTAGTAGTAGTAGTAGTATCAGTAGTACTAGTAGTAGTAGTAGTTGTAATAGTAGTAGTAATAGTAGTAGTATCAGTAGTAGTAGTAGTAATATCAGTAGTAATAGTAGTATCAGTTTTTAAAGAATTTGAAGGAATTTGTAGTAGTAGTAGTAGTAGTATCAGTAGTACTAGTAGTAGTAGTTGTATTAGTAGTAGTAATAGTAGTAGTAGCAGTAGTAGTTGTTGTAGTAGCAGTAGCAGCAGTAGTATCATTAGTAGTATCATTAGTAGTAGTAGTAGTATCAGTAGTAGTAGTAGTAGTATCAGTAGTAGTAGTAGTAGTATCAGTAGTAGTAGTATTATCAGTAGTATCAGTAGTAGTAGTAGAAGTATCAGTAGTAGTAGGAGTAGTATCAGTAGTAGTAGTAGTATCAGTTTTTAAAGAATTTGAAGGAATTTGAAGGAATTTGTAGTAGTAGTAGTAGTAGTATCGGTAGTACTAGTAGTAGTAGTAGTAGTAGTAGTAATAGTAGTAGTATCAGTAGTAGTTGTTGTAGTATCAGCAGTAGCCTCAGTAGTAGAAGCAGTAGTGGCATTAGTAGTAGTAGTAGTGGTAGTAGTATCAGTAGTAGTAGTAGTAGTATCAGTAGTAGTAGTATCAGTAGTAGTAGTAGTAGTAGTAGTAAGAGTAGTATCTGTTGTAGTAGTAGTATTAATATCAGTTGTATCAGAAGAATTAGAAGGAATTTGAAAAATTTGAAGAATTTGAAAAATTTGAAGAATTTGAAGTATTTGAAATATTTGAAAAATTTGAAAAAAATTGAAAAATTTGAAAAAATTTGAAAAATCTGAAAGATTTGAACCATTTGAACAATTTGAATAATAAGAATGATTACAAGAATTTGAAGGAATTTGAAGGAATATGAAAAATTTGAAGAATTTGAAGGATTTTGCATTGATTTCAATGGGAGCAACCAAAAACGCACAAAACGTGAAATATTTTAAAAAGTATAAAAGTTAGCATAACCATGAGATATAGCAGGCATGCCGGGAACGAGCCGAACGTTTTGACACCAAAATTGTTGAAATTGGTTGAAGTATGCGGGAGTAGTTAGACGCCGACGGAATAATAATAATAATAATAAAGAAAAACAGGAAAACAATAAGTGAGAATGCTGTATAGCATTCTCACTGATAACTAGAAAAAGCTGTTCCTACGCAACAGCGAGTGAGAATGCTAATCTGCAGAATGATTTGAGGAGAAGATTCAGAAGATCCATGCAGAAGAGACAAAATAGCTGAAAAACATTGAAGAATTTGAAAAATTTGAAGAATTTGAACAATTTGAAGTCATTTGTAGTAGTAGTAGTAGTAGTAGTAGTAGTATCAGTTGTAGTAGTATCAGTAGTATCAGTAGTAGCAGTAGTAGTAGTAGTAGTAGTAGTAGTAGTAGTATCAGTAGTAGTAGTATTAGTTTTTAAAGAATTTGAAGGAATTTGAAGAATTTGAAGGAATTTGTAGTAGTAGTAGTAGTAGTATCAGTAGTACTAGTAGTACTAATAGTTGTATTATTAGTAGTAATAGTAGTAGTATCAGTAATAGTAGTAGTATCAGTAGTAGTAGTAGTATCAGTTTTTAAAGAATTTGAAGGAATTTGAAGGAATTTGTAGTAGTAGTAGTAGGATCAGTAGTACTAGTAGTAGTGGTATTATTAGTAGTAATAGTAGTAGTATCAGTAGTAGTAGTAGTAGTATCAGTAGTAGTAGTAGTATCAGTTTTTAAAGAATTTGAAGGAATTTAAAGGAATTTGTAGTAGTAGTAGTAGTAGTAGTATCAGTAGTACTAGTAGTAGTAGTAGTAGTAGTATCAGTAGTACTAGTAGTAGTAGTAGTTGTATTAGTAGTAGTAATAGTAGTAGTATCAGTAGTAGTAGTAGTAGTAGTAGTATCAGTAGTAGTAGTATCAGTGTTTAAAGAATTTGAAGGAATTTGTAGTGGTAGTAGTATTAGTAGTAGTATCAGTAGTACTAGTAGTAGTAGTAGTTGTATTAGTAGTAGTAATAGTAGTAGTAGCAGTAGTAGTTGTAGTAGCAGTAGTGGTAGCAGTAGCAGCAATAGTATCATTAGTAGTAGTAGTATTAGTAGTAGTAGTATCAGTAGTAGTAGTAGTAGTAGTATCAGTAGTAGTAGTATAAGTATCAGTAGTATTAGGAGTAGTATCAGTAGTAGTAGTAGTATGAGTTTTTAAAGAATTTGAAGGAATTTGTAGTAGTAGTAGTAGTAGTAGTAGTATCAGTAGTACTAGTAGTAGTAGTAGTAGTAGTAGTATCAGTAGTAGTTGTTGTAGTATCAGCAGTAGCATCAGTAGTAGTAGCAGTAGCAGCAGTAGTATCATTAGTAGTAGTAGTAGTAGTAGTATCAGTAGTAGTAGTAGAAGTATCAGTAGTAGTAGGAGTAGTATCAGTAGTAGTAGTTGTATCAGTTTTTAAAGAATTTGAAGGAATTTGAAGAATTTGAAGGAATTTGTAGTAGTAGTAGTAGTAGTAGTAGTAGTAGTATCAGTAGTAGCAGTAGTAGTTTTTAAAGAATTTGAAGGAATTTGTAGTAGTAGTAGTAGTAGTAGTATCAGTAGTACTAGTAGTAGTAGTAGTTGTATTATTCGTAGTAATAGTAGTAGTATCAGTAGTATTAGTAGTAATATCAGTAGTAGTAGCAGTATCAGTTTTTAAAGAATTTGAAGGAATTTGAAGGAATTTGTAGTAGTAGTAGTAGTAGTAGTATCAGTAGTACTAGTAGTAGTAGTAGTTGTATTAGTAGTAGTAATAGTAGTAGTAGTAGTATCAGTAGTAGTAGTAGCAGCAGTAGTATCATTAGTAGTAGTAGTAGCAGCAGTAGTATCATTAGTAGTAGTAGTAGTAGTATCAGTAGTAGTAGTAGTAGTATCAGTAGTAGTAGTAGAAGTATCAGTAGTAGTAGAAGTATCAGTAGTAGTAGGAGTAGTATCAGTAGTAGTAGTAGTATCAGTTTTTAAAGAATTTGAAGGAATTTGCAGAATTTAAAGGAATTTGTAGTAGTAGTAGTAGTAGTAGTATCAGTAGTACTAGTAGTAGTAGTAGTAGTAGTTGTAGTACCAGCAGTAGCATCAGTAGTAGTAGTATCAGTAATAGTTGTAGTACCAGCAGTAGCATCAGTAGTAGTAGTATCAGTAGTAGCAGTAGTAGTTTTTAAAGAATTTGAAGGAATTTGAAGGTATTTGAAGAATTTGAAGGAATTTGTAGTAGTAGTAGTAGTAGTATCAGTAGTACTAGTAGTAGTAGTAGTTGTATTAGTAGTAGTAATAGTAATATCAGTAGTAGTAGCAGTATCAGTTTTTAAAGAATTTGAAGGAATTTGAAGGAATTTGTAGTAGTAGTAGTAGTAGTAGTATCAGTAGTACTAGTAGTAGTAGTAGTTGTATTAGTAGTAGTAATAGTAGTAGTAGTAGTATCAGTAGTAGTAGTAGCAGCAGTAGTATCATTAGTAGTAGTAGTATCAGTAGTAGTAGTAGTATCAGTAGTAGTAGTAGTAGTAGTAGTAGTATCAGTAGTAGTAGTAGAAGTATCAGTAGTAGTAGGAGTAGTATCAGTAGTAGTAGTAGTATCAGTTTTTAAAGAATTTGAAGGAATTTGCAGAATTTAAAGGAATTTGTAGTAGTAGTAGTAGTAGTAGTAGTAGTAGTATCAGTAGTACTAGTAGTAGTAGTAGTAGTAGTAGTAATAGTAGTAGTATCAGTAGTAGTTGTAGTACCAGCAGTAGCATCAGTAGTAGTAGCAGTAGCAGCAGTAGTATCATTAGTAGTAGTAGTAGTGGTAGTAGTATCAGTAGTAGTAGTAGTAGTATCAGTAGTAGTAGTATCAGTTGTAGTAGTAGTAGTAGTAGGAGTAGTATCTGTTGTAGTTGTAGTATTAATATCAGTTGTATCAGGAGAATTAGAAGGAATTTGAAAAATTTGAAGAATTTGACAAATTTGAAGAATTTGAAGTATTTGAAAAATTTGAAAAAATTTGAAAAATATGAAAAAATTTGAAAAATCTGAAAGATTTGAACCATTTGAACCATTTGAACAATTTGAACAATAAGAATGATTAAAATAATTTGAAGGAATTTGAAGGAATATCAAAAATTTGAAGAATTTGAAGGAATTTGCATTCATTTCAATGGGAAAAAAGTACGCACAAAAAGTACAAATATTTTAAAAAGTATTAAAGTTAGAATAATGATGAGATATAGCAGGAATGTCGGGAAGGAGCTGAACGTTTTGACACCAAAATTGTTGAAATCGGTTGAAGTATGTGGGAGTAGTTACACGCCGACGGAATAATAATAATAATAACTAGAAAAAGCTGTTCCTACGCAACAGCGAGTGAGAATGCTAATCTGCAGAATGATTTGAAGAGAAGGTGCAGAAGATCCATGCAGAAGAGAAAAAATAGCTGAAAAACATTGAAGAATTTGAAAAATTTGAAGAATTTGAACAATTTGAAGTCATTTGTAGTAGTAGTAGTAGTAGTAGTAGTAGTAGTAGTATCAGTAGTAGTAGTATCAGTAGTATCAGTAGTAGCAGTAGTAGTAGTAGTAGTATCAGTAGTAGTAGTATTAGTTTTTAAAGAATTTGAAGGAATTTGAAGGATTTGAAGGAATTTGTAGTAGTAGTAGTAGTATCAGTAGTACTAGTAGTAGTAGTAGTTGTATTAGTAGTAGTAATAGTAGTAGTATCAGTAGTAGTAGTAGTAGTAGTATCAGTAGTAGTAGTAGTATCAGTTTTTAAAGAATTTGAAGGAATTTGTAGTAGTAGTAGTATTAGTAGTAGTATCAGTAGTACTAGTAGTAGTAGTAGTAGTAGTTGTATTAGTAGTAATAATAGTAGTAGTAGCAGTAGTAGTTGTAGTAGCAGTAGTGGTAGCAGTAGCAGCAATAGTATCATTAGTAGTAGTAGTAGTAGTAGTAGTAGTAGTAGTAGTAGTAGTAGTAGTATCAGTAGTAGTAGTAGTAGTAGTAGTTGTAGTAGTAGTAGTAGTAGTAGTAGTATCAGTAGGAGTAGTAGAAGTGTCAGTAGGAGTAGTAGAAGTATCAGTAGTAGTAGTAGTATCAGTTTTTAAAGAATTTGAAGGAATTTGAAGGAATTTGTAGTAGTAGTAGTAGTAGTAGTAGTATCAGTAGTACTAGTAGTAGTAGTAGTAGTAATAGTAGTAGTATCAGTAGTAGTTGTTGTAGTATCAGCAGTAGCATCAGTAGTAGTAGCAGTAGCAGCAGTAGTATCATTAGTAGTAGTAGTAGTGGTAGTAGTATCAGTAGTAGTAGTATCAGAAGTAGTAGTATCAGTTGTAGTAGTAGTAGTAGGAGTAGTAGTAGTAGGAGTAGTATCTGTTGTAGTTGTATTAATATCAGTTGTATCAGAAGAATTAGAAGGAATTTGAAAAATGTTAAGAATTTGAAAAATTTTAAGAATTTGAAGTACTTGAAGTATTTGAAAAATTTGAAAAAAATTGGAAAAGTCGAAAAAATGTGAAAAATTTGAAAGATTTGAACCATTTGAACCTCTTGAACAATTTGAACAATAAGAATGATTAAAAGAATTTGAAGGAATTTGAAGGAATATGAAAAATTTGAAGAATTTGAAGGAATTTGCATTCATTTCAATGGGAAAAAAGTACGCACAAAAAGTACAAATATTTTAAAAAGTATTAAAGTTAGAATAATGATGAGATATAGCAGGAATGTCGGGAAGGAGCTGAACGTTTTGACACCAAAATTGTTGAAATCGGTTGAAGTATGTGGGAGTAGTTACACGCCGACGGAATAATAATAATAATAATAATAATAATAATAATAATAATAATAAAGAAAAACAGGAAAACAATAAGTGAGAATGCTGTATAGCATTCTCACTGATAATAATAATAATAAAGAAAAACAGGAAAACAATAAGTGAGAATGCTGTATAGCATTCTCACTGATAATAACTAGAAAAAGCTGTTCCTACGCAACAGCGAGTGAGAATGCTAATCTGCAGAATGATTTGAGGAGAAGATGCAGAAGATCAATGCAGAAGAGAAAAAATAGCTAAAAAACATTGAAGAATTAGAAAAATTTGAAGAATTTGAAGAATTTGAAGTAATTTGTAGTAGTAGTAGTAGTTGTAGTAGTACTAGAAGTACTATTAGTAGTAGTAGTAGTAGTAGTATCAGTAGTAGTAGTAGTAGTATCAGTAGTATCAGTAGTAGCAGTAGTAGTAGTATCAGTAGTAGTAGTATCAGTTTTTAAAGGATTTGAAGGAATTTGTAGTAGTAGTAGTAGTATCAGTAGTACTAGTAGTAGTAGTAGTTGTATTATTAGTAGTAATAGTAGTAGTATCAGTAGTAGTAGTAGTAGTATCAGTAGTAGTAGTAGTATCAGTTTTTAAAAAAATTGAAGGAATTTGAAGGAATTTGTAGTAGTAGTAGTAGTAGTAGTAGTATCAGTAGTACTAGTAGTAGTAGTAGTTGTATTAGTAGTAGTAATAGTAGTAGTATCAGTAGTAGTAGTAGTAGTATCAGTAGTAGTAGTAGTATCAGTTTTTAAATAATTTGAAGGAAATTGTAGTAGTAGTAGTATTAGTAGTAGTATCAGTAGTACTACTAGTAGTAGTAGTTGTATTAGTAGTAGTAATAGTAGTAGTAGCAGTAGTAGTTGTAGTAGCAGTAGTGGTAGCAGTAGCAGCAATAGTATCATTAGTAGTAGTAGTAGTAGTAGTAGTAGTAGTATCTGTAGTAGTAGTAGTAGTATCATCAGTAGTAGTAGTAGAAGTATCAGTAGTAGTAGGAGTAGTATCAGTAGTAGTAGTAGTATCAGTTTTTAAAGAATTTGGAGGAATTTGAAGAATTTGAAGGAATTTGTAGTAGTAGTAGTAGTAGTAGTAGTAGTATCAGTAGTACTAGTAGTAGTAGTAGTAGTAGTAATAGTAGTAGTATCAGTAGTAGTTGTTGTAGTATCAGCAGTAGCATCAGTAGTAGTAGCAGTAGCAGCAGTAGTAGTAGCAGTAGCAGCAGTAGTATCATTAGTAGTAGTAGTAGTAGTATTATTATCAGTAGTAGTAGTAGTATCAGTAGTAGTAGTAGTAGTAGTAGTAGTAGTATCAGTAGTAGTAGTAGAAGTATCAGTAGTAGTAGGAGTAGTATCAGTAGTAGTAGTAGTATCAGTTTTTAAAGAATTTGAAGTAATTTGAAGAATTTGAAGGAATTTGTAGTAGTAGTAGTAGTAGTAGTAGTAGTATCAGTAGTACTAGTAGTAGTAGTAGTAGTAGTAGTAATAGTAGTAGTATCAGTAGTAGTTGTTGTAGTATCAGCAGTAGCATCAGTAGTAGTAGCAGTAGCAGCAGTAGTATCATTAGTAGTAGTAGTAGTGGTAGTAGTATCAGTAGTAGTAGTAGTAGTAGTATCAGTAGTAGTAGTATCAGTTGTAGTAGTAGTAGTAGTAGGAGTAGTATCTGTTGTAGTAGTAGTATTAATATCAGTTGTATCAGAAGAATTAGAAAGAATTTGAAAAATTTGAAGAATTTGAAAAATTTGAAGAATTTGAAGTATTTGAAGTATTTGAAAAATTTGAAACAATTTGAAAAATTTGAAAAAATTTGAAAAATCTGAAAGATTTGAACCATTTGAACCATTTGAACAATTTCAACAATAAGAATGATTACAAGAATTTGAAGGAATATAAAAAATTTGAAGAATTTGAAGGAATTTGCATTCATTTCAATGGGAGAAAAATACGCACAAAAGTACAAATATTTTAAAAAGTATTAAAGTTAGAATAATGATGAGATATAGCAGGAATGTAGGGAAGGAGCTGAACGTTTTGACACCAAAATTGTTGAAATCGGTTGAAGTATGTGGGAGTAGTTACACGCCGACGGAATAATAATAATAATAATAATAATAATAATAATAATAATAATAAAGAAAAACAGGAAAACAATAAGTGAGAATGCTGTATAGCATTCTCACTGATAAAGAAAAACAGGAAAACAATAAGTGAGAATGCTGTATAGCATTCTCACTGATAAAGAAAAACAGGAAAACAATAAGTGAGAATGCTGTATAGCATTCTCACTGATAATAATAATAATAATAAAGAAAAACAGGAAAACAATAAGTGAGAATGCTGTATAGCATTCTCACTGATAATAAAGAAAAACAGGAAAACAATAAGTGAGAATGCTGTATAGCATTCTCACTGATAATAAAGAAAAACAGGAAAACAATAAGTGAGAATGCTGTATAGCATTCTCACTGATAATAATAATAATAAAGAAAAACAGGAAAACAATAAGTGAGAATGCTGTATAGCATTCTCACTGATTAAAAACAAACAAAATGAAAATAAAATAACATTTCATTTGATTTGGTTAAATTAAGTTAATGCTGCACAGTGGCACAGTTCGCAGTAGGCCAGCTGTTGGTTCAAATCCCGTCCTGAGGTCTTTCTGCATGTTGTTCTCCCTGTGCATGCGTGGGTTCTCTCCGGGTACTCCAGCTTCCTCCCACAGTCCAAGAACATGACTGTTAGGTTCATTGGTCTTCGTCATTAAGTCAAGAAAAGTAAAGCAAAAATATATATATATTTGTATTTAATCGACATGTTGAAAATATTTTTTTGATTTTATGGTCAATAAATTAAATATGTGCTCTTGAAATGTATAATTGCCCCTCAGTACATTTAACATTTAGCAGGAGTGTTAAAACTTTTTGCCATGTGGGCCAAAATCGTCAAGTCAAAATTACTCAAGTATATATATATCATAAAATTATATTAGGATTATTTAACCTGTTCCACAAAATATGTGCATAAAACATTTTAATTAAATTAATCATTTTTTCGGTAGGGTCGAGATGTATAAATCATTGTAGATCCAAACATTAAAAATGGTTTTGCTCATTTGCTGTTATAAAAAATTATTCATCCTGTTTCCAAATAGTTTTGGGCTCTATTAAAAAAATTGGTCTATTTTAATAACAGGATTCGGGTCTTTTTCTGAAAATACTTGCTACTTTTAGCTAATTCAAATAAATTAATAAAAAGCAGATTTTTGTGCACCAAAAGTCTTTGGATATACATTTACTCAGGTGGATGAATGGTATTTGCTGTGAACTGGTGGTATATAAATAAAGTTTTTGTTAATATTAACGATTTTAGGTACTTTTATGTAAAGATTTGTAGATTTGAAAGTACTTTAAGGGCCTTAAGCATGTTTGAATATATGAAAAACACCAAAAACGACAATTTGACATTAAATATGATTTTAGCACCAACAAGGTATTTCCAAAAGCCAGTAAATGATCAACCAGAGCCTCTCTCAGATCTCCAGTCAGCTGCATCGATACTGTTTCCCTTTTTCCTGAAGGCGCTGAGAAGCAGTCCCATTGTATCAGGCAGGGATCGAGCTGGAAATGGAATTTTTTAATCAATACGAGACGAGGTAGGTTTAAGTACAGAGCTACAGGTTGTTGAAGGACATGAAATCTGTCATCCAGGAAATTGATTCCTATCACAACAGAACTTGTGGAATGTTGTCACAATAGATCAGGTTGCACCATTATTGCACGCTTCACAGATATGTGCTGTAGTCAGAGTGAGAACAGCATCGTCTGCGCCTCGCAGCCCTACGATGGGACCTAATAGATGTGCTATCAGGACGGAGATCATTACTTTCAGATTTGTTTCTTAACTTCTGCATTTAGAGAAAAGAAAAACAGAAGCATTAGTATTATTTTGTGCATTTTATTGTCTGTCTGTGTCTTAAAAGTGGCTGTGCCCAGCAGACGTGTTCAGGTTCAGCGGGTTCAGGGATGCCTGTAGTGTGCACACAAATGCATCCAGCGTATCGCAACCTTTTACATTTTCCCTCAAACATTTTTTATAGTCAAACAGTAAATGTTGGTTAAAACATCACATCACATAAAACCTGCCTTTTTTGGTTGTTACATTTCCTAATGTAATACTTCCAAACATATTGGAAATGGTGTCATGGCGCTTTTTGTACCTTCCCCTGACTGATACCTTCGTACAGAGGGATGCTTTTAATGTATCCAACCTTACCACAAACTATTTACAGATTTGTTTGTTTTTATGTTGGTCTGTACAGGATGTATGTCAAATTAAAACTTTAAATGATTATTTATGGTCAATTTTTTTTTTACATCACAATCCCTAGTAAACTTTCACGGATGTTTTTAAATCATCTGTGATCTAAAGATCTGGGCTAATAGATTAAAAGGGGAGTGGCATCTAAATCACATGTGGTTCCTACCTATAGGAGATGAAATCATTTTATTACGTTTTTATGTGACAAAGTAGAGTGTTAATTTGAAGTGGAAAGAAGAAGAGTCATGGTTTTCATTTTTTATAAATCATATGTGAAAACTGTGTAGTGTGTTTCTTTCAGTCTCCTTTACTCAAATAAATAAAATAAAATATAGGAATCTACCTCTACTGGAAACCAGAGTCCATCTGGATGCAATTTAATGTGAAGCGGTTCTGTTTCCGGCCTCAGAGTTTCTTCAGAGAACATTAGAGAACATCCACCATCATGGACACAGAGGAACCCAGCAGGAAGTTCTGGTCCAGTTTACAGCAGGTCAGGTTCTACAGCAACATCCAGAGTTCTGATCATCATGAGGACCTGCAGAGAGGTGCAAAAATCTTTAAACTATATTTAAACTTGCAGCTCAAATCAATGACAAACACTCTTTTCAAGAAATTTTTACTCACTTTTAGTTCCCTTTTTGCAACCAAGAGCTTCTGGAGATCTTTGGCGTTGTGTGGCTGTAACAGCTGGAGGAGGAGCCAGACCACTGAGACGTTTAATAACTAAAAGCCAGATCCTAAAAAGAGTTTAGAAAGAAACTCGTTAGCAGACAGGAAGCTGAGTGTTGGAGACGGGTCAGTACCACCTGTGGTCCAGAAGCATGAAGAACCCTCTCCAGGGCGTCAGGAGGAAGATCATCCTCTGTAATTCAAGTTTTTATTTTATTTTTGCAACTTTTAAACATAACAAACCGCAAAAACAAATTTTACTTTAACCTATCTGGGCCAAAATAAAAAAATAAATAAAAGCACCCATAAAAATGTGCATAATGCTTACTAGGGCCAGACAATTCATTTAAATATCAATGTATCAAGATTGAAACTGTTTCTTTGCAATAAAATGGGAAATATGGAGCGACATTCAGACCTTGGAGAAAGAAATATGGTAATTATCCCATTAAATGTCACAGATCCAAAGTCTATATTGTTGTTCCCTTCAAAACAATATTTTCTTTTTGAAAATGGAAGATCATTCTTGACTTTACTAATAAGCCTCAGATGATTGAAAAAAACATTTATTGAACTTAAAATCTGAATCGAGGATCACCCTGAGATTCCTAGCACCCAACAAGAGTCCAGAGGTCCAACAGCACCGCTGAGTCCAGTCAGCGGGTCAGACGTACCGAACAAAAACATCTCTGTGTTTTTATCATTTGCATAAAATCATAATTTTCGCCGCTCTCCTCTTACTGGGATCTGCTGGATTTTAATGCAGGATAAACCAGAATGTCGTCTGCATAAACGTCTTGTTCCAACCAAAGACGGAGATGGGTTCAGGTTCACGTTTTTTTTTTTTAAAGAAGCAAAGGTTTATCCTGAGAATCTGGATAAAAGTGGACCAGTCTTAAGGCCCAGTGCTGGAAACCTTCCCAGACGACCTTCTGACCCTCAGACAGAAACCAGAACCGTCGCACTGATCAGTTGACCGGTACCGGATCAGTTGACGGGTGTTTCCTGTTAAGATGCCGCCTCTCAGTGACACAGAGCTATTTTTAAAACCCTCCTGTACTCCTGGGTTGCGTGAACCAGATGAGTCTCTTTGGAGTCGGATCACTGCTCAGAACCCGTGTTTATCCAACATCTCCGTGTGACTTACCGCCATGGCCCTCTGGTGCACGCCGTTCCTCGCCGGCCCTCCATGCTGGCACTCTAATTAGGTCTCTGCTGCAGGGCGGCGGCACTTCTCCATGACGCTGCGTTTAGCGTGTCAGCAATGGTGCAACAAGCACCTTTTCTTATTGACTTATAATTAAAAACTTTTCTTTATTGGCTTGGAGAGAACCAAGTGGAGGGAAAGGTTTTAGACGCCTGATCTAGTGGAAGGAAGAACTTATTTTTTAGTGTCCGGTCTGGTTAGTGGTAGGCTTGTATTCTTGGTTGTTTTTGTGCCACATTGATTGATTGATTTAAAATGTGTGAGTTTTGCTGGTTGTCGTTGAGTTGAGGGAATCAGGGTGAACTGATCTTGAAAAAGCTGAGTCACTGCCTGTGACTTGGTATTTATTGACTGTCATCCTCCTGTTTGACCAGTCAATACGTGCTTTGGTTGTTTCCTCGCCTCTCTGACTCGGGGTTTTCCTGCCGTGAACTCCCCGACTGATAAGTGTGAGGGTTAAAGCTCACACTGCAAAAAGGGAACTATAATTAAGTAAAATTGTTTTGAAATGAGTTTTTTCCTTCATTTCAGCAGGTAAATAAGACTATTTGTCAATGGAATCAAATTTTTCCACTTAAAATAGGAACAACTCATCTCCATCATCTTATATCAAGTGCAGGAAATCTAATTATCTTATTTTAGGGGTAAAATACTCTTTCCATTGGCAAATAATCTTATTTTCCTGCTCAAATCAAGTAAAAATACACTAATTTCAAGATTTGATGTACTTTTAGTTCCATTTTTTGCAGTGCATGATGCCAGTAGTTTAGCTCCACAGTTTAGCTCTTCTCTATGTTCGGAATAAAGCTAATTTAATATTTGGTGGGTGCGTTTTTATTCAAGAAAAACAACAAAGCTAAAAAGTTTGGCTTTGGCTTCTTTAAATATTTTAAACTTTAACGTGGCAGCTTTAGCGAAGGAAGTGAATCACAACTGAAATATGCGATGAAGCCATCTGGACACCTTTCTGTTCAGATCACGCGTCGTATTATTCTGACAGCCAGAAAATCTGTTTAATTAAGCTGTAACAGCGCTTTAATTTACTTTATAGCACTAATTAATGGAGTGCCAGACCCGCGAGTGGTTGTTGCTCCTCCTCCCGTTGGTCCCACCACTGAACTCAATCAGACTGAGGTCCGGACTTTGACTAGGCCATGGCAGCAGCTTGATTATTCTTTTTTTCAGCCATTCTGATTCAGATCTGCAGCTGCTGGGATCATGGTTCTGCTGATGACCCAGTCTGGACCACGCTTCTGCTGTAGGACCCCAGAGGGACACCATGGTGCCCCGGTCCTCCCGGGAAGACCGCCAGCTGTCTGAGATGCTTTCCACATCCCCCCCTGGAGGCAGCAAAGATGGACTCAAGAAGTTTTCGCTACCTGCTTCCGTACCGTGGCTCAGTTTTCTTCAAATAAAGCTCAGTGAAGCCGGGTCAGGATCTGGGAGGAGGAGACACCTGAGGAGACCGTCCGTCATTCTTGAGGAGCCCTGATGGTGTCAGGCATGCATACAAGCACCTGCTAAAACTCCTGAGTTGCTGCGACGACACGTCAGCTAATTGGACCACCCTCCTTCATCAGTCATTTTCTCTGTGACGTCGGATTAATCCCTCTGTGGGTCGATCATTTCCATTTTCCTGTGGTTCCTAACCCATCACCCGTTCCTCATCAGTATGAGGACCAGCAGGATATTTTTCATACTAAGATCCAATGTGCTTTCAAAGCGTTCCTTTAATTTTCTTTAGCGGTTTATTACTTTAGAACAGGACGGCCCAGGTCCGGTTCTCCAGAACTACCATCCTGCTGCTGTTGGACGCATCCCTGACCCATCACACCCGCATCAGATGACTGGATCCCCACGTCGGCATCCAGCTCTGCAGAGGCCCGGTAACGACACCTTCATCTGATTCAGGAGTGATGGAGGACGGAGGACGGCGGCAGCTAAAAGCTGGAGGATCTCCAGGACTGGACCTGGGAACCAGACCCTGCTGTAGAACACGGATCACTAATGAAGTCCTGATTCCACATCTGGCCCAGATCGTTGACCAGAACCTGACTTACGTTGTTTAAATTTCAACCAAAAAAACTACCAGGCGGAGGGTTGGGGTTCCCAAAATCCCAAAATTCATTTCAGGGAACGGAAACGCAGACGTTTGGAGGCCATGAAGGCCGTTCTGCTTCCAACATTCATCAGATTTCTGGGAACTTTTTTTCACTAGTCCATGATTTCCTGTTTCTCTGAAGTCCAAATATGATCTTACACGACAGAGTTCCCTCTTCAAGGCAGAACGTGTGAAAAAGAAAGAGAGGGAAGCTCTGAGGGTAAAAAGTAACGTCACTCAACCTCATTTGGTTCTTACTGGTGCCAAAGTTTGTTGAATTAAAGGTAAGATGATTGTTTTAACTAAACATAATTTCTATCACTTTTAAACTCATCTTTTACTCCCACATCTTTGTAAATTCCGTTTTTTTTATTATCCTAGATTAAAATCTTTTTTTAAAAGCTCCAGAGCTCTCGGCTGTCCCGGTTCTGGTGGACACCACCAGGTTGTCTCTTGGTTCAGGCAGACCTTTTTAACCCCCCCCCCCCCGTTAAGGTCCTTCACAGCAGTATTAGTCCGGTAGAAATAAAACTAATCCGCGGAGTCCTTTTTATGCAGAAAGTTACTCGAGTAATTACGGTACCAGAAGCTGAGGCTCCAGCGGTTTTATTGAAAAGATTTACTTTCGTATTTACAGAGGAAACGTTCTGCAGCAGAACATGAATTCATTTACTGGCTTTTCAAAACACCCCAAGCAAAGCAAGAACCCGGTTCTGCTCTGATCCAGACTCAAAATGCACCTTTACATGTGAAAAGGTCAAAGGTCTTCACAAAGCAAAATAAAAGTGTCTGAGCTCTCAACATCAGAACGTCTCCACAGAACCGGGGACAGAATTTGACTTTGGAAAGTGAGATGACATCATGAGTTGGCGCTATATAAATAAAACTGAACTGAACTGAACCGGGAACAGAACCGTCCCGCGTGTTCGTGTTGTCTCGCCTCCTGCAGCCGCAGGTTCTGTCCTGAGTTTTTTCAGCCTCAGTTTCATTTTGTAAATAAGGACTCTTGCTTTGACCCGTATGCCTCCGTGTCCTGCATCCGGGTCGTCGAGCCGTCCAGAACATTGACTCGGCCCCTGCCGCTTTGCTGGTACGTGTGGAAACATTTAGCAACTAATTTCAAAGTGAATTTGATCTAAACTGGGGCCCTCAGAGTGCTTTGTTCAGTTAGAAATCTAAAAAATCAGCCTGCAGGATCATTTTCATTCTCCTGCAGGCTGACGGGACACATGTTGGACCTGAACCAGCGTTATGAAGACCATGCCTGCAGGGACGAGGACCAGAACCTCTGAGATGTTTGGAGGCTGAAGTCCCAGCGTGAGCAGCGGATTCACAGAAGTCCGACGGCCTCTGAAGGTGTCTGGTCCGGTCAAACTTCAGGTTTTCGTGTTTAGAACGGGAATCGGACCGGTTCAGACGGGTCCGTTTTCTTTCATTTACTTTATCTTTACATCTACTTACATTACGTTTTCAAAGTCTGATAATGGAAAACATGAAAAAGTGGGTCATCTTCTCCAAAAATGAAGCAAAACTCTGCTGATTTGGGCTCCGATAGAGTGAACGTTCTCTTACTGACGCCAGAACCACGGGTCCAGTCCATAAGCTGCTTAATTCTCTCTGTCTGTGAGGTTCAGGATTGGTTTCTTATTCTCAGCGTATCAAGAAAGAAACAATGGCATCAGATCTGGGAGGAAAGTGGCCAAACAAGCTGGTCTGGGTGAGATGTGGGTGGAGAAGGTGGAGCATCAGAATGGGCTGAGCTTCACCTGCTGAAGAAAACTGGACCCTGGGCTGAGAGGAGAGCAGACAGCGGGCCATCATGGTCTCACAGGACAAAGTCTCAGATGTTAGGAGTACAATCAAAGGTCTGGAGGAAGTAGAGATTGGATCTGAGGACTGAACAGTGCAGAGAAAAGGAATCGGAGGTGCTACCAGAACATGGGGCCCCGTTGGAGATCAGCGCTGCTCCTGTGCATGCTGATGGTGGCCTCCAGTCTGGCCAGCGAGGCTCCAGCCGCCACAGGCAATAACGACACCGGCGGTCATGGAGCGGCACCGGTCACCACGTTGCCCATCGTCACATGGAAGTGGCACCACGTGTCCATCCCGTACCTGGTGGCCCTGTGGATCCTGGTGTCCTGGCTCTGCAAACTGGGTGAGTCCTGAGCAGAACCAGCTCCACAAGGTCCAAGAGAGGTCAGAAAAAATTAACAAGCAGAGAAGAACTCTGAGAAAACAGCTATTTTGATCACTATTAATGAGGATTACGGTACTTTTCATGTGATGGACACATACTTTTTGACCTAAAACTGCAAATATTTAAATTCACCCCTGACAATTCATTCTGTGTTCAAACTGTGAAATGAATGCAGAAAACAACCAAAACAAACGTGTTTTTTATCATCATGTCTTTGATAATATTTGATTACTCTGGGCGTTCAGAGTGTCTTTTAAAGCTGCTCAAGTTCAACACAAGTTTAAGAACTTTACTTCTTTCCTGCATGAAAAAGAGAATCACCAGTTTAGTTCAATGAAGCAGTTTGAGTCAAAAACTGATTTGCTCAAAAGTCAAAATAATAATTTTTATAGATGCTTTGTTCAGAGGACAGAAATAAACTATGCGATGCTTTTATTGTGAGTCAGAAATAAATGAGCTTATTTTTTTAGCGTCAAATTTGAACTTCTGTTTAGGACTTAAATGGTATCTTGCTATAAAATGAATTTAGTGCTTAAATTACAATGTGGAGGTATTTAATGTATAAAAAGAACCTGGATGGAAAACAAAACGTCTTCAGCTTCAGAATAGAGGTTAGGTTGATTTATTTTTAACCTTTTTTGGATTTATCCAAGACATCCAACTCTGTGTCAAAGGTGCCACAACTTAATCAACGAGTCATGGAATAAATACATATTTGCTTGATTAATTAATTAATCAATCAATTCATTCATTGAACATTTCTGTAGTTATGAAATATGTAATGAGATGATTAAATCCAAATAAATCAGTTACATAAATTGATCATCTTTATGGAATAACCAGTCAAATCACAAGCGATCGTCTATCCGGCTAGCCATCCATCCAGGTCTCTATCTCCAGAGTTAATTGGGCGAGAGGTGACTTCATAACAGGGTCACACAGGTTTAATTACTCATTTAGATTTCTTTATTTAATAAATTATTGACACGTTGATATGAATGTAGATACATATTTGCTATAGTTAGTTATCTGATGTTTTGTTAAATAATTTATCTGTCGGACGTTTTGAACCCAAATAAAGTGTCGTATCTATTCCATCTTAACTATATGTGCAGAGTTTATAACCCTGAACGTGTCAGGAAAGGCTTTTGTCTTCGGCTGCAGTTCTGTGAAGTTTCCAAAGTCCTTCAGACGTCAGGCTGTCCTTCGCCGTTCCTGTAAACCGCCACTTCCCAGAGGCCCGAGCAGCTGATCAGGAGTTTTTAAAGGTTTCACTTCCTGTGATCCAGACTTTCAGCTAATCCTGGAAAGAGAGTTTAAAGTTTTTCTTTGGACTCTGGTTGCTTTCTTGCTCAGTTTTTAGTCTAATCTTTACAAAAGCAAAAGGAAAGCTTCATTTTTTTGTTTTTATAGATTCAGGTAAAAACAAGTGCAAGGAGAGTTTCTGACAGTCTGCTGGTAACAAAACCCCAAAATTGTTTCTTTGCTTACTTTTCTGCTATGTGTTGACACAACTCTGGCTCATCCCTTGAGTTTAAGACCCTTTTCATGCCTGAATGACCCACGGACAAGTGGGACAAGTGAGAAGTGGCTCAACAAACAACAAGAGAGACATTCTTGTAAAAATAGTCGGGAACTGGTGTGAAGAACAGGAAACTCTGTGTGACCTCTGCAGGAGAAGCTCCTGTGTTCTCCTGTTCTGATCCCACAACAACGCCATTAGTGGTTCCGTGTACACAACAGCCGTAGACGGGTCACAGCTCTGTGGACAATGTAAACGAAGGCGCGTGCCTCGGCGTGAGGAGCAGTGTGGGTGTTCATGTTCCCCCGGGCAGACATGAATACGGGACCAACCCCTGAAATCAAATACGTCCAAAGCAGAACTTTTTCACAAACTGGTGACATCAGGTGCAAAAATCAGGCACACGATTCATCTGACTGTTAAATAATTGACCTGGCTGCAGTCACCCTGTATAATGTGGTGTTTCTATTGCAGACTTCTGTAGTAGTAAAAAGACTCTTGAAACCGAAACCATATTTTATCAAATTTGATCTAAAAAGCAAAAGGATGTTTACAGCTTCAGTACTGGACTCACACACAATAACGTGACGGGCAGATTTCCAGACACCAGAGAGCCCCGTTCATTCCTCACACAGACATTAAGTAGGACCCATTGTGTACACCCATTCAGGGACGTGCACAGTATGATATCAGAGTTCCCTTCATCACATTGGTGGAGAAGATCATGCTATATTGCAGACATGTCCTAGCTGTGTCTCCAGAGTCTGTAGTCTATCTGTAATTTACATGGTAACTGACTTTGCAGTCCAGTCTCTGTAATCTCATCATCTCTAACATGACGGACCAAATGCAAGCCGGACAATGAGAGTTCAGAAGTGTCAAAGAGGGGTTCTGTCGAGATGACATGTTTCATGAATTGGCGCTATATATAAATAAATTGAATTCTGTTGAAGGTTAGAAGCAGTTAATATTTCACCTGTAGGAGAGGACTTTCTTGGTGTCTTCATCCTGTATCAAAGCGTAGTAGTTTGTTCTGGAGGCTGCAGCTCTATGACGTTCCCACAGAAACCAAAGTGGGGTTCTACCCTCTTAGAACAAGACCCAGACCCACCACATCAGACCAGTGTCAGTGAACATTGTTTCATGAACCTTTGAAAGAGCGATAAGTAGTACTGACACCTAGTGGCTCAAACCGGTTACAACAGCTTGCTAGTGACAAGGTAAGGCAAATGTATTTGTATAGCACAATTCAGTACAGAGACAATGCAAAGTGCTTTACATGATTAAAATATAGGAAAATAAAACATAATAAGAGCAAGTAGGAATAAAATGTAGAAACAAAAATAGAACATTAAAAACAGTTGGACTAAAAAAGTTGAACTAGTGATGTTTCAGTAAAACAGTTTAACTAGAACAGTCGAAGGTAATCCTAAACAAATGTGTTTTAATCTTGATTTAAAGGAACTCAGGCTTTCAGAACTTCTCCAGTTTTCTGGGAGTTTGTTCCAGATCAGTGGAGCATAGGAACTAAATGCTGCTTCTCCATGTCTGGTTCTGGTTCTGGTTCTGCAGAGCAGGCTGGAGCCAGAAGACCTGAGTGGTCTGGAGGGTTGATGCCCTGATAACAAGTCTGTGATGTATGTAGGTGCTAATTCAGGGATTTATAGACTAACAGAAGGATTTTAAAGTCTATTCTCTGAGATCCAGGGAGCCAGTGGAAGGGCTTTAGAACCGGGTCCATGTTCTCTACGTTCTTAGTCTTAGTGAGGACTTCAGAACCGGGTCCATGTTCTCTACGTTCTTAGTCTTAGTGAGGACTTCAGAACCGGGTCCATGTTCTCTACGTTCTTAGTCTTAGTGAGGACTTCAGAACCGGGTCCATGTTCTCTACGTTCTTAGTCTTAGTGAGGACTTCAGAACTGGGTCCATGTTCTCTACGTTCTTAGTCTTAGTGGAAGGACTTCAGAACCGGGTCCATGTTCTCTATGTTCTTAGTCTTAGTGAGGACTTCAGAACCGGGTCCATGTTCTCTACGTTCTTAGTCTTAGTGAGGACTTCAGAACCGGGTCCATGTTCTCTACGTTCTTAGTCTTAGTGAGGACTTCAGAACTGGGTCCATGTTCTCTACGTTCTTAGTCTTAGTGAGGACTTCAGAACCGGGTCCATGTTCTCTACGTTCTTAGTCTTAGTGAGGACTTCAGAACCGGGTCCATGTTCTCTACGTTCTTAGTCTTAGTGAGGACTTCAGAACCGGGTCCATGTTCTCTACGTTCTTAGTCTTAGTGAGGACTTCAGAACCGGGTCCATGTTCTCTACGTTCTTAGTCTTAGTGAGGACTTCAGAACCGGGTTCATGTTCTCTACGTTCTTAGTCTTAGTGAGGACTTCAGAACCGGGTCCATGTTCTCTATGTTCTTAGTCTTAGTGAGGACTTCAGAACCGGGTCCATGTTCTCTACGTTCTTAGTCTTAGTGAGGACTTCAGAACCGGGTCCATGTTCTCTACGTTCTTAGTCTTAGTGAGGACTTCAGAACCGGGTCCATGTTCTCTACGTTCTTAGTCTTAGTGAGGACTTCAGAACCGGGTTCATGTTCTCTACGTTCTTAGTCTTAGTGAGGACTTCAGAACCGGGTCCATGTTCTCTATGTTCTTAGTCTTAGTGAGGACACGGGCAGCAGCAACAACCTAATATGCCGTTCCTAAACGGTGTGTTGCTGTTGAGAATCTTTACTTCCACAGAACGGGTATACGGTTCTGGTCCACTTCTCTTACTGTATTCCATGTTTGCAGGAAGCTGCTCTAGGTTTGTTTATAGGGATTGTTACTTCCATCACTGTGTGACAAACGACAATGATTCTGGTCTATTTTGCAGTAAATTTCTTACTTATTGCTCCTTTAATACATTGTCACGATTGGGAGGGTATGTGTGCAGATGTTTGATCATTGCCGTAAAATGGAGGTGCGGCACGGGTATCTTCCTGAGTGAAACCCGGAGAACCGAGCGTGTAAAGTGCTCCCAGGCCGAAGCTATAGCTCTGTTCCCCAGGTGGATCTACTGTCACCCTGCGACAACCTTTGTCTAACATAACTGCACAGAATAATAATCTCAGCTGTATCCAGCTTTGAAAATTCAAGTAATGTTAATAAACAATAAAGTGAGAAGAAAACATGTTTCCAACCACAGCAGCTAAAATCACACACAGTATTTAGAAGGAGAGTCTACAAGTTTAAAGCTCAGATGTTCAGTCTGGTGCTCCTGACTGTTGAAGTGAGCGTGAACATCATGGCGAGGTCCACAGAATTGTCTAAGGCCTTCAAGAAGAAGATTGTTGCATCTTATGTGTCTGGTGAGGGATTTAGAAATGCCATCAATGTCAGGAACCAGAGACAGAGGGACCCAGTATTCAACCAGACAAGCAGAGGTTAGGTTAAAGAAGGTTTATTTTTCCAAAAATAAGATGTGAGCAGAAACCAAGACAGGTAGGCAAAAATGAAGGGCAGGACAAAAACAAAGCTTGTGGTAAAAAACAGTCCAAGGCGAAAAAGCAGGCAATTTGATAAGGGAGGAAAAACACTGTACATGGAAGGCTAGCAAAACTCACCCATGGACATGGCAGAAACAAACAATGATGTGGCAGATTGCAGGGGGCAGAGACAGATATAAGTAGGGGAGTGAGCAGGTGAACAGAGTGAAACTAATTACAAGAATGGGTGGAGCTGATCCGGGGAGACAAATGGCTGCAACTAAACTGAAGCTGATTGGATGGTAACTGGTGAAGGGGAGTGAGAGCAAGACAAAAGAATGCTGGCAGGTGAACTGAATAAAGGCTGGTGACAGAAGTGATCAGAGCAGGCCAGAAGAAAAGTACAAAATCAAACCACATTAAAACCCAAACTGAACATAAGCAAATAATAAAAACCCAAATCATGACAATCAAATGATTTAGATTCAGTGATCCCCCTGCATGGATAATAGTCTACAACTGGTAGGAGATTCAAAACAACTGCAGACGTAACCAGGTCTGACCACTCAAGCAAGTTCACCCTGAAAACAGACCGCAGGATGCTAAAAGAAGTCTCCAAAAAAACCTAAAATGTCCCCATGACACCTACAGCAGGTTGGTTTTTAAGTTAAAAGTCATGCCTGTAAAACCAGTATGAGAGGATGTAAGTTTAACTTTGACGGGAGGTGTACCAGCAGGAAACCTTTGCTCTGTGGAAGAAATGTGAGGGTGACCCTGAAATTCCCCACATAAAACACAAAGATCTGGACTTATGGAAAAAATGTTCTTTGAACCGAGAAGATGTTTGGCATAAAAGGAAAAAGATCTTAATGTCAGCTGTGAAGCTTGAAGGTGGAAGTGTCAGGGTTTGGCCTAGTCAAAGCCCAGATCCTGATCTCATTGAGACGCTGGAGACTTTCCTCAGACGGGAGTAGATGATGATGATAGACGGCTGCAACGTGGGTGAGACTAGGATGGTAGGGCGTCCTAACTTTTTCTTCAGATAGAAAAGACATTTCATCCTAATTATTTTGGGTCAATGAGTAAAACAAGGTACTTTTTGTTCTTTAGCTGTAATTAAATAGTTTGTTTCCGAGAAATAAACTGGTTTAGACACTGATTTGGAAACATTACCTCATAAATAAAATGATTTTTAAATGCATCTGTGCTGCAGGTAAGATATTGAGTGCTTATAACTTGTAAACAGAACCCCACTTTAGAAATCCTGAGTGATGGAGCCGACACAATACGGCATCCTGGCAGATTTTAAAGCTGCATGTGTTGGAGCTGCAGTAATGAATGTGAACTGACTGATTTGCTGCAGGTGAGAAAGAACCTCGCCTGCTTTAACTCCTTGTTCTTCAAATGTTTTAAGAAAACTGGCATCTGGTTAGTGGGGGTCGGTTACAGAGAAACAATAACAAACAATAAACACGGGCAGGTTAACCAGTAACTCCAGACTGGAATCATGGAGCCAGAAATCCCAGAATAAAGTCACCGAAAGACAAAAGGGACACGTAAAGTTAACGAGCGGGACTCGTAAATGTTTGATGGTTCGGGCCTGGAGAGCATGCGTGTGACTCGGAACATGTAGGAACTTGGTTTGTAGTTCAAAGTATAACGATGGAATCAGGTTTCCAGAGATCAGGTGTCCTCCTGTCAGCTTTATAAAGCTTCCTTTTAGCCCAGTCCGATCTTTAAGGCCGTTTATACTGTGAAAACTATTAATTAACAAACAATGCCAGCAAACAAATCCAGCTCCTCTGCATTTGGTGCAGATTGAAAGATTAAAAGCTCCTGTGTTTCCCCTCAGCTTTCAGCATGAGGTCGACCTGAAGGTGGAGGCGCTTCTGCAATGATTGAAAGGTCCCACTTAAAGGCCGGACACAGTTTGGCAGCTTATATCAGGCCATTTGTTAATAAGACATTAAAGGGTGTTCATGCCTGGCGGGCAGCGAACGCGCAGATGATTTACAGCTTTTAAATCTCATGAAACCAAAACACGAGCCGCCATACCGCCGCCCTGAAGGAGACACACCGCTGCCTCCGTCATAAGCTGAGCTCTGACAGGGAGGCAACGAGCGGTCAGTAGCCTACATAAACATCCATCCATCCATCCATCCATCTGTCCGTCCATCCTCCATCCATCCGTCCGTCCATCCGTCCATCCATCCTCCATCCATCCGTCCGTCCATCCTCCATCCATCCGTCCGTCCATCCTCCATCCATCCGTCCATCCTCCATCCATCCGTCCGTCCGTCCGTCCGTCCGTCCATCCATCCATCATCCATCCATCCGTCCATCCATCCATCCATCATCCATCCATCTGTCCGTCCATCCTCCATCCGTCCGTCCGTCCGTCCGTCCGTCCATCCATCCATCCATCATCCATCCATCTGTCCGTCCATCCTCCATCCGTCCGTCCGTCCGTCCGTCCGTCCATCCTCCATCCATCCGTCCGTCCGTCCGTCCGTCCATCCACCCATCCATCCTCCATCCGTCCATCCTTCCATCAATCCGTCCATCCATCCACCTATCATCCATCCATCCATCCATCCATCCATCCGTCCGTCCGTCCGTCCGTCCTCTGATAAATTCAGTGTGCTGAAGAAAGATTGATAAACAGAAAGTATAGAGGTATTTACTTTGATTTATTTTTAGCTTTAAACTTTATGTCTGACTCTGAACGGAGCAACAAACCTAAACATCTCAGTGATGGAGAAACCTTTTACTGCTGGAGCGTCACCTTAGTTATATTTTACAATAATTTACTCTTTGTTCCTTCTAGTGGGAACGTTTTGATGATGACGCATGAGCGGAGCATTGAGCTCTAACAGAATCCATGATGTCCATTGATCCGGGGACTGGTCATGTGTTTCCAGTTTGCCTAAGGTTCGTAGCGGTACAGTTAGTCTCACCTGGGTGAGAGCAGATCCTGACACCTGTCTGCCTAATGAGACCATTGTTCTTTGTTCTGCTCTAACAGGACGGGTCTGTTGGTCCAAGCAGAACAAACCTGCTAATCAGCAGTTATCAGAGGGAACATATAATTAACCCTTTCAGCTGGAGAATGTTGGATAGCTGTAGATGACAATTTCCCCTCATAGAAATCACTAAAATGCTAAATACTGAGATTTTTATAGGTTTGATTTAAGATATTCGTCATACCAGCTGTTCAGTGTGGTGATGGTACCATCATTGTGGCCTGTTTTGCTTTTAGTGTTGCTGGAGGGAACAACGAAGGAGGAGCTCCTTTAATGACCCTAACTGGTTTTAGATTGGCTAAAGCAAACTAGCATTTAGCCTCTGACCTGAACTCTGAGGTAAATGCGTAGATGAAGGTGTTTCTGCACTAGGAAACCAACCAGCTAAACCAATTCTTGTCGATGGCATCCCAACATGTTTGGTTGAGGAGCAACTTAGTTAGAGACGTTTAACCAGATATTATCAGGGGTGTGATAACCGGCCGGAAATAATAATAATTTAACTTTATTGATCTCACAATGGAGAGATTCACTTCTGCATCTTAACCCATCCCCTTGGGGATGCTGTGGGCTGCCACTGTGTGACGCCTGGGGAGCACCACACAGTGGGGTCTTGCTCAGGGACCCAGAGTGCAGGCTGTGGGGATCAAACCGGGTACTTGTAACCTTCTCAGAGGGCAAGCGCGCTGCTCTAACCACTAGGCCACCACTCCCCTATGCTCAGAAACTTTCCAATTCATCTAAATTGAATCAGTTCTGCAAAGCAGAATGGGCCAACACTCTTCCACAGTGAGGTTAAAGACACATTACCAGTTATCAGAAAATATTAAATTTAGATTGGGATTACTTATTGACACAGGTTTATGAGTATTCTTCCATTTTCTAAATTAACTCTTGGTTAAAACTGCTTACTTAAATAACTTTAGGTGTCTTTGCATTTTACAGAAGAGTCTAAAACAGAAGAAATCTGTGTAAACATGAATCACTTTATTTGAGCTTGTATGTATATTTTTGGTGCTTTGAGCATAAACTCAAACCTTTCTGACCAAATCTTGCTTTTAAAAAGATTTTAGTTGTGTTTTCCGTAATTATTCCCCCCCAGAGACACACATTCATGCCCAGAATGGGTGGAAGGACACTTCTCACAGGAAGTTTAATGAAGACGCAGAGCTCTGCCTTTGGCTTTACCGCTATTGATGCAACATCTCCGGTTTCACCATCTGCCTCGTTAAATTCACGTTCAAAGGATTTATTGTGACAGCAGCATCGTGTTAAACTGAAGTGGAGGTAAAGTTACGAGTTCTGGACATTTCCACTTCAATCTCAAACTGGGATTTAAACTTCTTCCAAATTTTAGATAATTTGGAACAGAATAGAGAACGATAAAATCCACTAATCCTTATAATTAACTTTTTTATTCTTTCCTGACCTTTCTGCTGCCTCTCATTTAATTATTCCTGTCGTGTTCCCCATTAATCTTGTTAACTCTTAGATGTGGGAGGTTTATTGTTAGCTTTATCTAACTTTTATGTATTTGTCTGTTAAGCTCATTCATGTCTAACTTTTAACTGAGATCACCTGTAGGTCATTCACATCTGTGTTGCTTGTAGCTCCTTCCCCACACCCTTGCAGGGTGAAGGGGCAACAGGGTAAAAACTGGGACGGGTCCATCTCAGGGCAACTTGGGACAGACAACCACGCAGATGCTTATATCTAGGGGCAATCTGGAGAGACGCATTAACCTAACAGTCGGGTTTTCAGGCTGTGGGAGGAAACCGGAGTACCTGCCGAGACCCCACGCACGCACAGGGAGAACATGCACCTGCCGTGCAGAACGACCTGAGGCTGGGATTTGTACCCAGGACCTTCTTGCTCCAAGGCTCCAGTTCTGACCAGTATTATTACTCTGATGTGTGCAGGCATCAACAACACCTTTTCTGCGAACGACCCTGTCACCAGAATATTTTATGTCATTAGTGAACCACAGAGTGACTGCTAGTCTCACTTTTTTACACATAATCAGTTGGTGTTTAACTCCTCTGGTTTTTTTGCCATAACATGTCAGTTGGCCCTAAAAATTGGCCTCCCATCACATGGATAGAAGGCAAGTTAAATACTAAGAAAACAGCTGAATTGAAACATTGTCTCCTTTACTTTGGACACAGAGAAAAACTGAGTGGTAGGGAGAGCTAATTATTGGTGCTACACATTCAGAAGGAATGTTTGGAGAGAATGGTGATCAAACGATTTTATAAAGTTTATCATGACGACAGACAGATGACAAAACAGAGTTTTAGCTAAGAAACAAACAAAACAAACAGTTGCAGTGGTCTGGCTGTTGATACATAACTGAATTAAACTCATAAGTGGTTCTGGGGTAAAATTGCTGGCCTGATCTGCTGCGCTCTGACGAGTCGGCCCCAGTTTGTTCTGGAAATCTGTAAAAAAGGTTCAATTATTTCACTCACATCAGGAAAGTCTTTAACCAAGATTGGGAAACATGAAGGTCAATCATTACTGAGGCACGAAGAAGACGTATAAATCCTCCAAACAGACAGATGGCCGTCCGTCTAGCACCAAACAAATGACCTCTGCTCCATCACTGAGACCTGTCCTCACTAACGCCGACCCATTAGGGGCCGGAAAGAACAAACAGAGCAAACAGGCGAGGCGTGACTGAATAACCAGAGACGTCTGGGACGCTCTGGTTCCAGTACAAAACGCTGGAGTCCAGGTCTGGAGGTTCTCTGAAGTCAGGGTAGACAGGCAGTAATGGAGGAATGCAGATGGAGATAAAAACAGATTAGTGATAAACCAGAGGAAAGTCAGATCGAAGGAAAAGCAGCAGCTCAGTGCAGAAATCCATCACAGACACGTTTCTCTGGCTTTAATTGACCCAATGAGCCGCTGTGGAAATCTGCGCTTCTGGATCCTGGGCTTGGTTCTCCTGCTCTGCTTCATCCGGTGTGAGGCGGCGCAGGAACGCCATCTGAAGTCAGATCACCATGAACACAGCGGGGGACACAGCAACATGTCCGGAAGCACCGGGGTCCCCATCGTCTCCTTCAAATGGCACCATGTGGAGGCCCCTTACCTCATTGCATTATGGGTGTTGGTGTCTTTCTTGGGCAAACTCAGTAAGTAACGTCTGAAGTAGAAAAGTAGGAATGTGTTTCAGTCTAAAATGTCATTTTATATTTAAAAAAAATCTTAAAATAGTTTTCATTTGTTTTGCTAGCTTTTATAAATAGGAAAATAATTCCTCATAAAAACAAAGAGGCAGAATAAAATTGTTTTCCATTTCAAGAATCTGCTTTCAATTAAACATTCATAAAATATGTTGTCTAACTAACAAAATCCAGAGTAAGATTCACGAGTACGGCGTTCCTTAATGAGGTGGAGTACGGGAGATTTATCTCCTCATATTTAATTCTTCTTCCAGTCTTTCAAAGTTTTCTGGATCAGCGGTTCTTCAGGCTTCCTGAAGTTCTTTTAAAGTTTTTCTTTCTCACCTTTCAGTCCAGATTTTAACGTGAAGGTGTTGTATTTTATAACAAGCTTCAGCGACACCTTGTGAGGTGAAATAACACTTTGCAAAAGGAAACCTTTCATACGTCCTTCTGCTGGTTAATTATAAATCAGGACAAAGTGATGCTTTCTCAGACCAACAGTTGATCATTTGCACATTTTGCAACATTTCAATAGATGTTCATTCATGCTTCAGTTACAGTACAAACTTAAAGTTAGTCCCTCCTCTGCCAACTGCCTTCAAATGTTGCTTTTAGTTGTTTCTCATCCAAACTTCCTGCGTCTTGTGGAGCAAATGGAAAATGTCACTTTTGAAAGGTCAAATGCAACACAGGAAGCAGGAGTAAAGAAAGAGAAAGAAAGCTGTATAATTTAGCTCATAGTTTATACGAGCTAAATTATATATTATATATTGTCTCAGCTGCCTGAGAAAATCACATAAAAACATCATTACGTCTTGTTTGGTTTATTTATTTTCTTTTTATTTTGTTAGCTTGTTTTTTTTATTTTTGTTAGGAATTTATTTATTTATAAATTTTTTGGTTCTTGATTTAACCTGTTTTTTTTATTTTGTTGATTATTTAAAAATATTGTCCACTTGTTTAATTTTGAATTATCAAATAAATGTAAAAATAATTTCTATAGTCATGATGCTGCCACCACCCTGTTTCACCATGGGGATGATGCTGTGATCAGATGCTAGTTTTCTTCCCCAAAGAGTTTTAAATGTAGCCCAAAAGGTCCAGGATCACCTCCTCTGATCAGAGAAACTTCTCCTCCTTCGTTGTTTGTTACAAACAGCAAACAGGACTTCTTCTAGCTTTCTTTCAACAATTACTTTCTTCCTGCTGATCTTCCATAAAAGTCAGATTTGTCCACGACTAACAGTTGTCCCATGGATAGATTGTTCCTCCTGAGCTGTGGATCTCTGCAGCTCCTCCAGAGCCTCCACGGTCCTCCTGCTTCTCTGATCAATGCTCTCCTGGTCCAGCCTGTCAGTCCAGGTGGACGTCCATGTCCTGGTAGGTCTGCAGGAGGTCCATCCTCTCTCCAGGTCCACATGATGATCAGAACTGGGATGTTGGGTGAAAATATGATTAAAATAGTTTTTTCAAGCCCCAGGGAAGGAAACGCCCAGCTTGATCTCTTTAAAAAATGGAGAATCAGCCTTTTTTTCCAGGCGCTGCACAGCTGCTCCTCATCAAGACACTAAAACAACTCGTTACTTGGTGCTAACAAGGTTTAATGTTTGGAGAAACTTCAGCTAATATTTATGTGTTAAGTCTGGAGGTAACAGTGTTGGTGTAAAGTTCTGTACGTGTGGATTTTGTTGTTTTAAAGATATTAAGTCAAAGGATAAAACATTAATTAACAATAATAAATAGTAAAATGTTTATATTTGTATTTACCAAAATGTCTGTTGTATATAGATGATAGGATTTGGTAAAACGTTGTTATCGTTAACAACTGAGACTATTTGAGGCTGATTTGACATCAGATGTGATCCATGGATGTAACTGTAGAAAGGGTTTGCATTAATTGGGTCAACACGGCATTAATTGTTTAGAAAGTAGCGCCAAATGTGGACAAATGAACAACTATGGCGTCCACCATCCTCTGCCTCCACCTCCACCGTTAATCCAGCCGCTGAAGGCCGCTTTGTTACGGACGGTCTGAAATCTGTCCTGAAATTAGCAATTAAAAGACTGAGGATTTGCATAATTAGCACTTTAACAATCAGCCGGACAATCATTATGTTCTGTTTGCTGTGAGGTAAAGGAGTTGAGATAAAACTGATCCCAAACACCTGGGTTATGTGCTGATTTATGCTCAGGGATTATTAAGAATAAATACCGTGAATGAAGCTAAATCCATAAAACCAAAGATATGTGAACTAAAGAGATAATCAGAGTTTTCTAGATGTGTCTCCTGAAATCAGCTGAGACCAAAAGAGCTCCAAATAACAGCTCAAAAAACTAAAACTATTAAAAAAAATCCGAGCAACAGAGGAAATGTCTGATGTAAAGTAAAACGTCTCCCGTCTGTTCCTCCTCCAGTCATCGAGGCCAACCACCACGTGACCACCTACATCCCAGAGAGCGCGCTGCTCATCTGCCTTGGCTTCCTCCTGGGCGGGATGATCTGGGGCGCAGACAAGGTCCAGACCTTCAAGCTCACCCCAACTGCCTTCTTCTTCTACCTGATACCCCAAATCATCCTGGACTCGGGCTACGCCATGCCAAACAAGCTCTTCTTCACCAACATGGGGGGCATCCTGATTCACGCCGTCATCGGGACCTGCTGGAACGCCGCCACCTTGGGCCTGTCGCTGTGGGGGTGTCATAAGGGCGGAGCCATGGGTAACTGGGCCTCTTTAACAACATCTCACACACAGAGGGGTGGGGAGGGGGACCATCAAAGTGGGAGCTCAGACCTCAGGATCCTGGGAAGTTCTAGTTTCTAATGGGTCAGCAGGTAAATGGGGGCATAAATTACAACATGGCTTGTAGCTGCTCAGGTACGCAGAGGCCCCCCCAGAGACAAATAACCCAAAACCTACAAAAGCAACCGGTTACCAGGCTGAAAAAACAGGAAGTAATTTATTTTTTTTGTTTTAAAATACGATTGGTGAAATTTGAATATGAGGTGTTTTTATTTGTTTTTGTGGTCAAAAAACATCTAATAAGGAAAAAATTCATCCTTTTTTAAATGTTCTTTTAAAATTAAAGCACTAAAAACTATATTTAAAACTAAATTAGCTATTTTTGGCTCAGCGAAACAAATTTTCATTATTCTATGAGCAGGTATCTAATTAATAATAATAATAATAATACATTTTATTTCAAGCGCCTTTCAAAACACTCAAGGTCACTGTACATGTAAAAACAATAAATGGTAAAAGCAGTCGTCATAATTAAAAGAAACAACACAAATTACACAGAGGAAAGTAATATAAAATCATAATGAAAAGGCAATCTTGAACATGTGGGTTTTGAGTTTGGATTTGAACACGGGTAAAGACTCGGTATTGCAGATGTCAGGGGGGAGAGAATTCCAGAGTGTGGGCGCAGAACGTGAAAAAGCTCTGCTCCCCATGGTGCTAAGACGGGCTGAGGGAACAACTAGGTGAGTGGTAGAAGAAGATCTAAGAATGCGGGAGGGAATAGAAATTTGAAGTAAATCAGAAAGGTATGGAGGGGAGAGATTGTGAATAACTTTAAAAGTAAGTAGGAGGATTTTGAACTGAATTCTATACTTCACAGGTAGCCAGTGGAGCTGCTGTAGGACTGGGGTGATGTGATGAAAAGAGGGGGTTCTAGAAATGATGCGAGCTGCTGAGTTTTGTACTGACTGAAGCTTGTGAATGGATTTTTGAGGAAGACCGAAAAGAAGAGAATTACAGTAATCAATGCGGGAAGTGACCAGACTATGAACAAGAGTGCAGGTGGAGCTAGGGGAGAGAGAGGGGCGAAGGCGATTGATATTGCGTAAGTGAAAGTAAGCGGAGCGGGTAAGGTTGTTAATGTGAGAGGAGAAGGACAAGGTGCTATCAAGGACGACACCCAGACTCTTGACCTGAGGTGAGGGGGAAATTATGGAGTTGTCAAATGAAAGGGAGAAACTGTCAGCTTTGGATAAAGTAGATTTTGTTCCCACTAAGAGGATTTCAGTCTTGTCATTATTCAATTTAAGAAAGTTGGAGGTGAACCAGGATTTTATTTCGGTTAAGCAGGAGATTAATGAAGGAGGTGGGAGTGAAGAGTTTGGTTTACAGGAAAGATAGAGCTGGGTGTCATCCGCATAACAGTGAAAATTGATGTTGAATTTCCTAAAGATATTACCAAGGGGGAGAATGTAGATGATAAAGAGTAGGGGCCCCAGGACAGAGCCTTGGGGAACACCGGTGGTAACTGGAGAGGAGTTGGAACGATATGACTTAATCTGAACAAATTGAGTGCGGCCAGAAAGATAGGATTGAAACCAGGCTAGGGGAGTGTGAGTGATGCCAATTGTATAAAGTCGATGGAGTAGGGTAGAGTGTGAAACTGTGTCAAAGGCTGCACTTAGATCAAGAAGAATGAGGATGGAAATTAGACCAGAGTCAGCTGCTATTAAAAGATCATTGATTATTTTTAAGAGGGCGGTTTCAGTGCTATGACGGGGACGGAAGCCAGACTGGAACTGTTCATAAAGGTTGTTGTGAGTTAAGTGAGAATGAAGTTGAGAAGCGACTGTTTTTTCCAATATTTTTGAAATAAAAGGTAAATTTGAAATTGGCCTGAGATTATTGTAATTGTTGGGATCTAGTCCAGGTTTCTTCACAATAGGAGTGATAACAGCAGTTTTGAAAAGAGATGGAACAATTCCAGAACCAAGAGAGGAGTGAATGATGGCAGTTATGAAGGGGAGAAGAGCGTGGAGGCAGGATTTGACCAGGGCAGACGGGATAGGATCAAGTGGGCAGGTGGGAGATTTAGATTTGTTGATAAAATCAGAAATATCGGAGAGGGTTGGTAGATGAAAGCTGCAAAAAGGCTGGCAGGGTGAAGGGGTTATAGGGGAAGGGGGTGACAGGATAGGAGGCAGGCACTGGTGAATTATTTTGATTTTATCATTGAAAAACTGCATAATCGAATTGCAGGCGTCAGTTGAGCATAGGTGGGGAGGAAGAGAAGCTGGGGATTTGAAAATATTGTTAAACACCAAAAACAGAGTCCGAGAATTACTTTCGTGTGAGCAGATCAGGTTGGAGTAGTAAGTGGATTTAGTTTTAGTGATTAGTTCTTTGCATTGAGTTATCTGAGTTATATACATTTCGCTGTGAATTGTTAAACCGGTTTTCTTTTTAAGTCTTTCAAGTTGACGGCACTTAGCCTTCATGGTCCGGAGTTCAGGGGTAAACCAGGGGGTGGAGTGGGAAAAGGTGACAGTCCGGGATTTTGTTGGGGCAAGGAGGTTCAAAATATCATTTAAGCAGTTATTGTATTGAGATGTCAGTTCATCCGGTGAGGAAGAAGGATCCAGGATTAAAGTTCTTAGGATGTGTGAAGATAGAGTGTTCAAGTTAATGTTATTAATGTTCCGGTATGAAAGGAGCCGTGGGGTCTTTGCTGTGAAGAGACGAGGGGAAATGCTGAATAAAAGGAGGAAATGATCAGATATGTGAAGATCCTCAGCTGAACAGTTAGAGGGGGTGAGACCAGAGCAACAAATTAGGTCAAGAATATGACCTTTAGAGTGTGTTGGAAAATTTGAAAACTGATCAAAACCAAAATTATCCAGACAAGATAGAAAATCTCTGGTG
Organism: Fundulus diaphanus; assembly: GCA_037039145.1. Taxonomy (NCBI): domain Eukaryota; kingdom Metazoa; phylum Chordata; class Actinopteri; order Cyprinodontiformes; family Fundulidae; genus Fundulus; species Fundulus diaphanus. Next base: position 52,220,853 of record CM073135.1, read on the forward strand.
AGGGGAAGGTTAAAATTGTCCATGTGAATATTAAAATCCCCCACCAATATTACATTGGGTGAGAGAGAGGAGAGGAGGGTTAGAAGATCTGTTAGTTCATTTAAAAAGTCACTGTGTGGCTTGGGGGGGCGATAGACGGCCGCAACAATGGTAGGTGTAGGGCCAGAAAGTGTTCTGGCCCTACACCTAATTCTCCGACAATCATAAATTGTGTCCCTAGGGGGGGCTGTTTCTGGTGTAGCTAACACTTAGCTCTTTTCTTTAGCGTGTCAAGATGAATTTTTAGGCCCTAAGCAATGTGTTGTTGATTAAAGGAAGTTTTTTTGGCCTTTCTTTCATTAACCAGACCACACTGGTTTCTTTGAAAACGATACGATTTGACGACAGCTATGACCTTTGCACATGACAACAATCCGTTGAAAAGACGATTGTTTTTCTGTCCCTGTCATCACAGTTACATGGCGACATTTTATTCACAATCCACACGCATGTCAAGCTGGTCGAAACGCTAAAAACAGTGTGATTTTCCTGCCACGCCACTAGGGGGCAGTATGTTCATTTAAAGTCTGGGTCATACTACGCATACCCCGAGGGGTCCGTGTACCAGCAGATTCTGCCTGTATTCCAGAGATGAAGAGGCTTATATTTTGCGTAGAATGTTACCGCATAAAATCAACAAATACTGTAAATAATAAAACTGACAATTAATAATTAGAATTAAAAAGAAATAGATTAAAAAGCTTGAAACACATTTGTCACAATAAAACAAATGCTTAAAAACTTCTATATATTTAAGCAATTAATTTTCCTTTGAAATAAATTTGATTAATATTGTATTATTTTTCAAGCCGTTCAGTTTTCTCTGTCCTCTATTACGTTTTGTTTTAAACAACATGTCACAATGTTTGGTGAAGACCTACAGAACAAGGTCTTGAACTTCCAGCCAACCAGTTTAGCAAATCCGCCATTTAAATTTTTTTCGTTGCAATTTTGTAGTCCAAGCTTAAGGATGCTAAACCTGCAAGTGGATCAGTGAAAATGTTCAGTTGTTGGGTGTGTTAACCCACAATTCATCATTCCCTCCCCCGCTAGACTCCAAAAATGGCGGAATGGTTTCATGGGGTGAAGTGGAACACTTTGTGACCTGGACGGGTATGAAGTGCCTCCTTTAAATTTAAAGAGACGGCACCAAAACAAGTTGTTCTCAGATGCACCTCAGGATAGGGACAAATAGGGGGAACATTGGGGTAAAATAATGAGGAATTCAGAGCAAAGGTTTGTAGTTCTACTTTATAATAGACCACAACTGAATGATTTCAATGTAAAAAGGAAACACCCAAAAGCATATGTCACCTGTATTATGAAAAAGATTTTTCATAAATATAAAAATAGATCTTTAGAAAATAAAATAACTAAAATACAACAAGTAACAAAAATAGAGAAAATATATTTGATTTTATTGTGTTTAGGATTTATTTCATCATCATGTGGAATAATTTATTCAAATATTCCTGTGTTACAGTTTTAGAAATATTGTTAGTCAATAAATGCTCCGATATTTCAGGTAAAACCTCATATTAATTTTGTTCCCTGACCCTCGTCTTGCAGGAGACATTGACATCGGGTTGCTGCAGTACCTCTTGTTCGGCAGTCTGTTGGCCGCTGTTGACCCGGTGGCCGTCATCGCCGTGTTCGAGCAGGTCCACGTCAACGAGGTCCTCTTCATCATGGTGTTTGGAGAGTCGCTGCTCAATGACGGAGTCACAGTGGTTCGTATTCAGTTTTCCAGCATCGTTGTAGAACAGCATTGGCATATGGTGCATTCCTTTTGCTTCGGATGTTGCACAAGCGAGTCACAGATTACGTTATATCTGCCTTTTTGCGTTTCAGTTTCTCTTGTTGGACAGCAGCAAAGAAACATGGACACCTGCACTGTTCTTAAAACACAAACAATGACAATAACACTGTTCTAGGAAATTATGTGCAAATAAACAGCTGAAACATGCCGACTGTTGAACACTGAAAGGCCGCACCTGTGCGACCGACTAAATGTTACAAAGATAATAGGGAGCTGCTACAAACACTTAGATTCAGCAATTGGACCCACTCTTTGGAAAACCTGGATTTTTAAATAAAGGTTTATACATGCTGAGTTTCCTCTCTAGGAGGGATTTTGAAAGAATCAAATGAGATGATGTGCAAGGTTTTAAATTGTGGCTTTTCAAACCACACGTAATAAAGAATTTACTTTCCCTGGCGGAAAACAGGACCATTTAAAGAACAATCAAAGAGTTTCTCTCTCACTGTAGTTTCTTACTCTGCAAACCAATATTCATCTGTTGTTTTTCCATCTTTTCAGGTGCTCTTCAACGTGTTTGATGCCTTTGTGTCTCTTGGAGGAGGTGCAATCAACGCTGCGGAGATTGTTAAAGGAATAAGTGAGACTTTTAATAAGATTTTAACTGGAAATGATAATGAATGGATTCTGTTCATCTGGAGAATCTGAACTTCCTCACTTTTTGTGAACAGTCTCCTTCTTCGTGGTGGCGTTTGGCGGTTCCCTCGTAGGCTTCGTGTTCGGCTTGCTGATCTCATTGTTGACCAGATGCACTAAAAAAGTCCAGATCATTGAGCCGGGCTTCATCTTCATCCTGGGATACTTATCCTACCTCACGGCAGAGATGCTCTCGCTGTCTGCCATCCTTTCGTAAGTAGTCCACAGGAGGAAATTCAGTTTTTATTGGTATAATTTGACTCAGAGTGCATCCAGAAGGATCGAGTGACAGATCAACCTGGCACTGTAATGTGGCCAAAAGAAATCCAGTTTGACCCAAACCTGCGCACCTGATGCTCAAGAGTTTAGTTTCTCTGATTGTTTGTGTCTGTTGTGAAGGGTTATGTTCTGCGGGATGTGCTGTCAGAAGTACATCAACTCCAACATGGACGAAAGCTCAGTCCAAACCGTACGTTACGCCTTGAAGGTTTTTGCCAACGGATCTGAAACCATCATCTTCGTCTTCCTCGGCATCTCTGCCATCGACAAGAGCATCTGGGTGTGGAACACGGGCTTCATCCTCCTCACGCTCCTCTTCATCTTGGTGTACAGGTTCATCGGTGAGAGTTTTCAGCCCTAGTCCTCGTGTCTGAGGGGAAAAGCAAAGATCTCAGAGCTGACGTTCCATGTTTGTGTTTCAGGTGTGTTTATCCTCACCTGGATGATGAACAGGTTCAGACTGGTCCCGATAAGTTTAGTTGATCAGGTTATCATGGGCTACGGTGGCCTACGAGGTGCCGTGGCTTATGGGCTGGCAGTATTGCTGGATGAGAAAAAGATAAAGGAGAAGAACCTGATGATATCCACAACCCTCATCGTCGTCTATTTCACTGTGATTTTTCAGGTAAGCGTTCAGAGTTTTGTGTTTGGTTGTTTCCAATTTAACGAGTTAACCCTTTAAGCCGTGATTTATTCAGCCAATCATAATCTTTCCTCACACACATTTTTTCCTTCATCTGTTTGATCCATTCAGTCAGCCACACAGGAAGCTCTTAAAGAACAATTAGTTCTTGAGCAAGTAAATACAAATGTGGTAAAAATGTCTAAAAAGAATCATACAGTTTACGAGATTAGAGAGCTTCTCCTTTTCAATGCCGACACAAATTATATACAAAAATTGTGCAAAGGGTGCTATTTATATTTTAAATACAAAATAATAACGCGTTAATTAAAGCTAGCTAAATGTTCCAGAAGTTTCCCCTGGTCCCTTTTTGAATAACTGCACATTATGTTCCGCTCCTCAAGGGGACCGTGTGAAAAAAATCTCCTAAATCCACTCTGGTCTTATTTCTTTCTACTGAGGCCTTCCTCTTCTTCTCATAAACTTGAATGCAGTTCGCTTCTTGTGACTCTCAGCCATGTTCAAATCTACGGTGAGCGTAGTGGAGCTACAATAAATGGCTAACCGCTAAGCTAACTGCTAAGCTAACCTCTAAGCTAACCAGATACATAAAACACTTAAGTGTGCATGCACACCCAGCAAGCACAAACTAACAAGGAATGAGCATAAGGTAAGATTGGTGTTACCTTATTGCGTCAGACTAATTGACGTGCGGGAAAACCAATAGATAAGTTAATACCCTGGAACTTAAGGGACAGAGAATGAAAGCAGGAAACTATGACAAATTGGAGATTGGGGTCTTTACAGACCTGCAGCTCCCACAGACATCAATTTTTTAACTTTCTTTATGAAGACATAACGTCTTTATTACATTCAGGATGGAAGGATCATTTTATCCACTATAACAAAAAGTGTTTCTGATAAGGATTACAAATAGCTTTAAGGAGACAATAGGTTTTAGCAAAGGTTTAAAAATACTGAAAATATCTAGAAAAAAATATATAAAAAATGTTGTGCACGGTTAAATCAGAACATTATCAGTCTGTATTCATCATGTTGATGGATTAGGTTTCTGCATGTGGAAGTTCAAGGTGGCGATGGCTCTCAGGAAGAAACTTTCGGTCTGTTTGTTGATGCTCTGGTGCATCTTTAGCGCCTCCTACAGGGCAACAGTACAAACAGCTGAGAACCGGGGTGTGCAACAGTACAACGTCTCACTGAACAGTTTAGAAAATCTAACCTTTAATTTGAAAAATTCAATCAATGGGCCAGAAAAAAGATGTAACTGAAATATTTTTTCATTTTACAATTAATTTCTAAGTCTCTAAAAATCTATAGATTTTTGTTTCAAGTTTTTTTTTACTGGGATGTCAACAAGACGTCCCTTGGAGGCCCATTTTTCTTAGCCCCTCTCCAAAGCAAGGCGGATGCTTTTCCCCTCTGAATTAAAGCACATTTCTCAAATAGTTTGTGTAATTTTGTTACTGCAAGAACAAAAGAAGTTGAGTATTTGGATATTTTGCATAAATGATGGCTTAAGTGGCCGCCTCATGGATTTAGTCACTCGATTCTCTTACGATCTGGTGTATTTCTTGCTGACCTGCAGGGTATAACGATGAAACCTTTGGTTCAGTGGCTGAAAGTGAAGAGAGCTGCCCTCGTTGAGCTGTCACTCATAGAAAAAGTGCAGAACAAGGTACGTTTCTGAACTAAACACAGATCACTCTGAGCTACAAGCCGCTGAGACATCATTTGTTCTGCTTCAGGTATTTGATCATGCGCTGATTGCTATTGAGGACATTTCAGGACAAATCGGACACAACTACATGCGGGACAAGTGAGTACAGGACTCCACCTTCCTTAAAATCATCATCAGACTCAAGGGTTACAGTTGCTTCCTGTGTGAAGGTGGAGGAACTTTGAAGAGAAGTGGATGTCACGGTTTTTGTTGAAGCCGTCAGCGAGAAAGAAGCAGGACCGCCTCTTCAACGTCTTCCACGAGCTGAACCTGCAGGATGCCATGGAGTACGTGACCGAGGTGAGGAGCTCACCCGTCCTCCGCTTAACGCCAGGCTGCAGACGCTGGAACATCAACCTGCTCTTGTGTTGCTTTAGGGCGAGCGCAGAGGCTCTCTGGAATTCATCCGCAATGAAAACGCATTCGTTGACTTCAAGAAGAAGTTTGATGAGGACTTTGCAGAGGCCATGCCCGACATCATGGCTGATATGGCTCCTGATGAGGCTGGAGCTTCAGCGATGAGGTGAGAGAACGTTTTAATACGATAATTATTGTTTCTTTATGTTTTCCTTCTAAAGCACCAGATGCTGTGGATGAACGGTTCTCCAGAGACTCTGAAGGACTTTCTAAGTTGGTCTTTGGCTTCTTTTTCACCCGTTTTCAGAGGAATAAGGTTTGATTCCTCATTGAGCGAAATTCATCAACTCAGCGTTACTAAACAATCAGAAAATCTCCTAAACTTCAGAGATATTTCTCCATTATTGTGCCCATACTGTAAGTAGAGTGAGAGACAATTGGACTTCTTTTTCTCTTCTCATCTGGTCCACCAAATGGCTGCAAGATGCAGAATAAGCCCGCATCATCATCCCTCCACCTCCGTGCTGGACAGTTGGTCTGAGCTGTTTCTGCTGATCTACTGTGTCCGGTTTCTTCCAAACATGGTTCTGTCCATCACGGTTCTGTCCATCACGGTTCTGTCCATCACAGTTCTGTCCATCACGGTTCTGTCCATCATGGTTCTGTCCATCACGGTTCTGTCCATCATGGTTCTGTCCATCACAGTTCTGTCCATCATGGTTCTGTCCATCATAGTTCTATCCATCACGGTTCAGTCCATCACGGTTCTGTCCATCATGGTTCTGTCCATCACAGTTCTGTCCATCATGGTTCTGTCCATCACAGTTCTGTCCATCACGGTTCTGTTCATCACGGTTCTGTCCATCACGGTTCTGTCCATCATGGTTCTGTCCATCACGGTTCTGTCCATCATGGTTCTGTCCATCATGGTTCTGTCCATCACAGTTCTGTCCATCATGGTTCTGTCCATCACGGTTCTGTCCATCACGGTTCTGTTCATCACGGTTCTGTCCATCACAGTTCTGTCCATCACAGTTCTGTCCATCACGGTTCTGTCCATCATAGTTCTGTCCATCATAGTTCTGTCCATGTTCCAACATGTCAGCCCCTAACAGCTGCAGTGGTCTATTTATTTTTTCACACTTTCCAGCCTGTTTAGTGAAAAACCACTGACTCAATGTGTGTGTGTTTTATATTTGTTGTGGGATTTTAATTATTTTAGAATGTGGTTCTAAAATAGACCAGATTGTTTTTAGTATGTCTTCATATGCTCAACCCTTACAATAAAAACGAGGTGTACTTTCTTTTTTTATCATGAATGCACGTGTTTTAAATGTAAATAAAGAGGAATGCTCACATATTGTTAAACAGAATTTGTTGTCAGAATTTGCTTTTCTGAAAACAGACATAAATGACCCCAGGAAAGATCCAGTTTGACGGCTGTAACGTTGTTTTCCTCTACAGAAGAGACCCGGTACCATCAGTCAGTTTGGAGATGCATGAGCAGAACCTGAGAGGACTTCGGCAAGCAGAGGAGATCAACGCCCACCACCTCCTGGAGCAGCATCTCTACAAAGGCAGGAAGCAGGTGAGCATGTCCAGCCGGCTGGAGCTGCACCCTCAAACACACACGTAGCTGTCAGATTTGATCTGTCCTCACATCCGCTCGTTTCCTGGCCCGCAGCACCGTCACAGGTTCAGCCGCAGCCACTTCAGCATCAACCAGGATGAAAATGAGGTCCAGGAGATCTTCCAGAGAACCATGAGGAGTCGTCTGGAGTCCTTTAAGTCTGGAAAGATGGGCGTCGCTCCACCGAAGACCATAACGAAGCACACAAAGAGAGAGCAGCAGCCGAAGGTCTGAGCTTTTCAGTGTTTTCTGAGAACTTTCTACTGAAAAACTCTCCAAGGCGAGGTCACTCCTCATCCATTAAATCCCTTTCAAATGACGAGAAACCAAAGAGTAGCTAACTTTAGCCCCATCAACCAGCTTTGTTTCGTTATTTGTTATTTTGCTTTGTTATGTCCATGAGACAGAGCTCCAGGTGCAGGACAAGCCGTCCTACAGCGCCCAGCATGCGTAGTTGCTTTTACTACAACCAGTAATTAAACGATTAATCCCATTTTATGTGCAAAAAATAGTCTAACTGGATAATACATACATACATACATACCTTTTACTTTAAAAGTCCAATAATTAGAGAAATGAAGTCCACCTGTGGGACTCAGAGGGTCACATGACCTGTCAGTAGCAACACACCTTTCCTGAAAGGCCTCAGAGGTGCGGCAGGAGCTCCAGACAGGTCAGAGTGGGGCATTAAGCAGAGGTCAAAGGTCACCATGGAGGAGCTGCTGAGGTCCACGGCAGAGCCTGGAGGTTCTGTCCAGAGGACCAGAACCAGCCGTAGGCTCCATAGAGCCGGGCTTCATGGAGGAGAGGCCAGAAAGAAGACATCACTGAGGGTTAGAAACCAGAAGGCAGGGTTTGAGGCTGGGACGGGTTTGGCGATGGGGGGAAAGGGGGGGGGGGGGGGGTGTTGGTAAACAGTAATGCACGCAGAAGTTATTTTCTGGTATTTTGTCCTGTTTGATATTTGTATCACAATTCATAGAAAAAAATCCATTTTGAAAGTTGTCACGTGCCCAGTTTTATTAATTTAAATTTTTTTTTCTACCAGAAAGACATTTTTAAAATCAACTTCTCTTGACAAAAAGACTCGCATCAGTATATTTCAGTATATTTACCAATATTTCACAGTTTTCTTTGGAAAATGAAAGCCTTGACTAAATTTTGTCTCCATTGCAGATGCCGAATGGAAAGAATAGAAGCTACTACTCTGGTGACGAAGGTTAGTATCTAGAAAAGTAGCTCCACCATCTGTGAGTCGTAACAGTTTAAGTTCCAGGATCTAAACAGCCAGAAACAACCTGATAGAAACTGAAGATGTTTGCTGCTGTTAACACAATGCCAGAATGGAAAGATACCAGCAATAACCTTAGAAAAACAACTGCTGCCCTTCGACCTGCCAGCAGGACTCCAGTTTCCCATGATACATCTGGATCAACCCAAAGACTTCTCGTTTGAACAGAGGAGACCAAAGTGGGAATGTTTTGTTCCTTGGCTTCTTTGTGGAGGTCGAACATACCTGAACCCGTCCAGTTGTTTCCAACGTAAAGGTGGAACTGGCCTCTCTGGTAGGGGAACGTCCTGTTGGAGCGACAGACGGGGATGATGGACCTTCTTGTGAAGAAAGAGGAGCACATAGGGGGTTCTAGCTGTTAGGGATCACACTTCTCACACATTTGGGGAGAACCTGGGGCTGGACAATAAACCGATTATGTTGAGTTTAGATTAAAGTTTTGGAAAATCTGGATTTTATTTGCCAGTGCACACCTGGGGCTTCCATGAAGACAACAGCAGCGATGTTGAATATATGTTTAGAGAAATATGTTGTTAAGATGTTGTAAAGAGGAAACTTTTTTTAGCATAATATGAGGCACTTTAACGTACTCATTTACTTTTTTCTAAGTTAGTTTGAGGTTAAACCAGTGAAGTGAAGCCTGTTCTCAGCTCATTGTGTAAAACCACCAGCAGCAAACATTTAGTAATATTTTCATTGTTTACAAAGGCAGGGCGGCCATCTTGTTTCACAGCTTGGATTTAGTTGCATTTTGAATTCAGGTTTAACTCCCAGATGAAATTTGTGACATAAAAGCAGGTTTTTAAAATAATTTTAAAAATTCTTTAATTTCTTTTTGTGAAGCAAAAAGGAGGCAAAAAGGAGGCAAAAAGGAGGCAAAATATCGGCGAATCGGATTTGGTATGATAAAGTAGCAGATTGTTTTTTAGGCCATATGGCCCGGCCCTGGGAGAATCTCAGCTGGGGTTCTGTGATTCAGGAGGTAGAAAGTGGGTTCTGGCCCAGCCGGTGGACGAGCCGCAAAGCTTGAAGGACGTCTGGGATGTGAGAACTTTTCCTTACCTGCTGTTGTGCTGACTTAGAGGAGGCGCCCCACCGGGCTGCTGTTGGTTCCCTTGATGGCTGCCTTAGGAGGAGGATTTTCATGTCCCTTAAGGGTCCATTTAGTCGTAGAACCGTGGGAACCAGGTTCTAGTGGGTTCCTGTTAGTGCTGGACCCAGGGTTGTCAGGACGTTGTAAAGATTTGTTGTGGATAAATAAGTGAGCTGAAAGGCAGATCCTTCAGGTCTACCTGTCCGGCTCTCACCGCTGAGCTACGCACGGCACAAGGCCTGCGTTCACACCAACGGACCCAACCCAATTTCCACCAAGTATCTCAGAGATTTACTTCTTCATTTTAATTAGACTTTTACTCTAAAACATCTTCACGTTTTTTTTTCTTTTTAAGATTTTGAGTTTTCAGAGGGAGACAGCGCTTCGGGCTACGAAGCTTCCCTCCCCACGAGAGTCAGCTACAGAGCCGGAGGTACATCATCAACACCACTGCCTTTACGGTTCAAACCCAGACGGCTCTGATCCGCTTCCTGTGTTTCTCCTGCAGCCGGAATCGAGAACCCAGCCTTCATGCCAGACGTGGACCCGTCGTCGCCCATGCACATCCCTCCGTGGCTGGCGGACGCCGAGCTGGAGGTGAATCCGGTGGCTCCGTCAGAACGAGCCCAGGTGAGGCTGCCGTGGATGCCGGGACACCTCCACCGCCGGTCCTCCCTGCGGACCAGCACTCGATCCGGTGACTCCGTCCAGGGGGGCGATGAGCAGCTGCCCCCGCCGCCGCCCCCGCTGCCTCGCTCTGACAGAGACGACGATCACCTGTAGCTCCACCTGATGACGCCAGACTGCCAGAGACAGAAACTGACCTCAGAGAGGGCGGCGTTTCCAGGATGCCAACCAGAGAATCAGCTCCTGGACTCAAACTATGTTTTCCAAATCTACATCTTCTTTATCTTTCTGTTCGTCGAAGAAAATCATCTGTTACTCTAAACATTTCTGGTTCATCTCAGACCCACAAACGGTGCTTTTGAAGTTCCCTATCCCTGAATGTGATGTAGAAACTTCTTAAAAAGGATGTTAGGGCTCTTAAGGAGGGGGGTTTGTAACTAGAGGGACATAAAATCAAATCTATGATCTGACTTTCTGTGTGTTTAATTATTTTTCTCAGAGCTTAATATAGAACTGCTGTAAAAATGTCTCACGTATAACAAGGAAACATGTATTCATTCAAGGTTTGTAAAGTCAGATGATGCAGAGGACAGCACTTGAGATTTAATGCACCTGTGAATGTGTTCTGACTGCTTGGAAAAACAAGCTTTAGAAATAAAACCAGACAAATTTTTGGCTTTGATGGAGTTTATTTTAAACCTGAAAGTGAGAACCAACAGCGCTAACACACGTCTTTATCTTTCTAACGTCTTTCACACATTAACTCTGAAGGGTCTGATGGGGAGTATTGAAAAGATTTGTTGTTAGTTCTAATGTCAAGGAGAGGAAAACACCGTTTTGATCCAGTTACTCCATTTGAGCAAGTCTATCCCCTTCAGTCGGACTCGGGGAGGCGGGGTTAACATTATGCTCACGCACTACATTTGGCGTCAGAAGTGGGATCTGTGAACCACCATCTGAAACGTTGGGGATTCCACGTTTGTCCGGCTGAAGTCGTCTCAGGTCTCACAGATTTAAGGACAACAAAGTCCACCAGCTGGTTTTTGTTGCCTTTTTCCACAGGAACCCAACGAAAGTTGGTAAAATTATCTGGGTATGGTCTTCCGGTGACGTCATGGATGCGCTTGCAGCGTATTAATTGAGCTCCGCTGGGTGTCATTTAAAATAAGAGTGACAACTAAAATAATTCGACGCTGAAATATAAAAAATATATTCACGAAACATGAGTTCCTCCGCTGGACAAAGAAGGCAAGATAAACTGGACCCCTCGAGAGGAAAAGACGATAAGCCGAATCCACCGAGCCCGACTAGCAAACACATGGCTAGTAGCAACACATGTCAATCAGACTTAACGGTGTTGGAAGAACTGAGAAAACTCCGAAAAGAAAATCAAGACGGACATAACCACACTAAGCTGGCTCTTAGCCGCGTGGAACAATCTGTCTCGGACATAAAAGACCAGCTGGTGGAGCACGAAGAAAGAATGGGGAGATTTGAGGAGAGCACAGCGGAAGACACGGAGATGCGCCACCATCGGGCGCTAAAATACCTGCTGCACCGCGATATTGAACTTTCGGCAAAATGTGAAGATCTCCAAAACAGGCTGAGAAGGAACAATATCAGGATTTTTCAAATCCCGGAGGACAGTGAGGGAAGAGACATGGCTGGTTTCGTAAAGGATCTACTCCAGAAGGAACTTAAACTCCCACCGGACCTGGACATTAAGATTGAGAGGACGCATCGCTCACTGGCGGCTAAGCCGAAAGATTCAACGGCGCCTCCAAGATCAATAATAGTGAGATTTCTGGACGCAGCGGTAAAAGACACAATCATAAAGCAGGCATGGAGCCAGGGGCCAGTTCTCTTTCAAGGCAAGCGGATCTATTTTGATCAGGACTACTCTCCTGAGATACAGCAGAAAAGGATGAGAGTCCACGAAGTTATTAAACAGCTTAAAAAGAAGGACATACAGGCAAGGTGCCTGTATCCAGCGCAAATAAAAATTAAGCTGAACACCGGGGAGAAGACGTTTGCATCGTTAACGAGTGCCGCAGCGCTGCTGAAGGAGCTGGGGATCGACGCGCGATGCGGGGAGAGGGAGCGCATCGAGGAGGAGCTGAAGGATGGATGGAGGAGCCAAGGGAGGAGAAAAAGAGGAGCGCTTCTGTCATCAGCTGATCTCAAAACCTTTTTGCAGGAGGACTAAAGAGATGTTACCATTGAGACGGATAAAAAGGTTGTTCTAACTAAACCAGTGATAAGGTCGGTAACCCCACACTGATTATAACTAACGGACTCATTGGAATACAATAAAGCGTCAAATTTTTATGATCCTAATATATATTGTTGTCACAAAATAAGTTCATGTGTTAGACAGCCCAAAGGAGGCTATGTTTGAGTTGATGAGTGGAATACACTCTCTGAGACCTTTTTTACATGTTAGTGTAACATTGGTCATATTTGCACTGTGTGTGCTTTTTTTCCACAGAGAGGGTAGGTCACACCTCTCTGCCCCAGTACCATCGGGGATCTGACACAGCCAGAGTTCAGCCGCTGTGTCAGATTGATGAAGTGGAAGTTCAGTTTTGTGTTATTTACATTGTTCTTTGTGTTTTGTTTTTCCTGACAGTTGTAATTAATGTCACTTTGTTAGTGAGTAGATACCCTTTGACATCCAAATGTAAACAGGCAGGGAGTTATATCAAAAGACTCTATAGGGACCATGGCTGAGCTGAATTTTATAAGCTATAATATAAGAGGAATTAATAACCCAATTAAAAGGAAAAGAATTCTGGGACAACTAAAGAAGCTGCACTGCTCTGTTGCTTTGATTCAGGAAACACACCTATCAGAGACTGAACATCTAAAACTGAAAAGAGAATGGGTAGACCAGGTTTATAGTTCTTCATATGAGAGAAAGAAGAAAAGAGTGGTAGCTATATTATTTAGTAAATCTGTGTATTACAATAATGAGAAAACCTTTCATGATGATGAAGGCCGATATGTTATGGTAATAGGCACAATTGGAGGAGTAAAGATAACCGTACTTAATGTTTATGCCCCAAATGAAGACTGTCCACATTTTATCAGAATGGTCACAACTCTACTTGCAGATAAAAGCGAGGGGATTATACTAGTGGGGGGTGACTTCAACTGCACCCTGGATTCAAAGTTGGACAGGTTACCTACAATAATAAAATCTCAATCTAAAATGTCTAAGGCATTATCAAATATGATGAAGGAACTGGGACTAGTAGATATTTGGCGTCAACTCCACCCCAATGAGAGAGATTTCACGTTTATGTCCCAGGTTCATGGGAGTTATTCGAGGATAGATCTTTTCTGCGTAACCAAAACCGAACTGCATAGGATAAAAGACAGCACAATTGAGCCAATCACTATTTCAGACCACGGCCCTGTGACCATGAAAATTAATTTAGGAATAGACAATAATTTCAGACATTGGAGGCTCAATGTCTCATTATTAGCAGATACAAACATTAGGCAAGAAATACATAGAGCACTGGTTGAATACTTCACCATAAATGATGATGGTAGTGTCTCCCCCTCAGTTGTATGGGATGCCAGTAAGGCCACAATAAGAGGGCAGATTATTTTTATAGGATCCAGGATAAAGAAACAAAGGCTGGCTAAACAACAAGGATTGGAAGCTGAAATAAAAAAGTTAACAAGAGAACATAAACAAATGGGAAAGAGTGACACTTTAAAAAAATTAAAGGAGGTTAGACAACAACTGGATGAAGCTCTGACATATAAGGCAGAGGGAGCGCTCAGATATATCAATAGAAAATATTACGAAATGGGTAATAAAGCAAGCAGATTACTGGCTTTTCAGATAAGAAAGGCCCTATCTAGTCGTGCAGTTCCCAAGATCAGGAACCCAGAAACCCATCAGATTAAGACAGACCCAACTAAAATCTCAGACTCGTTTGTAACCAATTACAAACAGTTATATACAGCGGAAGAACTAGAATTTAAAGAAGAGAAAGTTACAGAGTTTTTAAGCCCTCTTAATCTGAATAAACTATCAAGTGAGGATGCAGAATTGTTAACAAAACCTATCACAGAAAGTGAAATTAGGGAAACCATCACCAAATTAAAAAACAATAAGTCACCAGGAACGGACGGCTTTTCTGGAGAATACTACAAAATATTTGTGCATGAACTCGCCCCCATATTATGTAAATTATATAATTACGTACTAAAATCAGGAGACCCCCCAAATTCATGGTCGGAAGCCATATTAACCGTAATACATAAGGAGGGGAAGGACCCTCATCAATGTACCAGCTATCGCCCTATAAGTCTACTTTGTGTGGATTATAAAATCTTGACTTCCATAATAGCTACCAGGATTCAAAAAAATATTAAGAAATTAATACAACCAGATCAAACAGGATTCATACAAGGACGTCAAGGAACAAATAACATAAGGAGAGCCCTGAACCTGCAGACAATAGCACGAGAAGACACACAATCATCAATGTTTCTCAGCTTGGACGCTGAGAAAGCATTCGACCGAGTTGACTGGGTGTTTCTGAGGCAGACACTAATAGAAATGGGCTTTGGGAAAGAATTTGTGGCCTGGATCAATCTACTGTATAAAGAGCCCAGCTCCAAAGTTAGAGTTAATGGTCACTGCTCCAGCTTCTTCAGGATTGAGCGAGGTGTGAGACAGGGGGACTCGTTGTCTCCTATCTTATTTGCCCTAAGTATTGAACCTCTGGCAGAGGCAATACGCCAAAACGTACATATTCAAGGGATAGCAGATGAAGGGGGGTCAGTTCATAAAATAGCTCTATTCGCGGACGATATTTTACTCTTTGTAAAAAATCCACTTTTCTCCATCCCTGCACTTATGAAATGCCTGTATGAATATGGGTCAGTGTCTGGTTACAAAATTAACCAGACTAAGTCAGAAGCCATGATGATTTCAGGCACCTGGCCTGTACAGCTAAATAACAGTGTCTCCTTTCGCTGGTCCAAACAAGGATTTAGATATCTGGGAATTATTATTACACCTAACCCCACTCAGCTGTTCGAGGCCAACTATAGCAAATTAATTAGACAAATAAAAAACGATGTGACACGCTGGGAGGTCCTTCCCCTTTCTTTAATAGGTAGAGTTGAGACTGTAAAAATTAACCTGTTGCCTAGACTTCTGTTCGTGTTTCAGTCCCTTCCTGTACAGGTACCTGCCTCCACTCTAAACAGGTTAGATAAACTAATTTCAACATTTATCTGGCAAGGGAAGAGGCCGTGGGTTAGACTGAAATGCCTTCAATTACCTAAGGACAGAGGAGGACTGAGTCTCCCGAACCTTAAAAATTATTACCGGGCTGCCCAAATAAATGCAATTGTGGCGTGGCTTGAAATTGACCGAGAAACAGTATGGACTCAAATAGAGCAAGATTCAGTTAAGGCTGTTCCTCTATCTGTACTGCCATTTATTGATACAAAGTCAATTAAAAAAATTAGAATAAAGAACGAATGGATAAAACACACGTTAAAAGTATGGACAACAGTTAAAAAATCGCTCGGGGGACCAGAGTCCATCTCAAGGGCCATGTTGATAGTAGGGAACATAGAATTCCCTCCTTCGGTGTGGGATAGGGGGTTTAAAAGATGGGTAGAGAAGGGTCTCTGTACAATCAATCAACTCTTTATAGGAACAGAATTCAAATCATTCTCTCAACTTCAAGAACAATTTGACCTCCCATCAAATGATTTATATAGATACCTTCAGATAAGACAAGTCATAAAGAAAGGCATTTGGTCAGAAAAAAACCCAAATGAAATAGAAGAGTACTTTATCAGTGTTATAGAGAAGCATTTCCCAACAAAAAAACACATATCTAATATATACAAAAGGTTGGTAACTGACACATTACAAAGCACGAACAATATCAAGGAAAAATGGGAATTAGAATTAAATGCTATAATTGAAGACTCTACATGGGAGGACATATGTACCGACTGTCATAGGGGAATTAGCAGCCAACTATGGAAAGAATTTGACTGGAAAGTGAAGATCAGATACTTTAATACTCCCTTTATAATCTCCTCATTTGTGAAAAACCCCAGTGTAGCATTATGTTGGCGAAATTGTGGAAATATTGGAGACACCACTCACATTTTTTGGGATTGTCCTGTAATACAAGGATTTTGGGACAATATTAAAAGGGAAATAGAGGGGATATTGAAAGTAAAGGTGATGCCTGAACCTGTGGTGTTTTTGTTGGGAGCCATACCTAAAAGCAAATACAACACAGATCAGAAATATATACTGAGGGTTCTTCTATTGGTAGCAAAGAAAATGATTACTGTGCACTGGAGAGATGCAAAACCACCAACTATAAATCAGTGGGCCCTGAGATTGAAACACGTTTACACAATGGAGCGAATGACTGCAAGCCTGCAGCTAACTATGGACACTTTTATACGAAGATGGACTTGTATTTCAGAATATCTGGGTGTCTGATGGAGAGGACGAGGGGACGAGATATTACTAGAAGGAGGGGTCTGATGGAATTCCTCATTGGGAAAGGGTCCTGCTTGGCCACAGATTACAGATTGTGGATATCGTCTGCTCTGCCTGATGTTATAAATGTAAAGACTTTTGGTATTTTGTGTTTGTTGTGATATGTACTTTTTAAGTTTCTGTCAGGAGATGTTATGTAAAATTTATAAAATGGTTAAATAAAAAGTTCTAAAAAAAGAATTATCTGGGTATTCATCACTTTTACAGCTCTGAAGGTAAAAAAAAAGTCAGAGACAACTTTGGGGGTTTTGAACCGACACTTAAAGGACATAGAAGATGTGTCCCCCGTCCTCAGATAAACGGTGGTGTGAAACTGTAGCTCAGAGGAACCAAAACCTTCATGACCTTTGGTGCCTCCAGGGTCATGAAGCTCCCTTCATAAAACACCTCAAGCTGCAACGTGCAGAGACCTTCTGGCTGTCTCTGACTGACTGAAAGGCTGACCTGTGGATGGTTACGCAGCACAAACAGGTGCAGGTGTGCAGCTCCTCCCACGGTCCAGCTCTCCTGGTCCAGCCTGTCAGTCCAGGTGGACGTCCATGTCCTGGTAGGTCTGCAGGTGGTCCATCCTCTCTCCAGGTCCACATGATGATCAGAGCTCTGGGATGTTGTTGTAGAACCTGACCTGCTGTAAACTGGACCAGAACTTCCTCCCTGACCCGTCTGCTGGGTTCCCTGGTCTCCATGATGCTGGATGTTCTTTGAAGAACCTCTGAGGCCAGAACCAGAACATCTGCCATTCCTGATTAGGGAAACTTCTGGAGGCCAAAGTGTTGATTTTCTTTGACGGTACCACAGTAAATGGGGCTGAATAGAAATGAACACATTTGTTAAAATATCTGGGACTTATAAACTCACATTTAGATATTACATTTTCCCACAAACACTTTTCTCTGGCTATATAACAGAGTCCCTTTGATCATAAATAATCCATTTCCGCCGTCTCCAGGGTCTTTGTGACGTAGTCCAACAGGATCTTTTCATTCCCAGCGTCCTTCAGGTAGAAGTGGGAGCCGTCAAACATCCTGACGGTGAACTCTCCTGATGTGATGTCCTTCCAAGCTGTTCAGAAACACATCGAATCAGACATGGAGACCGTCATGTTCTCAGTTCCTCACGCCCCAGTTGGCTAATGTCGTATTTCTGTGGCTTTCCTGCAAGACGTTTAAGGACTGACCCTGCAAGTCGTGAGGAACGTCCTCCTTTCCATCGAAGCATGTAACGGGACAGGCGAGAAACGGACCGTCTGGTTTTGCACACCTGCAAGAAAAGAACCCGTTGGGTGAAATCATGCCGTCTGAGTCAGAATTAAACAGAACTCTCTGATCAGACGATCCGACCTGTAGTTCTCCACCAGCTGCAGGTCGGCCTTCAGGGCCGGCAGGAAGAGCTGCAGGACTTCAGGGTTTGCCAGCAGCTCCGGAGGAGTTCCTCCCACGGACGTTAACCACCGGAGGAACTGTTCGTCCGATAACTCGCTTCTTTTTGGAGCGTTAATGCGAATCTCGGACTAGAAGCGTGACACAGCGTCGTGTTAATGAGACGAGAGCACAAGCAACCAGGACGAGCTTCGCTTCTTCAAATTCATCGTTTAACCCCAGAGGTCAGATCAGTTTTTGTCCAGGTTCAAAGAATAACCATTAAAATATCATTTGTGAAGCATTTTACACTTCTATGAATACCCTAAGGTAACAATATTGTCTTTTAATCATTTATTTAAAATATAGCAACCATAGCTAAACACCTTTACAAGCTGAGCTTTGGGTGCTTCTAGGTATGAAAAACATGGAGGATCTGAACATGAGTTCAAACAGTTTTCTGCACAATGTGCCGACGTTATTCTAAGAAAACTCTTAGAATTTCCCGAATTCTACATTTTTTCTTAGAATTTTACTTCGGTAAAATAAAAGTTATTCACAAAGCATCTCAGGCCTTCAGAGAGCTCCTAAAGGGACAAAATGTTTGGAGTAATGAGGAGGACTTTTAGAGCCTCAGGGTGTCTGAAGCAGGAAGATGGTGGAAACAGAGAGAGCTGATTGGCTGATCCACCACCTGAACAGTTCTTTACCAATCAGACAATTGCAATATTTAGATAAGATAAACTTTATTAGTTTAAAATTAATTAGTTTCAGTGGCCCATTGGGTAAAAGGCGCAACTCTGATAACGTCATTTTATTGGGAATAAATAAATAATAGGAAATAATCATGAATAAAAAGTGGAGAAATTTACAAAAAAAAATTAAAAAGAGGTGAGAAAGTATTTTCTGTATTGCATGATAATTTTAGTAACCTAAATGGTCATCTAAGTTTGCTTGAGTGATGCCATCTCCTCGCTTTGATCGCTGCACGCAGCGCTTCTCATTTCAGGCTGGTGCGTAAAAGCACCAAGAAAGAGGCGCCTTCATCTGAAGCAACACGCTTTAAACTCTGGATTTGTGCCGCGATCCGGGAACCAATTTAACTTTCAACACTCCTTCTCCTCCCAGAGAGAACTGGACAGGTGCACTGCTGTTCCCTCCATTTCACGTCGGTCATTTAGCCAAACCCGACCGCTTTATCCAAGCAGGCGATCCCAGTAAAATGCATTAATATCAAATAGATAAGGTAGCAAAATGACTGCCAAGTAAAAATAAACAGATCAAAATAATGATGAGGATCAAAATAAGGTGCTTTAAAGCATTTTGATGCTGTGTGACAAACAATAAGTTTTGCTACTTTTCATCATCATGACAAATGTTTCTTAATCCAGTCTAATTTCTCTCCTTTGATCACTAGGAGCGTGTTTATTTTTTTTTTCCTGAACCATCAGCCAATCAGAGCTCTTAAAAGACAGCCTCACACCTAGTAACGGAGTCAACCTCTTTCTGTAATTTCCGTCCTCAGAGTCGCTCTCAGGAACATCTGAATCGCTCTGAAGCTCAGACTCTAGGTAGTAATCTTTAGGCTATGGAGCTCTGAGAGACTCTGAGGATCTTTGTGAATACGAGCCCAGGACTTTGGGAGCATCAGAGCAGAAACACATTTGATTTGCAAACTGCTGTAAATTATTTCTGCACCAACACAAACGCAGTGGCGTCTCTGGCATGATGAGTTAAATGACCAGAAAAGATTCACATAAATCTTTCAATGATCCAGCAAAGCCAAACAACACTAGATGGTCTCGCACTATCCGGCAGAACCTGAACGTAAAGTGAGCATTTCCAGCATTTTGATTTGACGAGCCGAGCTTGGGGCCGTAGGGTGTATATATATATATATATATATATATATATATATATATATATATATATATATATATATATATATATATATATATATATATATATATACATACTTTTCCAAATTCACTGTATAACGCTGTTTTAACCTGCTTCTGCTTAAATAAATACTGTATATGAATTATTTTTATTTTTTATTTTTTTACAGTTGATTGGTGAGAAAACTCCAAGTTTCCAACTTAGAAATCTGACTTTCAGGAGATGTTCCACATAGCTGATGTAAGTACATTTAACCAAATTTAATTTAATTTGCTAATTTAGCCATTATTAATCTGTTTTTTCTTTTTATATTCCACATTTATAATTTTTAACCAAGATTAGTTATTGTCTTATTTTACTTTATAAAATATAATTTACTATATGATTTTATTTTTCTTATATTTGTTGATTTTCCTGTGCTCATAAATCATCGGTATTTTGGGATAAAAAAGAATAAAAGATTCTCTGTTCAACATTACGACCACAGAAAAGTTTAGAGAACATCTGAGGTCCTCATTGGTGACCAGAACCACGAATAAAGCGGATCACTACTTCAGGTTATGGGTCCTGCAGGAACAAAATCCTGCATCAGGACCGATGCTGATGAACTCACGTATGGAGCTGAAGCTCCAGACAGAAACATGTGAACCGGTTCCAGGCTGTGTCGTTTCTTCAGATCATCTGCAACAGCAAAGCTTGTGAGAGCTCCAAAACTGAAAGAAATTGTTTTTAAAAAGAAATTAAAGGTGTGGTTTGTTGTAATGGGGGGATATGTGGCGGTAGTTCTCAGAAGTCAGTATCTTACCTGCTTCTATGAGAGGATAGAGGATAGCAACAACAGAGACGGATGTCTCTTCCTGAATAACGAGCAGAGGATCATCCTCTTCATTTAAACTTCTCTGGAACATCTAGTTTGCTTTAAACGGTTGAATTTCTGATGGGTTGTTGGTTTGACTCCTCCAGGAAATTTTCATTCTGATTCTCCAAACTGAAATCACCGACTGCTGTATGGAACATACTCACTACTCAGAACTACACCACACAACCCCGCTTAAAAAAACAAACCAAACGGCATTATTGTCCCACCTGTGGCCAAACAGAGCAAACGGTTTCTCTGTCAGCAGCGGCAGCAGAGCAGAGAGGACCTCATCCACGACCTGCTGCATGTTCTCGAAGAACGGTTCTCTGGCTCGACTCTCTCTGCCCGGGAGTTTCACCGCAAACACTGAAGCAAACATGAACAAACTCCTGTTATTTTATAAAATGCTCATTAAGCTGCAGGGAAGCAAACATTTTAAATAATCTTTTTTTTGCCAGCAAACTGTGAAGCTTATGCCTAAAAACTGAATAAGACTGGACTGGAAGTTCTATGGAGCTAAATTGGGGCCAGAAGTTTTGTCAATTTGAAAAAACAAAAATTTTAATTGAAAAACTAAAATTCTTATTTTATTGTTGTATTTTTCAAATTGTATACAAAACATTAGGTTTTGAATTTCAAGTTGTAGTTTTTCAATTAAAATTTCTTTTTTTAAATTACAAACTTTTGACCCCAACTTAGCTTCATAAGTTTCAGGATGTGAAGATCCTGTCTTCAAGAAAACGAAAAATGTCCTGAAACTGGACCTGAAAAATGTTTCATCATCCAGATCATCAAGTTTTCATCTCCTTGATGGAGCTAAATTCTTGTTTCCTGTCAGACTGTTTTATGGGATTAACTATAAATACATAAACAATAAATCAAATGTGCATTTGACACAGAAGCGATTATTTCAAAAAGATAAATGATATCACTGTGGTTTATGCTAAAATAAAATAAAGCTTAGTGGAGTAAAAAGCTTTGATCATTACAAAGTCAGATAAATACCAAATTAAAACAATATACTGTGACTTTTATTTTTAAAGCTTACATTTTGAAATTTCTGAATCTTTCAAAGTCCCAGCACCTCTACACGCCGTATTATTGTTTTATCTTCAACACGTTGCTGCTGGCAGGAAACGGATGGAGGAAAGTCATGGACCAAACTTTCAGGTAAATCTGCTTCTTTAGTAGATTTATCCTTCTGCAGCACAGTGGACGCTGTTCTGCGCAGCTTTTAAAATTAGTTATTTTCAATACATTTTAAATCCATAAATTACCCTTGAAATTTTCTAAGATCTCTAAAAAACATTTCTGGCTGTAAACGTGCAGAACCACGAGGCCTCAGCTGATCTTCCTGCCTCCTGGGCAGACTGAGGGACCTTTTGTGTAACTCGATGAGCAAACATGTTGGATAAAAGGGGCAAAGTGCAGCTCCTGGTCCTCCAGGGCTGGGTTACCTTCTATGGAGCTGTTCAGGATGTTTCCCCAGCGGGCGTAGTGAATGGAGCCTCCACCTGCCCAGGGGAAGCAGATGAGCCTGGTCACAGCTTCTGGCTTCCTCCTGAAGCAGTTGATCACCTTCTCCATCCTGGTTATCCAGCTGCTTCTCTGCTAAACCGAAGGAATCCAGCCTGTTGCTGCAGCTGCTCCTCCTGCTAGATTTCCTGGTTTCTTTCTTCTGTGGTTCAGGAACGGGGCAGCAGTGAAATCCTGTGTTTCTGGAGACATCTACAGTGTGGAGTGAGCATCTCCATCCCTGCAGGCTGCCTGGAGTCAGCCGGGCTGAGCTGTGGGACGTAACACAGGTGGAAATATGAAATATAGAAAAACATTGTCAAGTCAATAAAGCTGAGAGATCATTAAAGCAAAGATAATAATCATAAATGCATTTATCGATATCAACATTTTTAACTCAGAATTGAATTAAACATAAACGTTGACAAACAGGATATGAAAAACAGGAGTGAAAGAAATTCTAATATTTTGATTAAAGTTTCTCTGAAATGTTCAAAATATTTACAATGACTTAAATATTACTTTATATTGACTTCTGGCCTAAAAATACTTTAAATGATGACAAATGTGTTAGAAAGTGTGTCAATCCTCCTCATAAACTATCATGTATAAATAAATATATTTACAAATCAGAGGTTTTTGTTAACGGAAGTTTTATGGTGACGTTTTATAGTTGTTGAACCAGTTTTTTTGTTTAATGTCAAACATGACGTGTTCCCGGTTCCGGAAGTGATGTTCTTGTCTACGGTTGGCATTTCCTGACGGGTTTCCCTCAGAGGAGGAGGAGCCTTGAACTGACGCCAGCTACAGAAATCCAGACACACCGGAAATTGAAGTGTTATTACCTTTCAACGTAAAAATACTGAATTTAAAATGGGATCAAATAGAAAAATTACTAAAAGCTCTGAAATCAGTTGCAGCGGTCAGAAAAGCCTTTAAAATGGTGCATTTTACATCATATTCATGGCAGGGCTTTAAGTTTTTATAAGTGAACCAGGCTCCGGAACCAGCTCCACAAACTCATTTATTCAGCCTGACTTTTAATAGCAAGCAGCACCCAGAGACTCTGCTTCTTATCTTCAGTCTTTGCCTGATGTTGTTCTGTGGTTTTCTTTATCTCAGTATTTAAATTATTTTATTTATAAAGCACTTTCTTCACCTTTATTGCTGGGTTAAATGGCTGAATAAATAAACTATTGGTAGATTGATTTTGTTTTATTTATGTTTAATTTAATTTTATGTCTATCTTTGTTAGAATCTTACTCTTTTATGCACCATATGTATGTCTTAGTATCCTTTTAATTTGGGAGACTTACCAAATATCTGAAATAATTACTAATCTTTCCATGAAAAAAGGCACATTAACAGCATTATTTATTATTACTGGTTACTGCAGGCAATGCTATTAAACAAAAAAGTAAAATGTACAGCGTATGTTCATGATGCAAAAGACAGGGTTAGAAGGAGCAAGATGACTCGCTGTGTGGGTCCTCTGAAAGAGAAAAGCTGAAAGAAGAAGCGCATATGAGCCACATCGTCAAAAATAAGCTATAAGACTTTTCAGATGTCAAACCGTGGGACATAAAAAAGGTAAATGCATCTTTGATTAAAAAAAATCATATATAACTCTTTTTTTCTTCCAAAAACTAAATCAAAATTCACAGAATAAAAATAATTCAGACTTCTTACCTGTGTAACCTGTGTTCCGTTTCCTCTGTTGGGTGAAATCATGAAAGAATAAAGGTAATAAAATAAAAATTACTAGATTATTAAAAAATTGTATTAGATAAAAAATCTAATATTTTGAGACAACTGCCATGTATTTCACTTACTGAAAATTATTCTATATTTTAACGTGCTGAGCGTGCTTTTGTTTTGACGGAACTAACCGGAAGTGGTTCGCCTGTGTCTGCGCTGTTCTTCCGGTTGATCTGATTAGACCGGTTTTAACGGAGGAGGACACCGGGTTCCCGAACTCCTTACGGCCGTCTGAAAGAGAGGAACGCCGGCTTGTCACGTCCACTCCGCGGAACACCGACTTCGGCCTGTGAGGAGGTGAAGGTTCGGGTCGTTTTGCGGCCGTTAGCTGTCGGTGTTTGAAGCTAAAAGCGCTGTTAGCCGCCACTCGGCGCTGAAGTTGGTGTCCCACCGACAGCTTCCGACTGAAGGGCTGTGTCACAGTTTTTAGGGAATCTTTACGGCATTTTATCAGCTCCGGTTCAGAAAGTCGACGACGTGAAAGGATCAGATGTGGCCGGAATTATTCTACTGCCGTGGTCCTTTCTCTAAAACGCAGTTGAGGAATTAGAATTTATTAATTTTTTATCATAAGTAGAAAAAAACTGCGATTCCGGTGCTTTTTCTAAATGTCAACCACCTTAGGTTGGGGTTTAAAATTCCAGTCTGTGTTTTCAAGGATCTTTATTTTGCCTAAAATAATTTCTTTTATCGTTGATCGGTGCAATTATTTCCTATTTTATTCAAAATGCTGAATAAAGGAAGCCCAGATTCTCTAAAAGGTGGACTAACCCTTTAATGTCCCACCGAGTAGGAGGCCAACTTCAGGACTGTGTTATACTTATTTTAGTCGGGGTTAAAGCCGGTCCGAACTGTCCCGAACCTTTTCACCGTGCAAATAAAACCGTTGCTGTTCTGCTTTCAGGTGGAGGGGCGGCACAGAACCGGGCCAGGACCGAGTAGTACCGCTGTGAGCTGTAAGCAAGCGCGGCAGGGAGGGGGGCAACCCGGATCCACACCAAGTTCCAGTGAGCCGGGTCATCCGGACCGAGACCTCATGAATGGAAATCGGAACAACAGGTGAGAATGCTCCGAGTGCCAGAGACACCGGGATGTGTGTGAAGTGAACCGGTGTCTGAGGCAGGTGGAGATCCAGTCAAGTGTGTCTGAAGCTGAGAGGTTCTGGAGATCTGAAGGTTCTGGAGATCTAAAGCTGAGAGGTTCTAGCGATCTGAAGCTAAGAGGTTCTAGATATCGGAAGCTGAGAGGTTCTAGATATCTGAAGCTGAGAGGTTCTAGATATCTGAAGCTGAGAGGTTCTAGATATCTGAAGCTGAGAGGTTCTGGAGATCTGAAGGTTCTGGAGATCTAAAGCTGAGAGGTTCTAGATATCTGAAGCTGAGAGGTTCTAGATATCTGAAGCTGAGAGGTTCTGGAGATCTGAAGCTGAGAGGTTCTGGAGATCTGAAGCTGAGAGGTTCTGGAGGTTTGAAGGTTCTGGAGATCTGAAGCTAAGAGGTTCTGGAGATCTGAAGCTGAGAGGTTCTAGCGATCTGAAGCTGAGAGGTTCTGGAGATCTAAAGCTAAGAGGTTCTGGATATCTGAAGGTTCTGGAGATCTGAAGCTGGGAGGTTCTAGATATCTGAAGCTGAGAGGTTCTGGAGATCTGAAGCTGAGAGGTTCTGGAGATCTGAAGCTGAGAGGTTCTAGCGATCTGAAGCTAAGAGGTTCTAGATATCTGAAGCTGAGAGGTTCTGGAGATCTGAAGCTGAGAGGTTCTGGAGATCTGAAGCTGAGAGGTTCTGGAGATCTGAAGCTGAGAGGTTCTGGAGATCTGAAGCTGAGAGGTTCTGGAGGTTTGAAGGTTCTGGAGATCTGAAGCTAAGAGGTTCTGGAGATCTGAAGCTGAGAGGTTCTGGAGATCTAAAGCTAAGAGGTTCTAGATATCTGAAGGTTCTGGAGATCTGAAGCTGGGAGGTTCTAGATATCTGAAGCTGAGAGGTTCTGGAGATCTGAAGCTGAGAGGTTCTGGAGATCTGAAGCGGGGAGGTTCTGGAGATCTGAAGCTGGGAGGTTCTGGAGATCTGAAGCTGGGAGGTTCTGGAGATCAGAAGCTGGGCGGGAGCAGTCAGCATTACACAGCTTTGCAGAGGAACCAGATTTTAATATTTTTCTTACCTGAATTTATTTTAATCTGGTTAAGAAAAATATTCTGAGTGAAAAGCTGTAGTTTGATGCTAATGTTGACTGACTGGGCGATGGAGCGAGTCCAGAACTTTTTTAGTAGCAATTAGCAGCAGACAGGACGAACCAGGACGACTTTCCACGTTGCTAAGCAGCGTGGCGGCCGCAGCACCAGGGACGGTAGCGATACCTTCACTGCATTCACAGCTGAACAGCCTAAAAGGAGACATGGCCAATTATATTCTTATTTAGGTTGGGATGTCATCTTGTAGCCAATAACTATCGTGATCACGATGTATAACTACGTTAGTTAGTTAGTAGTTAGTCTGTTTCAGTGTGTTCTGTGTTTATGAAAGAAGAGGCTTGGTAAACTTGTCAGTTTTCACCATTCTCATAAGACAATATCGTTTACCCGACACGTAGCCATTTATGTCAATGGAAATGAAGAAAAGTCCTTCGATGAAGCCCTGTTTCCTCCGGAGGATTAGGCGCCAGCTTGAGGTGCGAGCACGTTGAGCAGGAGGTAGAGAAGGAGGGTTTCTCATGGGGAAAGAACAGCTGGAGGCGGAGCCTACAGTTCAGACTGTTCCCCTCAGTTAGAATTTGTGCAGAATCAGGGATAGCTTGGTTAGCAAAGTTAGCTTGGTTAGCATCGTTAGATTGGTTAGCATTGTTAGCATCGTTAGCTTTGTTAGCAAAGTTAGCTTGGTTAGCATCGTTAGATTGGTTAGCATGGTTAGCATTGTTAGCATCGTTAGCTTGGTTAGCATTGTTAGCATCGTTAGCATCATTAGATTGGTTAGCATTGTTTAGTATGGTTAGCATCGTTAGATTGGTTAGCATTGTTAGCTTGGTTAGTATGGTTAGCATCGTTAGCTTGGTTAGCATGGTTAGCATTGTTAGCTTGGTTAGCTTTGATTATCCCTGTGTCTAATGTGGGGAAGTGGACGCTTCCTTAGACTGTGAGGAAGAGTAGCAGCATGGTCCATGATTTCAGGTTGAAACGTGAAACCAAACAGCAGCTTCTCTCTGAAACGTTCAGCTTCCCGTCATCCTCTGACCTCGGACCTCTGACCCGGTCCAGCAGAAGCCTCTTGCGTAATAAGCAGCCCTCATGGCTCCGTTAATAAAACGGTTTCCTTTCTAGAAGCGCTGAGCTTCCTCTGACTCCACCTGTAAGAACCCAACTCTAGTCTTCTTTCAGTAACAGCTTCCACACAGAAGAGGTTGTTCACCACGACCCGGTTAAAGATCAGTTTTCTTGTCTCTGATCGGCGGGTCACCGATCAGAACCCGTCAACCCACTTTTATTCATCTTTCCTGGTGTCGTAATGATTTTAGTCATTTTAATGATTTATGTTTTCCACGCTGGAACGACTAGACGACATCCTTCAGTTTACGCCGATCGCTAAGTGTCTGTTGGCTAGTTTCATCTGGACCGCCACAGGTTCTGGCAGATATTGGACCACTCTTTGGTTCCCCGGTACAGAACCAACACAGTCCATACATCATCAACGGGGAAGTCCTCCTCCAGAACTTTAACGTTAGCCTGCTCAATCCTTTCCAGAACCAGGCTGGATCTGTTTGGGTTCTTAGTCCTGCTGGACCCGACTGGGTCCATGTTGAAACCGTCTAGCTGTTGGTTGGAGGTGCAGCTGAAGGATTTTGAGGTAGACCTCGGTCCATGTTGATGCTGAGGGGGGCAGAGACAGCGGTGGTCCAGCCGTTTCCAGAACATCTGAAGCGTCGGTGGTTCCTGAACAGAACCAGCTGAACGTCTGGTTCGGATGAAAGTCTCGGATGACATGAGAACACGTCTGAACCTGTATTCCTGCCCCAAATTGTTCCGTTTTTTTTGTTTGTTTTGTTTTTTACTCCAACAGGAAACATTTTATTTATGCTACATATTCAAACGAGGAAACGTTCTTGTTTTCTGACTCGCTTTTAGATTTTGTCCAAACCAGAAACCATTGAGCAGAATCTGACGTCATAACGTTCCCCTGACAGGTGGGCTGGTGTGAGAAGAAGGTTTCCACTTTTAAGCTTTTATGAACGTTGAAGTGAGACTAAAATCCACATCCTGTATGTTTGTTAATATTTTCTTATTGTGACAGAAACTAGAGCAGAATCGGACCTTTGCTGTTGGTATCTTTCCCATAATTCCTCAGGATTCCCGGATCCTCTGAGTCGTGGATCTAATTTCGGGAGGCGCTGATGAGCGTCTCGAACGCACCCGTTTACCTCCTGCTCCCCGTCCGCCTGCTGTCACCATGGGGACAGCAGGCGGGAGGCCGAGCATCCGTTTGTCTGCCTCCTCCTCGCCAGCAGAACCGGACCCGTCTGTGTTCAGGGTTCCCTTGGTGTCGTCTGTGGCTCTTCTGAGTCACGCTGGTGGAAACTGTGGTGGTTTGATGTCACTCTGGTTTCCAGCGTGGCGTGCCGCTCGCCCACTCCTCCCTCCCGCTGAAGCTCGAGTCGGTCGGCAGAACCGTGCAGCCGTGGCGCCGATCCGGTTTTTATCTGCGCCGCTGACGTCTTGTAGTTTCTAACACCAGGAAACCTGCAACGTCCTGGAGCGTCCTCAGCTCCTTCCTCCTCATTAACCACTTCCTTCCTGCAGTTTGTCTCTGCGTTGAAGCTCTCTGCTCGTTTGGACCGGCCCGCTTCATTTTCAGACCCGAGCTGTTGGCGCTGTTCGCTCTGGGAGAACCGGCGAGCAGTTCCTCCGGGCCCAGTTGTTCCTACGGGAAGCGGATCCGATCCTGTTGGTGCGTTCCTGAAGCCTCTCCTTCAGAGGTCTGAACAGACCTGCAGGGTTCTGTTGGGTCTCACCATCCTCTGCTCCCTGGGTTCCTGCAGTCTGGGGCAGGATGGGGTTTGATCAGAGCGTTTTCCAGGACTGGATCAGAACCAAAACAGGGAAACTGAGTAGAGAAAACCAGTCTGACCTTCTGGACTTTCTTATAAGATGTGGCTTCGGGTTCAGGATAATTGGGTTTGTTCCAGATAAAAATCAGGATTTCAGGAACCTAAACAGATTTTTTCATTGATTATTATAAAAATATTACTATTCCTCCTTAAATTTGGGTTTCGTCCAACTTCCCGGTCGTTTAACTTCTGAGTTGGACATGAACACATCCAGACTGGGTCACTTCACGGCTTTTTTGATGCTGGATCTTTTCTGCTCTGACTTTAAAACCGATCCAACAGGTTTTTGTACCGCAGCACGTCCCCATGATGCCTCGATGAGCCCCACTGCCGTTTTCCTGTTTATTTTCAAAAGTTCTGACGATAAACTCCGGCTTAATCAAAACCGACCCAGTTATGATCAACGCTGAAAAATAAAGTGACGACGATTAGGAATGACGTATCGGCTAAATAACACGGAACTACACCCTCTGACCTGAAGGCCTTTGACACCAAAACAAATAAACTGAATATAAAACTTTCACTTTGGCTCTTACACCGGACCCAAAGTTCTGAACTGGTTTAAGTTTTAAACATCAAACAAAGCCTTGATATTACTGTTTTTTATCATTTTGGCAAATGAAGGCATCACTGAACAAAATTATCTGTATTAACTGTAATTTTTGGACTATAAGGCGCACTTAAAATCCTTAAATCTTCTCAAAAATTGATGGTGCTCCTTAGTAAACACAACGGTGATCATAGATGACTGATTTTATGTGGTACAATGTGCTAAAAATCTGTTAAAATGTGTAAGTATGACTTTGGTTAGCAAAGAAGCCGCTCCACTCAATGGATATTAGGAGCATTACGGTACACTGTGTCACTACCTGAGGACCCCTGAGCTGTCTACCAGACTGCCTGACTGTAATGTCTAAACTAGAAGTGCATTCATGTAAGGCAGCCTGGAGTACGCGCTAGCAACAATAAACCTAGTAAGTTAATTCAGTATAAAGTTTATTTTGGCCTTATGTCAGAAACAGGGCAGTGTAGTCCAGCTACTCTGTCCTCCAGAGACGGATAGAGAGCTGTGGACGTGGAGGAGAGATATTACACACCTGGAGGAATATTTAGTGCGCTTTA
The DNA here is from genome assembly GCA_037039145.1 of Fundulus diaphanus. Taxonomy (NCBI): domain Eukaryota; kingdom Metazoa; phylum Chordata; class Actinopteri; order Cyprinodontiformes; family Fundulidae; genus Fundulus; species Fundulus diaphanus. Next base: position 52,251,148 of record CM073135.1, read on the forward strand.
TAATCTGAAAAATAAGGTAGTCTGGAGAAAAACTCAGTCCAGTTTCTTTCTAATAATATAAATCTGAACCAGTTAAGTCCAAACGACCTTTAGCTCTGAGTTGTTCTCTGATTTCTAGAAGAAAAATGGATCATAAAACTCAACCAGGGTTTGTTGTGTACTCAGATTTCCATAATGTCCAAAAAAACCCCAGAAACAAACCAAAAATTAAACGTAAACATTTGAAGGAACCCTGAACTTCAGACCACGGTGCACTGACTCCACGTCTGGATCCAGCTGCCGATGTTCTCCCCCAGGTGTTGGAGGCCGCTGGTGTTGATGTCCGAGAGTCTCAGTCGCTGCAGGAGGTGCAGAACAAAGGTGGAGGAGAAACGAGCTGGAAGGGTGGAGTTCAGTCACGGCGCTAAGAGCTGCTGAGATGTTTGGTTTGGAGATAGTGGCACTCACAGTAAAATAGGAGAAGATGCTGAAGATGCTCAGATCTTCCCTGGGAAGGTCACACTGCAAAAAGAGAACTAAAAATAAGAAAAATTTTCTTGAAATGATTGTATTTGCCCTTGATTTGAGCAGGTAAATAAGATTATTTGCCAATGGAACGAGTATTTTACCCCTAAAATAAGATAATTAGATATACTGCAAATAGTCCTATTTACCTGCTCAAATCAAGTAAAAATACTTTCATTTCAAGAAAGAATTTCTTATTTTTAGCTCTTTTTTTTGCCGTGCAGGGAGACGGTTCAGGCTGGAGAGGGAAGGCTGGGATGGGTTGGAGAGGTGAGGAGGAGGAGGAGGAGGAGGAGGAGGAGGAGGAGGAGCCGACAGGAGGTTCAGGGCTGCAGGACATCAGTCCTCATCGGTCCGGGTCTTATGGGGCTTCCATCACGTCAGAAATGTCGGTTCCTGATGACCTCCGTGTCTCCGTGTGTCCGTTTCTCAGGAGCCCACGCCTTGTTCACGTTGCCGCGGCGGCCCGGATATGGCTCCATCGGAAAACCCATCAAGCTCCTGGCCAACTGCTTCCAGGTGGAAATCCCCAAGATCGACGTCTACCTGTACGAGGTGGACATCAAGCCTGAGAAATGTCCCCGACGGGTCAACAGGTACCAGAGCCGACCAGAACCGCGGCTTCTGTCCCCGTGGCTGTTTGCTCGCCGTCTAATCGGCTGGTTTGTGTTCCAGGGAGGTGGTGGACTCCATGGTGCAGCACTTCAAGGTGACCATCTTCGGGGACCGGCTGCCGGTCTACGACGGGAAGAGGAGTCTGTACACGGCGAGCCCGCTGCCTGTCGCCACCGGGGGGGTAAGGCCCGGTTCCGCACAGCTCAGCCCGGGTTCTGCCGGCCGGAGTCGCTGATCTTCTCTGGTTCTCTCCAGGTGGATCTGGACGTCACCCTGCCGGGCGAAGGAGGGAAGGACCGCCCCTTCAAGGTCAACATCCGCTTCGTGTCGCTGGTCAGCTGGCACCTGCTGCACGAAGTCCTGAACGGACGGGCCGGTTCGGAACCGCTGGACCTGGACAAGCCGCTCAGCACCAACCCGGTTCACGCCGTGGACGTCGTCCTGCGACACCTGCCCTCCATGAAGTCAGTACCGCCCGTCCTCACCCGACGTGTTGTAAAATATTTTGTTCTTAACGTTCAAATGAGAGGAACCTCAGGAGCAGAGATGGGTCATGGTTCTGGTCTTCTGCCTCCACCAGGTACACCCCTGTGGGACGGTCCTTCTTCTCCTCCCCGGAGGGCTACGACCACCCGCTGGGCGGCGGGAGGGAGGTCTGGTTCGGGTTCCATCAGTCGGTGCGGCCCGCCATGTGGAAGATGATGCTGAACATCGATGGTGAGAGACGACGCGGACATTTCAGGCAGAATCTTAGGTTCTGTAAAGTCCCTGAAACAGAACTCAGACCGTTAGAAATCAGCTCCAAACTTTTTCCTCCTTTAATTTGACACAATTCATCTGAATTCAGCTCAAACAAACCAAACTGTTGGAGCAAAAACATAAAATTATTAATAAAACGTATTAATAATAATAATAAAATATTCACTGCACAAGTTATAAATCTGGACAATTAATCATTGATGTTGGGTTTTTGTTTGCATCGTTAAGATTTTCTTCTTTAGAGAAGATGGAATCACTAAAATTTTGTTCCATTATTGTTGCAAAGAACACGTTTTCAAATTAAAATGTGAAAAAAAATGCAATCCAGAAATTAAACTTTGAAAAGCTTCCTAATCAAAAAAGTTTCCGAGAGTAACTTTGATGTTTTCTCAGATTTATTTTGACAAATTTGACATTTTCAAATAATATTTTTTTAAATTTCTCTTTTTCAGACTTTTACAAATTGGGTTAAATTAAGCTACAGATCAGCTTCTCTTCACTTCTGGGGCGGCTTTCCTCTGGATGTGGGGGGGGGGAGACACGTCAAGAGCAAAAATTAAAGAGAGTACGATCTGTAAACACAATTAAAAAAGAACGCAATTCGTAGAACTCGATCTGAAAAAGACAAATTTGAAAAAATACAAATTGAAAATATAAAATTTGAAAAAAATCTGGATTTTTTTTTAATAGATAAAATCTGAGAAAAAAAATAAGTTGCATTCAAAACCTATTTTTTTTTTTTTAGAAGTATTTCAAAGTTTAATTAGCTTTTTTTTATTTCCTTTTACAAAACATGTTCTTTGCAAACAATAATGAATCAAAATTCCCTCCATAAAAAATCTGCTGAATCAGCTGTTAAAAAGTAAAAATGTTTAGTGACTAAACTAAAGGGCCTGTGTCTTAATTGGATCACTTAAAGCAGCTCTGGTTGTCGGACCGGTTCTAATAAAAATCCCCGTTTCTCCTCCACCCTGCTCCTGCTGCTCCAGTTTCAGCCACAGCCTTCTACAAAGCCCAGCCCGTCATCCAGTTCATGTGTGAGGTCCTGGACATCCACAACATGGACGAGCAGCCGCGCTCGCTGCCGGACTCCCACAGGGTCAAATTCACCAAAGAGATCAAAGGTACGAGGCCACGTCTCCTCCAGGCTTCCTGCTTCATATCTTTGCTGCATTTTCACCAGTTCAGAGGCGAGCAGCTTCGTCTGGCTCGTCGCTCGCTCTTCTGGACTCTCGTCGTCCACTAATGTGTCTTTGTTCAAACCGAAGAGCTTCAGTCTCTCCTTTAACGTCTCCTCAGGTCTTAAGGTGGAGGTGACCCACTGTGGAAGCATGCGCAGGAAGTACAGAGTGTGTAACGTCACCCGCCGGCCTGCCAGCCTGCAGACGTACGTCTCCCTGACTCTTTGCTCCCAGCCGACGCTGCTGGAAGATCCCAGGTTTACCGGGTTGTTGTTCTGAACCCACAGATTTCCTCTGCAGCTGGAGAACGGCCAGACGGTGGAGCGCACCGTGGCTCAGTACTTCAGGGAGAAGTACAGCCTGCAGCTGAAATACCCCCACCTGCCCTGCCTGCAGGTGGGCCAGGAGCAGAAACACACCTACCTGCCGCTGGAGGTGAGCACGCTCTGTCACCTGGGTTCACATTTGCTCCTTTTTTAAAGAAATTATAGATAAACATTATTTTGCCTTTGCAACCTGGCCTCAGTCACATAAATGATATTAACTATGACCGAACTCCAACTAAATCTGCTTCAGCTGCAAGAAAATAAAATAAAAAGTCATGAATACTAAATATTACTGTTGATTGATTGATGACAAAGTCCTTCCTGGACATCAGTCATCTGTGCCTTTAATTCAGCTCCATTTATTGTAGATAATTCGTTTGTTCTGCTAAAATTTTTCCCAGAGTGTCGGCTTTGGATTTAAATTCATGGAAAAAACACAAACATGCAGGAATATTTTAGAAAAACAGCAAAAGGAAAAGTTAAAGGAGCAGCCTGCAAGATCTACTGCCATCTAGTGGCGAAATTAGAAACGGGGCCAATCTCACACCCTGTCCACCCCCACCTGCCACAGATCAGTTCTCCTCTTAATGTTTAATGACAGTTTATTAAATAAACAATCAGTTCTTGTTCGGAACCGTCAACAAGATCAATTTAACCGAGAAAAATATTGAAATGGATAAAAGTTTTATCCTAAGATCTCCGTTGTGGTTTTCAGCGGTGTTGACTGAGAGCTGCTGTTACAGGACGACACGTTTATTCAGCGCAGATTAATACCAGTTAGCAGTTTTTGAAAGTAAATCTGTTTCTCGTATCTCATAAATTTAAAACCCTAAATATCTCGTTTCTTTCCCAGATCGGACTTTTGATGTCCAGCTTTCTTCCTCAATATTAGATTTATTTATACGTTTAGATTTCTCTGTTTTTATTTTATTTCTTGCAGGGTAAAAGATTTAAGACAGTTATAATTCCCATTTATGCATCACAGCATTTGTCCCTCCAGCTAAAATGAAACGCATCAAAGCTGCTGATGATCTATTGACTGATAAAGGTTTTAGTTTTTCTGCATTTAATGAACAGAAAGAAAATCAGATATTCATTGTTTAACTTGAAAATTATCTGGATAATCTGTTTAAAAAGAGTTTAGTGCTGCTCTTTAAATGGTTCTTAGTGGTTGTGATGCGTCTGCTTGATAATTATATTAAACACTTTTAGATCTTTTTGCCACCAGACCTCAGTGAGGTTGTCGTTATGATGAATGTTTCCTAAAAAATGTATAAATAAGAGAATCTGTTGCTGTGTGCAGGTGTGCAACATCGTTCCCGGTCAGCGCTGCATTAAGAAGCTAACAGACAACCAGACGTCCACCATGATCAAAGCCACGGCCCGCTCCGCTCCGGACAGGCAGGAGGAGATCAGCCGCCTGGTGAGAACACAACCCTGCAGAACCCTGCAGAACCCATGGTTCCAGGCTCACCACAGACCGTGTGCTGCCCCCTGCAGGTGAGGAGCGCCAACTACGAGGCCGACCCGTTCGTGCAGGAGTTTCAGTTCCGAGTGCGTGACGAGATGGCTCAGGTGACGGGCCGCGTCCTGCCGGCCCCCATGCTGCAGTATGGCGGCAGGGTGAGCTCTGAACCCTTTATGGTACCTTTTCCTTTTACATCACGCTCACACGCTGACAGTTTGATCCGGGTTTCTCCACAGAGCTCCAGGAAAAGCAACTTTCACAGCTTTTTGAGCAAAATCAGCTTAAAACCCAATACCCAACATTTATTAAGCGTTTCTAGATATTTGATGCAACGCACTCTTAGTTTGGAAGAGAAACCCCAGCCTCACAGATCCTCCTCCAGACCCTTAGTTCCACGGCTGACCCATCTGTTTATGGTTCTGACTCTAGAAACGGGTCGGTCTGGGTCCTTTGCTGCCTGAAAATGATCAGCAACATGTTTTTCTGTCTTTCCAGTTTTGAAGAATGCCTAAAGGTCATATTTATACCCCAGGAAACCAGAAAGTCATAAATCACTAAATAAATGTCCTCCCAGACGCTCTGGTCAACTGAAAGTGTCATTTTTTTTAAAACATTTTTTTTTTTTTTTTTTTTTTCTAGCTTTAGGAGAAGAGTTAAATTTTTCTGCATGGGATTTTTTCCCCCTCACTGAATAAATAATCTCAAATTAATATTTAGGCTTCTTGCAGAATTTGTCAGTGTGAGATTATGTCGCTTCAGTAAAATCTGAGGTTATTTTAAGGGTTTTTAATCGTCATCAGAGGTTGTGATGATGGCAGCAGCTGAGAGAACGGCACATCAGAGCAACATAAACAGCATTTAAACGTCTCACAAAACGTGATTCTTTCTCTCTTCCACACGTTTCAGCCTTAAAATGAGTTTGAAACATTAAAATCTGGTTTTCTGTGGAGAAATCCTGCAACGTTTCTGTTTTTATGCATCGTCTGGATTCTGTGAAGCAGCCTGATTTCATGTCTGTCTGCACTTAGCAGCACATTTTGCACGATCACAGCGGCTGTTTGTCCCTGTTCTGCTTGTCTGTGAGCGGCTGTCGGCACCAACGGGTCCGCTGTGTGCTGTCTCTGCAGAACCGCACGGTAGCCACGCCCAGCCACGGCGTCTGGGACATGAGGGGGAAGCAGTTCCACACCGGGGTGGAGATCAAGATGTGGGCCATCGCCTGCTTCGCCACCCAGAGGCAGTGCAGAGAGGAGATTCTCAAGTGAGCCCATCAGAGCAAATGTGCTGCAGCCGCTGGTAGTTAGGATCTATTAGTGGTGATGTCAGACGGTTCCAACAAAGTAAACGCTAAGTTATTATCAGATTTGAAATCAAATCTAAAAACGTAACTTTTTTTACTTTAATTATGACAAAATAATGGCAATTTTTTTAAATTATTATTATTATTAATATTATTATTATTAAGCCTTTATTTGAATAAATAGATATTTGTTTTACGTAATTTATATGAATAAAGAAATAAAAAAATACTGACACTATTCAACATAATTATTTACTCTGGAGTAAAAAAAGCACTTTAATTATAACAAAATAATGGCTATTATTATTATTATTATTATTATTATTATTATTATTATTGTTGTTATTATTAAGCCTTTATTTGAATAGATATTTTTATGTAATTTATAAGAATAAAGAAATAAAAAAATACTAAGACTATTCAATGTAATATTTATTTACATATAGAATAAATTATTTGAATTAGAACATTAATATTTAAGTCTTTTGCGCGTACAGTTTGTAAAAAAAATTCAGATCATCAAACACATTTCAGACCAAAAAAAAAAAAAAAAAAAAAAGTAAAAAACACATAAAATTGAGGTTTGATTCATTTTAAGTGTGAAGTTGGTTCGGCCCGGCCCGGTTCGGCCCGGTCCAGATGAAGCCGTGGTCCCTCCAGTCTTCCCACCTCCATCTCTCCTTTCTCCTCAGGAGCTTCACGGAGCAGCTGAGGAAGATCTCCAAGGACGCTGGGATGCCCATCCAGGGCCAGCCGTGCTTCTGTAAATACGCGCAGGGCGCCGACAGCGTGGAGCCCATGTTCAGGCACCTGAAGAACACCTACGCCGGGCTGCAGCTCATCATCGTCATCCTGCCGGGGAAAACGCCCGTCTACGGTACCAAAACCGCCGTTTCTTCCTGCACGGCAGCAGGAAGTGAGGTCATATGCCGGCAGGGCGTGTCTAACTGAAGGTTCTTCCGACCCACAGCGGAGGTGAAGCGGGTCGGGGACACGCTGCTCGGCATGGCCACCCAGTGCGTCCAGGTGAAGAACGTGGTGAAGACGTCTCCTCAGACGCTGTCCAACCTCTGCCTGAAGATCAACGTCAAGCTGGGAGGCATCAACAACATCCTGCTTCCAAACCAGCGGTAAGACTCGCGTTACGCCGCCTCCTCACAAACACCGGCAGCTCCGACTCATGTGGTTTCTGGACGCGTCCCGCCTTTATGTCCCCCCAGACCGTCGGTGTTCCAGCAGCCAATCATCTTCCTCGGAGCGGACGTCACTCATCCTCCTGCCGGCGACGGGAAGAAGCCGTCGATCGCTGCGGTGAGAACGTCTGACGCCGACATGCGTCTGTGCTGCTACAAACATTCAGCCGCAGCAGGCCTTTGGCGTGTTGGCGCCCCCTGCTGTTCATGCGTAACATCGCTGCAGGACGTTTAGAGAGGCTACAGTCTCTTCAAAGTGTCCTGGATGTCTTCACCGCATCCATCAGGATGTCTTTTCTGTTCTGGAGAAAACCAGGAAAGTGTCTTAACGGCGCCTGCTGGTCTCCCTCTGCAGGTGGTCGGCAGCATGGACGCCCACCCCAGCAGGTACTGCGCCACGGTCCGGGTCCAGAGGCCCAGGCAGGAGGTCATCCAGGACCTGGCCTCCATGGTCAGGGAGCTCCTGATCCAGTTCTACAAGTCGACGCGGTACAAGCCGACCCGGATCATCTTCTACAGGGACGGCGTGTCTGAGGGGCAGTTCAGACAGGTGACGCCAAGCAGTTCACTGAAACATCAGATAATGAGTCACTTTAAGGTTTTTATCGTTATGAGGAGCAGAGGGAAACAGAAGCTATGAACATGAATGCATGTTTGGGGTGAATTCAAACCCCATTAAAGCCAAATTAATCTTTGACAATGTTTAACTTGTGAAATAACAGACTGAGGCCGTCTGACTCCTGGCTTCTGCAAAACAAATATAGAAAAGGAATTTGGGACAATTTTCTGCAGCAAAGCAGCGACAATTCACAAATGTGACCTCAAGACAAAAAGGTCGGTCCAATTTACATTCCAGGTCAAGCACATCCAGCTGAATCCTAGTTTTCCAGCAATTCCATCCAGTTCAGTTTAATATCCAGGTTGGTCAGAAAGTTTCCTCTCTAAGGAAACCCAGCAGGTTGCATCAAGTCTCTCCAAGCAGCATTCACTCCTCCTGAAAGAGCGTAGAGCCACAGTGGACAGTCGTCTGCATTGTTGATGGCTTTGCAGCAATCCCTCATACTGAGCATGCATGAAGCGACAGTGGAGAGGAAAACTCCCCTTTAACAGGGAGGAGAACCTCCAGCAGAACCAGAACCAGGCTCAGTGTGAACGCTCATCTGCCTCGACCCACTGAGGCTTAGAGAAGACAGAGCAGAGACACAGAAAGCTCAGAAGCTCACATTGATCCAGGAGTACTTTCTATGTTAGATGGTAATAGAGGATGATCTGCCTCCCCTGATGATGTCACAGCTAACAGAACACCAGACCAGGTGTACCTTCTATGAAGAGAACAATGACAGAGAACAAAAAGTTAAAAGCTGAAATAACAACAAACAATGCAGATTGGAGAGCAGTAGGAGAACTCAGCAGAGTGAGGAAATAGACCCTGATGTCCTCCAGCAGCCTAAGCCTATAGCAGCATAACTATAGAGGTAGCTCAGGGTAACATGAGCCACTCTAACTATAAGCTTTGTCACAAAGGAAAGTTTTAAGATTAGTCTTAAAAGTAGACGGGGTGTCTGTCTCACGGACCAAAACTGGGAGTTGGTTCCACAGGAGAGGAGCCTGATAGCTAAAGGATCTGCCTCCCATTCTACTTTTAGAGACTCTAGGATCTGTGTTTTTAACTCAGTAAGCAGGAGTTATGTCACATGTCTCCACCTCTTCTGTTCTCCAAGCACCTCAACAACCAGACGGTGCTTCTCAGAACCACCCTCTGGTTCATCAGGTGAGAATCCTGGTTAATAAATACTGGCCTGGTCTCTCACACCCGTCTGGGTGCTGCAGGTGCTGCACTACGAGCTGCTGGCCATCAGGGAGGCGTGCATCAGTCTGGAGAAGGAGTACCAGCCGGGGATCACCTTCATCGTGGTCCAGAAGCGCCATCACACGCGGCTCTTCTGCGCCGATCGCAACGAGCGGGTGAGACACGCAGAACGTTATTCTGAGCCGCTCAGTGAGAACCGTCACAAACCGGGAGGTGACATCTTTAATACTTTAATAATTAATAAGGTTGAGGGTTCCTGGCAGGTTTCTGGGCTTTAGAGGCGACGTTAAATCCAACCTGATCTTTCTTTATATTCCAGAGAGAAACATGCAGCTCCAGAAGTCGTAGCCGCCAGTCACATGTTAGGAAATCATCATCATCGTATTTCCAGCCTCCAGCTGGAGATGAAACTCTCTCTTCTCCACATGAGGCTAAATGACTGAGTTGAAATTATGTGCAGGCCTCAAAAGTTAGATTTCTTTTTTAAACTTAAAAATTTTAAAATAATTGTTTTTTTCTTCTTTTTTTGCCTCAACAATAACTAAACATGGAATATTTCATTAAAACAAACCAAGTGGTCAGAACGTTGCTTTAGATAGAGCTGAATGTGACAGTGGCAGCTTGTCAATAGGGGGCGCTGCCGCCGTCAAGGTAGCAGGACAGACGTGTCGACACAATAAACATAAGTTACAAAATAAAATTATCCTATGTTTTCATAAAATGTCGGGCTTTAGATCCTTCGGCGTCCATTTTGGGTTTATTTTTGACGTGACGGCGAGAGACGGCAGTCAGACGAGTGTCTGAATTTGGTCTCTAATTGGTTGCTTAAAGATCCTCCTGTGACCAATCAGCTCTTTTTGTGTTGCTCTTCAACCAATCAGATTAATTAATCATAGCTGTCAATAAAGTCAGAGGAGGACGCAGCAAAAGAAAGTCTGTTTATTTACAAAATAATCATTTCATGAGGCGTTCGCTGGAGGGAAAAAGCAGAGAAAGGAACTTGGACCGGATCCTGCCGCCGGTCGGTGCTGTAACCTCTGACCCCCCCCCCCCCCCCCCCCCCCCCCCCCCAAGGCGTGTTATCAGTAGCCGCTGCTGGTCTGGCTGTTCCTTTTAGAACCAGAGCAGGAGAACAAGAACTGGATCTGGTTCGGCTGTATTCTGACAGATTTAAGGAAGTCTGCTCTGAGTAAAACTTGATGTTTGTATTTATTCTGAAATCAGGGTGAATAAAAGCATCGGGGTTGATGAGAGACTCGTACTGTACGCAGCGTCTAACAGCAGCTCTCTACCCTTCTTGACTTGGGATCGGGGGCCACAGAAGATTCCTCCAAGGGCTGCAAACGGCCCCCGGGCCGCGCGTTGGGCCCCCCTGTTCTGACTCTTTGTCTGAATGAACACGCTGGTTCTGTTTCTCTGTCAGGTTGGACGAAGCGGGAACATTCCTGCAGGAACCACCGTGGACACGGACATCACTCACCCTTATGAGTTTGACTTCTACCTGTGCAGCCACGCTGGGATCCAGGTGAGCCTCCCTCAGCCTCCCACCGTCAGATCGCAGTCGGGTTTGTCGGACGACCGACACTCAGCGGCCGCTTCGCCGCGCCGTCTCTGTCCTCCCTGCAGGGAACCAGCCGGCCGTCCCACTACCACGTTCTGTGGGACGACAACTGCTTCACCGCAGACGAGTTCCAGCTGCTCACCTACCAGCTGTGCCACACCTACGTCCGCTGCACCCGCTCCGTCTCCATCCCCGCGCCGGCCTACTACGCCCACCTGGTGGCCTTCCGCGCTCGCTACCACCTGGTGGACAAGGAGCACGACAGGTGAGTCCGTCTCTGATTCAGACGGTTTGTAGTTTTTCTGAAGAAGGAGCTCCGGATCACGAGTCCCCAGGTCTGCTAAAGGTCTCTGATCGCTGCTGGAATCGCTCACTGGCTCAAAGTCTGTCTTTATAAAACCCCATTAAAGTCCTCGCTGCTGTCCTAAAGGGCTCAAAAACATTTCACCTCAAATTTATAGAATAGAAATCCAGGTCTAGGTTGGACTGAGAGACACTTTCAGTTAGTGAAGAGAACCTGAGAGTCCTGAGGGAGACGCCTCATCGTTCCCTTCTTCAGCTTTTCTGCCAGCTGCAGCTGAAACTCCTCAGTTCTGTCTGTAAAAATGTTTTTTTTTATCATTTTCACATTTAATATGAAGAAAAATGGATCTAAGAGAAAATACCTTTTAATTATTCAAATGTTCCTCCTCTGAGCTATACTCACATCCCTGTGAGTTCATATAAGAAGATTTCCAGGGGGTCAAAGTCAGTAGAGATGTTTATTATAGGCGGCGGCTTTGAGACCCAACAAACTGGCACCCCACCCTGAGCTTTAAGAGCACAAACCCAGTCTACCTGTGAGCTGCAGTAATAAAAGGGATTTGATTTCATTTATGTATTTAAAAGGGGACAGAGCAATTTAATAACATGACATGACAATTCATGAGTTTAAAAAAAGGCAGAATTAACCAAAGGCTATTTTTAATCTGCAGTCACCTGACATGGTGTTAAAAAGGCATAAAATACAGGAAGAGATCTACAGCAGATCCTGACATAAAGACGAGTAAACGTTGAGCAGAATAGTTTGGATCGGCTGGTATCGCCGTGGTTCTGGGAAGCGGAGCAGCTATCATGCTAACCCTCGTTCATTTGGGTCAGAACCTGCCTGTCAGCAGGTGGTTTACCTGGACTCTGGTTTATTAAGGAACAGAACCGGGCGTCTTTGAAAGCAGAACATTTTAAAATGTCCAGTTTTGTCCTGCAGAGCCCGGCCCAGCGGTGCCGTTCTGTGTTGCCCGTGTCTCACTGTTGTTTCTGTGCCGCCTCAGCGCCGAGGGAAGCCACATCTCGGGCCAGAGCAACGGCAGGGACCCGCAGGTTCTGGCCAAGGCCGTGCAGATCCACCACGACACCCTGAGGACCATGTACTTCGCCTGAGCCCGCCGAGCTCCAGAGATCGGTGGAGAACCCGCTGCTCCCTCCTGACTGTCTTTAATGTGCTGTGAAGGAAACGGCCGGTTAGAACATGTAGAGACGAAGCGGTTCTGATCCGGCGACTGGGCTGCTTCGTGTGGGCAGGAGGTGAAACTCTGCCAGCAGGAACCCGATGAGGCTTTTTTTTTTAAGCGGCGACCCGGGCTTGGTGTCGCCTTACCGTGAGCCGAGGAGCTCCTGGAGCTCACTTTGTGTTTTCCTCCTCCTGATATTTATGGATCTTTGTCTCTTTTTAACTTAAATCCTCCTGATTTCAGATCTTTCAGTTTAGAAACTGACGTAACGGTTTGGGCGTGCAGAACTCCTCCGGTGCAATAAGGTTTACTGCAGCAGCTTCCGTCTGTGCACTGAAACGGTTTTCAAACGGCGCCTGAACCCCGCGTCCTGATTGGTCGTCTGTGTCAAAGTGCCTGATTGGGTTAACGAGCGATCGGCCGGTGCGAAGGGAACGTTCCGATTGGACGGGCTGTTCCCGCCACGCGGGGCCGCAGACGTCTCCGTTCCGATTGTTTCCTCCAGTTTTCTGCTAATCAGTCATCAAACTAAACATCTTTAGACCCAACATGCCAAACCTGTTCTCCTGCCAGGTGTGAAACCTGGTCGGGTCGGTCGCCGTTTGTCACCGCAGCGAGTCTAAGATCACGTTGGTTCCGGGTCGGTATCTGTGTGGTTCGGCGTCTCGTTATGCAATAAGGTTCCGATTTTTTGTTTTTTTTGTTTTTGTTTTGTTGGGTTTTCTGCCGCAGTGCCGCTGAGCCTCTTCACTTTAATCCTAACGAAGCTGTCGGGGCTTCATCACTCGGACCAAACCTACGTGCCTGCTCGCTCACGGCTTCGTGCCGATTGGCTCGCCACGTCCAGCTGCTGTTAGAAACGACACACACATCTTCTGGCGCCTCACGACGTGGTTCTGGTGCTTCATCAGACGTTCTCTTCGGTTCTTCACCGTGAACCCATCAGAACCGCGCGTTCCCGTCTGCCTCTACTTTTACTTGAAGAATATTTGAAGTCGTCACAAACGTGTTTGACTGGATTTGAAGGTGGGGACTGAGAACGGACCTCCAGAACCTGTAGGCGGGACGTTCTCTCACAGATGCCTTTATTCTCCTTAAACTGAAGCATTTTGAAGTCTGAATGAAGATATATTTATAATTATAGATATTAACCAAATGCATGCTTAGCCACTTTTTATCAAAGACAAAATAAGGACCTATTTAATAAAAGAGTTTAGGGATTATAATCAGAGTTTATTAAATTAATATTTAGAAATCAGGAGTTTTAAATTTTCTCAGCCTGTCAGATAAAGACGATGAATTTAAGTTTGTTTGTTGGTAGAAAAATAGATAAAAGCCGTGATTTTTGTTGTCGTTTTGGGTCAGATTCTGTTTGGAGTAAAGCGAAATAATAATTTTTTTAATGAAATTCAACCTGGACCTGCATGGACGCCGTCTCAGATCAAACTGTCCAATCAGACGGTGGTTGCTTTGGTTCTGGGACTAAACTGGGTTTTACAGGAATTCTGCAGCTTTCTGGTTCTGGTATCTGAACGGTATTATTATTTTTAAGTTTTATGTCCCTTTCAGGGCCTGTAGCAGCTTAACTGATACACCTTAGCTGTGATTGGCCAGTTTGAATCAGCGTCGTCCAATCAGGTTCAGGTATGAAGGAACGATGGAGTTTGAACTATGAGCTGCGAGTTTAGGGCCGTGCTTCTTTTTGCAAAATGATTTTATTTTGAGAAACCTGTTTTTGCTTTCAAATAATTGAAATATGAGCCAAAGTTGTAAAGGATGAGCCGAAATTAAAACGTTTTTTTTATTTTATTTATAAAGAACTGAGAAATGCTGGAAAGCAAAAGTAAAACAACCGACCATTCTTATGACATTACTGTACAGTTATTAAAGATATCATCCTTAGATTCAAAGAAATGTGCAGCTAAGCAGGTTTATGTCTACAGATGTGGACCAAATCGTTGGTCCACATCTGATCCTTCTGAGGGAAAAACCCACAGTGGTCACTAAAATAACTAGAAACTGACAAAAGTAAAAATAAATAAAACTTTACTGAAAATTAACCAGTGACGTTCCTTTTGAATCGTGGTTCAACAGAATTACTAAAATAAAATAAATAACCTAAATCAAACCAGCCTGGACATAAACGATGGTACCTGTAGCTTAATATTTAGTAAAACATTTTGCTTCCTGTCACTTTTAGACGTTTTCTAAGTACACGGTGAGAGAGAGCAGCGGCTGAATCTGAAGCTCACTGGATGCATAAACACTAGAAATGTGCAGCCAGCAAGAGGAAACTAGCAAGGACCGAGCGCATAGTGGCGTTAGATGAGAACGTCAGTGATTGGCTGTGGCCCAACCAATAGATAAGGTGATCCCTCATAACGCGAAGCCGGAAAAGATCGTCCACTGTACCTTTAATGCTATAAACCCCTACACCAAATACTACAAACACCTACATACAGTACTCTAGTTGCACTAGCAAACGTTCTTGCACATTAAGTCCATAATTTAGCATTCTTAGCTGTTTGAAAACAAGTTTTATGAGTAAACAAATGGAGAACTGTTGTTTTAGAGTTTTTACACACAGCAAGCCTGCTAAGCGAGGTTAGAACTGCATTAAGGTCTGTCGCTTCGAGCTAAATGAGCCACAATCAGCGTCACACTCTCCACCGTCTGGTTTTCTCTCTCCTTTGTCCTCCTTTTACTTTCTTTTTAAGCTTTTAGAACGATAATTAATTTTAATTTAGACGGCGTTGATGCGGCAGTCAGCCGTGTTTACTTAAGAACGCAGCACTTTCTGTGGGGGGGGGGGGGGGGGGGGCTGTCAATGCAACGTTTCTGCTGTTGTGGGTTCAAAGGTCGTTGGCCCTCTGGGGGCCCCAAGCGATTGGCGGCCCTGAAGACCCTGACCCGTCCTGTAAAGGGCGTCGGTGTTGTGACTCCAGTCCAGTTTACGGTTCTGTTTGATATAAATATGATTTTAAATGATTATTTATTAATAAGCAACGGCTCATATTTTAATTATTTAGTTTATTTTATGGCTCATTTCTAAAAGCGAATGTTGTGTCCAGAATATTCTGACCCGTTTTTAAGTTTTCTGCTGATGTCATTCTTATGTTTTTCGTTTATCATGTAAAACTTTAAAAAGAGGTGCTTTTATTAAAAGTTGATTTTTAAGCAGAACTGAACTTAAAGCGCCAGGTTCTGGGAAAGTTGCCGGGAAGAGAATCAGAACAACGGCTCATTTCTTTGGCCCGTGATCATGTTGTAAAAGTGATTCTGCTGCGGGGTTGACGACCCGGTCCGTCAGCTTCTCCTCCTGGTTCTGTTGTTTTCATTCGAGAGGGAAGGTTCTGAAGTTTACCGTTGGACCGTTACAGACTGTGCCTTTGCTGATGGTGCTGATAAAGTTCTGTGACCCTGCTGTGCACTGTGTCCATGTGTTGTAATATTTGTGCAAAGCCAAGTGGATAAAAAATTATGCAGAACTTGAACGGACCGGACCAAAAGGCCCGTGAGTGATCATAGAAGCTCTGGAGCACAACCGGAAACCAAACCCCTCTGTCGGTACCGGGTGGGTCCGTGTGGATGTGATGTAGCATTATTTATTTCACAGCTTTGGTGTCTGGGCTGCAGCGCCCCCTGGTGTCGATTCCTCCTTCATGTTCCTAATGAACAGCAATAATGGGTCAGAACTCTGCAGAGGTTCTGTCGGACTCTGGAAACATGTTTGTTCGAGTTTTTCACATGAAGGAATAAATCTCTGCAGATCGCACTTAAAAACAAACGTATTTGATATGAAAACTGGATTTCTCTCTCCTGCTCTTTTTATTTGTCGTATTTAATTATTATTATTTTTTGGACATTAAAGACATTCAAACATTTACTGTGTTTGTTTGACCCGTTTCTGCTTTTGGGATCATTTGCGAGTCGATCACAGGGCAAACAGCCAAACTCACAGAGACCATTAACCCAACCAGGTCTATTGTGATTAAATTAAAATTCCTTTTATTTTCACTTCTTGCAGATATTTCTGAAAACCTCACAGCCTGAAAATGAGTCCCTTTTGGAGACGAATGAATGTTTTTAATGGTCAGAAGAAACTTCTTTTTCTGATTGATTTAATTGTTAAAGTAACCCAATGTTACGCGTTGATCTCTGTGCTCCATATTAAAAGCAGTTTATCAGATCTGGTGTCACTAATGTTTCCATCAAGCCAAGTTTATTTCTAAATCACTTTTCAGAAACAAGACGATTCAAAGTGCTGAACATGAACAGAACCAAAAACAGGAAAGAAAAGCATTTCAGTGAAATAGTAGCAGCAGGTTAAGATAAAAGACAATTTGGACTCAAACTTCAACATTTAAAGGCAAATCTAAACAAATGTGTTTTAATCTTGATTTAAAGGAACTCTTTCAGAACATTTCCAGTTTTCTGGGAGTTTGTTCCAGATCAGTGGAGCATAGGAACTAAATGCTGCTCCTCCATGTCTGGTTCTGGTTCTGGTTCTGCAGAGCAGGCTGGAGCCAGAAGACCTGAGTGGTCTGGAGGGTTGATGCACTGATAACAAGTCTGTGATGTATTTAGGTGCTAATTCAGGGATTTATAGACTAACAGAAGGATTTTAAAGTCTATTCTCTGAGATCCAGGGAGCCAGTGGAAGGACTTCAGAACCGGGTCCATGTTCTCTACGTTCTTAGTCTTAGTGAGGACTTCAGAACCGGGTCCATGTTCTCTACGTTCTTAGTCTTAGTGAGGACTTCAGAACCGGGTCCATGTTCTCTACGTTCTTAGTCTTAGTGAGGACTTCAGAACCGGGTCCATGTTCTCTACGTTCTTAGTCTTAGTGAGGACTTCAGAACCGGGTCCATGTTCTCTACGTTCTTAGTCTTAGTGAGGACTTCAGAACCGGGTCCATGTTCTCTATGTTCTTAGTCTTAGTGAGGACTTCAGAACTGGGTCCATGTTCTCTACGTTCTTAGTCTTAGTGAGGACTTCAGAACCGGGTCCATGTTCTCTATGTTCTCAGTCTTAGTGAGGACTTCAGAACCGGGTCCATGTTCTCTACGTTCTTAGTCTTAGTGAGGATTTCAGAACCGGGTCCATGTTCTCTACGTTCTTAGTCTTAGTGAGGACTTCAGAACCGGGTCCATGTTCTCTACGTTCTTAGTCTTAGTGAGGACTTCAGAACCGGGTCCATGTTCTCTACGTTCTTAGTCTTAGTGAGGACTTCAGAACCGGGTCCACGTTCTCTACGTTCTTAGTCTTAGTGAGGACTTCAGAACCGGGTCCATGTTCTCTACGTTCTTAGTCTTAGTGAGGACTTCAGAACCGGGTCCATGTTCTCTACGTTCTTAGTCTTAGTGAGGACTTCAGAACCGGGTCCATGTTCTCTACGTTCTTAGTCTTAGTGAGGACTTCAGAACCGGGTCCATGTTCTCTACGTTCTTAGTCTTAGTGAGGACTTCAGAACCGGGTCCATGTTCTCTACGTTCTTAGTCTTAGTGAGGACGCGGGCAGCAGCGTTCTGGATCAGCTGCAGCTGTCTGATCCACTTTTTAGGCAGACCTGTGAAAACACCGTTGCAGTGATCAGTTCTACTAAAGATAAACATGGATTCGTTTTTCCAGATCCTGCTGAGTCATCAGTCCTTTAATCCTGGAAATGTTCTCCAGGTTCTAGAAGGTCCACTTTGTCTTTAGATGGAGGTTCAGGTCTGAGTCCATCACTACTTCCAGGTTTCAGGCCTGATCAGTGGTTCCTAGCTGAAGCAGCTGAAGCTGTGAGCTAACTCTGGATCTCTCCCCTATTGGTCCAGAAATTATTACTTCCGTTTGTTTTTATTCAGTTAAAGAACATTTTGTCTCATCCTGCATTGATTTCTTCTATTTCCTCAGAGCTTGAACTGGTTCATAGTCACCTGGTGACATGGTGATGTAGAGCTGTGTGTCGTCTGCATAGTGATGGTAACTGATGTTGTTTTTATGATCTGAGCTAGAGGAGCATGTAGATATAGAACAGGAGGAACCCAGGATGGAACCTTGGGGAACCCCACATGTGATTTTAGTCGTCTCTGATGTAAAGTTACCTGCTGACACTAAAAGTTCTTTAAGTAGGATTTAAACCAGTGGAGAGCTGTAGCAGAGAGGCCGACCCAGTTCTCCAGGTGTTCTAACAGAATGGAGTGATCATGGAGAATCATGACGAATCATTTCCATTTACTTAAGTCAGTGTGAAAACAAATTTTTTTTTCCTCAAGGCAATAAAGTTTTCCAGCCGTCTGTCGTCTAAACCCGCTGCAGGGTTGCAGGTACGCATCTCCAGCTGTCACTGGGTGAGAGGTGACAGGTCATCAGCCTATCACAAACAACCACACACTCATACCTGGGCAATTTAGAGACCAATTAACCCAACAGTCACGTTCCTGGACTGAGAGCAAACTACAGAGAACCAACGCATGCACAGGGAGAACATGCAGACGGACCCCAGCCTGGGATTTGAACCCAGGACCTTATTGCTGAACCAGCCTGGGTGTGCAAAGAACCTTCAACAGCTGGTAGAACCTGAGGGAGCAGGGATGGTTCTGGAGAACCTTCCTCCAGCTCTACATCCACTGAGCAGAGAAGAACCTGAAGTTCTCCTCAGAGGAGGATCAGCTCCTCTGGGCTCAGAGGCTTCTGGGATGGACCATCGTGGACCATCATGGACCAGTTCTCCAGATGTTTGGTGGAGGAAGCGGTCCCTGCAGCCAGGCTCTGTGATGGTAGGAGGTTGGATCATCTCCTCTCCTCTGGTGGCAGCATCACTTCCTCTCTGACGGAGGTGGAACCGGTACCTGGTCAAACATCCTTCTGTGACTCAGACGACCCGTTTCAAATTAGTGTTTTATGAGCGCGAGGATCTCACCAATTAAAGCTCAGCGGGTCGGGACGGCAAACACGGCGATGATAGCACGGTGTTCAGAGCCCGGCTGTAAACCCAGACTCTTCCTGGTCAGAAGCTCCTTCAAACACCGATGATCAGATTGCAGCCATTTCCTGTCAGCAACAAGCAGCTCCTGGGCAGGTGGAGGGAGAGCAAACACGGCGCCGTTTACCGTCTGCTGCCGATTCAATTAGGTGGAGCCGGGAAAGGTGGGAGCACAGCTGGAGGATTCTCAGGGGCTGCTTCCTGACAGCAGGCTGGGTCTCCACCTGCAGAACCGGTCCACCATGGTCCATCCCTGAAGTCTGAGCCCAGAGGAGCTGAACCTCCTCTGAGGAGGACATCAGGTTCTTCTCTGCTCAGTGGATGTAGAGCTGGGGGAAGGTTCTCCAGAACCATCCCTGCTCAGGTTCTACCAGCTGGTTCTGGAGGCAGAACCGTCTGAAGATCTCCGCTCCCTGAGAGTCCTCCAGACTCATTTTAAAAGCCTAAAACCTGTTTAGATGGCTCTTCAGCAGAAACCGGGACAACCTGCTGCTTTCAGTCTCTTTTTTCTTTATTTATCTGCAGACTAATTACATTTAAGCACAAACACATTCGGTTGTTACTCCTGACCGGTTTGTTGCAGCATCACCACCTGCAGCTCCAACCAGCAGCTGATTCTGGCCGCAGCGTTCATGGGTTTGTCTGCGCTGGCTGAACGCCAGGAGGTGAAATCGACTTCCCAGCAGCCGGAGAGCCGACTCCTAACCTTTGGGTCAGTCTTTGCCTTGAACCCAAGCAGAGCTGTCTCTATTCAAGGCAGCGTTCTCCTGACGTCCTGCAGTCCAGGAACAGGAGGTCCCACTCAGCTCTGCTGCTGCTGCTGCTGCTGAGAGAAGCAGAAACAAACAGGATCGACCTCCAGAATGGAAGGCCACTGGTTCTAGAGGAGCTTCACTGTGTCCAGGTCTTCACTGTGAAGCAGAACCCTGGGTGAAGCCGGTCAGGGTGGAGCTTCTGCCCGGTACTTCTCCGCCATCGGCCGGTCGTGGCGAGGACGGTGAGGAGCCTCTCCGCAACCCAGGATGTGCATCTTGGCCCTGATGCCCCGGAAGCAGCGGTTCAACATGCTCCTGACCGCCGCTGACGACAGGTAGAAGATCAGCGGGTCCAGGCAGGCGTTGAGGGTGCTGGAGAGCAGCGCCAGGTTCCTCCACTCGTGGCTCTCCTGCTGGACGAAGCCCACCACGTGGGAGGCGTTGTAGGGCCCGAAGCAGACGGTGAAGACGGTCAGCGTCCCCAGGGCCAGGCCGATGCAGCGCAGCCGCCGCCGCCGGCTGATGTTGGGAAGGCGGGAGAGGATGAGGATGAAGTTGACGTAGCAGAAGCAGCAGACGACGAAGGGGATGCAGAAGAGGACCAGGAAGAGCTCCAGGCGGACGGGCAGCAGGATCTCCAGCTCGGTCTCGGAGAAGTTCAGGTAGCAGGTGGGCGGAGGCGGCGTGGGCCCGCTGGCGTTGCCGCCGTACGTCCACTGGGAGTACGGCAGGACGTAGACGATGCTGAGGTTGCAGGAGGTCACGGCCCAGAAGGTGAAGCAGGCCCACACGGCGTAGCGAGGCCGACGGCACACGGCGTACCTGAGGGGGAAGGCCACGCCCAGGTAGCGCTCCACGCTGACGGCGGTGAGCAGCAGCGTGCTGTTGTAGATGGTGACGTAGAAGACGAAGCCGGTGAGCGGGCACAGCGAGTAGGGCAGCAGCCACGCCATGCTGTCGTACGCCTCCTTCATCTTGAAGGGCAGGAAGGCCAGAAAGATGAGGTCCGACACGGTGAGGTTGAGCAGCAGCACGTCGATGGGCGCCGCCTTGCGGCACACCTTGCGGCAGAGGGTGACGAAGGACAGGATGTTGGCGGGGACCCCCATCAGGAAGGTGAGGATGTAGACGGAGAGCAGCAGGCGGCTGTAGAACATGGCGGCCGCTCCGGTGGGGGAACGCTCTCAGAGAAGCTGCATGAAAGCAAACAGACGAGTCCAGAAGAAGCAGAACATCATCATAAAGTTCATTTATCTCTCTATTAAACGCTGAAGCTCAGATTTATTACACACACATTAATAATCTTTAGGTGTTTTTATCGGTTGGACAGCAAAGGGAATCTAACCTACGCCACCCGGACCGGACCGAGGGCCAGAGACGCAGACGGCTGGACCCAATCTGTCATGAAACGTTTAGTGGAAGGAACACATGCGGTAGGAAAAGGTGCTCCGGCATCAGGGCTGAGGAAACAGAACCAGGCCCAAAGTCATCTTTTCAGGTGGAATAAAGTCTCATCCTGCTGCCATCAGAGGCGCCGCAGTTTGGGTTTTAGCTTTTAAATCGAGCCGCTTTGAGACCAACTTCCTCAGGAAATCTGCCCTGAAGCTTCAGGTCCACTCAGGTCCAAACATCAAGCTGCGGTTCTGATTACCGTGAGCCTGAAGGCTTCAGGAAGTGGCCAGATTCAGCTGATTTAATCGGTTGGAGGAAAATTAACACTTTGTTTAGTTGAGAAGACGAGAAACTTTAGTGGAAGTCAACTGCTCCGTCATTGGCTCTCAAACAGAACCGGGTCGGCCCAAATCTGGGCTCAGACTTTATCTAAAAGAACCGGAGGCTTTTCTCATCGACTGCTCGCCTTTTTCAGCGTCCTCCTGAACAGCAGAGCAAACAGAGACAGAACCGGGCCAAGAAGTCCAACCTGCTCCCAGACACCAGCTGAGCGATGAAACAAGGAAAAATGAAAATGTTTTTACCTCCATCAAGGTTGAAAATCCAAACTCTCCATCCCTGCGTCCGCTGCCCTCGGTCTCAGGAGTCGGACTGTTTGATCGAAACTCAACACGACGCTTAATATGCTTCAACTGCGGAAATTTAATAAACTGCAGGACGTAATCTGTTCTCTAAACACGGTCTCCCAGCAACGGATGGAGAGCAGCGCTGACGCAGCTCATCCTGGGATGTGTCCGTGTGAAAATCACTGCAGACGGCTGCTTACTGTCCGCTTCTGCCACCGAAGACCTTCCTGATCCACCTGATGAAGGTCCGACACTCTGAGTACGTCTGCCGGTCCACCGAGATAAAAAGAAACTGCAGAACAAACTTTAATAAAAGATTTTTATTGTATTTCTGCAGTGAATCCAGGATGGGAACCAAACTTTGCACATATGGGTCCAGATTTATTGTTTTATTCTCTCTTCTTTGATTTGTTTTCCATCCATCCATTTTCTGACCCGCTTAATCCCTCATGGGGTCACGGGGGTTGCTGGTGCCTATCTCCAGCATTCACTGGGCGAGAGGCAGGGTTTTGATTTGTTTTATTACTTTAAAATTATTTGAATTCTTTGGTTGGAAACTGAGCAAAGTTTAGTTAAATAAAATAAACTAAAAAGGTTAATTAAGGGATTTAAGGTGAAACTAGATAAAATAAAGTGAGATACGGTCAGTTATGACAAGTTACAAGATACAGATGTGATTAGATAATTAAGGTTTGATGAAGCTAAAATAATGACAAACTAGCTAAATTAATCTAAGATAGAAATAAAAGATCAAGCAAACTAAACTGATGCAGGTCGACCGGTGAAGGAGTAAACTAAAATAAACTAGTTAATAAATACTGAAGCTAAGGTAAACTGAAGATAAATTTATGGTCCATCATCTTTTGAGATGGAGATTTATCTTTGACATCTGGCAAAAAAAAGCACCAGTAAAAGTTAGAAAGATTTAAAAGGAAATTAAACACACTGTTAAATAAACTTCTTCATAAACTAAAAGTATTAAATAAATTCACATCTTTGTGTCGTTAATAAAGACAACAGAGATCTGATGGAGGTGTTGATTTAAAGGTCAGGATGAACCCAGCTAGGTTCCGGTTAGCGGTACCATCGGGCTCCTACTGGACAGCAGCAGCTACAGGGATGTCTTCATCATCATCATCATCTTCATCCTCATCATTTATTTATGAAGCACTTTACAAACTAAAAGCCAACCAAAGTGCTGTAAATAACTTAGAAAGTAGGAGATTGAACTTAAATATGAATCAAGGAGATTCCTAACCGACACACAGCGGTCCAACATACGGCTGGCCGACATGGACCAAGGTGTCTCTGAATCAAAGCTTCACCCCAAACGTCTCACAGGCCCATTATTGACAAACAGCCGGAGATAAATATGAAAAATAACCTCCTGGAATACATAAAAGTACAATTATAACTGAAAGAGAAGAAAAAAGAACAAAGTAGTCGGACCTAAAATTAGCTCTGAAGAAACACTAAGACTAGAAGATCAAGTAAAGATTAAGTAAATGCCAGAGTAAATAAATATTTCTAACAGTGGAAAAGACTCCAGCCTATTTACCACGATGTGCATGATGGTGCAGCTGGTGTAAATTACCTTAGCATCTGGGGACAGTGTAAGCGCTTAATGATCGGATCAGAACCGGTGCAACCATCAGCGTGATGTAAACACTTATTGAGTCTGTTGCAGAGCAGAGATTATAAAGTCTAGCAGCAGCTGGAAGTCTGGCCAGCCAGGCTGGTAATGTAGATGTTCTCGTGTGTTTGTGAAACAAATCCCACAGGCAAAGTTAGGAGGCAAAGTTAGGAGGAAGGACCTGTGGAAGCGCTCCTTAGAGCGTCTGGGATGCAGCAGTCTGTCCCTGAAAGAGTTCTCCATCTCTGCAGCAGCTCCATGCATGGAGGAGACGTTGTCCATCGGTGATGTGATTTTCCTTCCAGTCCTCCTGTCTCCACCCCCTGCTCTGGGTCCAGGACAGAACCGGACCTCCTAATGAGTTTATCCAGCTGCTTCCTCTCAGCTGCTGCTCCAAGAGACCAGAGAAGATGGCTGATGCCACCACAGAGTTAAAGAAGGTCTCCAGGAGCGCCCCCTGCAGGCCAGAAGACCTTAGCCATATAGTATAATGTTTTAAAAAATGTCGATATTGTAAACCTAATAGCTTTTCTTCAAACCAGGTTTCTGTAGATCGAGATGATGCATTTGCTGGTTCCCCATGATTTTACCAACCTGCTTGACCACCTGGTTCAGCTGGATCTGGTCTCCATCAAGCATCAGAAGTGTGTTTACTGGGAAGCTTGAAACTAGATGCTTTCTAGGCTTTTCATGGTCACTATTGGGCTGGAAGGCCAGCTTGTCATACACGACCTTTCCTGAGCATTTGACTTCAGTGACCTGTTCCACTGCCTGCAGAACCGATCCATGACGGTCCGGTCCCTCCTGCTCCTGACTCTCCTCTCAGGCTTAACCTTCCAGGTGAACCAGGTGGAGGGCTGGTCTAATTACTCAAAGCAGTTGGGGTACCCAGCATCCTTCAGGTCAGGGCTGGGTCATCAGCATCCATAACGAGAAAGAGATCTGTGCAGCCAAACCACTGCTCGTTAGTGTGTAGGAGAGCAGAAGTGGAGAGAAGACACGACAGTGCACCAGTGTTCCCGACCCCTGCAGTCAGATAAAACGAGAGTTTTTACTTACCATCACTCCATACGGGCTGTTTGGGGCGTAGCGACATTTTCCAAGCCAACGGGACAAAGCCAGCATTAGGTTACCTCTAAAATAAGTGCCTAAAACTGGGACCCAATGTGTGGTACGTTCCTTCAGAGACTTACCATTAGTTATGTCTGGCAAAGCAGCTTTATTAGGACTGATTTTCTCAAATATTGAAATTAACTCCTGATCCTTTAATGTCAGGATACTGCGGATAAACTTTGCTTTCTTCACGTTGTTGTGTTCAGACTTCATCCAGACGTTTGTTGCATCACCCTGACTTGGTTCCTGCTCAGCTTTATCGTTTTATTTGTTCTTCTGCACCCACCTCCCTTAAAAACATATTTTGTGGTTTATAACAGGCTTCAGTTCTTCATCAACTCTTGGGTAGTTGTCTGGGTCGATTCTGACTTTCCTTTTATTAGTAATACGATCCACACAATAATTTATATAACCGGTCATGGTCAAATTGAGCTGTTCAGTTATTGATGAGTGAATGAGTTCAAAACTCGTCCTCAGCTCATTAACAGACGCTGTTGTCCAACACTGAATGTCCTGTCCAGCAGGTTTCTCTATTTCAGCTTCTAGAGACATTATGGTCCGACTGGCCAGGGGGTGGACAGCACCAGGCCACATAGATCTATGTTACCTAAACATTTGTCTAATTTTATCTCTTGTTAGACACATTTCTTGTTGTTCTAGATTTGGGAGATGAGTAGAAACATCACATGTATGGAAATCAGCCATTAGTAAAACCAGATTTGCACCTTATTGTAGTCGTCAGTTAAATAAACCAGAATAACAGGGACCTGTCTGAATGGACACTGGTTGCCCAGAAATAAATCAAAGTAAGGAAATAAGTTGAAATTAGAAAAATATTAAATAAGATAAACAGAGCTAATATAAACCAAGATTATAAACACTGTGCTGCACTAAAATGTACTAAGATAAAATACTCAGACAAAAGGAATACAAGGAATTTCAACATGTGAAAAACTAAGTTTAGAAAAAAACAAGAATATAAGGTAAAAGAGATTAAAATGCAATGAAATGAGTAAGCTAAGTTAGAGATGATCAATGACAAGGCAAAAAAACTAAGATCGAATAAGTTAAAATAAACTAAGCTAATATATGGTAAGCTACGCTACTCTATAACGATGTAGCTAAGCTAAATTTAGGATGAGCTAAAATAGGATTAGCTAATTCTAAAATAAGATGATATGAACTACGCTAAAAGGCTGAACTGCACTAAGCTAACGTAAACTAAGCTAAGCTTTACCTAAGATTAGCAAAATAAAGTGAAATAAGAAAGGCAAACTGTCAAACAGCCAAAATAAACTAAAGTGAAAAAACAGCTAATGGTAAAAGCTAATCGAATATAAAAACATTAAGTTATATTTAAAGTTATCTTGGATAATCAAAGATAGTTAGCCAAAAGCAGTATGTAATGCGCAAAGCAATATTTAGGTTGAGTGAAAGCCAGAAATAATAAAAAGTGTAGAAAAATAACCTAAATTAACCTTGTACTTAAACTATACTAAGGGAAAGCATGCTAAAATTAAATTAACTAAGATTACTGAATATAAAATACTGTTAAGTGTTCTAAAATCAAATAACAAATGAACTAAGCTACAAGAATCATAATCATGGTAGATAAAATAAGATAAACCAAGCTAAGCTTAATAAAGATGAGATTAGTCCTTAGACATTTAGATCAGAACAAATGAAATGAAGAGAATACACTTCTGTACGAAAAGCTAAAATATGATAGTTAATGCTAAGCTAAAGTAGGACCATGTAAACGAAGCCAGTACCAGTTTATTTATTAAGGTCAAAATGAAGACAAAACACAAAAGTTAATATAATTTAATTGATTTTTAATTCACCATCTATAAAAACAAATTATCTCGGCAGGCTAAACAGAAGATATCCAGTTCAAGTAAAAAAATTCCTTTGTTTTGGTTTGCTGTTGGGGTCCAACAATTATCCAGACACAAAGAAAAGGTCTTTAGTTTAATCATTGAGAAGCATTTATTTATGTATTGAATTGGTTTATTTTAAACATAAAATTGCTGTTAAATGTATAAAATTAGTCAGAGCTGTAATTCAACAAAGGCTGTTTAATGTAAATCTGTTATTTAAGCCACAGAGAAATGGCCAAACGGAGCGATTTGTCTCTAACCGATGGTCTGACTCAAAGGTCGGCGCTGCTTTGAAAAAGGCTCCATGTGTTAGAATCTTGAGGATACTCTGTTTCCTGAGGATTAACAGTTTAGTTGTTCTCGGCAAAAACAACATGAGGCGAGTTTTATTTTCAGCAAACTGGTCTGCACCATCTTATGTCTGTGGTCATCAGAGCTTCACCTTTCTGTCTTCAACTGAAACAATCGCTCAAAAGCTTCAAGAAACAAGACATTAACGTCCCCAACACGCAGATCTGAGCAGGTTCACACGTGAATATGAAAGATGGTTGCTTTGTTTTGTTCTCCAGCGCTTCGTTGACTTTCCTTCGTCACTCCGCCCTCCGCCCGCACCTTCTCAGACGTCGGCGGCGGCACCTTGATATTTGTAAACCCACTGGTGGGTTTTCCTCGATGTCGAGACCCGTCGCTCCACCTGAAGTGACTCTGCTGGCCACAGATTCTTCCCAGGATGCCCCTGGACACAACAGGCGAAAGCATCAGCATCACCACTGGCTCCAGGAAGACGTTACAGGAGCTCGTCAGCATCGCTATAGTCCGCCAATAAACACTTTTTTGCTGAACAAACCCCACGATGTGCGAAGTGTTGTAGGGGGCATAGCAGATCACAAACACGGCCAGCGTGGACAGCGCCACCGCCAGGACTCTCTTCTTCCCCAAAGGAGGCAAATTTGAGCGCCACACCAGGGTGACGCAGCGCAGCGTGCAGAAAGAAGTCACAAACAGGGGCACAATAAACAAGACAATGGCCATCTCCAAGCGCAGAGGCAGCAGGACCTTCAGCTGCGTCTCGTTGAAATGTTCGAAACAGGCCGAGACTTCGTCCTGGACGCCAACAAAGTAAGCCCCGCCTTCAGCCTGAAGGCTAACCCCAAGGTGCACTATCACCAACCCCCACAAGGCGACGCACGTCAAGCAGGACAGTCGAGCCCGGCGGTATCTCTTGTATATGATTGGGAAGGCGATGCTGAGGTAGCGCCCCACGGTGACGGCGGTGATGAAGAGGCAGCTGGCGTACAGCGAGGAGTAGAGGAAGAAGCTGTAAACTGGACACACGGGCGCTGGCAGCATCCAGTCCTTCCGCAGCGTCTCTAAAATCTTCACGGGCAGCCAGGCCACGAGTGCCAGGTTGGCCAGACACAGGTTAAGGGCGTAGACCACGTTGGGCGTGGCACCGTGTTTGCGAGCCTTGCGGATGTAGACGAAGAAGACGAGCAGGTTGGCAGGAAGCCCCAGCAGGAAGGTGAAGGTGTAAACCGAAATAGCAACGCAGTCTGTGACAGTAAGATCCATGTCTTTAGACGAGTCTGCTGAAGCGTGAAGGTTTGCCAAGGTTTACCATGACCAATCAGACAGGAGCGTCTAAAGCCAGACATCCATCCTGGAGTCTCCTCCGCCCACGTTCTGCAGCCTCTGCAGCTCAGAGAGGAAAGGCGAGCCGAGCTTTTCCTCCATGGTGCACAATCATCTCTGGTGCTGGAGTAAAAGCTCCCCATCAAGTGACAACAGCAACAAAGGAGGCGGTGGCCACGATGTGGGCGCGTTGGGGGCGAGGTGCACACGACATGATGTCAGATAAGGAGACGCAGCCGTTCAGGCAGAAGCAAGGCGCATTTATCCGACACCGGCCTGCCTTAATCACCCTCTCAGCAAAGGCCAACAGACAGGTAGCATCTGGACCCTTAAGTGAAATGATTCAGAATAATCTGAGCGGTTAGGAAGCGCATGCTGTCGCAGTGGACTGGAGGGCCGGGCTGTAAAACAGTAAATGTGCCCTCGGTGATGGTGGATGAGAGGTTGGGCTCTTGGACCGGGAAATGTGTTGGTGGCATAAACAGTTTTATGGTGGAGGTAAAGTTCCTGTGACGGAGAGAGGGGGGGTGTCACGGTGGAGGCTTTTGCTGCAGAAAATCCCTGAGGCTTTTTATTGGAGAAAGCCTGAGATACCAAGAAATGCTCTTCTGAGAAGCAATCACAACAGGAGGTGTTTGTGTGGAGGTCCGAGCCGGCCTCCTGACGGGACTCTACAGGGATGGCGGCATTAGAGTTGGTTAGGTTCTGCTGACATCAGTCGGTTCTAAGAACTCATGTTCCTGCTCCATGATAATCTGTTGGTCTGCAGCCAACAGTTCAATTAAGGCAACAACTGAAGCTCCAAGAGTGAAGCAAAATGATTTTTGGGGTTGAGAGAACAGTTCATTCAAAGAAAAACCTTCTGGATTTACAATTTTCAATGATCTTCAAAGCTACAGATGGACAAAAACATCCCCTCATGCAGCAGCCAGTGAGATTTATGGGATTTATTGTGGTGAGGACCTTGTTTACGACATTATTTATCTAAAGCAGAGTCAAAGTTCACGTCCTTATCGCAGCCTTTATGCTTGTCGCAGCGGCAGTTGATCAAACACTATGACAAAGCCAAACAAAGCCATTAAAGCAAAAGGGTTGATAAGACGTGAGAGTGCCTAACTCCCAATTTCAATAAACAGGTGGAACAAATCTGGGAAAAATAGAGCTTTAAATCTCCTTTTAAAGAATGTTTGAAGAATAATTTTGGAAAAAAGAAACCGAACATGTCAGCACAAAAACAAGAAATGTCCAAAACCTCCAACTTGTGACATGTGGACGGTACTAGGAGACATCTGTCAAAGCTCTTCTTATCAATTATACTGAATGGAGTTTTTAGTCGGTGAAGATTCTCAGTCATCCAGGTCATGGTCATTCCACTACGGATAACAAGTCCAGTTGCTTTTTTTTTTACTTTTTTTGGAAGGAATTTTTAGTCAATACTCCTGATATTTATTGAGCCTCAATCAGGAAATGTTCTCACTCAAAAAATAAACTTCTGCACTTTCTTGTCCACCATTGTTCCGTCAATCAGCGATACTTCTTTGATCAACATTTCTCCAGCCTTTCTGAAGGACTTTCTATGTTTTTTCTTAGACTCAAAAAGTTCTGAAATAATTTAAACTAAGAAAGCGGTGTCAGGTCTGAGCAGATGGTCTCCAGCAGATAACGTCCATGAGAAACAGGACAACATCCAGCAAAGACCTGAGAGACTCCGCTTGGAGCTAAATCCAGACTTTCGGACATTCAATCAGCTGCTTTTGGGAGTTTTTCATAGATTCAGCTACATGTAGAGAAACAAATGATGTTTTTGTTGAAGGCTGCTGGTATCAAACAGTCTAAAGATCCAGATGCCGTTATTGCTGAGAACTACAGGGTACTTTACCAGAACTTACAGGGTCCCTCCAGGTACTTTCTTGGATCTTATCGGGTTCTGGCCAAGAATGTCCCGGGAACATCTCTGGGTCTAGCAGGGCACTCTCCTACAATCTACAAGGTTCTTTTAGTACTTTCTTGGATCTTCCAGCGTGATTCCCTGGAAGTGACAGCACTAATTTCAGGGACTTCCATGATCATTTCTGGTACGCTTCTAAAACTCACAGGTCACTTTTTGAGGACGTTCATTGAGCCTGAACCACGTTTCTGGAACAAGGTACCTAAACAGCCAGGTTCTTTTGTGACGTGACTTGTAACTTGAGATAATATATGAAAAATGTAAAAGTTTTAGACCTTATAATAAAACTAAGGAACGTGCCTGGAGCACACGCAGCAGCTGCAGGTTGGCTGAAAGTAACATTTATTCACAGCTGTTAACCTGGAGCTCAACGACATAATAATAGTAATAATAATAATAAGACATTAGCATCACTGTGCCATTGCCATGAGAACCGTGTGCTAGCCACTGTTATGTCTGCGCTGATTTTGGGTCTCTTGCAACAATCCGTGGTTCCTTTTTATTTTTTAGGAAAGTAGAATGTTTGCAGGTCCTGCAACGCTGCATTGGGTCCGGGGGCTAACTCAGTGAAGGTCAAACTGGTTTGTCAGGCCGCCATCTTCGACTGTAACCACTTTTCCACATAGCTAGCTGCTAGCTTGTTAGCGGGTTTAACTCTTCGGAACAACAGCTTAAGGTCCACTGGCGTTTTTTTACCCTTTATTTATCTGTATGCATTCTGAGACATTACCATACATATTCTTTGTTTTATTTATAAGTATCCTTGTCAAGCTCTGCGTTTATGTGATATTTAAAATGCTCTATTATGTCATGTCTATTGTGTTGTGTTGTATTGTGTAATATATGTTTGTAAAATGTATTTGATGAGATAAAGTTTTTGGGGAAAAAAGTTCTGCTTGAAGATTCCTGAAAACAAAACTCCACGTGTCCCCCGTAGCTTAGAGGACTCCTAGCCACTGGGAAAACTAACATGGTGACGTGTGGTCAACGTGTTTCATTTTCACTGCTTTAGCAATGTGAGCATAATTAAAATAAGACTTTAGCTATTATTGAACACCACACATATCACACACCCTTACTTCTTGCAAAGTAACCTTTAAGTTGGTTCCAAAAAGGTTTTCCAATAAGTTCTGGGAACAAACAGGGTCAATTATTCTTTACTAAAACATTCAATTAAAACAAGTTTTCTATCAACACAACAGTGGTTCAGCCCTTGAGTTAAGGGGGCTTTAAAAATACTTCCAGGAAGTATCAATAATTACAGGAAGGTCCGAATGCTTTGAAGGTAGGATCAGGATTTTTGGACAGGTCTTGATGTGAAGTCACTTCTTACCCGAGGACTAGACTAGTTACCTTTCCTCGCTGCCTTTCCTCAGGTATGTCTCCTTCTTCCTACGTCCAACCCTTATGATTGAAACCCTTCTTTCAGACTTTTCATCTGGTCGTACATGTCTGTTGGGCTCGGGTCATAACAGTAACTGGAATAATAAAAAGGTTAAAACAAATAAAAGTTAAAATCTGTCAGACGGCTCGTCTCCAGGCTGACCTCCCTCCATGGTCACTGGCTGTTGATCCGCCTCAGTATGTGACGTGTTGGGAACGGGCCAGCAGCTGAAGGTTGCTCCTCCCGCTTGAGTTCATGAGCGGAACCAGCGGCGGCGCCGTCCTATCGGACCAGGAAGGAGATGTGATGCGGGTCCTGGTGTGGATGCTGCGCTGCTCCAGAGACAGAGCCTCCTGCTTCCTGGAAAGATCCTGCTGCATGCGGCTGTGATGGAGCTTCAGCTTCTGCAGAGAGTGTCTGGGAGAAGGAGACAGCATCGACTCATGGCTGAGGTTTTATGAGAGGATGGCGAGGTCCAAAAGCAGCTTCAGGCTGTGCCTCTGCAGAGAAAAGCTCTGCTACCAGAACTGGTCAAAACATTGAAATAAAACCTAATCTGGGCACCTTTAAGTTGATCAGGCAGCAAAGAGAAGCAGGACTCACTGAGCTTCAGAGAGTTTCTGCTTCAGATCCTGGATGGTGGCCTCCAGCTGCTGCACCTCGGCGACGAGGCCGTGCTGCACCTGAAAACCAGCAGCAGGGACAACGTTCACAGTCTGGTCAGTTACTCAAAGCTGCTGCTTCACAGAGACCTACCTGGTCCCGGCACAGATCCACGCCGCACCGCTGGGTCCGGGTCTCCAGGCGGGTGTGAGCCAGCTTCAGGGAGGCCGTCTTGGCCTGCAGGTCTGCGTCCAGCCCACGGATGTCGCTCTCCATCTCTGCCATTTCATCCTCGGTCTGTGGAGGATGACAGAAGCACATCAGGGACGTCTGCCGATGGGTCAGAAGACGACGTTTCAGGCTCCAGTCGTACGTTTTTCATTTGCCACTGCAGCTCGTCTCTGGCCCGCTGCTCCTGGTGGTTCCGTTTCCGCAGAGCGAACTCGGTGGCTCTGCGCTGGGCCTCCAGCTCGTTGTGGAGCTGGGAAACAAACAGAACCTCCACGGATCAGAGTAAAGCCCGGCCCACAGCGACACACAGCGTTTCTATTGTGCACAGGTCCTAAAACTATTCACACTCCTAAAACTTTTTCTCACATCACACCACCGTCTTTTAAAGAGATTTTATGTGACCGATTAACACAAAGTAGGACATTATTGTGTCACGTTGGCTGGAGAACATCTGTGAACATCAGATTTCAAGTCTGGCCACAGACTCTGGGTTGGATCCAGGTCTGGACTTTGACTAGGCCGTTCTAACCCATGAATCTGCTCTGATCTGAACCATCCCATAATGTCTCTGGCTGCATGTTCAGGGTGGTCGTCCTGCTGGAAGGTGGACCTCCACCCCAGTCTCCTCCAGGATTGTCCTGGATTCAGCTCCATCCATCTTCCCATCAACTCTGACCTGCTCCCCACATCATGATGCTGCCACCACCGTGTTTCAAAGTGGTGACGGTGAGGTACTTTCAGATGTCCTCCAGAGTTCAGCTTTGGTCTCCTCTCTTCAGGGCATCTTCTCCCACATGGTTTGGGGAAACCTAACAGGACCAATAGGGTCACCATGGTGGACCTCCATGTCTTGGTCCGACCTGGAACTTCTTATTCCAGTAACCTTTTGAAATTGTCTTATTGCTCCGTACTTTCTGCTTTTCCTTCAGCAATATTATTTTAAAGTAAGACTGAATCCGTCTCTATCGCCTTTAAATACATAAGGAATTAAAAATGCACCAGACACACTTAAAGTTTCCATCAGCGTGAAACTTCTTCTGAATCAAACAAACGTCATTGTTCTGGTTTTTTTTAATCAGCTCAGCCACATGAAGGTCAACTGAGTTTCCAGTAAAGTTTTTCACAGGAAGCGTTTCCACTGTTCTAACATAAAAAGTGACTTTTAAAAGCTTTATGTTGAGAAAGTAATTATTTGGAAATGTTTGTTTCTTCTTCCTGAATTTGTTACTATTTTTTATTTTATTTAACACCAGAAGTTGTGCGTGACTTTTTTTTTGTCTGATTACATAATTTTTACGAATTGCATCAGATGTTTTGATCAGTTTCTCAGAACTTCTGAAGCGTTTTTACTAAATCATTTTTAAAATATTATTGCAGTGATGCTTCGCTTCCCTCCTCTGGTCCTGGTAGGTCTGTAGGTGGTCCAACCTCTCTCCAGGTCCACATGATGATCAGAACTCTGGGAGATGTTCAACGCTGTAGAACCTGGACCAGAACTTTCTCCCTGACCTGTCTGCTGGGTTCCTTAGTCTCCATGATGCTGGTTGTTCCCTGATGTTCTCTAAGGAACCTCTGAGGCCAGAACCAGAACTGCTGCAGTTTTGTTGCAGTTTCCATTTGCCCAGGAAAACAGAAACAGGAGCTGGGAACGGGTTAACTTGGGTAAAAAGCAGTTAAAACAGTCGGAGAAGTCGGGATTACAAAATAAAAAACAAAAGGTCAGGATTCCAATATGGCGACGGCCAGGAAAGCTGTTGTTCTGTTCTTAGATCCTCTTATAAACGTCCTTTAAAGCTTAACTTTCCACATGCAAACACCAGTTTTAATGTGTTTGGTGCAGAGCTGCAGCCGCTAAATGTAGCGCTGATTTTAGACACAACTGTGTCTGTGAAATAAACGTGTTTTATCTCAGCTTACTGTTGTTAGATTTGACAGCAGCTTTTGATAAAGTGGAGCACAGGATCCTGGTTGCTCGTTTGGAGCGGTGGGGGTGGGGGGGCATCAGAGGCACAGCACTGGTATGGTCCTACCTGTCACATCAGCCTTGATGACTCCGTGTCCTCCACTGCTCCTCTCTCATGTGGCGTCCCACAGGGCTCTGTGCTCGGCCCTCTTATTCTCTGTATCTACCACTTGGATCCATTCTCAGGAAACATGCTGTTTCTTTCCACTGCTATGCAGACGATAGTCAGATCTATGTCCCCATCAAAAAATCTGACCCTTACTCTATCAATCCACATCTAGAGTGCCTGCATGACCTTAAAGCATGGATGTCTGTACATTTTCTTTAGTTTAATGAAAAAAGATTGACGTCATGGTCTTTGGTGGCACTTCTGTGGGGGTGAAAGTGGACGCTCACCTTAAATTTGACATCCAGATAAAAGCTGTGGTGAAATCCAGCTTTTTCCAGCTAAGGCAGCTGGTAAAAATCAAACCAGTCCTTCAAAAACGGCACTTTGAGACAATAATCCACATGTTTGTGTCCACTCGGCTGGATTACTGTAACACACGTTATATGGGGGTTACTGAGTCCTTCATTGCTCGCCTGCAACAGATTGCTGCTGCACGTCTTTTAACCGGCACAACAAAGTATTTTAGATTCACTCCACTGGCCGCCCGTGGCCAGTGGAGTGAAGTGCTTTTAAAGCCTTGAATTGTCATAATCTGGGTTTTGTTTTGGTTTATGTTTGTTATTTGATCACTTAGTTCACTCTCTTGCTTCAGGTTCTATTTCTGTTTTGGTTTCTGTCTTGTTTGGATTCTTTTATAGCTTGTGAACGGTTGTAGTTTATCCTGTCATGTCATTAGTTTTAGTCTTAGTGGTTATTTATGTTCTGTACTTTGTCATGGTTCCCATCCTAGTATTAGTTCTAGTTTCCATTATGTGCTTGTGTTCTGTTCAGTCACTTCCCTTCCTTGATCACTTCCACCTGTTTCTGGTTTATTAGTTCCTCTCTGCTCACCTGTCCGCCTGCCTATTTATACCTGCCTCAGTTCTCTGCACTTTGCCAGAACGTCATTTCTCAGTTCCCATGTATTCGGTAAGAGCCTTCCAGCATTCTTGTTATCTACCTATCTGCCTGATTTCCTGACCTGATCCCGTTGCCTGTTTTTGAGTCTGCCTGGTTCCTGTCAGTTTTTGTTTTTGCTTGGATGTCAGCTGTGTACTCTGCCCTGGATTGTTTTCTGCCTGATCCATCATCTTCATCACCTCAATAAACCTTTTAAGCATTAGCTCAAGTATCTCAATACCGGGTTTTCTCCAAAATTCATTACATGAATGGCCTCGCCCCGCCCTACCTGTCTGAGCTGCTGCACCCCCACACAGGCCCGTATTAAGACAATGTGGTGCCCCTGGGCACTATACCTCAAAGCCCCCCCCCCCACCCTTACCCGTGCTGTCCTCCGGTCAAAAACATCAGACATAATCAAGGGGATTTCTGTAATGTAATTTACTATTTACTAACTTACACAACTACATGTAGGCATATGAGCAGTGAGCAATATTAAAATATCTCATTTTAAAATGTTGAAATCAAAAAGCACAGCTTTTGATGTCTGTTCATTTTGGATTAATTTCTGTAGCGTTAAAAAAGACGATACATTTGCACGTACTTGTGGACCAGCTCAACTATGACAGATTGGGGAGGGGAAGTGATAGATCATGTAGCCTAATCTTGATTTATTTATCATTTATTATTATTGTGATATCAGTGTTAACAAAACGAATAATGCATGGTCTTTCAACAATTTCAAGTAAATAATATAACAATTTATGAAAAATGTATTTTTAAAGCATGTGTCATGTGGTGCCCCCCCATGGTTGGTGCCCCTGGGTACTGGCCCACTGGCCCTTATGGATAATCCGGCCCTGCCCCCACACTCCTGGTCGATGTCTCAGGTCAGCGGACCGGCTGCTCCTGACAGAGCCTAAAGTCAGGCTTCAGCTCAGAGCGCCTAAACTTTAAAGACGTTAGGCAGGCCTCTTCATTTTAAATCTCTTTGTTTTAAATCTCTTCTTGAAACCCACCTCTTCTCCTTGGCTTTTGATACCATGTAGAGTGTTGATTGTTGTGTATACGTGTATATTTTTATCGCGTGCGGGCAGTGTCTTTAATTTTATTTTACTGTCTTTATCTTTCTATTGTCTACTTCATCTTTTATTGTGTTATATATTTAGCGTGTTTTACTTTGTTGTACAGCACTTTGAAAACCTTGTGTTTGCTAAAGTTGTGCAATATAAATAAAGTGGATTGGTTGATGCGAGGAGCGGCCATGTTGGATCCAACAATCGGCCTTAAAAGAATTTCTCAGACTTTTCGAGGAGAAAGTTTGACCGAAGTTGATTTTTCCGATCGGAAGTCGGGATTTCCCAGTTGCGACTGTAAATGGAGCGCAACATTCGAAGAGGTTAAATGAACCACAGCAGGTAACTTAACGAGGCATTTGGTTGGACTTTATTTTATGTGGATCAGAATCTAAAGAGGTTGAATAAAACTTTCCAGATGTTTATCTGCAAAATGTTGAAAACCATGAATCATTTTCCTTCCAGTTCATAGTTATGTGCTGCTTTGTGTCGGTCTATCCCATAAAATGGCAATAAATTAAAGCATCACTTTGCTTTTAAACTTCTTCCAGTCCGACTCTTTCAAGTTCAACAGATTCTCCTGCAGAAAATGTAACAGCGCCCCCTGGTGGGGGTTTACCACCTGTACATGTTTATTTCTAACGGTGAGCAGCTCCAGCTGCTGAAACACGTCTCATCAGTTTGTAACTAAGGTTTATTTCTCTGTCCGGCTGGTTTTCCTTCAGAATAACGGAGCGGGTATATCTGACCCACCTGCGCTCTGCTCAGGCTCAGCTCCTCTCTCATTTGCTGCGACACGTGCACGGCCTCGTGGGCACGAGCCACGTTACGCTGGCTGAACTGGACCCACTCCTGGGGGGTGGAGGACCTGCGTCGATGAGGACATTTCATCAGTTTGACTGTGAAAGGTTTAGGGATGTCAAACCATCGAGCATTTGGCGTTACCCCGATGGGATCCGGGTCGGGTTGGTCTTCAGGGAGATGTTGGGTGATTTGGTTGTGAGGGACAGGCAGGACATATCGATGTCCAGAGCTTCCATCTTGTTCTGAAGATCAGCGGTCAGCTGGTGTCGAGCCTCCTGCAGAAGGCTTTGCATGCAGAGAGAAGAACGGCGATCAGAGGGAGGAGGACGACAGTCGGAGCTCCACCAGATCCCAGCAGGACTCACCACAGCTGCTCAAAGGCCTGATGGACGCCCCGCTGCAGACGCTGCTGCACGCCTTCAATCAGCTCCACCTCCTGCTTCAGCTGCTCCTCCACAGGGTCGCCGACCAGTTCGTAGCCGCGCCGGCCCTCCCTCAGCGTCAGGCATTCATTGGTGACCTCCAGGGGGACCGAGGTGGCGGCCAGCGCCTGCTCGCTCTGCTCCTTGGACTGACCCGACAGAGAGGGATGAGAAACACGTGTGAAAACAGTCACCTGAGAAAAGGTTCTGATCCGGTCACCAGAGTGAGAGCCTCCATCTCCTCGTCCACTTTCTGCGCGCAGCTTTCCAACACGTCTCTCCACCGAGCAACATCCCAGATCCGATCACCGAGCCTGCGGGACGTGGCGCTCTCATCCCACACCGTCTGCACAGGCAGAGGAGGAATAATTCATTCCTTTGATTCCAAGAGAATGACAACAGAAACACAAAGGAGAGCCCGTCAAATCACCCCCCCCCACATCCAACATGCATGTTTCAGGACTGCATGAGGAAGCCTGTCCTCCTGGAGAGAAGCATAAACCCACGTATGGCCGGATTAAAACCAGGACCTCCTCGCTCTAGTCCATGGGTCTGCAACCTGCGGCTCTTAATAACTTTGGCTACAAATTACATTTTTATTATGGTATTTAAATGTAATAATGATAATAAATGATAATAGGTTTCAGCAGTTTTTTCTTGGAATACTTGCTTTTAATTTTCACAACAGAATGACGCTAAAAGTGCCAGTAATATTTAATTTTAAATAAATATTGTTTCATTATGTTGGAAACTATTTTTTTTATATCATTATCCACAAATATCAACAACCCGTCCATCCTCTTGTTTTTAACCTCAAAATAGACATAAAGTGCGTTTCTTTAATGATGACAACATGTTTCCTACAGTAGATCTTTATCAAAAATTATAACTTGTCTTTTTTCAAATGGTCAGGCAACATTTGTGGCTCTGAACGAGTTTAATTCAAGTAAACTGCAGGCAAAATGGCTCTTGTACTGTAAAGGTTGCAGGCCCCTGCTCTAAGGAAACCGCTTTACATGGATGGATTGGTACGGGTAAATCTACAAGAGGCTTTCTGTTGATATTAACTTGTTTTGTCTGTGCTTGGAAAACAAAATGAGTGAGTAGATCCGCTGGACGTTTCGTCTCTTCTCCAACAGACTCGTTCACCTGAAACTCTGCAGACTGAAGAAGTCTCCTAAAGAACAGACGAAACGTTTCAGTAAAGCAGAGCCGTCCAGAGGAGCTGCTCTTTTAATTTTTTCTGCCTGGATTATTGAGACGCATCAAGAGAGTTTAGGGAATAATTGACTGAAGATTTGTTTCAGAGAAATGAGGGAAGAAAATAAAAAGAATTGAAATGAACATGTTTAAATGAACACAGGAAAAGAAACAGGTCAGATTGGCCTTTGGTCAACAAAGACGTTCAAATCAAGAGATGCTTCAAGTCTGATTTCACCTCCATTAAATTCATTAAACTGTGAATGTGGCCAAATTTAACCAGAACTTCCTGATTTGACAGTGAGCCACATCTTCTCCAGATCCCAGCCGGCTGCTTTCATTTTCCTGCTGTTAAACTCTTGGAGGTGAGCGTGGAGGACTGCAATAGGAAAGTCAACTATAACTGACCTCCAAGACTTAATTCCAAACTGGAATAAGTCTTGGAGTAATTTGGAGTACCAAGCGTTATAGTATTGCCCAAAAAGGCCTTGTTATGGCTTAGATAACATGCAAATTAAACCGAAACTGGTTCACCCCTTAGTAATGGGGAGTCGTTAAGGTCATTGTTGGCCTGCAAATTAACCCGAAATTAACCTGCAAAGGGGTGAACCAGACATTAAGAAAGCTTTCTGGATGGGAAGCGAAACGTCTTCAAACTTCGGGAAAAAAAGTCCAGTTGTTTTGTTTTTTAACTTTTTTGGAATAATCATGACCTGGATGACTGAGAATCTTCACCAGCATATTCCAAGACTTATTGAATAAGGAAACGGTGAGGTGGTCAAGTTCCAGCACTTTATTTGAGAAACAGAGCAGAGATTACATAGATGGAAGTAATCACACCCCGCGGTCCGGCTGCAGCCGTCTGCCCTGTCTCTGGGTCTGTCTCATGCCGCCTACTTCTACACTTCGAACACTTAGTTTTAAGTATATAGTGTAGATAACAAAAAAAGTCAGTGCACTGAAAGTACCCGGATGACTCCCTAAAAAGGGTCACAAAATGCAGTGTGTAACGATGGACCCTACTCGCACTAAACGGACGGCATCTTGACTACAAAGCGGAAAGGGAGGGGCTAGGGACGTCGGGAAGATGTTCCCATTTTGAAAATAATGGCGGACAATTCAGCCGAGACAGCCGGAGCTGCGACACCGCAATCATATAAATGTAGGTAATGGTGGTAATACGAG
Organism: Fundulus diaphanus; assembly: GCA_037039145.1. NCBI lineage: Eukaryota > Metazoa > Chordata > Actinopteri > Cyprinodontiformes > Fundulidae > Fundulus > Fundulus diaphanus. Next base: position 52,291,219 of record CM073135.1, read on the forward strand.
GCATTGTACTCTCGTCTAATGCATCACTTACATGTCCCTCACTGACAGAAGCTGATATACATACCTCATGTTCAGCCAATAGTAGGAGGATCCTGCGTTGACGTCGGAGGCGATGTATTTTCCACATGCTGTGAGTGTTAACGATTGGTTAAAGAACGTGTGTGTTTGTAAACAAACGGCGGCATATATTTTTGGCGGGCTGAAAATTTGCGTTCAGGTGTGTTGCGTTCGTCACGTCATCCCGTCATTTCCGGTAAGCGTTTTAACATAAGTGTTCCTTTTGGAACAATACTAACGGTCGAAAGTGGGCACTACGGCAGTAAGTGGTCAGTGCACATCAGCAGTGCACTGACGGAAGTATTCGGAATGAGACAGACCTTCGGTCTCTCCTCTGCTTCGCTTCTCACTAACACCTGACCCCAGCCTTACCGTGAGACAAAACAAAGACAGTCATATTCCGTTTATTATCCAACACAGCAGGTACGCCAACATTGACCTTGGCAATCAGCAGATAGTAGAGCCGATGTACGGTTCTCGTGTCTCCGGTGCTCACACGTTTGAAGTGGCGTCAGGTCATAGCGACTTTAGGGTAATATTCCAGTAACAAGGACCCACCTTGCAGTGGGTTTCGCTGCGCAGCGCCCTGCCCTCCTGTCGGATCTCGTGGGAAACGTGCCGCTGGTGCTGAGCTGTGGCGGACAGCTGCTGGTTGTTGCTCGACCACTCGGAGACGCTGTGCCGCAGGCTGGGCTTCAACGACAGCGCTGACATCCTGCTGCTGCCGAGGTGGAAGTATCCTGAAGGATTAGTAGAACACCCTGAACACAGATCCTTTGGGTTATGATGATCACCTGGATGTCATCTCAGAGAGCAAGAAGATACCTGAAGATTAGAGAAGTGTGCTGGTACCGATTTTCAGAGACAAGGGAGATGAACAAAGTTATATGAAGTTATGAGACAGAGAACAGCAGGATGTTTTCAATTCAATTCAATTCAATTTTATTTATATAGCGCCAAATCATGAAACATGTCATCTCAAGGCACTTTACAAAATCAAGTTCAATCATATTATACAGATTGGGTCAGATTATCATGCTGAGAAAAAGTACTACAGAGGCAGGATTTGCTCGTAGGATGTTGATGGAGAAGGACAGAGAGGGTCAGAGGGAGAGCAGCGGGGGTGTTGGATCAGGACGTATGTTAGAGTGAAGCAGGACACATGAGAGCTGTGGGACAGTGGTGAGGTGTGTTGTAGGAGGGACTGAGGAGGCCAAGGTGGAAGTGCATCAAGGATCGGCTCTGAGCCCCTTCTGGTTTGCTGGGGTGAGGACAGGTTGACAGGTGAGGTCAGACAGGAACTTCCCTGGATTATGATGTTTGCAGATGACATTGTGACCTGCAATGAAGGTTAGCTGCAGCGAGACAGAATCCATGTGTGATTGAGAGGGACCCAAGTGGAGGTTACAAGGAGTAGAGACGAAGAGGGTGGAGGATGGTCAGTCCTTAGAGTCAACAGTCCAGAGCAACGGGGAATGTAGAAAAGAGGTGAAGAAACATGTCCAATCAGGTTGGAACGGGCGGAGAAAAGAGTCACAGCCAGGATGAAAGGAAAGACGTAGAAGATGGGGGCGAGACCAGAGATGTTGTCTGGTTTAGAGACGGAGGAGCTGAGGAAGAGACAGGAGGCAGAGCTGGAGGTAGCAGAGATGAAGATGTTGATATTCTCCTCTGGAGTTACGAGGATGGAGAGGATCAGGAATGAGAACATCAGAGGGACAACTCATGGTAGATGTTCTGGAGATGAAGCCAGAGAGGCCAGACTGAGATGGTTTGGACGTCTCCAGAGGAGGGACGCTGGACGGATGCTGAGACAGGAGGTCTAGAGGAGCACCAGAGAGGAGATTTATGGATGGAGTTAGAAAGAGGACATGAAGGTAGCTGGTGTGTGAGAAGATGAAGCAGAAGATAGGGTTAGATGGAGACAGATGACTCCCTGAAAGGGTAAAGTTTTAACATCCTTGCCCGTGAAGCCAATTGTTGACAATAGAAATTATTCTATTCTGCTCTGAAAGCAGCCATTCTGAGATCAGATATCTGTTGCCCCGTCTTCATTAATATGATGCTAGCAGCTCATTTAGTGGCAGATCTGAAACAAGTTTAAAATATATTTTTTTGCCCAGTATGACCAAAAGGTTTGATAGTACTGGCCAGACAATTATCTATACAAATATTTCATTTAACAAACAAATAGCCAAATTTAAAGACAATGAAATTACAAAAACTCCATCCGTGTCTGTTAATATAAAGGCGCCTGGCAAAAGTCCCATTAATTATTAACATTGTGCAAAAAAAAAAAAAGTTAGTTTCAAAAATTAAATGAACACCTGAGCTCGACCTGAACAAACTGACTTTTTAAGAACAAGTGTCATCAGAACTTGACCCGTTCGAACATATGAAACTGTCCCCAGAACTGTGTAATCACGCAGAACCTCTCGGTTTCGCTTCTAAACTGCGTTCAAACGGCTCGTTTTTAGCCATTTTTAACTCACCGTCGTTCCAAAAGCCTCTCCGTCCTCCGTTGTCGGCGTTACTATAGCAACGGCCACACACAGGAGCGGGAACCGTCTCCAGGCAACGACCGGCGCGCGCACACAGAGGCCATGAAGCCGCTTAAATGATTTAAACCCGGATGTGGCGAATGGCTACAGAACAAAGTCCATATTCGGTCGGTTCGGGGTTTATTGGCCGTTAGTAAAGTACCATTAGCTCTAAAATAAGCTAATCTTTAGTTAGCCAGACCCAGCATAAAAACACGTTTGTTCTGACAAGATGTTATGAAGTTATTAAAAGAACAAATTAAACATATAGAAAACATCTGTTAAGCGTTCAGCCATTTTATTCTTTTATTCATCAGTTTTATGTTGAATCACAGCTCTCTGCACCTCTTTGTTTTTAAATTTTCTACTGAAAGACTGATTACAAATGCAAGTGCAGTATAAAATCAGATAGAAGTTAAATGGAAATGTATATAAAAGGGGTAGTTTTATTTATCTTGGGTTTACTAAAACAATGTTAAATTTGGGCTGTAAATTCAGAATTCAAAAACATCAGTTTTGATGTCATTTTTATAAGGACATACAGCTTAATCCAACATCAAGACGGAAAGACATCAGCAATGACCTCAGAGCAACTGCTGCTGCCCATCAACCTGGTCAAGGGTCAAAGGTCATCTCTAAACCATCTGAAGTCCATCATCCTGCAGAGAGGAGAACATCCCTGCTGCTGCTAACCTTCCCAGAAGTGGATGTCTCAGCAGACGGACAGAAACCATTGCTGAGGATTTCCGGTTATTCTTTGTGAAATAAATAATCACGTAGTTATATTTTAGACATTTACTTCATTTTAAGACCAGAGGAGGATTATATTTTATTATGCTTCATAAAACAGAGTGGACAGCTTGAGGTCTTCTTTTTCCTGAAAACTGTTTCTGAGACAAACTTCAGTCAGATATAAAAACGTGTTTTATTGTGTCAGAGTGGGTCATGCCAGTGGTTCTGGGTCCATGCTGCGGTGCCGTCCAGTGTAAACAGAAGCTAGTTAGTCGTCAGTGTCTTCGCCTGCATCCAGAGCGCCAGCAGCCGGAGGAGCTCCTCAAGTCCAGACTCCTGGCATGGCCGCAGAGAAAGGCGACCCAAACATCTCACAATTTAATGCCCAGCAGAGGAACGGAAACGCTAACCATGCTGTCTGTAGTATGGGTTCTGTACATCTCCTCCAGCAGGAACACAAATCAAGCCCATCTCGCTACACCGGTACCTGAGCTATGTTAACAAAAAGGTTCTATTAAGGCGATAAATCTAAACTAAAAACTCTCATTTCTGTGATCACAGCCGCTCCCAGCCTGACGTTTCCTCACCGCCGCTGTGAGGAACACCTGGAGGGGCCGTCAGAGTTCAGCCACGCCGCTTCTCCTCTCAGTCACTGCCAATAAGTTAGAGAGCAGGAGCCATCGCTCACGTCACGTTTAGTGGCTTCACACATTAAAAAAGGTGAATTTAACAGGAAGATGCTGAGATGAGAAGAAGGTTTCTGTTTGGGCAGGTTGAAGCAGAGGCGGAGCCGTGCGCAGGTGGAGAGCTTCGGGGGACGGAGCCCGCAGGGAGCAGCCGGCGCCGGGGACGCCGTCCACGGTGCTGCGGGTTCAGATGGAAGTCGTCCCTGCTCCAGGTCCTGCTCGGATTCACCGGGGAAGCCGTGTGTGTGACGCCCAACGGCCCCGGGGCTCACTGCGGCGTCTCGTCGCCGTTGACCTCCACGCCGTGCTGCTGCAGCTGAGCTCGGAGCAGAGCGTTCTCGTTCTTCAGCTCCTCGATCTGGAAGGAAACAGATTACCGGAGGTTCAGAGACGAAGAGCGACACGCCCCCACCTGTCAGTTACTGTAAGTTAGTTTGGCCTGATTCTTTCTCATCCTTTTTTAATTCCTCTAAAGTTGATGTATTTATTTTACCTACTGTCTGAACGCTGTGAGCCTTAAACACAGTTAAATTCCTTTTTTCTGCACAGAGAATTAACAATGCCTTAGAAACATTCATGCCTCTTGAACTTCAACATTTTCCACCAGCTTCCAAACTTCTGCAGGTAACTGGTAGCACAAACTATTCAGGTGTATCAAAGCAAAAGGACCTTGAATTCTCATTTTTGTTGAGAATCTATTTAAAGTTTCCATTATAGAAACTATTTGCTGGTTTATCACATAAAATCCCAATAAAATATGCAAGAGTTTGTGTTTTTATTAATTGTTTTAGTCTGTTTTTAATGCTGGCAGGTCTCCACCAGGCATTTTATTTCATCTGGATTTCACTCCTCGTTTCTGCTTTTAGTCTCTTCTATGTCTGTCTTTGTTCCTCTTTGCTTCAGTGTTCTTTCTAAATAAAGTTTGCTCAGACTGGACGACATCACTAGTCCTGTTCTACTGACGTCGTGCAGCCCAGGAGCATTGAACCTCTGGCCGGTCACGTCTGGACCTCGTGCCGTTTGCGCTGCTCCACCTGTTGTCTCAGCAGCTCGTTGTCCATCTCCACGCGCTCCACATCCTTGTAGCCGTCCTGCAGCCGCTGGCTGTTCTGCCGGAGCTCTCGGATGTAGTCGCAGGCTTTGGACAGGATGCCTCCTTTACTCTGAGCAACACACAAAGTTTCAGCCGTTTCACAGAGGAGCTAAAGCGGAGGGTGTTCGGCCCGTTCGGCCAGCAGAACTGCTCACCGCCCCGGTTCTCGTGTCCACGCTGCAGTCTGGGATCAGCTTAGACAGCGTGACGATCCAGTTGTTGATCTTGTCTCGTCGTCTTCTCTCCACTGTGGACAGAGGAAGGAAACTCTCTTTACTTTTATTCTGAAATTAAACATTTTCACACAAACTTCAGTTTGTTTCACTGGGATTTTGTGTGTCAGACGAAGACAAGGGAGCGCATCAGAGGAAGGAAAATTACACATTTCTTTACAAATAAAAGTTGCTTCTCTGATCAATGCTCTCCTGGTTCAGCCGGTCAGTCCTGCTGGGTCTGCAGGTGGTCCAGTTTACAGCAGGATCAGGTTCTACAGAACCTCCCAGAGTTCTGATCATCATGTGGACCTGGAGAGAGGATGGACCTCCTGCAGACCTACCAGGACATGGACGTCCACCTGGACTGACAGGCTGGACCAGGAGAGCATTGATCAGGGAAGCAGGAGGACCATGGAGGCTCTGGAGGAGCTGCAGAGAGTTGGAGCTCAGGTGTTAGAACCTGTCCACAGGAGAAGTATTTGTCCTGAGCTCCATACATCTGGACTAATGAGAAGAAAGCCAGAAGAAGCCTTGGTTGCAGTTTGATGAAGGACAGCAACCCTAAACACCATCGGAGCTACGATGGGAGCACGTTCATTTCCTGGAATGGCCTAATCAAAGTCCAGATCTGAAAGGCAGAGGCTGGCTGCTGGGAATGCTAATGCATGCCACACTTTTCAGATTTCAAATGGAAAAAAAGATTAAAAAAAAAAAAAATTTTCCTTCAGCTCCACTGTTTTGGAGTTTTGTGGCGGGAACCGAACAGAACCGTGGCAGAAGTTCAGTGGGTGTGAATACTTTAGAAAAAACAATCTGTCTTTTATAGCAGCAACAAGTCAACTGTTGTCGGAAGAAAGACAGTTTTCCACAAGCCAGGAGGAAACTGGAAGGAGGAGTTCTGATCAGGGGAACCAGAACCGAACACTTTGCCCTACATGCACAACGGTGGAGGAAATCTAACGCCGACACGTCACCGCGGTAACCCTGGTAAACGTCCTGGACAGCGCTGTATGAGGACCCCAAAACTACATCCAGTCGTCCACACCCTGACGGCGGTGAGCTGCACTGCAGCCACAGCCGCCCTGGAGCGGACTGACACAAGCTGCTCTGTCACGCTGCAGAGTGGAGGAAAAGCCACGTACCCTCGTTGTGCTGAGCTCGCCGCCTCTCGTCCCTGGGGGCCCGCGGGCCCTCAACCTTCCTGCAAACACAGACAGTTACTTCAACGTTTGAAAAGTCGCCGGCTGAAGCAGAACTTTTACACTTGAGCTGAAGGTCAGGGAGGAAAGTCGCTGTACAGCCGCAGAAAGCAGCTCCTGCAGTATGGAGCTAAAACAGCGACAGCTTACAGCGACATTTATCCAATGAGATGTTTTCAGTGTCACTGCAGAGCTCCTTCAGCTATGACGTCACTACAAGGTGGCGGTTTTGCCATTGGGGGCGGGGCTAAACTGAAGGCCCCTTCATGGACCCTCCGTTTTTCCGGTACTTTTCATCATTTACCTGCTGATGATGAAGAGGTAGATGGTTTAGCTCCACGTCTCTACAATCATTAGCTGTATAAGCTAATGAAGATCATTTTAATGAAAATAAAACCCTTTATTGTAAATTCACAGCAGGTAGATGATGAGTACTGGAAAAACGGAGGGTCCATGAAGGGGCCTTCAGTTTAGCCCCGCCCCCGATGGCAAACGGCCAGTTTGTAGTGACGTCATAGGTAAAGGAACTCTGCAGTGACACTGAAAACGTCTCATTTAAAAAAGCTGCAGCATAAAATGAGAAAATCATAAGTTTTTACTTTCTAACAATGTTTGATTTTTCAGCGTCGCTGCTTTAGCTCCATACTGCATTTCCTAAACACGCACGGCGGCGACGCCTGAAGGCCGGAGAATGAATCACAACCCGTCCAGAACCGCTGCTGGTTCTCATGGCTTCCTGCAACGTTCACAAAGGATTTACAGCTACGGACTCTGGACTCGGTTCTGGTTCAGTGGAAAACACTGGATGGATCTGGACAACATCTTTTTGTCCCTGTGCCAACGTTGGCTCAGGAGCTCAGAGCCTAAACCGAGGTCAGGATGGTCGGAGCAAACATGGCGGCTCTTCTCGCCAGGCTGAGACGGCGCGCTGATGTTTCTGAGGACGGCGGCGCCGTTTTCGGGTCAGGGATGGGAGGAAGAACGCGTTCAGGGAGCGGTGGAGACGGAGCTACTCACGTGGTGTAGGTGTGGGTTCTGGGCGCGATGGTCCGAGGACTCGCCGTCTGCAGAACCTCCGACGGACTCATCATCACGTAAAACTGGCCTGAGTCCAACAGAACAAACAGTGTCAGCGTCAGCAGACGGGTCCAGGTTCCCCGGAGCCGAGCGCCTCCTCACCTCCTGCCTGGGTGATCGCCGGGTCGGCGGCCTGAACCGACACCGCCGTTCCATCGCTGACGGCGGCTGCTGGGAAGTAAGCAAACCGCGTCTCTCCTCCGACGGCCTCCCCGCCTGGACTGCCCCCGTTGCTGAAGGAGTTCTGGATCACAGCCTTGGTGTCAAAGAGAGGAGGACGTCAGAACAGGAAGAACCTTCTCCGTCGACCCAGAACCATGGCTGTGCTAACATCTGCAGCAGATGACCCACACCCTCAAACATCTGCCACCCTCATCTGGACCTACAGCCGTGTTTGGTGGTCCAGCTCTTCTGGACGTCGCAGGAAAAGTAAAGAAACGGGTTCAAACTGAGTCTCGTTGACTCGGTGGAAGAGGAACCGAGGTCCGAATCAGACCTCTGAAGCAAGACCCGGACCGCTTTGAGCTAAATGCAGAAACGAGGCCCGGACCAGGAGGTTTTAGACTCACCTGAGCCACGGCCTGAGGAGCTCCAGCGAAGGCAGCAGCGGAGACGACGCTGACGGCGCCGGTGGCGTCCGCCGTGGCTTCCAGATGGTCCTCCGTCACCTGAACCACCCGGTAGGTCACCTGCAGACGGAGCGCGCCGTTAGTCTGGGGTTCTGGGGATGAGACCGGCAGGCGATCCCAGCAGAAGGTTCTGGAGGTGACGGCGAAAGGCCCAGCTCACCTGTCCTCCGCTGTTCTCCGTGCGGAACTGGTACTGAACGCCGTGGTCGGCGAAGGCAGCCTGGGGGACGCTGGCGATGGTGACGGCCGACTGCTCGTCCGGCCCGACGGCGTCGCCTGCAGAAACGGGTTTAGAACGACGTTAGGACCCGCAGGGGGAAAAAAGACGGTTCCCGTCCAGAACCAGGGAACCCAAAAAGAAAAAACACGGTTATGGTTTCTACAGTTTAACACAGAAGCTAATTTACTGTATGTTTCAGACTATAAAATTGATGGTGCGCCTTATAGTCTGAAAAATACGGTAAGCGGAGTTTGGATCGGGGAGTTATGACTGCGTCTCTGAGGACCCAGGATGTCCAGAGGATCTCCAGGTTCCTCAGAAATGATTGTTCTCCCTCGTCAGAGCAGAACTTCCTGAAGCCGCCGGAGGAATCTGGACCTTCAGGGAGCATCTGTCAGCTTTACAGCCATGACTGCTGATCTGTCAGCTGGTTCTGGATCCAGAACCAGCTTCCTCACAGGTACATCAAATAAATAAATGAAAGAGAACTTTATTATAGATTCGTTGCTCCTGGAGAGAAATATTTCAAGCTTTTACTTTTGTAATTTGGATGATTTCTGGTTTACAGGGAATAAAAACCCAGAATCCACTGCCTCAGAAAATTTGAATATTTAAATACTGAAAACTCATGGGGTCCCGCCCTAATTGGCTAATTAACTTCAAACACCTGCAAAGGTTTCCTGAGCCTCTAAAAGTTTTGTCTGGGTCAGCAGGCGACACCATCGCAGGGAAGACTGCTGACTGGACAGAATCGAGGTCATTCATACAGAAACCGGCTGTTCAGAGGGATGTGTCCAAGCTTACTTATAGAAAGTTGAGTGGAAGGAAAATGTCTGGAAGGAGGCGCACCTGTAAAGAAAACCGCAGCCCTGAGAGCCGAGTCTGAAATGCTCACTAACGTAATAACAACTAGAAAAGGAAAATCCTTTAAACTTCATTTAGCGTCTGGATTTGTTTAGTTTTGACAAATCTTCAGATTTCTGGTTCTGTTTGCTGGTTTGAATCCCAACCTTCAGCAAGCTGTCATCTATAAAGTGCCTGGACAAGTAATGAGAACATTAACAGCATAACAGACAACATAATTCTCTTTAAACTGTGACGTAATTCATTTCAATATTATTAAAATATTAAGATTAAGCTGTGGACAGTTCAGATTCAGCAGCATCTGTGTCTGAACTAAAACTATAACCTGATAATAGTGGCTGGGCGATTTTTAGGTGAATGAACAGCAGCTGGTGAGGAAATATCTGCACTTTTTGCTTTTTTCAGTGCAGAGAACGTGTCCGCATAAAAAGAGTGGCTTCGTGGGGAGGTTTCCTCTCACCTTCCTGCAGCTGCACCACTTCTTCCGTCTCCTGTTTAGCGTGACTGAAACACGAAGAACAAGAAGCATGAGTCAGTTAAATTCAAATAAAGACGGTGACCGTGCAGGAGCAGAGGCTGCACAGCGCCGCCACGTGGCCACATGTACAGATGCGCCGCAAAGAAACCAGGTTTGTGCAAAATGAGCTGAAAATAGACGCATCGTGCATCTGAACGTTTGTGTTTATCCTCATTTAAATGAAATAAATGACTTGGTGTTGACGTTTGCATGGTTTGCACAGAAGCTCATCCTCCCACAAGCTCATCCCGCATCATTTCTAAACGCATTTAGTCGGTTTTAAAGAGCCGAGCGGCTCCGGGGAGGTAAGCTGCACTGAGGCCGAGGCAGCGCGCCGGGGGCGGGCAGGAAGAACCGGAGCAGCAGCCTCTCACCTCACCGAGCCCTCCAGGCTCTGCTCCAGCATCTCCATCAAGCCTTCCCAGGATGTCAGCAACTTCAGCAGCGCGGGTGGACGGAGATGGAGGCCCTGATCACGGGGACAAACACCCGGGTCATGTGAGGAAGACAGTCCGGGACACGTGAGGCGCGGAGCGGGCGGCTGCGCAGCTGGAGGCCGCCGAGGAGGCGCTGTGAGCGGGGAGACCGAGAAGGAGCCCTGGGCCGCGCTTCGGTCCGCTCGGATCGGGCTTAAAACGGCTGGAAACGCAAAGCGAAGCTGGATCCGGGCCAGAACCAGACGGATCCGGGGCTTTTTGTCCTCCCTGTCCTCTGAACGCTCTGCGGCTGTTTCTGCGCCAAAACTGCGGCTCTTAATGCGCCCAATAAGACGCGGAGTGGACTCCTTCTCGCTCCCCAGGACGGGAGAAAACGACTATTTTTAATTCTTTACCGTCAGTTTGTACGCGTAGAACATCGGATCGTGTTTCTGTAACAACGTGACTCCAAATTCGGGCCATTTTAACGTCCAGATGCAGGTTCTGGTTCCGTTTCTGCGGGTTTTTGTGGAATGAAACGCGTTTCCTGTGGGACTGGGAGCTTTGCGTTTGGGAACATCGGTGGATACGTCTTCCCAAAAGCCCACGCAGCGTGTTTTGTGTCACTAACACGCGGACACTCGGCTCATCGTGGCTTTTTTCAGCTTCTTTACTCAGGTGACCGCAGAGATCCAATACGGGTTTTCTCACAAACCACATGACAAACCCAGGCGGCCATGTCTGCCAGGAAAAACTCCTCACGGCCCAGTTTTATGGCAGCCCGGGTCCACTTTAAGTCCCGAGACAACAGTAAACCCCGATTTAAGATTTTACTGCACATCAGAGGCGCTTTAAGCTGCGCTAGAGGTAAAGATTCAGGCTTCAGACAACATGTCTGCGGCGCATCTAATCGAGCAAGCTGCAGTTCACTGGAGGCACCGCCAGATGGCGCTGCCTCCAGTGAACACCAGGAAAAGCTGACGGTGCGGAAAATGTGTTCAAACTTTATTAAAAACAAGAAAAGGGAACAACTGAGCTCATTTAGTTGTCAAGAGCAGATGGAAAATAAGCAAAAGATGGAAACTTGAGTATAAACACAAAATAACCTCATTTTAACACAAAATTAAAGTACATTAAATGTTTAAAAAGATGACACGTTTTAAGGCTTTTTTTAAATTCATGCTCTCCATTATTGAGAAAATCCATCTATCCATGCATTATGTACATATTATATATACAGGGGCGATTCTAGGATCTGACCTTTAGGGGTGCTCAGCCCCCAGTGTTGACTGTGATTCCTGGCATGAACAACAGGCTTTCCATTTTTAGTCCAGATGTAAGATTCTTAGACTTGACTCATTTTTGAGCTAAAGCTCGTCAAACAAGCTACAATATAGGCCCATCCAAAGGCAGTGACAAACGGATTGAAATGTTTTCACGCGATAAAACCTTGTGCATTTGTAAAACCTGCATGATGGCAATAGTTAGACTAGTTATATTGATAAAAGTGAGGAATAATTTCCCTAAAGACACAAAACTAACTTAGCTTTCTTGAAATTTAATTTTCTTTGGCTTAACAGAGCAAAACATGGTAGCTCACAAAAACCTTTTGCTGCACAATGTCAGCTGGCTGAAAAAAGGGCTGATACTACTACACTTTCCTTATTGTCGTATTGCTTTGCTTACAAGAGAGACAAATCTAGCAGTTTGGATATAAACCCAGTTGTGGAGAACTGGGCCTATATATATATATATATATATATATATATATATATATATATATATATATATATATATATATATATATATATATATAGGCCATTAGATATACAGTCTCATATAAGACATATGCCTGCCATATATTATGGCGGTCTCATGACCAGTCCATGTCTTCTGTCAAGCAAATTTCTAATAAGTTAATAAATCCCTACACATTTCCTTTATGAATTTGCATACTGAGGTTTGTCTTTTTTAAAACTCAGATTAAGAGAAATAGTTTCCTTATTAGGAAAAAAACATACAGTTCAGATTTAACTTTTCAGACAGGCATTCTGAATCCTCGACTGCATCTACTGAGCTCATGTTTAGAAACAATTCATTAGAACAGCTGAAGCTCTTCGGACACAGATGCCACATGTGCAGAAAAGAATATAGCTGCAGATGTAAAATGTTTGAATAGAAATAGATCCAAATTTTTTTAGCAACTAAAAATATCTGTGGTCCCATCACGGTCTGATTGTGAAACAAAGATGCAAGGGCTTAGGTTTGATTTGAACTTTGGTAGGGACACCTACAAACAAACCTTCCCTGGTCTGACGTCATTAGTCCTACAAAATATGCATGCTCCTATTTTTTGATGCTTGACTTGAGCATCAGGGCGCGTTTCGTCTGTCTAAAGAGAAAATCAGCATTTCTTGCTACATTTATACAAATTTTATAACCACGACACACACTAGATACTGTTTGTTAATGTTTAAAGCATCACCGGATCTGATGAATGTCGAATTGGGACTTTTTTCCATTTGAACTAACAGCAACAGAGACAGACGGTAAATATGTGCCAATTAAACCAAATATAGTCACAAAATGTCTGTTGTCTAGATTTATCCTGTATTTTATTTTGAAGATATAGAAATGCGCAGAGATAAACCCCACCCTGGTTTTTTTATGTAAGATACTCATAACATAATACATCAGCAAAATTATACATTCAAGGGACTGCAAATAAATTTATTGTATTTATTCTGCACTGGAAGTAGAAGTGTAACTGATACTAACAGCATTTCAAATATTTAAGGCAGCACAACCAATGAGAGTGGAGTTAAATAGCACACAGCACAGTCCGGTGTGCTCCAGATTTAAAGTGACAGGAAACAAAAAGCAGGCAGTGGAGCTGCGCACAGCAGCGTTGAAATGACACCGTGGGAACGCTGAGCGCTTCAAACGGAGGCGCTCCGGGCGAACCTGTGCATGTACGCAGGTCTGGCAGAGCCGAACCGACACGCAGGAATACTTTGAATCAGTATTTTTAGGGGTGCACCCTTAAACGCCACTGTGTATATATATATATATATATATATATATATATATATATATATATATATATATATGTGTGTGTGTGTATGGGTTTGCTGGTGCACAATCTGGGCCACTCAGGGCAGGTAACCAGTCCATCACTGGACAAACAACCATCACACCCTCAGGGCAATTTGGAGAGACCACTTCAACTAATACTTGTGTTTCCGGACTATTAGAGGAAGCTGGAGTACCTGGAGAGAACCCCCACATGCTTAGGGAGAACAGGCAAACTCCATGCATAAGGGCTGGACCTGGATCATCTGCAAAACGGTGTTACTGCTCCACTGTGAATATAATAACAATATACAAAAGTTATTCAGTTAAATTTGTCTGACAACCGGAAGACTTGGATTTATGGATGTATACTTTGGACAGTATAAGTAGTTAGTAGACGATCTAGAAATCCTGTTTAGAGAAGCTGTATGAGCTATTTATGAGCGACCAGGCCGTTCGTCAACACCGTCGCCATATTGTGAGGGGCAGTTGGGTCCAGCTGAGTGCGAGACTGGATCTGTTGATCTGTCAGCAACACAACACCCTTCTGTTTTATATTTGTACTTTATTAAATAGAAAATAAATATATATGATCCAATAAATGAGCATTACTAAGGTTTTGTTCCTCCAGTGGATGGAGAACATGCACTAATAAATATCGGCCATTAAATTTGCTGCCATCTCAGTGTTGTGACTTTTTGAAAATATGCAAACTTTGCAGAATTAGTCTTTTTCATTAAAGCCGGCTAATATTGGTCCAGCTCAGGATATTAAATTACAATTACAATTCCGGGACATTCTCCTGTTTATTACCAAGGTTTTGAAAGCAGTGACAAATTTCTAAGAGCAAAAAATGTCCCTTTTCTGCTAAGTATAATTATTTTAAACAGCTATTATTTTTTAAGGTGTACTGTAGTTTCAAAGCTCCTCTTTTTGTTCAGGGCATTTGTGCCTCATTTTTAAGACATTTCACTTTTTCCATTCATTCAATGGCAAACAACGTATTATTTCATTTTATTCAATAAAAAAAACCCAAAGAGGCAACCAGGAGGGTATTTGAACCTTCAACCCATTAGTTTTTCTGATAACATCCACAGAAGGGGGTCATCCCTGTAGTTAATGCTCTCTGGGACTTGGCCAGCAGAACTTGTTGGACCCATCCTTCTGCAAACATTTCACCTTTAACTCTTCGTCAGCGTGCCGGATGTTTCCAGAGTGACGTCCACTACTGTACACCGTTGCCCAACCTTTTTCTCCTTTGATGACGTGAAGCTGTGTCAGTTTCTGGCTTTCCTCTTCTTAGCCCACCTCCTTCAGCTCGGAGCATCCGGTCAGCAAGACCTTTGCCTGTTGAACGGAGGATGTGTCCTGATATAAACCGATGACCCAGAAGGTTCTCATCGCTCCTTTGACCGGGAACATGGTGGCACATTTTTATTTAGGTTTCCTTTTTAACATCTTTTAGAAGATAAAGTTTCACTGAATTCCTCGTGTTCTATAACAGTTTAAACATGGCCTCTGCATAAGGTATGTTCCCCCGTGGCATTAGTTGAAGTCTCATAATTGGCACCCAATGCAGGCCCCTCCTTCTTCCACCAAAAGAATGATCTGAGATGCTGGGGTGAGATAATGCAAGAAGAGACGTAGCCTTACCTCCTTATTCTCAGCCACAGGCAGGAAACCCTCACTCGACGCTCAGGGCTGCCACTGAGTTAGATACTTTCTACCTGTTGCTCCTCACAACTCCTTCTAATGCTGCCCTGTGCAACCGCCCATATGGCGCACAACACACAAACTTATCCAATATTCAGGATCCCTGATTGATAAATTCTTGTAATGAGAAATGCCCAAAATGTCTTCTTTCTAACAAGAGAAGGAGAATTCCTGCTTAAGGTTAACTGTAAAAGAGTTTAACTTTGAGTAATTTGCTAGAATTGATTGACGGATGTTCAATTCTATTCAGTTTTATTCATATAACACCAATTCCCATCACATCATCTCAAGGCTCTTTCCAAATTCAGACTCCATCAGATCCTCCAGGTTGGTCAGAAAGTTTCCTCTCTAAGGAAACCCAGCAGGTTGCATCAAGTCTCTCCAAGCAGCATTCACTCCTCCTGAAAGAGCGTAGAGCCACAGTGGACAGTCGTCTGCATTGTTGATGGCTTTGCAGCAATCCCTCATACTGAGCATGCATGAAGCGACAGTGGAGAGGAAAACTCCCCTTTAACAGGGAGGAGAACCTCCAGCAGAACCAGAACCAGGCTCAGTGTGAACGCTCATCTGCCTCGACCCACTGGGGCTTAGAGAAGACAGAGCAGAGACACAGAAAGCTCAGAAGCTCACATTGATCCAGGAGTACTTTCTATGTTAGATGGTAATATAATATTTTCCTATTTTAAATTTTAATTTAGCCTCTGTGCCGCTAAACACAGGATGTCAAAACAATCGCCTCTTTCCAAATGACAAGCACGGTGGTGGAAGTCTGATGATGTGGGCTTGTTTCGTGCCTTGTAGTCCCTGGGTGGACCGTGAACAACTCTTTATAGTCAAATGTGAGTCCATCCATCCAACAGCTGGAGCTCGGTCCAAACTGGATCATCAGCAGAACCGTCATCCAAAACACTGCGGCAGATCCAGAACAGAATGGCTGAGAAAGAAAAGAATAAAGTTGCTAGAATGGCCTAGTCAAAGTCTGAAACATTGCTGGGCTGAATAGTGAACCTAGTTTCCTCCACAGCGATGTAACAGACCCCGACTGAGAGCTGCTGACGCTGAAGGAGGTTCTACAAGCCGATGGATCCGGGGAAGACTTCATATTTCATTCAAGTCTCTGTCACATAAACTTTAGACATTGAAAGCTGGTCTGATTTCTCCTTGTAGCGACTGACTGCAGTGGAGTTAGAAGAGGAAAACAGTAACTGCAGCAGCAAATGGAAATACTCTGCAGATTGTTTTCAGATTGCGTTGAGTCAGTGGCTGTAATTATAAACTCCATGGTGGATTTGTGTGTTTAGCTGAGCAGGGGATGACTCACTCATTCAGACTCCCACAGCCAGCAGACAGAACAACCACCTACCGGGTGCCAGACTCGGGGCCGGCCTCCCTCCTCTCCACCCATCTCATTCTTTCCTACATGGGCACTCAGATCAATCTGCAGACGGCTCAGAAACAGACCCGCCGGTCAGAAGGAGGAAGGCAAACCTTGGCGTCCGAAGACGAGCAGAAGAACCAACAAAGGAGTCGGAGAAGAACCCCGGACAGAGTTTCTTCTTGGTCTAACAGGATTTAAAAAGGTAAAGCCTTTTGTGCAGAGATTCTGTATTTGGGTAATTTTTGGGTGGAGTCGTTGACCCCTCCCATGACTCGGATTAATGAGACCTTTTGTGTTTCGTGCATTGAAGACAGGAGAGTCAGACATCACCTGTGATCTCTGTAGGGATCTCCAACACGAACATATTCAGGATTTACTCTTTCTAGCAAAGATTTCAGACGTTCTGGTTTTACTCCAATTACACACAGGCAGAGTAAACTCTGCCAAGGCGACTTAGAGCAGGACAGACTTGCTTGTAAAGCAAAAAGTTAATAATCTGGAGAAAATTTTCACAGCTGTTTTTTCATCAAAGCTACAGAGGTGAAATGGCGACACCCAAAAACACACCCAGAGGGGGAAACAGTCCTCTGTCCCCCAACCGCATCACTCGGCTCCAGGAGAAGGAGGACCTCTGCAACCTCAACGACCGTCTGGCCGTTTACATCGACAAGGTGCGCTCTCTGGAGGCGGAGAACGCCGGTCTGCGCATGCGCATCACCGAGTCCGAGACCGAGGTGACCCGGGAGCTGACGGGTCTGAAGGCCGCCTACGAGTCCGAGCTGGCCGACGCCCGCCAGACTCTGGACTCGGTGGCCAAAGAGCGAGCGAGGCTCCAGCTGGAGCTGGGCAAAGTCAGGGAGGAACACAAGGAGCTGAAGGCCAGGTGGGTTTCCAGTCCGCCACACACCGCGCGCTTTTAAAAACCATCTACAGACGTGTCCGTGTCGCTCTGTCTGAACGTGACACCAGAAAGTCTTGATGGTAACCCGCATCACAACACACCGTCCATCAGATGGCAGATTGCATGGTGTCTCGTTGCATCCGACAGAGATTTCCGGTTAGCAGCGAACGGAGAGCAAGTGCTCCGATTAACAGCTTCAGACTCTACAGACGTGGGTCGCAGCAGCAGGCTGAACCTGAAAGCACTGAAGCATTGTGAAGATTTACTGAGATACAAACCGGCAGAGGTTAAAACGTTCTGCTGCTCTCCACACGTGTTACACATGGAGCGGACATGTTGGATGTTCAGGTCAGGGTTTCTACCAGAACCAGCACTTTTAAAACCAGTTCCATCCGGGTGAGAGTTGAATTTTTTTTTACTTGAAACTCTAATTTCCAGCTTACAATATAAGAGTTAGAGGGGAATTTACCTGCCTAAAGTCACAAAGTACACATTTTAAATTTAATAGCAGGGTTTTATATATATTTGCCCTCTAAGCTTGTAATTTAAACACTTGAAACTTCTGCTTTCTTTCAAATACGCTCTCAGATTTAATGCTTCTTAGGCGGGCGCCTTTTTATTCAGAGGTTCCCCTTTATGTCAGGGGCCCTAAATTTGTTTAACGCGGCCCTGCCTGGTTGTTACATTAACACTTTTTACAGTTAAAATGGAAACAGGTTGATCTAAACATTAAAAAGTAGCAACCAGAAACACTCCAGTTTCCCCAGAAGGTGCTGTAGAAATATCTGGTTCGCTGTTAATATTCAGTGTAACCAAATGTTTCGCTTCCTTTTTAACAGACGAATGAGTAACACAAATAAATGTGCAAAACATTTCAGGAAAGCGTTTCTCTAGACGAGACACAGAAGAGCTTTTATCTGGTGATCATGGGACGCGAGGAGCCTGAAGCTTCATCTAAAACCTACTTTAACTGCAGAAAAGTCAGAAATCTGGGCTTAAATCCCACCATGGGTCTGAAAGAAACAACATTAATAGCTGCATTAGCTATAATTAAACTTTTGTTTTGCAGGTGTAGGTTCATGCTGGCTGTTTGAACATCTGAGGATGTTTCTAGAAAACATTAGAAGGAGTTGGTCAACTTTTTAACAAATTAATCTTTAATTTACTCGACTAATTTCTGCACAGATGTTAACATGTATTAGATAAATACAGCTAATCTAAAGAAGTATCAAGAATTAGAAAGTAAATCTTGAACAGCTTTATGTTGTTAGAGGTGGAAACTGTGAATTAATCTTGGCTTTGGGGGGATGTTCACACACAGAAGCGAGGAACCTTTTCTCAACGGTCGCCTGGTGAACATAACATGTGTGAAGCCTCAGCAGCTCATCAGCTCTGAATAGGAGAAGCTTTTTTTAGGAGCGGCCTCTCCCTCCTCGTGGCTCCTTCCTGCCACATCCAGCTCCTGATGACTAACTCTTTCCCCGTCCTGCTCCTTCGCCATCATCACATACGTGGCAGAGTGCGCTGGACCTTTCTCCTCCTCGTTTTTCCATGAATATTGGGGGAAACCTGCCTGTGTTGGGCCGGGCCCCGCTGTTGCTATAACAACCAAACACCGGCGGCTTGTGGTTAGCAGATCCCCGGGGCCAACGCCGGGGACTGAGTCACAGGGGCGGAGCGGAGGGGGGGGGGGCAGTGGGGCCCGGCCCACCGCCCACTTCGGCTCTCCCCGAGGCCTGTTCTGGGTTAAAAATGGATCTGTTTGTATTTATATGCTGTAACAGGACCTCATGCATCCATGTGTGGAAAGAAATGCTACTAATGTCAACATTTATGATATCTATAGCTTTTTCCCCTGTAGTTCAACAATGTTAGTCAATTTATTATGCGACAATTGAGACAGTTAAGCTAAATAATACATAGCTGCAGGTATTTTTAAGCAGTTTTCGACCTTATTGAAGAGAGAAATATTCTTCTAACCCACTTAGTGATCAAAAAATGACCAAAGATGTGACGTATCTCCAAAAACGAGGCCTCAGTTTTCCCAGAGAGCCGTTCTGGTTCACGGAGGCCACGGTCTCATTCTGGACCTGAACACGAGCAGGACGAGCGGCTCACAGCTGTTTGGGTCTTCGCAGGAACACCAAGAAGGAGTCGGAGCTGGCAGCAGCCCTGCAGAGGCTCAAAGACCTGGAGGCTCTTCTGAACTCCAAGGACGCCTCTCTGACGACGGCGCTGGGAGAGAAACGGAACCTGGATGTGGAGAACCGGGACCTGAAGGCCCAGGTGGCTAAGGTGAGACTCCACCACATCTGGAATCTGTGTCTCTGTCAGCGCATCAGCGTTAAAAACATTTAGCTTTGCTTTTCTGTCGCAGTAGATGTTGCAGATTCTGACCCTGTCTTCTGTCCTAGCTGGAAACCAGTCTGGGCGACGCTAAGAAGCAGCTGCAGGATGAGATGCTGCGGAGGGTGGATGGAGAGAACAGGATCCAGACTCTCAAAGAGGAGCTGGACTTTCAGAAGAACCTTCACTCTGAGGTTCCCCTTAAACCTTCCTCTCACACACGGTTGGTTAATAATGGGGCCAACAGAGTTTTTCTCTATTTCACCAGGAGCTGCGGGAGATAAAAAGGCGCCACGAGTCTCGGATGGTGGAGCTGGATAGCGGCCGCCAGCAGGAGTTTGAGAGCAAACTGGCCGAAGCGCTGACGGAAATGCGCGGCCAGCATGATCTGCAGATCAAAATGTACAAGGAGGAGATGGAGAAGACCTACAACTCAAAGGTAGGTCACCAGAGACCAACCTGCAGCTGCTAGAGCAGCTTCTGGACATGCAGACACTCAGTGGACCATGACCTCCTCTGTTAGGAAAATGATCTAGAGTTAAAAATGAGACAACCTGACAACTGGAGCTCGGTGCAGACTGGGTCACCAACCTGAACCCAAACGCAGCAGCTGGGGTTGAACAAAACAAGTTATTTTAATGGCCCAGTCAAAGGCCAGAACCTCATCCAGACTGTAGGCTGTAGGTGGGAGCCAAGCAGAAACAAATGTCTGCCAACCTGGATGAACAGAGGAGGAGATGATGCTGGGTCATCTCCAGATGCATGAAACCTAAACTCTGAAGAGTTTAACACAGGAGGGACACGCAGTGTGGCTGAGCTTGTTTTTGCTGACTCTGTGTTTCCGTCTAATCCACCGTGGTGTTTCCACCCGGCAGCTGGAGAGCGCTCGCCAGTCGGCGGACAGGAGCAGCCACCTGGTGGGAGCGGCACACGAGGAGCTGCAGCAGACCCGGATCCGCCTGGAGTCCACGTCGGCTCAGCTCAGCCAGCTGCAGAAACAGGTTCTCACGCTCTTCTCGTCTGGCTGCAGTTAACAGGGACATTCAGGGAGGTCCACCTCACCTTAACTCCAGTTTAAATCAAAAGATATGGCTGTGCTATGAATCTGCTTCACAGGATTAGTTTTCCTCCCTGGGTTAGTCTCACATGAACTCATTCTGCAAAAATAACCACCGACCACCTTCTCTATAACATATAGCATCACCCTACACTGCAAAAAGGAACTAAGAGTAAGTACAATTTTCTTGATATTAGTGTATTTTTCCTTAATTTGAGCAGGTAAATGAGACTATTTGCCACTGGAATAAGATTATTGCACTTAAAATAAGAACAATTCATCTCCATCATCTTATTTCAAGTGCAGGATATCTAACGATCTAATTTAAGGGGTAAAAACACTCATTCCAGTGGCAAATAGTCTTATTTAGCTGCTCAAATCAAGGAAAAATACACAAATATCAAGAACATGTTATTTACTTTTAGTTATTGTTGCAGTGAAAAGGTTCATAAAGAGCCACTTTTCCAGCTGCTTTGACCTTGAAGGGCCTTCATCTTTGATGCTCTGTCTGGTCCAGCTGGCGGCTCGCGAGGCCAAGCTGAGGGAGCTGGAGGACGCTCTGTCCCGGGAGCGGGACAGCACCCGCCGCCTGCTGGGAGAGAAGGACCGGGAGATGGCCGAGATGAGGCAGCGGATGCAGCAGCAGCTGGACGAGTATCAGGAGCTCCTGGACGTGAAGCTGGCTCTGGACATGGAGATCTGCGCCTACAGGAAGCTCCTGGAGGGAGAGGAGGAGAGGTAGGGTTTGAGCCACAGGGAGCATTTTTAAAAACATCATCTCATTTCACCACGCTGACGTCCGTCCCTGCAGGCTGCGCCTCTCCCCCAGCCCTCCTCCCACCAGAGTGACAGGAAGTCGGTCCTCCACCTCCATTGGCCACTCTCGGTCAATCCACGGCAGCGCTCGCAGCTCCCCGGCAAAGAGGCGGCGCCCCAACGACACCGACAGCGAGGCGTCCAGCTTCACGGGCGGAGCTGTGGCTCGTACCCGCATCACCCAGCAGGCCTCAGCCAGCGGCCGGGTCACCGTGGACGAAGTGGAGCTGGAGGGGAAGTATGTCCGGCTCAGCAACAAGGCAGATGAGGTGAGCGGCGGGTGTTCCACAGGGATCTGTGCTGGCCTCCCTCTCCTTTATCCCCAACGTCCTCATTATGGCATGACAAACTAAAGTTTGTTCACTGGTGTATATTATTGCAGATGTTTTTTATGGGGTTCTCAATCGCCTGAAGAATTTTCACTTTCTGGTCTTTTGTTTTAGAACATTAATGCCGCATAAATACTGAAAAGAGCTGAGCCGAAATTTAAAAATACAGATTCAGCAGATTCACCCAAAGAAATTAACACTAAACAAGCAACAATGTGGAAATTGTAGAAAAGCTCAAACTTGAAATGGAAAACATGTTTCCAGCAGGGGAAAGAAATCCCATGTCAAGACATTTTTAAATGAAAATCTCTAAAACAACCACCAGATGGCATCTGCGTGTCATATGACTGTGGAGCGGGTGGAGTTTGCTGAACTCTACTGGATGGATGGATGGATGGATGGATGGATGGATACTGGGACTTTAACTGGAACTGTTAAATTTGGTTAAATGAGCTCTAGATTGAGCTTTTAAGCAACAAATGCTCCAGATGGGTATGCTGTGAACGTGTGAGAAAGCACTTCATGCTCAGTGTTGGGTACGGTGTGGGGCGTGTAATGCTGTGGGCCTCTTTTCTTTTCATGGCACCAGATATAAAGACATTTAATAAGACTTAACTAAACAGGTTAAGTTTGGGTTAAGTTTTGGGTCGATGTTTGTTCCTTATACCCGACCCAACAGTTTTTCAGTTTGAAAAATTCCCCTATGGGTGGAATTGTCTTTAACCCTGCTGGGGTTTCTGATGCATCAGGTAAAAGCAGAGATGTTTTTCGGTTTTAATGCCGTGGCTGATCTCCTCTGAGCTGCCGGCCGTCTCCCTCCCCTCAGCATCCTGCCTGAAATCACTCCTGATGTTTTATGTCCCGTTTGGTTCGTCCCTCCTGTAGGACCAGAATTTGGGGAACTGGCAGCTCAAGCGGCAGATTGGATCCAACTCTCCGATCATCTTCAAGTTCCCAGCTAAGTTCACCCTGAAGGCCGGTCACAGAGTCACGGTGAGCGTCTGCACTCTGCAAACCGAACATCCAATCAGCTCTCAGCTATTTTAACCATGTGTCCTGTTGTCTGTGGTCAGATCTGGGCTTCTAATGCTGGAGGGGTCCACAATCCTCCCTCAGACCTGGTGTGGAAGACTCAGCCATCCTGGGGAACCGGAGACCAGTTCCAGACCACTCTGATCAGCGCCAACGGAGAGGTACCAAAAACCAGGAGCCGCTTTGTTTGAACGGCAGAAACACGGAACCTCAGTGGAGCTGATGGTAAAGCTGCCAAGTCCACCAAAGGACAAGATGTTAATGGAGAACTGGTTTACTTCCAGGAAATGGCCATGAGGAAGGTGACCCGCACTCAGTTTGAGGATGAAGATGAAGACATGGTGAGAGGAATTGCATCTAAAACTAAACTCCCAGAACAGTTCAGGATCTAAAATGAACACGAACCTTTAGTTAGCGAGGCGGTTTGTGACGCTGCACCTGTCCGGGTTCAATTCCCTGTCGACTCCAGCAGGTGGCGCACAGCACCTGCGCAGATGGCGAGTACAACCTGCGCAGCCGAACTGTCGTCTGCGGCTCCTGTGGACTTCCGTCGGACAAATCCAGCAACTGCTCGGTGTCGTCTGCGTCCCGCTCGTTCCGCAGCGGCGGGATCTCAGAAGGATTAGTGCCGCATTCGTACGTGTTCAGCACAAGCACGCCTCGCAAGGTAACCGTCCTCCCATCAGCCAGGTGGCGCTGTAGAGTCTTCCTGTAGTTTTTATTTGTTGGTCTTCAGGCTTTCTGAAGGTAACTCAACATACTTTTAGGTTATACTCAGTTTCTGCCATTTTTGACGCAGTTGGGTTGCCGTAGAATGGGTGTTTTCTAGTTTAGATGAGGGCAGGGGAGCCCTTGAACCATTCTGTGTGACTTTGTCAAACCTTTTGTTGCAGACTGGAGCCAGGATGGAGAGCTGTCCGATCATGTGAACACGCCGATCCATGAAGAAACCGACCTTTTACCACACGACTGAGTAATAGGGCTGGACAACATAGGAAAAAAACATATCAATCAAATAGAAATCACACTGATAGATATCGATAATTATCAACAAATTCAAGACATATATTTTACGTGCAGCTCTGGCCATTTTATGCTGTTGCTTAGCAACTTATTTTTAGATACAGACACAAACACTGAATTCAAACTTAACCCTTTATTCAACCAACTTTTTACCAAAACTGCAAGTTTTTAAAAAAGAAAAAAGAACGCCTGCTCTCTCAACTCTTTGAACGGGGCGGAGCTTCCTGGGTCTGCGTTGTGATTGGCTGGGAGGATGTAATGATGTAATATTAACCTACATGGCTAGAATGCTAAAGGAAGGAAAACAGTTATTCTATTGACCTTTATTGACCCTTTTCTTTCTATCATCGATATACCTCTATTGATATATTTTGTTATTGAATTATCGTCCATCCCTATGAAGTAGTTTGTAGAAGGTATTTTAGTCCTCTTTTCATATTTTTGAACTGATCATTTTATATTACTTTCCTTTGTGCACCCATGCATGTTTAAAGATGAGTTTGGATTTAACTTCTGATTCAAATAGTTAGAGAATATACAACACAGGTTTTCCTTTAAGCTTCCCGACTTTTGAGAGAAAAAAAATACCTTTTAACATTTTTTTTTTATGTTTTGTATCCTTTTATATTTGATTCTGCTGGTATTTTTGCTCCAGTTAAACCTGATTTTTTTAGTGGGCTACAGAGCCACATAAAATGTTGTATTTTTCTCATATCAATAAAATATTAAAAAAAAATTATAATTTGGAGTTTTTTTTTTTTATAAAAGCATCTCCTCTGGTTAAGAGGACCGTAAAATATAATTATTATCTATATTTATATATATATGGGCTGCTTTTAGTGTTTCTGGACTTTTTTTGCTGTTGGAAAATAAAAACAATTTACTGAATCTCTCAGTAACTATAGAACTACTCCTGATTGTGTTTCATTTTCAGGGATTCTGTAATTATAACTGTAATATATCTTTGCTTTAGTGTTTCTTTTGCTTTCAAAGCTGAACACATTATAAATAACGCTGCCTTCCTTTTGGCTCAGAGGCCAGAAATCAGATCTGGGACTCATGTTGCCTCCCTAACTGCGGTCGGGTTGCAAGTCATAAGCCCAGCAGGATTTGTTGTTAACCGTTGTGCACTCTGACCAAGTTATAGCATCACAAGCTAATCATTTATCTGTCTGAATTTCCTGACCTTCAAGGCTCTGATCTGACGTCTGAACACGAATGCTGTGCCTCATAATTCAGGGCTGCAGTCACAGGCACCGGGGAATTTCAACGGTGGGTTCATTTTGAGGCTGAAATGTAAGAAATGTATCTGAAAGCAGAATTAGGTTCCTCGCTATCCCTGACTTCAAGATCCAGCATGGCTGCCATGTGTGTAGGAGCCTTTGGGGTGGCTGCAGCAACGTATTATTTGCACGTTCATTCAGTCACTCAGTAGTTACCAGCCTGCAGAGAAATGGCTACAGAGCTGCTGTCTCTGAAAGCTAAGATTGTGTTCAAATTGTTCTCAAAAGGCAGAATTTCAGAGTTCGATGTCGGAAAATTACAGAGTAACCCCCCGAAGGAGGATGGAGCCACCCCAACATAACCGCCAGGAGTGTAAATGTAGAGACGGAGGAAACGTTGTTCTGACAGTGTTCTGGCAGATTGGACCACTCGTTCTGGGGCCCTAATCAGGTTCTTAGAGCAACAAAACAGCCCAGCTCTGGCCCGACAGCAACATTCGTCAAATCCGACTGGTTTTGAACAAAGAACTGCTGCAACTAAAAGCCGTTACCAGAACTTTTTTCCATTTGTTCTGGATACGTCTACAGCTACTAATATTCCCAACTGTCATATCAGGGAACAAACACCTGAAACGGACCTGAAGTCGGGGTTCTGGTCAGAACCAGCACCAGCTTTAACGTCTAACATTTCTGTCACACAGAAAATGTGTTGAGAATTGCACTTAAACTGAATGGTTCTCATGGAACCAGGCCACGATATCAGAGGTGTGCAAACTTTTTTACGTGGGCCAGAATTGGTAAGTGGAGGACAAAAACAAAATTATTTGTTGATTAAAAAAAGATACTTTGTTTAAATTAAAATGTCCCATTTCAAGGAGATTTTATTTTGTCGCTAAATGTTTTGTTGTAAAGATCTTTAAAAAGTTGTTTCATTCTTTAACTGATCGGTCGGAGTTCCAGACATGAAAACTGGAACCTGGTTAAACTGGTGACGTCATTCCCACTCAGAACCAACTAAGTGGAACGCAGCCCTCCTGTCCGCCTCATGGAAGGTTGTCAGCTGCGCGAGCTTTTATTTTGAAAAGGCAGCTTTTGCTTTGTTTTGTAGTTCTTAAACCCGGAAGTGATCTGCTCGTTGCCAACCTGCAGACCTTCTGCTGCTCTTCACCAGGCGTCAGGTTTGTTTTAAGACTCCAGAACTTATTATTAAGGAACATATTTAATCATCGCGGATCGCTGTCGTCTGTAATAAAGTCAGAGAGCAGCCGGAAGCTAACAGCTGTTAGCATGAACAGTTTAGCAGCTGCAGCTCAACAAGCCGTAAATCTTTAAAACAGGAAAACAGGCTTTCTTTAAGACGGAAAACAGGTTATAAAAATACTTTTTAATATGTTTAAATTATAATTTAAATAATCTTACTATTTCTGGATGATGTTTAAACCCGGACTCATTTAGCAGCCGCACATTATGGTTAGTAATCATCTTTAAAGTGAAATTAATCTGATTAAACATTTTATGAAAGACTAAAATATAAAACATTTTAAAGCGATTAGTAGAAACGTCTGTATTTTTATGCTAAATTAAAATTGGTTTTATTGTTTTGAAAAGTTAAGCGCAGTTTTATTTATTAATATTTTATTTCAGCATTTCACACATCCTCCGTGTTTGTATTTTATTTAAAGTTTAAGGCTTTATAGTGTAAAAAACTGTTTTGTGTTAATGATTTATTTATCCATCTTAATTATTAAGCAGAAAAAAATAATTTTTATAAATATACATATGGATTTATTTATTTATTCTGGGTTAATTAGACAAGAGATTGTGAGATTATGAAGGTTTGTGGGTTTCCTCAGAGACCTTCTGGTTCCTACATCGTCACACACTGATCTGTCCCGGTGTTTCATTTATTCAAAAATAACAGAGCAGGAACTCTGAATTTATAGAGAAAACATTAATATTTCCTACAATAAATTCAACAACTATGGGACGTTTGTAGGAATAACTTCTCTTGGGTAACGAGCTTCTTTGTTCCCTCATACTCTTTAACCAGAGCCTTTTAAATAATATCCGCTGTAGCTTTCTGTTGCAGTGATAGCTCAGATGTTTGAGTTAAAGCTTCTGGATAAAGTCGTAGTTGTAATGTTCTCATTCATCTATGAATAAAACATTCAGACGTCCTCTTCATGATGTCTAATCAGCAGATTAAGCAGCTTTTTCTCGTCTTTTCTCCCCAGGACTCCGTCTCTGGATGCTGAACCTTCGGGCTCTGCTCGGCATCGGCTTCCTGGTGACCTCGCGTGCCGCAGCGTCTCTCTCCCAGACGGGGACGTGTTCTGCCGCAGCTGGGCGCCACCAGAAGAACCGCTGCAGCAGCAGAGCGGCGTCTACGATGGCCCACGCCGTCAGATACCTCGGGTGAGTGTGTGTCGGTGTAAAACCCGCCTGCCGTAGCTGCGGTGGTGTCACGCTGAGCTGTGGACTCCTCGCAGGCAGGAGGAGGCCCAGAAGATCGACGAGGAGCTCTTCAGTGACTACGGCTTCAGCGTGGATCAGCTGATGGAGCTGGCCGGACTCAGCTGTGCCACCGCCGTCACACGGGTCAGACTCTTCCACAGATCCCACACTCACAGGAACACACAGGAGACGCGGCTTTTATAGATAAAATGCTTTGGCGAGAATTTATCAGGATTTCAGAATAAAAGCCCCTTATGGCCTCATTGCTAAAGCTGGTGTCCCATAATTTTACAGGATTTACTTAAACTCTAAAAACCCTCTGGGTGTCCTGGAGAAGAAGCAGGAAGTTAACGGTTTAATGATCATAGGAGAAGGTAGAAACGTCGGCTCTAAGTAAGAATAGAAAGTGGAATAAAATCAGAATGAGAAATACTTTAATAATCCCAGAGGGAAATTACAGTTCCAGTACAACCGTCCATCACAAACGTTTTGGGGGAACGATTGACTGAGGCCTTGCTGCCGAGGACCCCGCCTGACGCGGTTACCACAGGGCGCTGCCTTTAACTCTGTGGAAAGATAGGAGCCACATTTGGGGAGGGAGAGGAAAAAAATACATATTTCACACTTTATCCTAATTCCAGGATACAGATTGAGATATAAAAAAAACTCGCACAAGAAAAGCACATATGATGAGACATTTATGCATGGGGTTAACCTTGGAGACTAGTTGCATGAAGTTCATATGTTGTTGTGGCTTCAGTTATGTGTGTGTTTGGGTGAAAGTTTTTTTATTTCCATGAACGCTCCCCAGAGGCCATTGTCCTTGATATGAAGGAAAAGTTATCAACCGGCGCCACAGTTCAGAACGCATCCACAGATGTCCGCGGGGGAGGAGGGAGCGGGGGAGCAGCTCTGAGCTCTCTCACCATAACATCCAGGGGAGTTTTATTGATAGGGGAGGCATAATCCAAATACACAATTTGTTATGAGAACAAGCTGCACCAACTTTTCCGTCAGCTTTAAAGTCTTTTCATCACTGGCTCCACGTGGCAAATCCAATATTCCAAATCTGTTGGGCTTTTTTTCCGTGTTTCACATCCAGATTTTATTCCATCTCCCCTCTGACTTCGACCACTGAAGCCAGTCTGCGTTCCAGCATAGCCAGCTTGCGGCTCTGCTCCTCCAACTTATGGGTCTGTTTGTTCACGGCCTTAGTGATTTGCTGATACATCAAAAATCCACTGAATCCAAGAAATCGAATTATCATGAATCCAAACATGTATACGTCTCCACGTCCGCGACTGACAAAATCGAAAAACACACCATCTTCCATTTCCTCCAGGAATCTAGGGTGTATCCCACGAAATGTGTCCCATCAGGACAGGACGGGTCCCTTTTCCTGCTTTGATCAATAGCATTGAGAGACCAGCTGACCAGATCCATAGTTTTCAGGTAGAAACAGGATAGATGAGGCCCGGTTCATCTAACCCTGGGGTTTATGTTCTACAGCAGAGGCGTCCGGGTCCAGTCCTGCAGAGCTCCCATCCTGCAGCCCAGATCAGATGAGTGACTCGGTACCAGGTCCGCAGGGCTGGTACCGAACCTCCTGATGCAGGACGGAGGCTCTGGGGGCCTGAGGATGGAGGATGGAGGCCGCTGCTCTGAAGAGGCGAGGGTTACTCCAGGTCCTGTCTGGAGTTTCAGCATCTGGTGAACCACCAGAACCAAGCAGGTTCTGGTGGATTTCAGTGGTTCCAGTTCAAACCGTCCAGCGTTCAGAGATGAGCTCTGTTGTCGCTGCATGATGGAGCTGTGGGCTTCAGAGCCGCTGCAGAAACGGACCGGGCCAGGAAGAACTTTCTGCAGACCGCCTCTGGTCCTCCTGACCTGCTCCGTTTACCTCATGCCTCCTGAGGTGCAGCGCCTCTGGATGTAGAAACTGAGCGAGGGGCTCCTGTGTGGAGCTTTCCGGGTCAGACGCAGTTACCTGTTGTCCGGTCGGCTGGTTCTCCTTCTCACTTCTCCTGCAGGAAGTTCTGCTGGTCCGGTTCTCCTCGGTTCATGAGGTTTCGTTTCCCTGCAGGCGTATCCGCTGTCGTCTCTGCTCAAAGCCAGACCGTCTCTGCTGGTGATCTGCGGACCCGGAAACAACGGCGGCGATGGGCTGGTCTGCGCTCGACACCTCAAGCTCTTTGTCAGTACTTTTCTTTTTCCATTCACTTTTTATTTAAAAGGAAGAAGAACATTACGATCTGTTTTGACACACAAAATTAGTCCTTTTCTTAATTTTACATACAAAAAAAATACAACATGGTGGCTTTAACTATTTTTGCTCTCTCAACAAAGAGTTGAGAGAGCAAAAATACA
This sequence comes from Fundulus diaphanus, assembly GCA_037039145.1. Lineage (NCBI taxonomy): Eukaryota > Metazoa > Chordata > Actinopteri > Cyprinodontiformes > Fundulidae > Fundulus > Fundulus diaphanus. The sequence goes on from CM073135.1 coordinate 52,321,175, forward strand.
ACATGGTGGCTTTAACATAGCCTCGTGAGACCATCCTGAGGTTTCACTCGCAGATCAGTCTGGCTACTCTCCGTTAAAGAAAATTTGGAGCCGTTCACCAAACGAACGTCCAATCAGCGTTGGCTTTGAGGCGGGTTGAGGTGTGACGCAACGAGAAGCGCGACAGTTCAGTCTAAAGAACATGGCGGCTTCAGCCGATGAAACTAGCGTTAGCGTGGCTATCGAGCAAGTTTTATCGGAATTACAGAGTATTTCTTTGCTGAGCTAACGAGCCTTTACCTGCAGCAGCAAGAGTAGCTTGGCTTGTGGTTGTGTTTTCGTCGTCACTCGTAACAGAGCGGCGACGAAGCATGTTGACGAGTACGTCATATGCTTCGTTGATCTGATCTGGGAGCTGCAGGTAACTTTTACAGATCCAGTAAGAAAAACTAATATCTAGCCATTTTATTTTCCAGTTTCAGGTCAATACCTTATAGTTAGGATCCAAGAATTATACAAAATCACTTTTAAAGGGGGATACAAACCTGATCCATTTCCCCAAATATTATAAAATTTTTACTTCTGGGTTCTTAAGGAAAATATTAACTTTTCCAACTTAAATATATCTAAAATGATGCTAAACCAATCTTCCAGTGTCGGGCTGCTGGGTTTAACCATTTTCTTGTTATCAATGTTTTACTGAATGATAGTAGAGCCTGGAGTAGCTTTATACCCCCCCCCCCCCATCCGAGTCCCAATCAGACCAAAATATAAGCTTAAAAAAATCATAATATTATGAACCTTAAACGCCTCTTTTAAAGCCTTTGTGAATTCCTCACCAGTATTGATCTAAAGCTTTACCAAAACACATGGAAATGGTCTGCCTGCAGAGATCCGCATTTTCTCCAACATTCAGCGCTAAATTATTATATTTACTCTGAAGGGGTGTTCTAATAAATCTTATGTTTTTCCAACAATGCTCCTTCCAGTCCAGTGGAAACAACACATTTTCTGCCAGTTCTCATTAGAAACGGCTCCTGCTTCACTTTCCCACTTTTTCTTAATGTGAAGACTACCGTCATTTCATGCGAGGAAGAGCGCATTATGTAACTTGTAGATTTGCTTTTTTTCAAGGAGCTTTAATGATTTTGAAAAAGTCGTACTCTTCTGGTTCAAGTTTAGCAACGTTGCTGTTTGTTAAAATAGTCTGGCATCTGTAGAAACCTGCAGAAAATAGTCCGCTCCAAACCGTTTGTTAGATCATCTCCTTGTGTGTAAAAGAAAGAAAAGCTTTTAGTCCCTTTTTGGTCCATAGTTTGAATCTCCCATCATTTGAGTTGGGTTTGAACTCAGCATCGTATGCACACCATCCAAAGATTTTTAGCATATAGCTGCTGATTCTTCTTCCTTTGTAAAGCTGAAGCAGTTATTTAAGGTTAGCAGCCAGTCTGCATAGAGAAAGTAAAGCTTCCTGGGAATGTGTGTCCCGCTGCAGGGCTACGAGCCCACCATCCTGTACCCGAAGAGGCCCAACAAGCTGCTGTTCCAGGGTCTGACCACGCAGTGTGAGAAAATGGAGATCCCCTTCCTGGCGGAGATGCCTGAGGTTTGATCTGCAGCGGTTTGGACCCGACCTTCTTCCCGTAGCTTCATCAGCTGGAGCTGAACGAGGCTTCAGACTCTGTTCTATCTGTCCTCAGGCTGAAGTGATCGATGAGGCTTACAACCTGGTGATCGACGCCATCTTCGGCTTCAGCTTTAAGGGAGCGGTGCGGGAACCGTTCCGCTCCATCCTGGATGTTCTGAAGAAGACCACGGTTCCCATCGCCAGCATCGACATCCCGTCAGGTCCGGTTCTACGCTGGCCGTGTCCCGTCGTGTCTGCCTGGATCCTGACTGGCTGCTTTTACGTCTGACGTGTTGTTTCCGGTCGTCAGAACATCCTGTAGAACCGGCGTTAGCATCAGCTGAAACGTTCCAGCTGATAAAACAGAAAAACATGCAGCAACTTCTTTTTTTTTTACTGAATCCGATTATGTCAAGATTGGGGAGGTGAGGACCTAGGCGGCAACGAGGCAGAGGCAGGCACATGGGGTTAAACAAAATATATTTTAATGAAGCTAAACTTACAAGTTTCTCAGGAGCACAGGAGACTGAAGCAGAACACAGAAACGCAGGAGGACCAGAATGACCCGACAACGGGAAAAACAAACAGAGGAACTTAAATACAGGTGCTAATCAGGGGATCAACAGGTGAGGCCAATAAACAGAAACAAGTCCACAGCTCAGAGGATCCTGACAGATTAATCGCTTTTCTTTTGTTTCATAAAAATAACTGAAATTATTTTTAAAAACCTACTTTTATTTCAGTAATCTCACTGGGAGTTGACCTGAGCTTTAAATCATGCTGATGAAACAAGATGGCGGCCCCGCCGTAGTAAATCATGACAATATAACACAAAATGTTTGCTGCTAGTTGTGTTACAAGAACAAACTTCACATCACTTGTGTAACTTTACACCAGCTTAAAAAATAACTAAATGAATAAATTAAAAGTGCCTGGTCTCAGGGTCAAAAGGTTTCCTCTTTGGAGCATTTTGACAATATATTTTCCTTATGTTCAACATTGAAAGCTGAAATAATTTCCCCTTTTGGGACTGATGTAGTGCAAAGTTTCATGGAAGCCCAGAAGAGCATATTGGCAAAAAAATTCTTTATTTTCCTAAATTAAATCTTAAGGAGCTGCAGAATTGAATAAATCGATAAAATCGATTTATCGCCCAGCCCTACCTTTTATTACAATTTAATTTCTTTCTAGTGTGCAAAGCGAGTTCTAATGAGGTGTTATTGTTATTAACGGTTCTGGAGCCCAACGTCAGAATCTACGACGAAAAGACCCAAATGCAGGCGAATGATGGCGTCTTTATGTAAAGTAACCAGCTGAACCTGGCCAGTGATTGTCCTCCGTGCTCAGATGACCCTTTGACCTTTCCTTTTGTCCAATCAGAAGCAGGAACGGGTTCTGATCCTGGTTCTTCTTCCTTTACAGGTTGGGATGTGGAGCAGGGCAGCGCAGACGGCCTCCAGCCCGACACGCTCGTCTCTCTGACCGCGCCCAAGAAATCCGCCTCCTTATTCCGAGGACGGTACCACTTCCTGGGAGGACGCTTCGTCCCGGCCGCCTTGGAGAAGAAGTACCAGCTCAGCCTGCCTCCGTACCCCGGCACGGACTGCGTCCTGCAGCTCTGAGAGTAAAACCAGACGCCTTTCAGCCGCTCATCTGGTTCGGTTCTGAAAACACTGTAAAAAAACTCCTGCTCCAGTCCTGGTTTTGTCCTCGCTTCCTTCTAGAAGACCCAGATGTTTCTCTGATGTTTTAAACTCTTCTAGATGTTTTTCTTTTGGCTTTGGTTGCTTCCTCACTGGGTTTCAGGGTCGGTTCTGGTACCCGAGGAAAATAAAGGTTCCCTGAATGCCTCCTGGTTGTTGTTGAGTGAATCTTTGCAGAGATACCTTCACCAAGGAATGCCGGTTCTGATTACAGAAAATGTTTATTAGAAATGAGAAAATGTAAGAAAATCCAAATGTTATTCCACAGAAAGTTAAAAAACAAAACTACTGGACTTTTTTCCGCAGTTTGAAGACGTTTCGCTTCCCATCCAGAAAGCTTTCTCAATTCAAATGTCTGCAGTAGTGGACCAGTTTCGGTTTAATTTGCATGTTATCTAAGCCTTTAAAAGGCCTTTTTGGGCAATAATATGAAGCGTGGAGCTCCACACTACTGCAGACATTTGAATTGAGAAAGCTTTCTGGATGGGAAGCGAAACGTCTTCAAACTGCGGAAAAAAGTCCAATAGTTTTGTTTTTTAACTTTTTTTTTGGAATGATCATGACCTGGATGACTGAGAATCTTCACCAGCATATCCAAATTTTATCTTCAAGGTTTGAGCAGGAAATCTGTCAGACTGCCAGGAAACGCTGGAAATCAGGGTGAAACGGCGATAAAACCTGCTCCTTGGTGTTCTGGTTCAGTCCCGGGGAGACGCAGCGGGTCGAGAGGCCCGCCGTGAAGCTCTGACCCGACTGCAGGTCTCCATCCAGGCTGAAGGGGAGATCATCTCAGCGCAGTGAGGAGAAGATTTGTGTGGCTTTACTTCCTGTCACATGTTCCTCTGCAGTAAATCTGCTTTGGTCTCCTCCTAACTCCATCCATCCATCGAGGAGCGACATCTAGGGGTCGCCACGTCTCCATGACGAGCGTTAGATGCTGTTTTTTGCCCTACCATCACAAATGTAAATGTGCAGATTGCTCAACTCTGCTGGGGGACGTAAACTGGACCTGGGGGCTCTGGTCGGATCAGACCCTTCAGAAACGGACCGTTTTCTGCAGGTGGTTCTGCTGTGACATAAAGGGTGAATGTTAAACCACACTGGGTCCAGTGTAAAGTACGGCGGGGGACCTGTGATGCTTTGGGCCCGTTTCTCCTCCAAAGGATCTTGGGAACCATGAGGTCTGGATAGCGATCCGGAACGTGAGGCCGGATCGGCACAGAAATGGTTCTGCAGTGTAAAAGGACAAGCGAGGAGGTATAGCAGTGGATCTGTGTGATGATCTGATTAAAACCTCGGCCGCTCTGCAAAACTAAGACTAGAAGCTCCTCAGCAGAAACTAGGAAAGATGCAGATAGCTGAGAGTCAAGCACCTGATTCCCCCCGAGAAGACCAATTAAAAGTGTTCTAAGAGAAATTAATGATGGATGTTTGGAGGAAACTCGGAGAGAAACGATCTTCCTGAAACAAAGATACGATGCTGCTGGTAAATCTGCAGAACTCCTCACATTTAAATTACAGAACAAGCAGAAAGCCGCGTTTTATCAACTAAAGAAGCTTTATGCTGCTGACCAGTCTCACCCGGATTCTCTCACAAAACCACAGCGAGAGATTCTGGTCCGACCCGTTTCGGCGGCGGAAAGAAAAGCTCCAGTTTAAAGGCTGAGAAATGGAGTGACGCAGGGAAACGAAGCCTCAGTTATTACTGAGCCGTTTAACCGGGTTCTGGAGAACCAGCCGGGAATAAGTCGGGTCAGTAAAGACGAGTGTGGAAAGCGTCGGGTTCAGGCGCTCCTAACCTAGATTTATTATTTCCACCCATCTGGGCCCGCAGGCTGGAGAGAGCCTGAAGCCGCTCATGCTGATCCGGCTGGTTTATCAGAAACAGACGAACATTTCTCATGATAAGGAGATAAAACTAATGTTGATCGTGGCGCTGGATGCAGAGACGTCCTTTGGTTCGGTGGGATGGACATTTCTGTACGAACAATTAAGAGAATTTGGCTTCCGAGACAAATTTGTATAAATAACCTGATCTCTATGCAATAATCCTACAGCCTTAGCGACTCTGTCCTGCAGAGCGGAAGGAGACGGGTCGTCTGGTTTTCATGTTTGTGTTTCTTACTGAACGTCGTGAATTAATCAGAACAAGGAGGTGAAGTCCGTCAGGAGGCAGAAACAGAACAGAATGTGGCAACGTTTGCTGACGACGCCGTGATGTTCTGAGAGGAACCGGAGACGCCCGGCGACTTTGGGAAACCTTCGGACTACGATGTTAACGGTAAAAACTCTGACTTTAAACTTTCCCCCCATCTGAAAACATGCCGGAGAAGTTCGACCTTAAATGGAGGCACAATCATCGGATAATTTAGTGAAAGCCGTAGAGAAGTAATAATGAATAAACTGTGGTCTGGTAATCTGGAACCACGAGCATGATTCCCTGTTTTTTATGCCTGTTCAATATCCATAGAAATCAGTTTTATCTGACAGAAAAAAATGGCTGTAAGATTGAAAATGTGACAGATTGAGAAGCTTCAGCTTGTGTCCGAGACTCTTAAACTCCTCCTGTGGCAAAGACCGACCCCGGACCCAAAGGGGACAGTCCACCCGACCCTGACCCTACGACCTCGGCCCCAAACTCAGAGGAGGATGTTACGCTGATGCGACTTCTGGCTGCAAGCAGGAAAGCGGCTCCAGACAACAACTACAACTGGAGACCGAGACATTTTCAGTTAACTCATCTTCTGAGAATCCAAAGGAACCAATTTTGCTGAATCTGAAACAAAGACGAGGTTCAGAACCCCAGCAGAGCTCGGTCGTATCCTGAGGTTTTCCCCGAAAAGACGTTCAGAGCGTCTTCACCTGTTAGCCGGTGGTACCAGTGTGTGGGCCGGGCCGGCTCAGGGTCCAGATAGAGACTCAGATCAGTGGAGGACTCAACTTTGGGCTGAATGACTTGGGTTAGAGCTGCACCTGGACCCAGAGAACAGGCGGAGAACGCAGTAGAAAAAACCAACGAGATTTTTTATTTCCTCCCTTCTGTTCTTTATTTTTACGCTAAATAAAAACACAAAGCAGTCAAACATCTCAGAACACAGATCTGAATCCTGTGCTGAAGTTCTGGGCCGAGCTAAAGAGCGTCAGAGAGGAACCAGGACTCTGGACCATCTAGAGAGGAACCTGCAGGAAACCGACGTGGTTTTATGTCTTTGCAGCGTTTTATAAACAGAGATTTCTCAAAACATCTCAAATGTTACTTTAAAATTGGGTTTGCTCTGCAAAAAGGGAACTAAAGGTAAGTACAATTTTCTTGAAATGTGTGTATTTGTCCTTGATTTGAGCAGGTAAATAAGAGTATCTGGCAATAGGAGTATTTTGAGCCCTTAAATAAGATAATTAGATATACAGCACTTGAAATAGATGATGGAAATTAGTTGTTCCTTTTTTAAGTGCAAGGACAAATACACACATTTCAAGAAGATTTTACTTACTTGTGTAAATCTAAAATACTGAGCATGAAACACCAAACATATGAGACTTTATCCCTTATTCAGGTGTAAATCATGAGGGCTGCTAAACATCTGCAGAGATGAAACTAATGGTTTAAAAGGAGAGATGGACCCAGATGGAGGTTCTTATTACCACCTTTAATTACATGTGAGTGTAGAACTATGGGTCAAAGTGGAAGTTTATAAATCAGTGACTATCCGCACAGAACATGTCTCTATCCTCCCTCGGCGGATGGCTCGGTAAAAAGCTCTCTGGTGTGACGACACGTGGACCTGTGGACGTTAATGCATAACACGAGTGCACGACATGCTTCAACAAGCACAAGACTATATACAGTGCTGGTTCCATGCTGTCTTTGTACATCGGGTCCATTGGAGGCTGGCCAGGAGGAGGAGGAGGTGTAACAGAGGCTCGAGATGAAGAGCAGGGTTTCGGCCGGGATGTTGTCATGCAGGTCGGCGCTTGGAGGGAAGAGTTCAATCCAGGAAGGAAGCCTGAGGACGAAGACGGGAGACGTTAAAACGGGGATAAATCCCAAAGCTGAGGTTTTATTCTTAGAGAGACAAGAGAAGCTGCAGAGCTTTGCTCTAATGAACTTTATGCACCAATGCAGGGTTATTTTGTTCTAAAAATGATCTGTTAATATCCACCATTCCTGCATTTCAGCCTGCGACACATTCAGCACTGGCTGCTGTTGAGAAGCCAGGAAGAGGGTCTGGTTTCCTACTCACTGCTTCCTCCTGATGAACGATAAAAACTACTTGCTGCGTTTTGCTAGTGCTGAGAAACATAAAGCTGTCCTTCAGGAGGAGACTAATAAAAGCTGCTGGAGGTGCTGCATGTCCATCATGCACCTACAGAGGGCGCTGCTGCCCCATGCTTCACTGTTTCTGAGCAAATGAGCACATTTAAAATAATGAATGCATTAGGTCAGGTGATAGTAAATCTAATGTGTCCGGAGATTAAATAAGACTGAGGGCTGAGGCTCAGACTGCTGCACTTGTGGCTCGTCAGACGCTGCTGAGGGAGAAACATGAGAAACAGATTTTTTTCTGTTGCATTTAGTCCAAATTTAGTGTAGAATGTGGTTCTCCATGGTCTTGGTGGAAAATGCTGGACATCCTTGGAGAAGATGTTGCCCTAGAATCTCTGCTGGACTTTTGAGTTGATCCGAGCCCAGACCATGATCCAACCTCCTACCACCGGACTCTGGCTGCAGAGAACTTGGTTTTTAATCAGTTCCATGATTTTCTCACAATCAGAAGGTCCTCTGCTCTTCGATTCTTCTGACCAGATCAAAATTAAATCAAAGTCCCTTCTAAGGTTAAATTTCTCCACTTTTTTCTGCAACAAGTGCTCCAGAAATGCAGGAATGGATGGACGTTAACCTCATGAGAAGAAACAGAAAACTTTCCAAATAAGAATCAACATTAGAAAAGTTCTAGCTTTTTGGAACGGGACTTTTTATTATGGAAACTTTTTATATATTTTTCAAAGAAGCTGGAAATGATAAAAGCCGAGGACTAAAAGTCCAATTTATGTTCTGTTTTATAACAAATATGTAGAGGAGGGACGTTGTTTGGTTTTATTTGTCTGGATCGGCAAAAAGTGTTCAGAAAGCCGACGATACTACATAAATATGTCTTATTTAAAATCATATTTATTTTATTACAACTGGCTACAGAATACAGAAAATAAGGAACCGTTGAACAAATCCTGATGGTTTACATGATGTGCAGCATTTATTTATATTATAGATGTAAAAATTGCTGAAAAACCTTTGAGTTTTTTTTGCATTTGATGACCAGAAAGGTGTGAGTTGATATTGCAGGTTTGTGAACTTTCTGGATAAAGTCTCACCTGTGCTATTCTCCGACCTGTACACCCGCACAGTTGTCTTTACCCTCCGAAGCTATCGCTAAATATTCAGCATTCCTGCAGGAAAAACCAGAGAAACAGACCGTTAGACCTCAGCAGACGGTGAAAACGCTTCATGCCACAAACACGGCAGAACATGGTGAAATAACACGGAGCAGGTAAGATGGGTTTTAATTAGGGAGAGAGGAATCATAGAGGAAAGTGTTGGAGCGGAGGAGAGGCTATAATTAGAGGGAGGATAAAATCACAAGGGGTGGTTCTGGACCTTTTATGGTTTCCTTTTTGCAAAAACCTTGAGAAAATCAGCCAGAATTAAACAAAATTCACTTTAAGCTTAGCCAATTAAAGTCAGCCCTCTTTCCCATATTTAACCAAATCTGGATTGAAATTCTCTTGGAGGTGCTGATGTAACAGGGAGAGGGGCCCAAACCTGATGCGGCGTAAGACCCCATACAACCTTTGGCCGGCCCTGTGCATGACCAAAATTTAGGTTTTCAAGCAAGATGCTGCTTTCTGTTGTTGCTCTGACTTCATTTGTTTAACAATCAGCTTAAAGACAACCTGTGGTGCAGACGTTTTGGAAAAGTTGCTGCAAAATTCCACCTCCAGCAATAACCTCCCAGAATGAGCAGAATTTTCTCCAGACCGAAGCGCTGAGGCGGGAACACTCACGCTGCCTCTCGTAGCGCTTCCTCCCCGGCCGCGGAGATCTTTCTGTAGCAGTAGATCATCTCTATGAGGAGCCAGACCTGCAGCCCGATGATGGACACGTACATCATGACCTCTGACACGATGGACGCTGTGGTTCTGGTGGCTGCAAGCAGGACGCACAGAAACCGAAGAGGTCACACAGACGCGTCACGGGAAACTTCTGCTCTAGTTGGATCTGATCCTGTTAGATGTTTCCTCGGGTTTTTTCTCCCCACTATCCCCCGGTTCTGTCCGTGGAGAGAGAGAGTGTTGCTCCCTTTCTGAGCGGTACATTTTATTTAAGATATTTATCTAAAATACAGAATGGGATTGGTATTTCAATTTTAATACCTTCATCTTGTAGTCATTCAAATGTCTATGTTGCTAGTTAGTTAGTTGTTAGTTCAGTTGTCTAATACTCAAACATCTGTTTTATTTTCAATTCAATTCAATTCAATTTTATTTATATAGCGCCAATTCATGAAACATGTTATCTCAAGGCACTTTACAAGTTAGGTTCAATCATATTATACAGATTGGGTCAGATTATACAGATTGGTCAAAAATGTTCCTATATAAGAAAACCAGTTGATTGCATCAAAGTCCCGACAAGCAGCATTCACTCCTGGGGAACCGTAGAGCCACAGGGAGAGTCGTCTGCATTGTACATGGCTTTGCAGCAATCCCTCATACTGAGCAAGCATGAAGCGACAGTGGAAAGAAAAAACACCCGTTAGCGGGAAGGAAAAACCTCCAGCAGAACCAGAACCGGGCTCAGTATGAACGGTCATCTGCCTCGACCCACTGGGGGTTACAGAAGACAGAGCAGAGACACAACAAGACAGACATTTTATCCTTCCTTTGTTGCTTCTCTGGACCGCGGTGGTTTCCCTTTACCTCCTAACGTGTGTTCATAGAGGCCGACTGCGGTCCGACTGTTTACACCAGTCGGCGGCTGCTAGCACTCTGCCCTGATGTCCCCTGGGAGCTGAGTGGAAAGGGAAGACCTGAGGGACCCGTGCCGGCATCGCGTCCAGCATCATGGAAAAAGTCTCTGTCCCTCAAGAGGTGTGAGCTGACAGCCTCATCAGAGGGACTGTTGGGACACAAGCCAGTCCCGCTGAAGTGTAATAGCCAGGTTTGTCCACAGGGGGAAACGTAGCGGTGTCACAGTTTGGCCCCTTAAGACGTTTCAGTCCTACGGTTCATTTGGCCGATTCATTCACATTGGCTGCAATCAGGTAACGTGGCTATCAAGTTTCTCCCAGAGGAGAAAATAAAAATGTCCAACATTCCCCGTACTTTATTTAAAATCAAAACATGCTTAACTGATCTCAAAGGAAAAGTCAATTCAGTTCAATTTTATTTATATAGCGCCAATTCACAACACACTTCACCTCAAGTCTCTTTCCAAAGTCAGATTCAATCAAATCACCAGAGACTTGTGAACAGACTGTTGCTCTGGATTTATTATAATTTTCAATAAATATTTTGAAGAGGAAACACAACATAGTAGCCTCCATTGCAACAGCGTTAGGGTTAGCGAAACTACTAAACCGAATAGTGCCTTTTTAACAGAGTTTGCCGATTTTCTCACCCACCTATCCTCTCTATCACCAAACTTAATCCTACTGGGTGATTTCAATATCCACATGGACAATACCAATTTGCCTCTCACCAAAGACTTTACTTCCTGCCTAGAGAGTTTTGGATGTCAGCAATACACCACTACCCCCACACACTCCAAAGGACATATTCTGGATTTAATCTGCTGCTCTGGCGTCATCCCCCACAACATAACATCTGATGAACTCCCCATAACTGACCATTTTCTCCTCTCATTTGAAGTGAATATAACCCTCTCTATCTCTAAAACATCTCGCCTCATATCCTTCTGGAACATAAGGAACATTGATCCGTCCACCCTTATTTCAAGTATCCACTCTTCCTGCCTCCTTGACTTCAATAATCTGCTAACCCCTGATGACCTGGTCCTCCACTACAACACTGGTCTCCATAATATCCTTGACTCACTTGCTCCACTAAAAAATAGATTTGTTTCTTTTTCCGTCTCCGCCCCCTGGTACACCCCAAATCTCCGACGCATGAAAACCAAAGGACGGCAACTCGAAAGACTTTATAGAAAAACTGGTCTCACTATACACAAAGAAATGTACAATAATCACATTATTCACTATAAGGACTCCATTGCCAGCACTAAATCACAGTATTACTCCAGCTTAATCACTGCCAATCAACATAGCTCTAAGTCACTTTTCTCTATACTCAATAATACTATCAAACCCCAGGACTCTTTCCCCCCGCACCTTTACACAACCTCCTTCTGCAATGACATCATGTCATACTTCACAGGAAAAATCAAGAACATTCACCAGAACCTTGGATCAACGGCTCATCTCAGCACCTCAGCAGATCTTCCCTCGCCTACACAGTCGCTCTCCTCCTTCCATCTTCCCACTGTCTCGGAAATCACAGAGCTCATCCGGAAATCAAAACCATCCACCTGTCAACTGGACCCCTTCCCAACACAACTTGTCAAAACCTGCTTCCCCTCTCTGGTTCCCCTCATCTCCGCTATCATCCGCACCTCTCTCACCACTGGAACTGTCCCTACACCTCTCAAAACTGCTGCCATCACCCCGATTGTAAAAAAACCTGATGCCGACCCGATCAACTTCAACAACCTCCGTCCTATCTCCAATTTACCCTTCATTTCCAAAATTCTTGAAAAAACAGTTGCCTCCCAGCTCCATACTCACCTATCTGCCAACAGCCTGTATGAAGAATTTCAGTCTGGTTTTCGGCCACTCCATAGCACTGAAACAGCACTCATCAAAATCACCAATGACCTCCTCATGGCATCTGATTCTGGACTACTCACCATCCTCATCCTCCTCGACCTGAGTGCAGCCTTTGACACCATCTGTCACACCACTCTCCTCAGTAGGCTTTCTTCCATTGGCATCACTAACACTCCGTTGGACTGGTTTATTTCCTACTTCTCTGACCGCACTCAGTTCATTCAACTGAAGACCCTCAAATCTACCCCCTCCCCCGTCACCTCAGGCGTGCCCCAGGGCTCTGTACTCGGGCCCCTCCTCTTCATCATCTACCTCCTTCCCCTTGGCAATATCTTCCGCAAATTTAACATCCAATTCCATTGCTATGCTGATGACACCCAGCTCTACCTCTCCACGCAACCATCGTCCTCTCTTCCCCCCACCTCCCTCACTAATTGCATCTGTGAAATAAAAGCCTGGTTCACTAACAACTTCCTTCAATTAAACAGTAGTAAAACCGAGGTTCTACTCATTGGCACCAAATCAACTCTTTCCAAAACCGATAGTTTCCCACTTATTATTGACAGTTCCTCCATCTCCCCCTCCCCCCAGATTAAGAGTCTGGGTGTCATCCTCGATAGCACCCTATCTTTTCAATCCCATATCAATAACATTACCCGGTCTGCCTACTTTCACTTAAGAAACATCAACCGCCTCCGTCCCTCCCTTACCCCACACACTGCTGCCATACTTGTGCACAGCCTTGTCGCCTCCCGACTGGATTACTGCAACGCTCTCCTCTTCGGCCTTCCTCAGAAATCACTCCATAAACTACAACTGGTCCAGAACTCAGCTGCTCGCATCATAACCAGAACTCCCTCTATCCACCACGTCACCCAACAGCTTCACTGGCTCCCTGTGCAGTTCCGCATCCAATATAAAATTCTCATGGTGACATTCAAGGCCCTTCACCACCTAGCCCCCCCTTATCTGTCAGGCCTCCTGCACATTCCCCCCCCCCTCCCGTGCTCTTAGATCCTCATCTGCTTTACACCTGTCTGTCCCTTCCGCCCGTCTCACCACCATGGGGAGCAGAGCATTCAGCCGCTCTGCCCCCCGCCTCTGGAACTCTCTACCACCCCTACTTAGAAACACGGACTCACTTCTAAATTTTAAATCACAACTCAAAACTCATCTGTTTAAGACTGCCTATTCTCTTTAATTATCAATTTCCCTGTCCCAGCCTCGGTATTTTTTAAATGTTTTTTGTTTTGATTTTGTTTCTGACACACTGTTTTTTACCCTTCTGTACGGTGACCTTGAGTGTCTAGAAAGGCGCCTTTTAAATAAAATGTATTATTATTATTATTATTAAACGATATATATCCTCTACACGACCTGAACGAAGATTATGAAAATATTATGCATACTTTTGCTAGAAAAGGTTGTCAAAATGTATAGAATTACATTAAAACGTTGCATTTCCCGCTAAAAAACACAGCCACTGATCACAGACTAAATGGAACGCAGCCCTGCCATGGCAACAGCAGTATCCATGGCAACAGCAGTATCCATAGCAACAGCAGTATCCATAGCAACCACCTTAACAACGGTAAACAGGACACTGACGATTTTTTAGGAGAAGACTCTTAAATCTTTGAGAAAACCAATGAAGGACAGATTGTCTACATTCCCTGAACAAAGATAACGAGAATATTCACAGTTCCTGCTAGAAATGTCATCAAAACTTTCCTTAAATGTTGAGTTTTCCACATAAAGTATGAGGACTGGCAGCCATTTTTGTTCCTTTTTTGTCCGCTGGGAGAAACTTGATAGTCACATGACCTGGTTACACGCCAGTGTAAATCAATAGGCCAAATAAAACGTAGGATTAAAACATATTAAGGAGGCAAATTGTGACAATACTTCATATTTTGTGGATGAACGTGGCTGTTACACGTTTTTCAGTGAGAGGGTTGTGGGAGAGCAGACCTGGCAAAACGCGCTCACTCCGGCTAGATTTTCACTGATAGATCACAAATATTTTAAAATGAAAGTATAGGACGACAAACATGCTGCAACTTTTACTTGAAAGCATTTAACAAAGAGTGACCCATCTTCGGTTCTTGTTGCTGAGCTAGAACCTTTAACTAGACCAACTAAACCCAAATAACCGAACCCATTAGAGCCTCTGTCTTGGACCTGCAGTGATGTACAATCACTTTTCTATAAGAAGCGTTTATATCTTTACAATGTATGTTCCAAAAAAAAAGCTTTACTTCCTGATCCGCTCTGACTACCGTCTGCTGCAGGGAAACAGCCACTTAGAAATAAAAAAGAAGCATCCCTCAGACAATCCGCTGTGCGCACCCAGGATGTACTTCATGAATCAGCATAAATCAACTTGCTGACTCGGGGAAACGGTGAATGTTTGAGCCAAGCGGCTGATCAGGCTAAGCTCAAATCTGCATCCATTAGGACGCTTGTGTTCTGCTCTTGGCACACAGAGAGGAGGATGGACTTTCGCAATTGTCTCCTAAAGCAGCGCTGTCCATTTATTTTGCCACAGGAGCCAAGTTGAAAGTACTGACAGGACACATAAAAGTTTACTTAAATACTTTTTTTTTTATTTCACCCATTTCACTCTCACCTAAGGGCACTTTAGAGAGACTAAGTAACCTAACGTCACGTTTTGGGACCGTGGGAGAATCAATGCTTGCACAGGGAGGACATGCAGACTCCCTGCAGACCTGAGGCTGGGATTTGAACCCTTTGTGCTGCAAGGCTGCTCCACTGTGTGGCACTTTTATTATAGGAAAAAGATGAAATATTTCTATTGTTAAATGTTTTCATTTTCAACTGCTTAAACATGCAATATTTTAATAAAACCTCAGTTCTCCAAAATGCTGACAGACCAGGAAGCAGAGCCGTAGTTTAACACACCTCTCTGCAGCTTCTGTACTGTTACCCACCCATTACCCTATTGAGACGGTGTCTTTCCCACGGCCAAAACTTAACAGATCAAAAACTGATCTAAAGGGAACAAACCATAAAAATCGAATAAAAATCCATACGGATCACTTTGAACCAAAAAATAAAAAATTAAATGTGGTTTATTAAATATAAGGTCTCTCCCTCCAAAGACTTTGTTAGTTAATGAATTGATTTCTGATAATCAGATTGATTTATTTTGTCTCTCAGAAAAGGCTACAAGAGGACTACGTTAGTATAAATGAGTCAACTCCCTCCAGTTATTAAAATTTCCACATTCCCAGATCTGTGGGAAGAGGAGGAGGAGTGGCAGCCATCTTTCAGTCTGATTTATTAATTAGTCCCAGGCCAATTAATAACTACAGTTCTTTTGAGCATTTAACCCTCAGCTTCCCTCATCCAAACTGCAAAGCAATAAAACCTCTTCTGTTTATTGTTTTGTATCGTCCACCAGGCCCTTACACTCAGTTTTTGGATCAGCTGTCAGACTTCTTATCTGATTTGGTGATAAACACTGACAAGGTTATTATAGTGGGTGATTTTAACATTCATGTTGACACAGAATGTGATAACCTTAGTGTAGCCTTTAAAACTATCCTAGATTCAATTGGTTTTGCTCAAAATGTGCATAAGCCAACGCACTCTTGGTCACATACTTTAGACCTTGTGCTGACATATGGCATTGATTGTGAAGAATTAACAGTATTTCCTCACAACCCTGTCCTATCTGATCATTTTTTAATAACATTTGAGTTTAATCTAACTGAGTTCTCCACCCCCAAAAGAGGGTTCCATTATAGTAGATCTTTATCGGACAATGCTGTATCAAAACTTAAAGAGTCTGTCCCCCTTTTAATATCCTCAGTATTGCAGAAATACCCTGTAGATCGCAGCAATGCTGTTTCTTCCCATTCACAAATTGATGCCTTTGTTGATCACTATGTTGTGTCACTATAACGTTAAAAGACTCTCTCGTTTGCTTTATTGTTAGAAAGGCAGCAATTTAAAAAAAAACATTTGTCTGCTCTCAGCAACGATGCGTGTCCTTCTTTCTGTGCAAACGCTGCTGTGTGGCCATATTTAAAGGATCTGCATGGAGACGGATCAGTTAGAGACAAATACTTTGTGTTGCTCCTGACACTTTCCTTTTTAAGAGGACTCCTAAAGGGTCTGAGACGTATCTAACGCCTGCTCTGGAGGGCTAAATTTGCACCATAAATTTACACTTATCGTGAGAGACTGCACACTTTGAACACTCCTTGCCCTAAAGTAACAAACTATTGCAAGGACCAATCTGAACACCATCACGTTCCTTTTGCTGATTTTGGATTGAAACATGAACAGGTTTTTTCCGGAGCGCGACGCCGGACACTTCCTGACTGCACCGCACACAGACCCCTCCATTAAAGCGGACACCATCGTACCTTTGGCCACCACGGTCAGGTGCACCACCTTGTCGATGATGTCGTTGTGCTCGTAGTTGTCGTAGGTGAGGATGCGGTTGATGAGGCAGCGGTAGGTGCCCGAGTCGTTGAAGGTGACGTTGAACAGGTAGATGGAGGCGTCCTGGATGTCGTTGCTCCTCTTGCTGCCGTTCCAGTCGATGCGGTCCATAAAGACTTCGTTCTCGATGGTGGGGCCGTTTTCATCGTAGCTGTAGATCTGGTGTTCAGCACAGGTGGAGGTTAGTCAGTGCTGCTCTGATAGAGAGCTAAACTGATACACACACGGGAAACATTTGGAGAGATTATTGGATTTTAGTGGTAAATTCGGTTTCTCACTCAGATTTGATCATTTTTATTCTCTGAACAGCTCTATAGAGTGGAAACTAAGGGACAGTTTTAATTTGGTCCTCTAAGGTTGGGCTGTTTGCCCAGTTAATTAACCCCAACCATCAATTTCACCAGGACAGTTCTATCTTTCACCTTTCTAATGCTTAGGCAGAAGCCGGCCTCGTTTTTTTCTGTGTCCTTTAAACATAATAGTGCTGAAACATAACAACCAGGGATGAGCTTTTATCGAATTGTTTATTGTAATCGTCAAAAATTATCATTTTAATTTATGGCGACAAAGAAAGATCCCAATCAATGACGTCTGAAAACCCACAAAAACTGCCAGTATTGGTGGGATTTATCATGAGTATCAATAATTAACCTGATAATTAAATAGAAAATGTGATTAAATGCTAAGCAGTTACTGTGTGTAGTTTAGTGATAAAAAAAATCCCAATTCTTTGTAGCCGATGTTCTGAAGATTGAAAATCTGTTTTTAGGAGCAGTTTTTGGGTTTGTTGGGTTTTGACTGTAGTGACATGCAGGTCCAGCCATACAGTCACCTAAAAAGACTGAAAAGAGGTTCTAAATACCTTTTTATCATCACTTCTATCATTATCCCAAATATAAATATTGCAAAACATGGTGGTTTGATTTTAGGTCCATGTCGCCCAGCACTGATCCATGTTCGGGGTACTTTTGACGAGTAGGATGGACTCTGGCTGCACCTGATGCCGACATCTTAAAAAGCTTTTGCTGACAGAGGCGTTAAAGCTCCAGGAGAGCTGTGGAGACGTTCTGATGGTGGAGGACAGAGTGAAAAAAGAGTGAAATACATTGTCCTGCAGCCTCTCAGGTCGTCGTCCGCTGAGTTTAGGAGCTGTTCTCTGAATCAGAGGTCATCGTTAAGTGATTGATACAAACTAAAAACGCTTCGGGAACTTTGACGGTGAATGATAAACGTTGATCTGAACGAGTTCGTCAGATCACAGGAAGTTCTGGTGGTTTGGGTGGAAAACAGAAAGAAATCATCACTTTTCTAAACATCTTGTGTAAGTTTTCTCCCTGCTGGCTGAGCTAAAAATACACAGAGATCTGAGCTCACATGAAGAAAGTCGGACTCCCCATCAGGCCTGAAGTGCCACTCGATGGTGGCCGACCCCTCCACCTCGCTCCGCCTCTTGCAGGAGATGCAGCCCAGTTTGAAGCCTCTGCCCGCCACGGCCTCGGTGTCAGAGTCCACCTCCGCACAGGCGCCGTCACACCGGTACGCTGTTTACAGGAGAGAGACAAAGGCAGGACTCCCTGCAGGTTGACAGGACATGGGGAGAAACTGTGGAGGACGCGCAGGACGCAGCAGAACTCACCGAACAGGCCGCAGAGCAGAGAGACGAGCAGCAGGGTGGGTACGGGTGCCATGATGCCCGGAGCTCAGCACCTTTAACCTCTACCTACGGCTTGCTGTTTGGTTTGCAGAACAAAGCTTTTCTGATGACTTTAAATGCGGTGCAGGCAGGGTGCCTTGCAGCTACTGCAGCAGCTGGGGAGAGTGCAAACTGTAGATGTGTAAATACCGGCCTTCTGGTTGAATCCTCTGGCTCAAATGTTAGTGCGCCTCTGCTCTTTGGCTCAAACCTGCAAACGCTTCCTGTGTTTTTTTATTGCTGCTTGTACTCAGGTTCTCCCGTTTTTTTTAACCGATCACCCAAAAATGAAACCCTGCGAGCCTCATGTCCTCCAGCTTCCTCGCCCTGAGCTCTGAGTTGTCCCTGAGGTGTCAGAGGGTCGTTAAAGCCGCCAAATAAAACCACGCTGACAGTGAGAAACGCGCCTTTAAATGTGCAACATGCCACAGCTACTGAATACTCTGCAACACTCACATGCCAGTGCATAAACAGATCCTGTGCATGCTCTGCAGGGTTTGACGGCTACCTATTGAATGCTACCAGGGTTAAATACAGACCGCAGAGGGGTCTGATGGGAACGATCCTGGAGGGGATCAGAGGAAGAGAGCCCGCTGTGCTGGAGCCCAGGCCTCGTCTCCGGCGGATTTCTGCGGGGGAGACGTGGTGTCCTGACCGGGGATGGCGGCTGGATGTGGCACCGTGGACCTATCCGAGGACCCCCTGCTCCTGGAGGCGACGGCTCGGCCGCGCTGGCATCGCACACAGGCCGGGGAGGAAGGCTGGCTGCCGCTGGGATGTCGCGCAGGATGCTGCAGAGGCACTGCGGTAAAACGGCCTCGCCGTGCGCGCGAGCAGGTGGCGCGCCGAGCGACCGAGCGCGCGGGGTTGGTTCTAACCGGACCGGCACGAGCTCAGGTGTGACATTGGACCGCCGCGAGGCTCCCACGGACGGTTTTCGCGGCGCTCAGGAGAAATAAAGGATGGCACATCTGAGACGCAGACGTGGGTTATTTTTTTTATCGCGGACTGTGCCTTTAATTTAACTCCAGCAGGTCCGGACGGGCCGGTCCAATGATCCGGGTTCCCGCGGAGGCTGGCTGCGATCATCACCTGCATCTTTAAAAGGACATTTTTGTAATGGTCTGAAAAAATAATAAAAGATTGTTTAGAAAAAATCCCAAACAGCTTCTGGAGAATCATCTAGTCTCCATTTTATGAATGAGCACCAATCAGGTCCCAAACTACAGTCTGGTTATTTCCTGAACTCATTCGCTGGTCATCATCACGACCAGAACCAGAATAAAAGCTTCAAATGAGCTCAAGGTGTCTGAGCTGCACGTAAATCTGCAGGGAAGTTGTTCTTTTCTACACTTTCAGAGACGCATAAACGTTTTTAAGGACGGTCGAAGTATGTTTGAAATCTTCTCCATCCCTACTGGACCCAAACAGCCAGACGTTCCCAGAAACGCATTAAAACTGCTCCCAGGTTGAGCCAGAAACCAGACCCATAAAGCTTCACTGAAATGTGTTTTATATATATGTGTAATCATGAAGCAACAATGGGATGTATTTCTGGCAGATAAAATAGGTTCCTTCAGTCTGAAAATACTTTAATTTCTGTGTTTTCTAGGCCTGGTATGGAAAATATCAAATTTGGATCATTTTCCTACTGGGTTCTGGTCAGGCCAGTTTGCTGGGCAATCACGCACGGTACCACCATGGTTATAGGACCAGCTTCTGGTACCTTTGGCAGTGTGGGTCGGTACCAAGTCCTGCTGGGAAATGAAACCAGCATCTCCATACAGTTTGCAGGAAGGAAGTGCTCTAAAATGACCTGATCGATGGCTGCGTTGACTGTGGACTGAAACTTCACTCTGGACTTGAGGCAATGTGGTTTATGGGCCTCTCCACAAACTAAAATCAAACACTTAGATAAACACTGTTTTGGAAATAAACTGAGAAAAGGTCAAATAAATTCTAAAACATGAGGTAAAGTAAATAGGATATTTTAAACAAATGCATATTAATAAATGCACATTTATATGAAAATGAAATAATTTCTAATTTCTTAAATTCATTGGTACATTTTAAGTGTATTGGTTTATTTATTTGGCCACATATTCCTGCTTTTATTTTTAATTTCGTCCGTTTCTGTCCTCCATAATGAGGTCAGTTTCTCCCCAAACCTCCGCTGACAGGATGGAGAAGCGGCTTTACCGCTAGGGTGCGTTCACGTGCTCCTGGAAACTAGGAACTTTTGATGTCGTCTTAAAGAAAACATTTTAAAAAGCAGCACTGAAGTAATAATAGTAATAATAGAATTCTGTTAAGTGTCAGTATAAATATATTTATGTAGTTTGAGTCACATACATAGATAGTTAGCTTTAAGTAATATACATTTTTACGTCAAGTTTGATCAAAGGAAGCAACGATGCTTGTGCGTTTTTTTTACGCTGTATTCTTTCCTTCTGCTATTTAGCTGATTTTGTTTTTTACTTAAAACTGTATGCAGTAAAACTATCCCCTGTTGTTAAGGTAACAACGGGGTTACGTGAGGAAAACGTTATCATTCTGCTCCCGAGTCCCCCTGAAAGCAGCATTAGCTTCAGCAGGTCTAGCTTGTCCTATTTTGTCCCAAACCGGCGGCGGTAGTTCACACCTGGAATAAAGGAGTCGCGATGTCGCGCTGGGAATAACCAGGCATACAACCGGCAACCGCAAAGAGAAGGAAACGTCTACGGTAACGTCACAAAAACGAAGTTAAGAGCTAGCAGCTAACGGGTTAGCATGAACCAGGAAGTAGGAACAGGCAGAACCAGACTGTAAATAAATAAAACAGACGATTCAACTTCCTCAGACTCTCGGAGAAGCAAAAACTGGAGTGAATTAATCTAAAGCTTCGATCAGACGTAATATTTTTTTATCCTTACAGGGGTTTATGCAGCTTTGATGGTTCACATCTGTAGGACTGAGTTACATTTACGCTCAGGTCACCTGTGTGACGTGTCCGTTCCCTGACCCACCTGCAGCTAGAACCTCCTTCAGCACCAGTGACTCTCAGCAGGGGGTTTTCTGCCCGTCTGTATCGCTAGAGACGTTCAGGTCCACTCTGTCCGACGTTGGTCCAGTTCATGAGAGTCTGCAGGCATTTGTTTCTGAAGGTCGAAACCACAGCATTCCAGGCTGTGATCTGGACTTTGACTAGGCCATTGCAACAGCTGTTTCTCTGCAGCCATTCTATTTTAGAAACGCGGCTGTGTTTGGGATCATTGTTCTGCTGATGAGCCTGTTTGGACCGAGCTTCTGCTGTGGGACAGATGGACTCTTATTTGACTCTAAATTACTTTTGTAGTTTAGTGGCCAGCCATTAAATTTAAAGACAAACAAACCCTCATTCCTTCATCCCCGTGCTGGACAGTTGGTATGAGCCGTCTGAGCTGATCTACGGTGTTTGGTTTCCTCCATCATGGTTCTGTCCATCATGGTTCTGTCCATCCTGGTTCCTCCATCATGGTTCCTCCATCATGGTTCTGTCCATCATGGTTCTGTCCATCATGGTTCCTCCATCATGGTTCCTCCATCATGGTTCTGTCCATCATGGTTCTGTCCATCATGGTTCCTCCATCATGGTTCTGTCCATCATGGTTCTGTCCATCATGGTTCCTCCATCATGGTTCCTCCATCATGGTTCTGTCCATCATGGTTCTGTCCATCATGGTTCCTCCATCATGGTTCCTGCTCTGATCTTGGGCTGAACCTGCTGGACGTCCATCCTGCTGGGAATCATCTTCCTCTCTGCAGGATGTTGAGATGGCTCAGAGTTGACCTTTGAACTCTTCCCAGGTCAATGGGCAGCCACAGTTTCTTCTCTGAGGTCATCGCTGACATCTTTCTGCCCTGGTTTTTGTTAAAACACACCTGGATGCCCCGAAGCAACAAACTGGCAAATCTCCTGGTGTCAGCTTCTGCATCCGACTCCTAATTTTCTTTGACCTTCATTTAATTGTAATTATATTTTGTTTAAAAAAATAATAATATGAAAACTCACCTTTTGCATGATTATACTCCTCATTTAAAACTCCAGAGCAATTATTCACACAAATATTTGATATTTACCAGAAAGGCAACCAGAGAAAATATTCCATTAAGCAACAAAAGTCAAACATGAGAATTAATGCATTTTTTTTATTTCCATTTTGTTCTGCATAAACGTTTTAAAGCCACAGATTTCAGTTCGATGTCAGGTGTGAGATCTTGGCTTTTGCTCTCTTTCTGTTGCAGTTTCCTGTCATCATGGATCCGAGCTGCTGCGACTCCGGCGCTCCGCCCGCTCTCACCGTCCAGGTGTGTTTTCCTGGGGTCCGCGCTGCCGTGTTGGACAATCTGAACCGACAGCGGGAGGAAGGCCGGCTGTGCGATCTTTCCATCCAGGTTCAGGGCCACGTGTTCAGAGCCCATCGCTGCGTGCTGGCTGCTTCCTCGCCTTATTTCCACGACCAGGTGGGTTCCTTCACAGTTAACAAGTCTGTTTGGATCAGGAATGAGTTCACGACACTAGAAACGCATTTCATCCAGAGGTGGGCAGTAACTAGTTACATTTACTTGAGTAACTTTTTGAAAGAAATAAAATAAAAAATAATATATATATATATATATATATATATATATATATATATATATATATATATATATATATATATATATATATATATTGTGTGGAAACACAAGTCTTTATTTCGGTGCTTTTTAACTGCAGTTATGTACCGTAGATGAATTTAATTTATAATATTTGAAATGTTAAAAAGCTGCTGAGAGGTCCATCACTGGCTGGGATGCAGAGGTGCGTAGTAACTAGTTACATTTACTCAGTTACAAATACTTGAGTAGCGTTTTGAATAAAATTTACTTTTAGGATTAGTTTTACTGCACTGTACCTTTTTACTTTTACTTGAGTTATATTAATAGTCATGTATTGCTGCTCTTCATGAATAAAGAACAAACTAGTTTTAACCAAAAATGCACCACAGAGTCAAAAACCTGGAGTTAAAGTGAGACATCTTATTTAAACACAAGCTTTATTATTTTAATGTTATTTTCTATCTGCTGAGATTATTGAGCCATTTGGAGGTCAGATGAACAGTAAACAGTAGATATTGTTACTGGAAGTACTTTGCACTGTTCTAACATACTGGATATACATTAACTGCTGGAAGCGTTGCTTTAAATGTTAAATGTTGAAAAACAATGATTTAGAAAAGTGTTTATTTTGTCTGAATTTGTTGTTTTGTAATTGTTATTCTTTGTATATTTTTCATTTTTGTCTTTAAAATACTAGAATTTACACAAAACCTTATACTTTTGTCTGTCCGATTACATAATTTTTTAAATATTAACTCGTCAAATGTTATGATTAGTTACTCAGTACTTGAGTATCCTTCTCCCTGAATACTTTCTTTACTCTTGAGTAATTTCTTGGCTAACTACTTTTTACTTTTACTTGAGTAAAAACATTTAGAAGAAGCTCGACCCATCTCTGGTTTCATCTGACGCCGTTAGCAGAACCAGGTTATTCCACAAAGAGCTTTTGTCGGTCCGGTTCTGAAGCGCTGACCCAGATGCTGTTTTTCTTCCTCCTCTCAGGTGTTGCTGAAGAACGTCACGACCGTGTCCCTTCCCTCCGTCATGGACCCGGTCGCCTTTGAGAGCGTCCTGAGTTCTGCCTACACGGGTCAGCTGAGCATCATCCACGACGACATCGTCAACTACGTCACCGTGGCCAGCTTCCTGCAGATGTGGCACATCGTGGACAAATGCACCGAGATCCTGAAGAGGCCGCGTCCGGCAGGCGAAGTGGCCTCGGCGGAGGCCGCCGGCGCCGCGCCCGGGTCCGCGTCCCGTCAGCAGTCGCCGAGCAGCACCGAGTGCCTGTATGTGGAGCGGGAAGGCCGACGGCGGGAGAGGAAGCCGGACGCCTTGCCTCCGTTGGCGACGTGGAGACGGCCGCAGCAGGCGGTGAGGTGGAGTCGTACCCGGCCGTCTTCAGAACACAACCCGGCCGACTCCCAGCTGGACGGACTCCCGGGATACGTGGAGCGGGATCCCTCCGGCTGCCAGGAGGAGTGGAGCTCAGGTCCCGCTAAAGCCGGCCCGTCCGGCCACGACGGACCGGGCCAGAGCGGTCGGCAGCTCGGCGGGGTTCTGGCCGCAGAGGTGTTGAAGCAGAAGGTCCGGTTCCAACAGCGCGGAGCGCCACAGGGCAGAGAAGGTGACGAGACGCAGGGCAGGAGGAGGAGCACGAGAAGAGAAACTCAAGCAGATGAAGGAGTCGGAGACGAAGAGGAGACGACGAGGGAAGGCTTCACGCACGTGGGTAAGTATTCACACCCCGGACCGTTTCCACGTTTGGTCCCCATCCAGCGGCAGACTTGGTGTAATTGGGATTTCATGATAGATGAACACAAAAAGGAGCCAAATTATTGTTATTTCTTCAAATAAAAATCTGAAAAGTGTGGTGTGCATTTATGCTCAGCTCCGTGTGAAACAGCACATCGAGGCCCGAACACGCGCAGAGGGATGTGGCGTTGAAAGGCAGGTTTGCTCGTCCCCCGGCCGCTACCCACATTCAGCATCTATTCGTCAGTCCAGAGAACCGAGCTCCTTGGCTTAGACTCCATGCTGGTCAACGTCAAGTCTCAATCCATCGTGGTTCTTCCCGACGCGATCATAAGAACGAGTGTGGCAGTTAATGACGGCACGTTATTACCATGTTTTTTACTTTATAAAACCAGAAAACAAAGACAGCGTTGTGTATGAAGGCCACCTAAACAAGCAGAAGCCGGTTTCCCCCGATGCAACCAGAGCAGCAGCAGTTAGACTCATAAATGCTGTAAACTTGTATATTTTTCCTTCCGCTTCACAGTTCTGGACGACTGTGTTGGTTGTTGGAGTCTTAAACTTGACAAAGTAGAATCAGAAACTGAATCGGTACTTTTGACCCGGACTGGAGTCCAGAAATCAAACCACGGGCGAATATGGACCCAAAGCCTCAGACAAACTCCAGTTGAAGTCCTTTCAGTGTCAGGTTTAGATGTCCTCGGCTCCATTCACAAGCTTCTCTTCCCTCCAACAGATCTACGCGTCTCAGACCACGGCGAGGACGGCGGGCGTGCCGCTGGGAGGCAGAGCGTGGAGGTGATGAGGGAAAAAGATCAGAGAGGCGATCCTTCCTCTCACACTCCTCATGTTCCTGACTGTGGACCGGACGCTGGAGCTCCGGGCCCGTCGTGTCCGGCCCCCGGCAGGCTCCAGTTCCAGAGCGGCTCCTGGCCCCCGCAGGGGCAGAGACGTGTGGAAGGTGAGGAGGAGGACGAGGACGACGAGGTGGACTTTGAAGGTTTCGGCTCCTACAGCAGAGACACGTACGACGAGATCGAGGACGGGACGGGGCAGGTGTCCCAGAGGCCCCTGCTGTCCCCAGACTTCGTCATGGGGGCCTCAGACCTGAACTGGCCGTCCACCAGCGGAGGTCAGGGCAGCGCGCTGACTCCCTGCTCCTCTTCTGCCCCATTTCAGCCTCCTCCTTCACCGCCGACACCGTCCTCGTCCTCCTCGGTGTCCGTTTCTGGTGCCGCCTACACAGGAAAGGTCCACTTCTGCCACTGTGGGAAGGCCTACACCTTGAAGAGCATGCGCGACCGACACGTGAAGATGCAGCACCTCAACCTGCGCCCCTTCGGGTGCCCCGTCTGCACAAAGTCCTTCAAGATGAAGCACCACCTGACGAAGCACCTGAAGACCCACGGAGGGCTGCGGCCGTACGAGTGCAGCCTGTGCGGGAAGAAGGTGATCTGGAGAGACAGCTTCCTGAGGCACCAGGCCCGGTGTGAGAGGCTCGCCTCCAGCAACACGGCGGCGGCGGACCTGGAGGACGGATTCGGGTTCGGATTCGACGAGGGGGAAGCGTTTGTCCCGACGGGACAGGTGAAGGTGGAGGAGGGGGACTTCCCCCGGGACTTGGACGGTGGGATGGGTGGGCTGCTGGGGATGGAGCTCGCGGCGCGGCCTCACAATCTGGACTCGGTCGGTCCTGTTTTTAAGGAGGAGGCCGCAGAGCGCTTCGGTGAGAGTTAAACGGGCTCGTCTGGTTTACAGGAGATCCGTCCGCTGCTTCCTTTGAGTCGACCTTCAGTCGGCGTCTGCCTGGACGTTTCCAGGCTCTTCTGTGAACTCTCTCTCTCTTCACAGATGAAGAGAATTTGCATTTTGCACATAAGTTATGTGTTGTTGAAATAAAGGCGTTACAATGTTTTCACTGGTTCCGTCTGAACGATTCATTCCAAATCAAAACTAAATGCTGGTGATAAAGTTTTCTTCCTGGACGTACGATGAGACCGTCTCTGATCACCATAAACGCACAGAACCGTTTACAAAGCGAATGCAGCATATTTTAAAACTGTTTGATAAACTGGATTCTTAGTTTAGGTAAACCTGGTTCTGATTCTGATGTCGGCGACTTCCACCCATCTTAGCGTAACAGTTCCTCATCACGATGCAAAGAGGTCGGGGCTTTGGGAAAGACCAGAAGCCTACTGTTAGCCTACTTTATCCGGTCCAGAACCAGTTTGGGTTAATTATCCTCTTGGAACAACTGGGTCCAGGTTTCAGCTTTCTAGCTGTTCATTTATGGAGAAGTTGGCGGTAGCTCTCCTCCTTCATTACTTGGAGTGTTGGCAGGACTGAAAGCTTCACCCTGACTCCTCCAAAAAACATCTAAACTGGTCCTAGGATGGACAAAACAAAAGAAAAGTCATTAAAAGACCAAATGCATGCATGGAAATGTGTTATCTGATTCATCTCAAGACTTTTTGAAGGTATTGCAGTTTTCCTCTGGTTTTTAGTGACGGTTTGGAAATAATGAACCCAGCAAAGTCGTGAGAGCTGCACTAACATTCAGCTGATCAGCTTTATGCCAAGTTTTTAGCTAATGACCTTGTTGGAGCCTCAGGTTCTATTTACTGTCTATCAAACTGTGTCTTTGTGATTGAAGAAAAGTCATGAGGGCTGTTGTTGTGATTTAAGTAATATGAACTGGGTACCAGGTTGGATCGCATATGTAAGAGGAGCATCCAGGCAGAGACCTCGCACTGCAAAAACTGAATTAAAAATAAGTAAAAGTTTCTTGAAATTAGTGTATTTGTCCTTAATTTGAGCAGGTAAATAAGATGATATGCCAATGGAATTATTTTTACACCCAAAATAAGATAATTAGGTAAACTACTCTTGAAATAAGATGATAGAGATGAGTTGCTCCTATTTTAAGTGCAAAAATCTTATTCTATTGGCAGATCATGTAAACTTGCTGCTCAACACAAGGACAAATACACAAATTTCAAGAAAACTTTACTTATTTTTAGTCATGTTTTTGCAGTGCGGAGAGCTTCTTTTTATTAGATGTGCCACATCTGCAGGAAGCTGGCCACGGTGACGTAGTTGACGACGTAGTTGACGACGTCGTCGTGGATGATGCTCAGCTGACCCGTGTAGGCAGAACTCAGGTTTTTAAATTTAAAATAAAATAGAAATATCAATTTTTGTTCCACAGAGGAGAAATTCAGGTGTACCAGCAGCAAAGTGGAAAGTCGTAGCATCCAGATACTCACAGAGATAAAAATATAAAAACAGAATAAGAGACTGTACAATAAGGGCAAATTTACAGCATAAGAACAAAATAACTATTTCTAAAGCGCTTTCATACAAGGTGCTTAACAGTTCCAAGGAGATAAAAGACAAAAAAACAGTACAGATGAAACAGAAGGTAAAATGTACCACTAGTAGGACAGTAAAGAAGTGGGTCTTTAACTTAGCTTTTAAAACACCAGCAGAACCTGCCTGACATCCTGAGGGAGGTTGTTCCACAGAAAAGGCTCACAAAAAGAGAAGGCAGGCCTGTTTTGCACTTTAGGGATTTTTAAAAGGCTAGGGCTTTGAGATGTGAGAGCTCAAAGAGGGACATAGTAATGCAAAAGGTCTGAGAGGTAAGAGAGCACCAATATGTTTAAGGCCTTGTAGGTGAGCAACAGGATCTGGAAGTCTGCTCAAACATGACGAGGCAGCCAGTGATGACAACACTGGGGTGATGAGCGCATATTTCCCAGTTTTAGTTAAAACACGGGCAGCCACATTCAGAACCGTCTGCAAACTAAAACTTTTCCTTGGTAACCCAGAGAAAAGGCCGTTGCAGTAATCAATGCGCAAGGACACAAATGCATGGATAAAAGTCTCAGCATTATCAAAGGATAACATTTTATTTATGCAACGTTTCTAAGATGATAAAAGGCATTCTTGGTCACCTCCTTCCAATGAGGCTTAGAAGTGAGCACAGCGTCAAACCACACTCCCAAGTTCTCTATCTTATCCCTGCATTTTACCATGTAGTTATCAATCTTAAGCTTAAGATTTAGAAGTGTAGCCGTTTCTGATGTCCGATTAGCATTAAGTCTGTCTTCTCTGTGTTAAGAAGCAGAAAGTTATTAAATAACCAGCCCCTAATGGCTGATAGACCGGCGTCTGGTTTTGACAAGTCAACCTTGTCAACAGTAAAGGGTACGTATAGCTGCAGATCGTCAATATAGCGTACGCAAAAGGGGACCAAATGGAAGAAGACAGAGAGAAAATAGCAGGGGACCGAGCACAGACCCTTGAGGGACCCCATGCCTCACAGCACCAGACCCAGAGGTCTCATTTTTAAAGCTAACAGTCTGAGATCTGTCTCCGATCCGATAAGCTCTGAGCCATGAGAGTGTGTTACCAGTGACTCCAATAAAGTACAGCGCAGTTATTAGAAATTACGTAAAAGAGCCCAGCACATGTCTCCAGTCTACAGGCCGGTTGGACATTAACGACTTGGATCACTGCTCATTATGTTCAGGTCTCATTAGGTGCCAAACGCCAGTCCTGGAGGGTCCCACAGCTTTTAGACGTCTCTCTCTCTGTCTCTGAAAAACTTCATTGATTCAGGGACACGTCAAAAAGCTGCAGGACACCGGCCCTGGAGGAGTTACACTCCCCAGGCATAGCGGATCTAACTTCAAGGATTTTCTTTACCTCGGGAAAGCATTCAATTAGGATGTTTCTGAATCATCCAGATTTTTTCTTCATCCAGGTAAAAAAAGCAGGAAAGGAGTCATATCAAGATCACGTGGAGAACCATGACAAACGTTGTTTTTTCCTCCAACCTGACCTGCCAGATTGTTTTCTTCTTGCTCCCTGCCGTCTCCCTGTGACTAGGATTAGGCTTATATAGAGAATAAATGGACGCATGTCTCATTTCCCGATCTAAACATTCAAACTCTGGTATATTTGTATCGTATCCTGCAAAATCGCTGCTGCACCTTACCCGGAAACGTACTGCAAAACTGTTTACAATGCAACTGCCTACTTTTAAATCACTGCTGCACCTCGCTGCACAACTGTCTACTGGTAAATCACTGATGCACCTTACTGCATATTTGTTTATATTTGTTTTACATTGGTTATATTTCAACTGCCTACTGTTCACTGCTGCACTTTATCCGGAAATCTATTGAAACTTATCCTGTAAGTGACTGCGATTTATCACTGCACTTTTTATCCTGTACTGTAATTCACTGCAAGGTATCCTGTAGAGTTACTGCAATCTTTCTGAGCTGTGTGAAAACGAAATTTCGTTCTGTATGCACTCTGTGCATACAAAATGACAATAAAGAAAGTCTAAGTCTAAGTCTATATTTATCCCTTTATGAATGAACCCTGACATGTTTCTCTGTGTGAATCATTGTAGGAAGGATGGAGATCTGTGCTTGTCGTATAAATGACCCTTCACAGATCTATTTTTGAATAAATAGAAACTTCTTTGTTCAGATGTGGAATGGCTCATCCCTGTTTGGTGTTAATTAACTGAAGGGCAAAATGAACCGTCTCATGAAGCTGAGCTCTGGTGTTTTCATATCCCAGGGAGACAGTTGGCCTCCACAGGATCTTACAGCAGTGTGTGGGAGCTCTAATGGACTAATGACGTTCTTTTACAAATCCTCTGCTGTTGTGTTTTCATTTCATCAATTGGAAATGCTCATAAAGAGTATTTTGAATGACTCGTGTTAAAACCACTGATGGTTGGAATATTTCATGTTTATCTGCTCATCTAAATGCTGTCAGTGCTCAAATCTCTGGTCTGAAATGAATGGAAGTGTGACTGAATTGGCCCTTCAGTCAGAGAACATGAATTACCAACCCACTCATCACAGAGGACCTCGTTAGCACTTCAAAAGTTCTGCGGGAGGTCGGTTTAAATTGGAAATTTTGAAATAGATTAAAAACACCGGAACACTTTTCTTCATGTTCTTCATGTTCCCTGGATTTGTTCTCAGCTCATTTATAATGCTTGTAACAATTACTCCTTATAAAAAACAGCAAAATCGAATCAAATTCTGCAGGGTATTTTAATTTTTACACTTGCCTTTTTAAAAGTTAAATAGAATAATTTTATAACTCAAAACTTCAACAAATATCCAGGGGTCTCATTTATGAAACTTTGCATAGAATCTATACTAAAAGTGTACGTACAGCAAAAAATAATCAGATTTATAAAACCATGCACATGCACAACAGCAGCACTTTCCCTTTATAGATCCCAGCTACACCTGAACGTCTGGTACCAGGTTCCTCCTCCGGTTCTGCCCTTTACATGCCCACATTCAACCATAAATGGTCGATGCAAAGCTTCTCGTTAATGTGGATTTAAATCAGTCAGCTGATCCTTATTTCATGGTTACCAAAGGCAACCCCAGAGAAAAGAGCAAAGAAAGAGAGAATACTTCAGATAAAGGCGTTTATGAAATGTCTGAATCAGAGGTAAAAGCAAAGATGTTGTCCAGATTAAAAGAACTTGTTAAAAAGGGAACTTGATTGCTGTTTTAAACGTCGGGTGAGAGCCTCACGGAGCCGTGCTCCATGTGGAAACTCCTCTTGTCTTAGGAGGAGGCTGTGACCGGATCATCATTTTGAGGAGGCAGGAGGCCACGAGTAATCTGAAGGCCTCTAACATAGAAAGTACTCCTAGATCAATGTGAGCTTCTGTGCTTTCTGTGTCTCTGCTCTGTCTTCTCTAAGCCCCAGTGGGTCGAGGCAGATGAGCGTTCACACTGAGCCTGGTTCTGGTTCTGCTGGAGGTTTTCCTCCCTGTTAAAGGGGAGTTTTCCTCTCCACTTAAGATAGTTTGAAACTCAGTGTTGTATAGTAACGAAGTAAAAATACTTCACTACTGTACTTAATTATATTTTGGAGTACTTTATACTTTTCTCAACTATAAAATTTTTTGATTACTTTTACTTTTACTTCACTATGGCGCCGCGAACGGCTGCCACGGTGTGTTGGTGCGCTGTCTGCACCATCATCACCAAGTCAAATTCCTTGTATGTGCAAACCTACTTGGCGATTAAACTTGATTCTGATTCTATATTTCCGTACTTAAGTGCATACTTTTACTCCGATACATTTTTAAAGTTTGGTTTAGTTACTCGTTACAAAAAAAGTGTCGGTTTGGCTCAGCCAGACGTCGCCCGGAGCGCCTCCGTTTGAAGCGCTCGGTGTGTCATTTCAAAGTTGCTGTGCGCCAGCGGGGGCGGGGCCTGGCGCTCCACGGAGCCAATCACTAACGCGCCTGGCCTTTGATTGACAAGGTAGAGACCCCCTTTTAACTCCGCTCTCATTGGTTGTGCTGTCTTAAATCCCGCCTTCCCTCTTCCTGATTGGCTGTTTTCTATTACGTGTGTGTGTGTGCATGTGCGTACGTGCTTGGAGCACGAGATTTCAGTCTTGATTTTAACTGGGATACTAGACTACGAAACTAGTCCCAGTTAAGAAACTAAATATTATCTGCACTAAAATAGGTGAAAGCTGCTGAGTGCAGTTCTGAACAGAAGCAGCAGAGAGAGTTTTAAATTGTTGAACTTGAGAAAAGTAAGTAACCAACGTTAATATCTCAAAATAGCATTTAATTCTGAAGTATAACACATTTTATCAACAAAAACCTAATCTCCTCTATAAAACTAAATATTCTGTGCCAGGCAGGAGTTCTGAAGACTGCTGGAAAGATGGAAAAGCAAAGACTGTAGGTCATAAAAATTCAGATTCTTAGCCACAGCTGTCTGAAAAAGGTGAGAGTGTCACTTTTACCATTATTTCATTGTTATTGTTGCTTTCATTTATTTTCGACCATTTGATGCAGTTGCTACTCTTGTTTAGACCTTTGCGTAGTTATAATAGTATGATTAGGGTTCCACAAAATAATAGTGTTATTCATTTGACTATTTCTACTTCTAGAATTAGGATAAAGACAAATAAAACAAAGGAACACAATTTACATTGGTTTTATTTTTCATAGATTTCCACACTGTCCATTAATAAATTAGTATAAACCAGGGCCGGAGCTAGCAGATTCAGAGGGCAGAGAATTCCCAAAGTATCTAACATATTCTACCTCCTGCAATAGGGTAGTTCATTGTTATTGTTTTGATGCGGGTTTTTCGCGCATGCGCGCCGGATTGGTAGGCAAAAGGCGAACACAATGGCAGACGCAAACAGCGAAACTGACGAGTTCTCCACGTATTTTTCTTCTTTAGATCGCGTATTACAAGATCGTTTTAAGAGTAAGTTGATGGTTGATGGTATCAGGTTGCCAGATCCACACAGCAAAAGCCTGAAGGGACGGAGCCAGTCTGTGAAATGCTGGCCAAGTGTCCGTACCGCGACATACAGCTGCCTTATACTTCGGTAAAGTTAGAAAGATATTCACAGATTCGGCTTTTCCGGATCAATAACTCATCGGCGGATGATTTATTCTACAAAACAGACACCTCTCTGTAACCACAGCAAGGCAGACAGTGAGCTGCAACCATAGTTTCCTCAAAACGAGTCTCCCACCGCGCAGGGAGAATTACATTGGACCCAGGCCAGTACAGACAAGAGAGCATGGAAGCATGAAACCACTGGACCCGCCCGGTAGGTTAAAAAAAAATGTTCACTACAGATTATTTTGGTGTTTTTGTCTTGTTAAAATGGGTGGGGGTGTCGGCGACATTGCAGCGTAAACACAGAGCGGCTGCTGCTCCAGGCAGCCAGAGAAGCCGCTTCTGCTGGTAGAAGCGGTAGCGGTAGCAGAAGCGGCTGCTGTAGCAGCAGCAGAAGCGGCTTCTCCGGCCCCTGTAGCGATCGCCACCTCCCCTCCGCCGCTATTTAAGTAGAACAATGACTAGAGCAGAATTAAGTTGTATTTACCGGAGATGAAGTGTAGGCTGCAAATTCTATCGTAGTCTGATGTCTCCCCCAGTCCATTGGTAGTGTCTGCCTGCGCTCTTTTGAAAATATCCATTTCTTTCTTCGGTAAACGACAGAAACGTACATCCAACGATTTGGAATGCCTCTCTGTGCAACCGGGAGCACAACATGTCGTAGGCATTGTTTAGATTCCAAAAATAAACTAACTAAAAGTACGCTCTAAATCACCCGTTTTGTCATGTAGTAGACGAGAGCAGCTGTGCTTTTTGCCTACCCCGCGGACGCGGATGTAGCGCTGACATCACGCGTGACGTCACGCGTGAACTACCCTATGGAAGGGAAAAATTGTTATGTACTGGCTGATATACAGCAGGTCAAAAAAGGCCATATTTTGGCTGCAGTGCTTGCTTTTTTCTTATGAAGAAAAGATCATCTAGTGCACTAAATTCAATAGCTGGGTTGAAAATATCCAGTATAATTTGTGTGTGTGGTGTGTTGGCGGCAGGTGTAGAGGGGGGGCCCAAAAAGACTGTGTTGTCCCGGGCCCTAGCAAAGCTGTCAGCTGGCCGGCCTGCAGGTGTATCTATTAGCAGGTTTACCACTTCCTGTAGGTTAACTAAGCCTGGTTTATCACTTTACCATGTTCTTAGTATACACCACCTTTGCCTGCACTCGGTTGTGTGTTGGTTGCATAGCACTGACCTTGCTTGAAGAAGGAAAACTGAAAGCTTACAAAAAGGTTGTATTTTCTGTCTAAACTTGGTCTAAATTTCTCCTGTACTTGGTTGTTTATATTATTTTAAGTGAATTTGACTTTCAAAGTTG
Organism: Fundulus diaphanus; assembly: GCA_037039145.1. Lineage (NCBI taxonomy): Eukaryota > Metazoa > Chordata > Actinopteri > Cyprinodontiformes > Fundulidae > Fundulus > Fundulus diaphanus. The sequence goes on from CM073135.1 coordinate 52,355,669, forward strand.
ATCAAAATCTAAAAAATGTCATTCAAACTGCATGTGCTTTGTTTTACTTTTTACTTTTACTTTTCATTACATTACTTGAGTACATCTATTTTTACAGTAATTTTCATACTTAAGTACAAGACATTTCAGATACTTTAAGACTTTTACTCAAGTAACATTTCAGTCAGTGACTTGGACTTTTACCAAAGTCATATTTTGGAGAGGTACTTATACTTTTACTTGACTCCGCGATTTCAGTACTTTATACAACACTGTTGAAACTATGCTCTGACCAGCATGACAAGGGACTGCAGATAGAAAATAGCTTTAGCTAAATCTCTTGTAAAGTATCTTTTTATGCAAAGATTAGTGTGTTGACAGATTGTCCCTGTGAAACAAATAAACTAAACTAAATTAGATCTAACTAGTCAAATTACCGATTGCTCTTTAATTAACTAACCTGCTACTTATTCAGCCATAAGGCCAACCAACCAAAAAGGTATCTACCCAACTAAGTATCGTAGCAACTAAGCACCCAATAAAGCTGATATATTTATACATTCCTTTGATGGTCCTTTAGTGGTATTGCGGGGTAAGACGGAAACGTTGATCAGTGTTATGCTTGGTCCATATACAAGTTGTACTGACTTGCTCTGGCGACCGCTGGAGGGGGAGCAGCTGAAAAGACTCAAACTGGCCTCAATGACCTCAGAGTCTGGTGTTGAACTCAGTTCAGCATTTCCTCTTTATTTCCAATTTCTTCACTGTTGTCTGACATGTCTCATTTTTAGTTTTGACTCAATTCCCCACATCCTCCCCCACACACACTTTATATGGCCTTCCATTCATTTATGAAATGCATTGATGCCTAACCTTAACTATTAACAACTCTATAAATACGAGAATATTATTGAAAAGTTTATTTAATTGAGTAACTCATTTCACTCAGTGAAACACATCAAATAGATAAATTACACAGACTGATGTTTTCAAGCCTTTATTTTTGTTAATTAAAGGATAGAATAGAAATATCCTTTATTGTTCATGATTGGGGAAATTCAGGATTGTTTTCAATTTACAACTGATGAAAACACGGAATTCAAGATTAGAATATCACATCAGACCATTTTTTAATACAGAAATGTGGGTTTAATGAAAAGTACATTTGATACCTACTTAAAGGTTGTCAATTTGAAAAGGTCCTGTCAGTCTGATTTGGGAGGCAGATTATAATCTGTAGAGTCCTAACCCTAACCTTGACCCAACCTTAATTCATACCATGCGTCTAAACAACCGCTATCCCTAATAAGGGTCCGCTACAGTAGGCTTCAGTCCCCTTAGGCATGACGGTCATCAGAAGGTTGACTCAAGTGGTGGGCCTAAACATGTGCCATAAACCAACACACACACACACACACACACACAGTTTCTGTAACTGTTGATAACTGAGGACAGAAATGGTAAATCCCAGCTTCAGTGGGACAGATTCCTGTGTTTGGGTCCCTCTGCAACCAGAACACCAACATGTCTAGCTTGTGGGTTTTAGTCATGTTGGGATTTATTTGGCACTTTCCTTTTCGTGTAGTTTTTTTTCTTGCTCCGTTTGTCAGCTTCCTGGTTTCTATCTGCAGGTTGTTGCTTTCTGCCTCTCCTTCACATCTCTTTGTGACATAATGTGGTTTCACTCTGTTTATTTCAACATGACTGCATGGTTGAAGGATTATTGACAAGCAGTGAGCATCTTGGACAGGAAGAGACATGGTCTGAAGCCACATTGACCGACTCTTTATTAAGACAAGACTGAACGAGATCATGTTAAGATGCAGGTTTAAAACAACAGTTTCAACATAAACATGAAGGCATTTTCTACATGTTTCAGCAAAACCAGGAAAAATAGATATTTACAGTGTTTTTTTTCTATTAGAACATCCAAACAGATGAAAACAAATGAGAAATTATTCAGCAGGACACCTGAACCCAACATGCTGTCCTACAGTTCTGTTCTCCTCCCTCCGCCTCTCAGTTTCACACTAAAACCTCTGATTCACTTACGGTTTAACCCTCAGCTAAGACAACCCACGTCTGCCGTCGTCTTATTAAAAACAAACCATTAAAACTTGAATTAGGATGCGAATACATCAGACAGGGTGGATGTGAACAGCTCTAAGTTTTAGGGACCGCTAACAGGTAGGTTACAGTGCAGTGGAAAGGGCAACGTAATGTTTGGTCTTACACCTTGTGGTGATAATGAAACATGAAGCTGCATTGAATCCTACAAGAACAGGCCTCCACGTTTATATTTAAACAGACGATTCTGGGACAAACTGAAGCAGAAGAGCCACGACGCATCACTCAAGCAGGAAGCTCAGACAGATAGACAGCAGACAGAACAGCAAACCTCAGACACTGACGATCTCTACACTAGGACACGCGTCACGCTCAGAAACAGCTCAAACGTTCTTTAGAAGCAAGAATAAACAGAAAACTTCAATTTTCTCCAGATTTTACATAAATTTGTGTCCGTCTCAAGACACGGGAGGCTCATGTTAGTTGGTTAACATTTCTTGAGGTTGTGAGTCTGGCTCCTGCAGATCCGTCTCTCCTTGTTCTTGTGGTTCTTCTGGTCCCGTCAGATCTAAGCTTTGCTGGTCGACGGAGAGCTTAGAAGATGGTGCTCCAGCGTTTTGGGGGTGGACGGGACTTGGTTTCTCCCTGGACAGAACAAGAGAGGAAGATGAAAAGCGCTGAACTGTTTCATTCCTGGCAATGAGGGCAGATTTCAGGTAGAAACTGCACCCAGAGCTCATCAAAGAGGTGATTGTCCAAAGCTTCAGAGTTCAGCAAGATGCTCCAAGACAACCAGATGTGAGAAGCTGTTTGCAGACAAATGATTTATGGGCATTTGCTTTAACAGTCATGGGGAAAAGAAAGTCGTCTATCTTTAGGGTGTAAAGTTTTAGGTTCAGGAGGTCAGGACAAAAGAAATATGATTTGATCTTGACACGGCTCAATTAGCTAAAAAAAGAAAAGTCCAACTGCTTTTCGAACCATTTTTAACACTAATGTCTATCAACAGCTGTAGCATTTTAATCCCACTGAGGTTTGGGCTTTGACTAGGCCATTGCAGCTGCTTGATTCTTTGTTTTGGATCATTCTTCTTTTGATGACCCAGTTTAGACCAAATTTCAGGAGTTGGACAGACAGGCTCATATTGGATTCTGGTACTTTGGTCCACAGAGGACCTAATGGTCCACTCAGAGACCAAGAGATGTCCAGGTCCATGTCTGGCTGCAGAATAAGACAGAATTATCCTGAAGCATCTGGCAGCAGACAAGTTTTTAGGCCCCGCCCCCTCACTCTTTTACAAAGTTATGAATTAATTTAATCATTTGCTCCCATGCCTGAACCCATAAACCTAACATTAACCTCTAACATTAACTGTTACGCCTAACTGCAACTTTAAACATAAAGACGTTTAAAACTCGTCAAATTCAATGCAGTATTTGTTATTATTCTTTGTCCAGGGAGTCAAACCCCAATCCTTGAGATCTGATGTTCTGCAGCCTGTAGACGCCTTCCTGCTCCAACTCACAGGAGTCAAATCCCAGAATGGCTTCAGGAGTCCTGCAATGAACTAATTTTTTAGGTTTAATTATCTTTATCTGTCATTGCAACATATATTCCAGGGTCTTGCTCAGGGACCCAGCATGGCAGTCTGTGGGATTGGAACCCAAAACCTTGCAGCCTCTCCAGGACTAACCTCTAACCTCTAGACCCCCACCTGGGTTCTCTGTGGCCTGGAACATTAGACCCATGATGTGTTGGTGCCTCCTCCGTGGTGCTGTCCATCATGGTCCAGAGGACGTTGTCCCTGAAGTCCAGACTGGTTCAGGGTCATGACCTTTGACCTCTAACCTGCTAACTGTTGCCTGCAGAGTCTGAGGTGGAGCTCCTGGGTTTCTGGTCATTTCTCTGGCCTTGGGTTGAACCTGCTGGATGTCATCCTGGAAGCTGCTGAGATGTTCTCTACCCTGGAGTTGTGCTAACACACACTCCTGTATTCTCCAGAGCAGCAAACTCCTCTTTAATAGACGTTCTCACACCAACGATGATCAGATAAGCTGGGCATCTCTTCCTGGATAAAACTTTCTTTCTAAAATACTTTCTAAAATAACAGTTTTTTTAACTTCAGGTTGGATTTAAAGACCTTTAGGACCTGAAGAACAGATCAGTTTTATTATAAACACGGTAAACCTTAGAAATGAAACAGGTGTGTACTTTCTTTTTCTCATGGCTGTACGTGACACTTCAGCGTAACAAAATGATACTCTTGCTTCCAAGCATGTTAGGTTATTATGATGTATTATGATTTAAAAGCATGTTGATGACTTTAGATGACTGAGCAATCCTTGATCTGCGGTGGAGAATCATGCTGGATGTGGAACTACTCACTGATCTCAGGGGAGAACGTCACTGTTGCGTTTGAGTAAAGACAGACAGGAAACCGGGTTTATGCCGCCCCGTCGTACAGAGAGAAACCAGGATATTCAGAGCATTAAAGGAGGCAAAGATGCAGCGAGCTCACCAGGTTGAAGATCCTGGACAGCGTGCTCTGTTCCCTGCGTCTCCTGACCGGCGACTTCGTGCTCTCAGTGCGCGACGCAGAGGCCTAGAAAAAGACGTTCTGTGAGCACAGATAAGGAGCTGAAAGCAGAACCTGATTTGTTGCCTCTAACCCGGGATCTGGTGCTTAATTTATTTTAGATTGACCGACCTTGAAGCTCACTGGATGGGTCTCATTTTACCTCTAGGAACCAAGAACATGTTTGTGGATTTTAAAACAAAAAGAATCAGTAAAGAAAAAAACGTTTTACTAGACTCTTTCTCCACATGCAAAGGGGCTGCTGTCATACTTTTAAAAACAGCATTTATATCAAACACTAGGAATTCATGTCAATTTAAGTTTGGGATAAAAACTGAAACTGCTCCACTATCTGGTCTGAAAGCCAAACTCAGGTCTTGGGTAACATACTAACTACTCATTACCACCATGCAGAACCCCATTTTAGTGCAACCCTTTATTTTAGGACCCAAACTGCAAAAAGGGAACTAAAAATAAGTAAAGTTTTCTTGAAATTAGTGTATTTTTCCCTTGATTTGAGCAGGTAAGTTTAAACGATCTGCCAATAGAACAAGTTTGCTGCGGCTAAATGGGAACAACTGATCTCCATTTCATTTCAAGAGCAATATATCTAAATATATTATTTTAGAGGTAGAAATACTCATTCCATTGGCAGATGATCTTATTTACCTGCTCAAATCAAGAAAACTTTACTTACTTTTAGTTCCCTTTTTGCAGTGCATCGCAGATACTAGCAGATGGCAGAGCTAAAACTTTGTAAGATTTGATGTCATTTCCTTTTGTTGAAGTAAAATCATTTCTAGCTAATTTTACATATTTATACACAATATAACAGAAATGTTTTCTGGTTTGACCGTTTTTCTTCCATACTTCTGTTTTACGCTGATATGCGGAAATTTTAACCCTAAAAACCAACAGACATCGGTGCGTCGGTGACGCATGGGACCCATATATAGGCCTTATTTCCACTTCAGCCCATTGGACCTTTGCTGCGTGTCTTCTCTCCCTGTCAGCCTACTTTAATTAAAGCCTGCTACTACCACAAAAATATAATAAATAAACTAACATAAGTTACAGCAGCTGTTGCGCCTCCATTTTCTTCTTTTGATTGCACAGCAGCAAGTTTTGCTATAGCCTCTACGTTTTCAGACTCCTTATTCAGGCTTTAATCAGAAAGAAATGGGTCTTTTTGCCACTTGGTGAGCAGAACTTTCTGGCTATATTCAGTCCATTACACCCTGTAGAAAATAACAGCCGCTGCTTGCTGGCAGAGGCAGCATTTCCCCTGTGGACGGTAAAGGGAATTTATGTGTTTAATATCTTCTGAAAACTCTTCCTTCGTGTTACACTAAAAGAAAAATGTTTGGAGTCTCTGCAGCGTCGGCCATTGCTTAAGCTCTTACGTGACGGAATATCAGAAGTGAGACCTTGAAGAGGGAAAACATGGACATTTGTCAGGTGGAGAGTGACTCAGCAGCCTTAAGGCGGGAAAGAAAAAGGAAGACATGGATGAGACGAGGTCCACAGACTGATACCGAGGACCGGAACGGGGGATTGCTGGGAAATAACAGAGAAATGACTGGCTGCAGTTGCTGCAAAGATGAGACGATACAAAAGGAGGTTGGTGAGTCATTTCATGGCACAAAGGAGGTGGAGGAGTTACACAGAACAAGAGGTGTGAAAGTGGAGAGGATGAGGAGGAGGAGGAAGGAGAAGTAGGCCAAGAGGTCCTGTAAGAGAAGGCGTTTACCGGGTCATAAATAGCTGAGCGGTTTCAAAGTCATCCAGAAGCAGTGAGTCGCTCTGGATTGAAGCAAACAGGGAGGATAAAAGATTGTTTTTAAACCGAATAAACTCTCAATCTGTTAAAACGATCAGTGTGTGAGTGGAGGGGAGTTTTCAGTCTGTGTCTGCTGAGCGAGCCTCGACACCCCCAGGCTGAGGGTGGGACAGGATGCTTCTCCCCAAGGAGGGAGGAGGTGGGACTAAAAGCAGAAACCGGGACGGGTGCAGAGGTTAGGAAGCCGAGGCGTTCTCCACAGACACGTTTAATGAAGGGTCACCGCACATGCTCAGTTCGACCGTGGGACGTACCAGACCCAAGACTTCTCTCCACTGCACATGAAAGAGAAACAGACAGCGACACGGTGAGATGAGACACAGAACGGATCAGAGCAGAACCACCAGGTGGATTCAGCCGTCAATCATCTACATCTGAACGGACCAAAGGTTTGGAACCACAAGCTTATTAGAAACCATTTAACATGACAGGCTGAATATCGCCGCCGTTTGGACCTAAATCCTACAGAAACCCATTTGAACCAGTTTTACAGGACAGAATAAACGTCCACGCACTAAAGAAGGTCAGCACTCATGAGGAACAGCCCAGTTTGGAGAGGATATGGTCCAAACGCAGACCAGTGATGGGTACGAGAACGAGACATTAAGGCCAAGACATAATCTGCAAGAACAGAGAGTTCTCTGTCCCACAGCTGCAAGAACAAAAACACATCAGTCGGTTCTTGCAGCTTGTTTTTAACTCTTATTTTTAGCAGAGGTGTAAACTAAGTACAAATACTTTGTTACCTTACTTAAGTAGAAACTTTGGTTATTTATACTTTATTGGAGTAATTATTTTTTAACCTACTTTTTACTTCTACTCCTCACATTTTCATGTGATTATCTTTACTTTCTACTGCTTAGATTATGAAAATAGTCTCATTACTTCTATTTTATTTTAACATGTTTTCGTTCTGGCTTGTCAGAAATTACAAAAACAAAATGAAAAATAATATTCAGATAAACGGCACTACCTGAACAGAGGGATTTTGTTTGTGGTTGTAGGCAGTTCTGCACCAAACGCCCCAACAAAAACTTAAGAAGAATAAAACGTAGAAGCAGAACATGGCATTTTAGGATTATTAGTTTCCTTTTTTAAATTTTTTAATTAACTGCTTTGATTAATCATTCATTTTGACAACACTGTCTGCTGTATACAGACAACCTTACGAGGGTAATTGTTATAAGAGGGTAATCAACTCATGTTCATGTCCAGTTGTGTTATCTTACATCTGTTTCCCTCATCAATTCCTGTAGCTACGCTTGGACGCTCATTTATTACAATAATAAGTAAAGATTACTGATATGTCTCAGAAGTTTGACTTATTGCAACAAAACTTATAAGCAACCAGACATCATATTTTCTGCCATGTGGTGCAGGAGTCTAAACATTTGTTCTTAGTGGCATTTCTTTTCTTAAATTACTTGTACTTTAATACTTTAAGTGGTTTTGAAGCTGGTACTTTATACTTTTACTTGAGTGATAGATGTGAATACTTTTGACACCTCTGCCTGATAACACCATCATTCCCTCTGTACCAAATTACATCCAGGTTGGACCGCTCCTTCTGGTTGCTGAACTGGTTCTGTCAGTGAGTGGAGGTGTAGCGGTGTTCCCTTTAGCTGGAAGGTTGCTGGTTCAATCACCAACCGCACTGATCAGCGTGTCATGCAGCGGTAATGTGAATGATACTAATAAATGGAGCTGATATTGTTGATGGTGGTAGGAGTGGGTCAGACCAAGCAACAGCGCCAGTACCCAAAGGCTGCCGGGAGCATCATTAAGGCCCAAAGGTTCTGGATGGTGACACGCGGAGGCTGCCGATTAAACATCTGCACCGTCCAGAGAGGACTACCATCTCCAATTGGAGACTTCAACTGGAACTTCATCACCGCCGTCTCTTCATTTAGTAAAGATGGGAATTCAGTTATTATTGTTTAAAATTCCATCCACAGACCACCTATAAAAATTGTGGATCATCTCGACCGATGATGACGGACACAGTAGAACCATCAACAATTGAGCAAAAATCTCGGTTCTACCACTGGGAGCAGCAGGAACCTCCATCCTTGTAACTCCTTCTCCTTGTCCTCCTCCTCAAAGGCTGGTCTGTGGATCCTTCTGTCCGGCAGAAATTCTGCCTCTATGCAAGCTTTGTCAACAGACAATGAGCCTAATTGTGATCTATCTTCACAGGTTGACCTTATAAAGCTGCTTTGGGGTGTTTTTTAAAAAGTTCAGAACAAGATTAAAGCTACAGGTGGCTGAAATAAGCTCTGTTTGGAAGGTGGCTGACCTCTGCCATAGAGACAGCAACTTTCTCCACCCCAGCCTATCAACATTCCCTTATTTCTAAACAAAAAAGCTTTAAGACCAGCTGTGCTTCCAGATTAGGAACCTGCCACCATGTCCAGCCCAACTGGAGATGTGCACGAGAAAAACCACAGGACGACCTGGCCTGAAAGGGACCGTGCCTCAATTGTAGCAGCAGCGGTGCGCATTAAATGTCAGGTCAAAGATGAACAACATAGAAGTAACTTCAAAGTACAACCAAAGTTACATGATGACTGAAAACTTCTGCTCTGAAAAGTTTTGAATGGGTTTTATACACAACAAAGACAAGAGCCACAGATGTTCTCCGACATTCATGAGAGCCGATTGATGGTTGGAGACCTTTCCCTTTGGCTGAAGACGGTGCTATGTTCTCCATGCTGCAGATCTGGAAGACATCCTTCAGTGTGAAAGCTATCAGGATGGCACCTGCCATTTTGTGATTGCCAAAAAGGTTCATCTTCTTATTTTCCAGGTCCAGAGATGCTCCAATGTGTCTGTACCAACGCCCAGCAATCGGTCATCGTGGCTGCAGCGCATCGCAGAGCCTCGCCCTGGGATGGTTGTCTCAGCCTGCAGCAAGTTGCAGCAGAACCAAAGGTGACACCGTTACACAGCCGCTGCTTCAAACCCCTTTAACTGAGCCAAACAACTGCATGTATGCTCATGGATTTGCTGCCGCCGCCGTGCTGCACCCAGGACCAAAAGATCCACGGTGAGCCATTTCATGCAGACTCAACCCCTCTGCAAAGGCCTCTTATTTGCAGCCTGCAGGGACCATCCAGCTCTGGCAAATTCATCCACATCAGGCTTTTCCACTGTGAAAGCTGTATCAGCTGGAAAAGATGCTAATCTGATGTGCTTCTCTGTCTGATCAACCTGCTTCTGGTGCTGCTGCTTGCTCTTTAAGACTCCGTTGGATGAGATCACACTCCACTGAAAAACGTAAATGTGGCTTTTAAAAAACAAATCTGCCCTGAAACAAAGCAAATGTCTATTTAAAGGAGTTTCATAGGATTGACATCTGCTGATTTTACGCCTCAGGGTTATAAACAGATGCTCTTTGTGGTTCATGGAGCTTCAAGGAGTTAAATAAATCAGACGTGTTTATCGCGCACTGTATTAATCTTTACGACGTGCTGTGAACAAGTCGAGTTATAGTTTGGATTTCTGGGGAACTTGGCATCATTTTTTTAACCCTGCCACCAGGTGGCACTATTAACAAGTCATAACCAGAAATCTGTCATGGAAGCAGATGTGGATCATGGATTTTCACCCAGAAAGTAAAAAATAAAAAATAGGCTTTTGAAACATTTTAGGACCTTTTCTCCTAAATTCATCCTGCAGCCGCACCTCTGGATAATCAACTGTCTGAATGTGGGAAAACAAAAAGTGGGACTCACCGTGGATTTAGGAGGAGGGGAGGAAACCTGCAGGAGAAACACCAAAGTGACAACAACAACAACAGAGTGACTGATTGAACAGAGAAAAGGCAGCAACAAGCTTTGATCTGGGCCGCTGATGGATATTTCCTGCAGTTTTGCTTTTTATTTATAGACATGCAAGTGAAGGAATCATGCAGCTTTGCCATCAGTGTGGGAAGAGCAAGAAAAATTATACATTCTGCTGTTTTAAAGGAAATATGATCCAAGGAGCTTACAGAAAAAAATGCAGGGAATTTGGAATCTATTTCAAATGTGACCAGGAGTTAAGACGTTAGGATGCAGATTAAAGAAGATGCAACTTTAATGTAAAAGCAGAGAAGTTTAATGTGGAAAATGTGATTTATAACGAGACTCACAAGGTTCCTGAAGAAATGCACCACCGCGTTTTCATTGGTCCGACGGCGAGCGGAGGGTTGCTGGGGTGAGGTAGCCTGGTGACCCCTGAAGGAGCCCTGAACAGGTGGAAATATTTACATAAAAACTGAAGTAATTTCACGATGGAGCAAATCAGAGTGACCTCACAGAGGTCAGGTCTCACTATAATAGATAAAAACAGAGTTTGACAGTTAAAATGGAGCAATTAAAGCCCTGTAAGAAGCGCTCTGCCAGGCAAGGCAAGTTTATTTCTGAAGTACTTTTCAGTAACAAGACGATTCAGGGTGAGGGAGAGATAACTGGGTTATCTTATTAAAAATGGTCATTTTAGGTCCTAAAAAATAAGCACAGTGTTCAGTCTGCATTCTGACACTAAATAATGAAGATGTGATTTAAAAATGTACTTTGTCTTTAGGCTCGGCAGAAAAACGCAGATCTTAGTGTTTCATATTTATAATGTAAAATGATGAATGAAAGATTTTCGCCCCAAACTGCTTCCAGCTTAACATCCCAGCAGAGGTGGGTCAAGCAGCACTACTTCAACATATTTATACTCAAGTAAAAGTAAAAGGTAGTCAGCAAAGAAATTACTCAAGAGTAAAAAAGTATTCAGGAAGAAGGATACTCAAGTACTGAGTAACTAATCATAACAGCTGATGATTTAATATTTAAAAATTATGTAATCAGACAGACAAAAATATAAGATTATGTGCAAATTCTGGTATTTTAAAGACAAAAATGAAAAATATACAAAGAATATTATAATTGCAAAACAAAATTCATGCAGAAGAAGCACTTCTAAATTGTCATTATTAAACATTAAACTTGAAAGCGATACTTATAGCAGTTAATGTATATACAGCATGTTAGAACAGTGCAAAGTTCTTCCAGTAACAATATCTACTGTTTACTGTTCATCTGACCTCCAAACTGCTCAATAATCTCAGCAGATAGAAAATAACATTAAAATAACAAAGATTGTATAAATAAGAATTCTCACTTTAACATAAACTCCAGGTTTTTGTCTCTCTGGTGCATTTTTGGTTAAAACTAATTTGTTCTTTATTCATAAAGTTACTCACAGCAGGTAGAGTAGCCAGAGATTTTACTCTAGTAAGAGCAGCGATATTTGAGTAATAATATGACTTAAGTAAAAGTAAAAAGTACAGTGTAGTAAAACTAGTCCTAAAAGTACATTTTATTCAAAAAGTTATTCAAATATTTCTAACTGAATAAATGTAACTAGTTACTACGCGCCTCTGCATCCCAGCCACAGTGATGGATCTCTCAACAACATTTTAACATTTCAATATATTTCATATATATATTGCAACATGTTGTAAGACTCTAAATGTAAATGTAATAAGAAAAAGACAAAATATATCTTGAAGAACATGGTCAGAATTATTAAGCCAAGCAATCCCAGGGAAGCTGGAGTTGTTTCCAGCTGGGTTTAAAAATTCAGTCGATGGTAGAAAATAAAAGCCGCTATAATTAATGGTGCACCAGTGCAAACCAATATCAGGTGTCACCATCTTAGAAGCAAAACGACGTTTTGGAATTCCTTTGGTTTCAATCTTCATAAATTCTCCAGGCTTTCTTGCTCTCGGGAATATCATAGAAGATTCCCATAAATCCCGAGACTATGACACGGTTCTGTAGATGAACTGTCAGCTCGTCTTACGGAGACCATCTCAACCTGAACAACCAGAGGGCTACAGAGCTACAGCGGCATGGTTCTCCAGCTCAGAGTCAAAGTTTAGTAGAAATCTTCAGATTTCAGATGCTCACCTTGCTCCTCTTCTTCTTCTCTCCTCCAAAGAATTTGCTAAGCTGATCCATCAGACCGGGACTCTTCTTCTTCTTGCCGTGGCTGCTCTGCCCTGAGGTGCTCGCTGTAGCCATTATATCTGCTGCTGAGGGTTCTTGTTCTGATCCACAGCCCACACTGCCAACACCCAGCTCCGCTACTCCCTCAGGGTGTGTTCAGCCCGTCTGACGCTCAGAGGGGGGGCGGCGTCGATGAACGTGTCGTCTCCTCAGGACACGAGGTGGGTCAGGTCGGAGAGGGAGGAGATATCTGTGGTGGTGAAGACCTTGCTTCTGGCTCTGCTCCAGGCATTCTTTGGAGCTTCAGAAGCTGTGTCTGTCACTGCCGCCTTTCACAAGGGCCCGGCCATTGTTCCTCACCCCATCTGTCTCACCCCGGCCGCAGAGGACAACAAGGGTTATCTCTGAGCCTGAACTCACGGCCCGATGCAAAGCAGCACTGAGCACTGAAAGGCCATTGTTGGACCACCCTCGTATGTCAAGTTAATGCGCCGCGGCTAAATTAGATGGAAAGCCACCCCGATGAAGACATGGACCGAAAGACCTCTGGGTAAAAGATGCAAGAACCTGTGAGAACGGGCCAAGTGTCTGCAGCAGCAACAGCATCCACTTTGGTGACTTTGCATGTTTCTGCTTTAGACCCAAACCCATTTCCAAGTGTTTGGTTGCTGATTATGTTTCATCAAAGGTAGTGGTGGAAATATTCCAGTTCAAACGGGACCTCCTACATGACACTTATGTTACCCAGCATGCAACACTCTTTGGAGGATGTAGGTGTATTTTCCCTCAACCTGGAAACACTAATGGATTAATTTCATAAAGGTTTAGCTGAAGTTGGCCCCATGCAGCAGTGATGCTGCGTTTAGACCACATGCAATTTGAGCATGAAGGCTGCCTGGTTTACATACAAAGTCTAGGGTGGATGCGAGTCCAGGAGCGCCGTCAGGTCATACGCCGTGTTTCATGCGTCGGCACCGTCCGAAGTGGTACACGCTAGAGTTGCGAAATCTGAACTTTCGCAGCAGGATTGTCTCCGACGGGAGGGAAGGACCATGAAAAGCCGAGAAGTTGACAACGGAGAACAAACTCATCGTCGCTGTTTGTGCCCATCCTTCTACTTCTGATCAGTCGAGCTATCACTACTGAGACAGTAAAGAACCTTGTCTGGAGGAGGATTAGCAAGGAAGTTGGGATTTCAGTTACAGTTACCTTTTACCGCAGTAAAAGTCTCCTCACATTTGAGGAAAAGAAAAGGCTAGCTCCTCCCAACACACATCAAACGAGTCTGTCCACACTTTGCTGACGCTCTGCACAAGCGTCCATGTTGCGCCATTTTGAAGCTCAAATTATTTTCAGTCTGAATGTATTTAACCCCATGCTGCTTATTGACCCATAGTACGATTAGCTTCATGCTATGATTAGCATCATGCTGCATTTAGCCCTGTACTACGATTAGCTTTATGCTGTATTTAGCTTAATGCTACGATTAGCATCATGCTATGATTAGCTTCATGCTACGATTAGCTTCATGCTACAATAGGGGGTTTTCACTGACGTCACTGGCCAACTTCCGGTCCGCCATATTGGGTGGTACACTTCCTTATCTCTAGTTGTCCTACACGTATTTTCGTATCGAGAATGGATAAGTACGCCAGCACGCTAGAGCGACCAGATAAGGACGTATATCTGAGGAAATGTTCCGTGATCGACCATATGGACCCCTATGCCCTCCACGGTGCCTTGTTTAGCCGTAATCCTGATGATTGGCCAAATGTAGAGCACGGCGACATCGTGCATTACCTGGTGTTCAGTGAAAACCCTCTGCACACTCTCGAGGAAATGAGAGCTTACAAGGGTCTAGAGGCTCACAACCAGTTCACATCTGGTTGGGTACGAGATGTCGAAGTTATGTACATCAAGGAAATCGCCATCATACGTGGACGGGTGAGTTTTAATAAGATGGTAAAAATGTAAACAATCCGACGCAAATGCGGCGCATGCTTCTGCGGTGGCTGACTGCCGGCGGTGCGCGAAGGCGCTTGGCTGCAGGGCCGCTCGACGCCGCTCGCGGCTTTAATTATTCAATCAGAACAATGACCAGTGCAAAATTAAGTTGTATTTACCGTATTTACGCCGGCAAAAGCCTACCGGCGTAACCCGGAAGTAGCGCGGACGTCACTGTCCATATCGGACGTCTTCGGCTACCTTGTTTGCGGTGTGAGCGCCTATACTTCAGAACAGTTCTGAAGCTACAAGTCCTTGGAGTCTCATGTGCAGTTTACGAATGGATGGGTTCAGGAGCTGCAGATCATAAAGCCAGCAAACAGTGGGAACACAGTAACTCGTTCAAAGGTAAGCTGCGCTCAGACGGGCTCTGGCACATGCTAACCGTTAGTGCTAACAACCACTCACGCATGTAATGTACTTTTAACTAACTGCTATGTGTTTCAAACGTTTAGAACACACTCTCATTGACATCGGGATACTGTGGAAAGTTATGTTCGGTCGTCTTACAGCCGCGATCCAAGCGAGCCGACGACTCTTTGTTATCTATAACAGTTGTTCTCCATGGTTGCGCCTCCAGGCAGGAAAGCGGTGGAAAATTAACCCGTTTCTATGTTTTTCCCATGGCGATCATGTGTTGCGTTGTTACAGCCCACAATACAGCAACGGTTTACATGTTTTACATACTTAACAGTTAATTACCTGTGAAAAAGTGAGCACCGCAGACTCTGGCGTATTCCAGCTTAACACCGTCCAAATCGGACCTGGATATCCGTGTCAGCCATAGGTGACGGCGTTGTTCAGAGAGCTGTTTTGTTTTTTCACACTGATTCACTATCACGGCTGGTAGGCGATAGAAAGAGCGTTGATCTCCACCTCCACGGGCCGTGCAACCAACCATTAAACACGTTTTCACCATTGTTCACTTCCAATACTGCCTAAGGCGTAATACAATGCGGGTCAACGGTGCGAAACGACTACCACCCAATATGGCGGACGCGCAGAGTAGTCACGTGAGCGTGACGTCAGCTGAAAACCCCCTATTAGCTTCATGCTGCTTTTAGCCAGGTCTTTGGGTTGTGTTTTTCTTTTGTCTTTGTATTTGGATTATTTCTTTACTGTTCGGTTTCCTGGGTCATGCTGTTTTTAGTTATTTCCTTATGCTCTTGGCTCCGACGGTGTGTCACCATCCTGCCTGAAAATCAGCTGTTCCCCATTTTAACACAGATTTTCAACAGATCACTGGAGCTGTGGGAAGTTCCCTCTGTTTCCAATGCTCTATAATCATCCTGGTCCCCAGAAAACCCTCCATCTCCAGACCAAATAACTATAAACCTGTTGCCCCTACATCTGTAGCGATGAAGTGCTTTGAAAAACTGGTGTTGGCTCACCAGGAGGACATTACAGGACCTGTTTTGGACCCCCTGCAGTTTGCCTACAGGACTAATAGGTCAGTGGATGATGTAGTCAACTTGAGGCCTTCAACACCCCAATGTTCCAGGGACATATGCAAGGATCCTGTTCGTAGACTTCAGGTCAGTGTTTAACAATCATCCTGGACATCCTCAGCACCGAACTCACTGTGCCAGCCTCCACCTGTCAATGGATCACAAAAAAAATCATCCTGGAAGGTGATGAGTTGGCTTGCAGACGGGAGGTTGATCAGCTGGCTCTCTGGTGCAGCCAGAACAACCTGGAGTTAACCACGCTCAGAAGTGGAGGTCATAGAAAACTTCAGGAGGACCCCACCCCTCCGCCCACACTCTGCCTCCATCACACTCAACAGCTCAGTGTCTGCTGTGGAAACCTTCAGGTTTCTGAGATCCACTACATCCCAGGACTTAAAGTGGATACCCAGCACTGTCACCATCATCAAGAAGGCCCTGCTCAGGAAGCTCAACCTGCCCGAGGAGCTGCTTGTCCACTTCTACACAGTTAAGATTGGTCAAAAAGTTCCTTCTCTAAGGAAACCCAGCAGGTTGCATCCAGTCATGGATTTGCAGCTTTCACTCCTAACGAAAGGCATTGAGTCGTTGACTCTGCATCAATCCCTCATACTGGGCATGCATGAAGCGACGGTGGAGAGGAAAATTCCCCTTAAAAAAGTAAGAAATCTCCAACAGAATAAGAAACAGGCTCGGCCACGATTCACTGGGAGTTTGAGAAGACAGAGAAGAGACACAAAAGAGCTCAGGGGCACTGATCCAGGAATCCTTTCTATGTTAGAGAAAAGTAAAATGACTGGATGTAGTCTGCTACCTTAGATAAAAAACTTTTTGACCAATCTGTCTGTATAATTTGATTGATTTGACCTTGTAAAAAGCATTGAGATGACATGTTCATGTTGTGAAATGGTGCTATATAAATAATTTTGAATTGAATCCATCCATCCATCCATCCATCCATCCATTTTCTGACCCGCTTAATCCCTCATGGGGTCGCGGGGGTGCTGGTGCCTATCTCCAGCGTTCACTGGGTGAGAGATGGGGTTCACCTGGACAGGTCGCCAGTCTGTCGCAGGGCAACACAGAGACAAACAAGACAAACAACCATTCATGCACACACGCACACCTAAGGACAATTTAGAGAGACCAATTAACCTAACAGTCATGTTTTTGGACTGTGGGAGGAAGCCGGAGTGCCCAGAGAGAACCCACGCATGCACAGGGAGAACATGCATTTTGAATTCAATTAAAAGGGTAATTGTAGTAGTTATGCCTAGGACATACATCTATAGGAGAACACAACGTTGTTGGCAGCAGTAGATCTGCTAGATGAAGTTGAAAAAAATAGCAAATAATACAGAATTGCAGAGTAGCATGAAAATGCTTCAACCGAGTAAGAGCCTGACTGATTTCTGTTTCTAAATCTGGAGGAGTTATAGTCATGGTCTTTGTCTTTTTGATGTATAAAACAAGGTCATTGCTAGAAAGCCAATCACCAGATGGCTAAGAGATGAACAGGGGACTAAGGTGGACAGCCTACTATACTGATTTTAAAATTAGAAGAAGAATTTAAAATTCTTCTTCTAACGTATAAAGCCCTTAATAATCAAGCTCCATCATATATCAGAGCTCTGATTACCCCGTATGTTCCTAACAGAGCACTTCGCTCTCAGACTGCAGGTCTGCTGGTGGTTCCTAGAGTCTCTAAAAGTAGAATGGGAGGCAGATCCTTTAGCTATCAGGCTCCTCTCCTGTGGAACCAACTCCCAGTTTTGGTCCGTGAGGCAGACACCCCGTCTACTTTTAAGACTAATCTTAAAACTTTCCTTTGTGACAAAGCTTATAGTCAGAGTGGCTCATGTTACCCTGAGCTACCTTTATAGTTATGCTGCTATAGGCTTAGGCTACTGGAGGACATCAGGGTCTATTACTCTCACTCTGCTGAGTTCTACTGTTCTCCAGTTTTGCATTACATTGAAATGACTGCTGTCATTTCTGCTTTAACTTTCTGTTCTCTCTCTTTTTTCTTCATAGTAGGTACACCTGGTCTGGCGTTCTGTTAGCTGTGACATCATCCAGAGAAGACAGATCACCACTATTACCATCTAATGTAGAACAGATTACTGGATCAATGTGTGCTTCTGTGCTTGTTTGTCTCTCTTGTGTCTCTGCTCTGTCTTCTGTAACCCCCAGTGGGTCGAGGCAGATGACCGTTCATACTGAGCCTGGTTCTGCCGGAGGTTTTTCTTCCCGTTAATGGGGAGATTTTCTTTCCGCTGTCGCTCCATGCTTGCTCAGTATGAGGGATTGCTGCAAAGCCATGGACAATGCAGACGACTCTCCCTGTGGCTCTACGCTTCTCCAGGAGTGAATGCTGCTTGTTGTGACTTTGATGCAATCAACTGGTTCCCTTATATAGGACATTTTTGACCAATCTGTATAATATGATTGAATCTGACTTTGTAAAGTGCCTCGAGATGACATGTTTCATGAATTGGCGCTATATAAATAAAATTAAATTGAATTGATGCGGCTGTAAAGACATACAGCTCAATCTCATCTGCATAAAAGTGATATTGAGATGTTTATTTCCATAATCATGCAGCAACACCATATATTTACAATATTTTAGTATTCTTCTGTGTCAGTTTGCAACATGGGACCTTGTGACCCACCCAGAAGAACATCACAGGTCATTTCCTGAAGATGCACAGAACCTTGAAGACCCACCCAATGCTGGATGGACCGGCTCTGATCTCCACAGAACAGAGACGTGTTGGTTGAAAATGAATGGAAGGAATTGGGTCTTTTTTGTCTTCAGCCAAACCAACAGAATCTGGGGATCTTCTATTCTGGTGAACATGAAGCTGCAATAAAACGTCAGTCGGAGGATTAAATGTGAACACTTTTGTCAATTGTTTCTCTTCACGTTACAGCAGCACAGAAAGTCCCGGTTGTGTTTGTTTCACCCAGTGAAGCTGCAGCAGAACAAAGCGGGATCTGTTGTTCTCCTGGCCGGGTCAGAAACACCCAAACAGCAGCAGAATATTAATATTTTCACACAAATAGCTTCTTGTTTTGCCAGATTTTTATTTTTACTCAGAAAGCAACTTTTACCGAAGAATTTAGATTAGCTTTATAAGGAAACCGTTTTCCAGAAATGTCAGAGTTATCGCAGCGTTTATGAAGAAACCCAGGAGCGTTTTGACTCTCAGTCTTCATTAAAAGCACAAATGATTAAAACTATCATTTTGAAGCCAGTGTTGAATCAAACCGAGGATTAAAAAGGTAAGGCTAAGGTTCAGATGAGAAACCCTGAAGGATGTGGAGTCCAGACCTCAGCTTGATTAAAGTGCTGCAGTGGAACCTCAACCGCCGGCTTCCTGGTTCCCGGCATCGCCAAAACGAGTCCGCTGGCTCGTCCAGCCTCTCAGGAACTCCTCCATGGTAATAAAACGGTTAAATAAGCACCTAGCAACGCCTCGACTCTGATGATAGCCGTACTTGCTAGTGAGCAGTCGTTTGAAATAAAATCATACACATTAATGAAGTATGCAGACCGCAGATTTAACATGGCTTCCTCCTGCAGTGGTAAGGCTGGGGGTTTAATTAGAAACGATTCCGATAACTCACACATTGATCATCTTGTGTGGATGAAAGGAAGTCTGAACCACATCTTAATAGTCCACATTCATCACGGCTGAATATTGGATAAACAGCGGCCTCCACATTTACCGCTCCTCTGGTCAAGACGTGCAACATTGAACACTTAATCAGAGACCTTTAACTGGACAAATCTATTGATTTTAGAAATAATTGTTTTAACATTTATGTCCCCTGTCAATAACTAAATTAAATGTGACTAAAAACATTTTTTTTGTTTCCACTTTGTTCTCCTTGAGGTATAAAAATGGCACAAACACCTTTTTCTCTTGGCCACTCTTCAAAGGGGGAAAGACAAGAGAACATGACGCTCAAATAAGGTAAATATATTTATTTGTCTTCTTAGGGCAGGCAATGGTTTCAAGAAAACATCTCCTGGTCTAAAATGTTTTTCAATTCAATTCAATTCAATTCAATTTTATTCATATAGCGCCAATTCATGAAACATGTCATCTCAAGGCACTTTACAAAGTCAAATTCAATCAGATTATACAGATTGGTCACAAATTTCCTATATAAGGGAACCAGTTGATTGCATCAAAGTCCCGACAAGCAGCATTCACTCCTGGAGAAGCGTAGAGCCACATTAGATGGTAATAGTGGTGATCTGTCTTCTCTGGATGATGTCACAGTCAACAGAACGTCAGACCAGGTGTACCTACTATGAAGAAAAAAGAGAGAGAGCAAAAAGTTAAAAGCTGAAATGACAACAGTCATTTCAATGCAATGCAATGCAAATCTGGAGAACAGTAGAACTCAGTAGAGTGAGAGAAATAGACCCTGATGTCCTCCAGCAGCCTAAGCCTATAGCAGCATAACTATAGAGGTAGCTCAGGGTAACATGAGCCACTCTGACTAGAAGCTTTGTCACAAAGGAAAGTTTTAAGATTAGTCTTAAAAGTAGACGGGGTGTCTGCTTCACGGACCAAAACTGGGAGTTGGTTCCACAGGAGAGGAACCTGATAGCTAAAGGATCTGCCTCCCATTCTACTTTTAGAGACTCTAGGAACCACCAGCAGACCTGCAGTCTGAGAGCGAAGTGCTCTGTTAGGAACATACGGGGTAATCAGAGCTCTGATATATGATGGAGCTTGATTATTAAGGGCTTTATACGTTAGAAGTAGAATTTTAAATTCTATTCTTGATTTAACAGGAAGCCAATGAAGGGAAGCTAAAATTGGAGAAATATGATCCCGCTTGTTGATTTTCATCAGAACTCTTGCTGCAGCATTTTGGATCAGCTGAAGACTTCGAACTGCATTTTGTGGACTTCCTGATAGTAAAGAATTACAATAGTCCAGCCTTGAAGTAACAAATGCATGCACTAGTTTTTCAGCATCACTCCTGGACAGAATGTTTCTAATTTTGGCGATATTCCTGAGGTGAAAAAAGGAAACTCTGGAAACCTGTTTAATATGGGATTTAAATGACATGTCTTGGTCAAAAATAACACCAAGATTTTTTACTTTATTACCAGAGGCCAAGTTAATGTCATCCAGATTAAGTGATTGGTTAAGAAGTTTATTTTTTGAGGACTCTGGTCCAAAGATTATAACTTCTGTCTTTTCAGAATTTAAGTGCAGGAAATTTAAAGTCATCCAGCTTTTGATGTCATCAAGACATGACTGCAGTCGAAGTAATTGATTGGATTCATCAGGATTTATGGATAAATATAGCTGAGTGTCATCAGCATAACAGTGGAAATTAATCCCATGATGTCTGTTTCATTTCTACTGAGCAAGAACCGCTGGAACGGAGACAAGTGAGGTTTATCTAGAGAACTGCAGCAAAGAATGGCACCTTAGGGTCATCCATCAGTTGCCATCTGCACACTTTTCTGTCCAACCTTCATAAAATGTAAACATGCTGAGTTTCTACTGAGACTTTAACTGGAGTCGTGAGTTTGGGACAGATAGGAAATGTGGAAAAGCTCCTGGTTCCCTCCTGTTAGGTACGGTGGAGGACGTGTGATGCTGTGGGCCTGTTTCTCTTACAAAACCTTAGCAACTTTGTTTCAGTCAGCGGCACCATGAACTATTTCAAACCAGATTTGAAATATAAATCTGGTTTCATCTGCCAGAAAACTACAGAGGGTCGGCACCAGGACTTTCAGCGGGAAGATGATCCAAAAGCGGCCACCTTAACGACCTGCACCGCAGTGTGGAATACTTCAGCAGACACAAAATCCACCTCTTCCACGACCATCTCAGTCCCCCGACCCAAAATCTGTACAAAGCATGTGGGCTGAGGTGTAGAGCGGAGATCATCTGAATGGAACCAGGACTCTGGATCACCTTCAGGCCAGCAAACGGCTCGTTTAAGACTGAATGAGGGATGCGACTTAAACGCTGCTCAACATTGTGTGACTCAGAGAAAATCAGAAGTCCAATAAAGAGTGAAAAACACGAGGCTCTCAGTTGAACTCTTCCACTCGGGAATCCTGAACATGTGGGAGAACGTGTCCCGGCCATGTTGGAGCCAAGATGGCGTCCCAGTTTCCTGTCTAAACTGGTAGAGACATGTTTGTCCTGCAGGACGCGGTCAGAGCTGCACCCACGGACCTGAGAGAAGCATGCAGAGAGTGGGCCGATCACTCCGCAGGGACCGAGCCGTCCAGAAGAGTCCTGGATTTGTTCCTTTGGCTGGAGGGTCGAGGCAGAGCGACGGGGAAACAATAGCAGCCATGTCAGAGAGCTGTGGGACACAAACACGGGAGACATCCACAAACCCAGGCAGGAATGTCCATGCGGACCAGGACGCCCACTCAGAGAGGCCGCTGAATATCTGCTGCCGGAGGGAAGGAGAAAGAAAGGTTCCCTCTGTTCCCTCAGGCCCAGATCGGGCTGCTGGGCTTGTTTTACAGCGTTCGGCTACAACAGTTTTCATGACTTCTGCAACCTTTGCCAGCAAACCGGCATGCAGCGACCTGCTCCGCAGCAAGCAACAGGATTTTAGGCAAAGTCCTCATTCAGTCGGCTTTCTGCTCATGCATTCAGCCAGACCGTCTTCATTTATTAAAAAAAACACAAAAAACAAGAACACGAGTGAAAAAGGTTGGTTTGTAATCTGAACACCTGAGAATCTCCTTTCTGGCTCTTCTGACGTCACCCTCACTTCTCACAGCTGTAAAGTATAAAGCTTTGAACCTGCAAAAAAATGTAAATGTTTTATTTCTTTGGTTCTGACTGTCCGTCTCTGCTTCAAAACATAAAGTCGCGTCAAGTTGCTTTTTTCCTGTTTAAATGTAAATCTTTGCTGCTGGTGCAGAAAAGGTTAAATAAAGTGATTGTTTCAAATCACAAAGAGAAAAGGCCCAGATGTGTAGAGTTTCTCCCTCTACATTTTGACTTTAAAAAACAGCAACGCTTCCTTAAAATGAAAATCAGTGACTCAAGTCGAGTCGCTTTCAGATCTTTATCGCTTTTTTTCCCCTGCTGTGCATCTTTGCAGCGCCGCTTTTGGCTGATAAACAACTCAATGCAAATGTCTCGGAGTTTGAAAGGCAGTGATTCCATCAGCCGTTGGCAGGAGCCGCGCTCTCAGAATAATGCCCTCGTTTGTTTTCGCATCTCAACAATATCACGCTCTCTTGTTTCAGATTGATGCCCAGGAGGGAAAGTTAAAGCCGGTGCTGCTGTGCAGGATGCTGGCAGTTACTGCAAAGAAACACACAAAACGACAGAAAACGTGAGCAACTCATACAAAAAGTTAAAAGAAATAAAGATAGTGCAGCAATAAACTCAGAATGCATCATGAATGGATGACATCAGCGTTTCAAAAAGGGGTTTTCTGTCACTTTGTTTGGTGCGGATGGTAATGATGCCATCCACAGCTGCACAATATACTGCAGATATTAATGTTACAGCATGAGTGTGTGCACTGTTAAAATAATGAACGGCTGCTTGGAACGCAGTATTTACTCTTTAATATATCCTAGGTTTTATGATTTAACAGTTTGCATTTTAATAATATATATATTCAGCCCATTGGATGGAGTCTCCCTGACACAGGTGATGGAGCCCTGGATGCTGACGGTTGGCAGAAGGTTGGAAATATTGTAATGAGAGATGAAAATGTTGATTTCCCACGACTGACATCATCACCCTCATCATAATATTCAACAGTAATGTCACCATTGCATGTTTTTCTCATGCAGCCCTAAGGTTTCATATCAGAATCAGATTCTTTGGCCAAGTTTACGCACACAAGGAAGGACTTTGACTTTTAGTCATTTTTTATATATATTTGTATATATATATATGCATAACATTTTGTGGGAAATATGTAGTAAATATGTATAAACATTGTGTTTTCACAAAAGAGGAAGACATACATTGACAAGATTTGGATTTGGTCGGATATATTTCTTGGATTAAGTTACTGTATGCCAACCCTTCAACAATGGTTCAAACAAATCACCTTCACTCGAAATCCCTCAAATTAAATTGGGGAACCCGCCAGTGACGTCCTCTTATTCCTTCTTTTTGTATTACTGATTGAGCCCCTGGCAATAGCCATGATATCCAGTGATTCTATTCATGGTGTTATCAGAGGCTGTATGCATCACAGATTATCTCTCTACGCCGATGACTTTCTGTTGTTTATGTCCAGGGCAGAGAAAACTATTTCTTCTGTTCTAGAGCTTCTCACCCAATTTAGGGCAATTTCATGATACGAATTAGCCCAAAATTAGCATAAACATGAGCTCAAATTACGCTGTTCTTGAAAAGATCGGGCTGCCTTGTAATATTGCAACACATAGTTTTATTTATTTAGGACCTAAATAAATAAAACTATGTGTAGGGTCACCAACCTTTTTGAGGCTGAGAGCTGCTTCATGGATGCTGTTTCATACGAAGATCTACCTGTACTGACCTTTGAACTAAAGAGTCAGAGCTCACCTTAACTTCATGTAATATAAACATATTTTTAAAGCTTTTGTCATTTTTAAATCTATGTAAATACAAGTATGATTAAAAAGGAAGAGCAACTGAATAAGACAGCATTTTAGATGCAGCTCTCTGGAGGGTTGTGCTGTTTTTTGAACAGGCTTGAGGTGCTGGTGAAGATTCTCAGTCATCCAGTCATGGTCATTCCAAAAAAGTTAAAAAACAAAACAACTGGACTTTTTTCTGAAAAACTCAAGAGGATTTCCTCCAAAGACAAAATCCCAGAACATTTCAAAGCAAACAGGACCCTCAGACAGAGGCTGGTGCATCCCAAGGACAAAACCCCCAAACCTAAGATGAGCGGAGTGGTGTCTGCAGTTCAGTCAGTGAGGAATGTTCTGATCTTTATATTGGAGAAACCAAACAACCTCTCCACAGACGCATGGCTCAACACAGGAGAGCTACCTCCTCAGGACAAGACTCTGCTGTCCACCTACACCTTAAGGACAAAGGACACTCTGTGAGGACCAACATGTCCACATTTTGGACAAAGAAGACAGATGGTTTGAAAGGGGTGTGAAGGAAGCCATCTACGTTAAGAGAGAAAAACCAACCTTAAACAGAGGAGGAGGCCTTAGGTTCCAACTCTCTAAAACTTACAACACAGCTATAGGATTAATTCCGGCCAATTATTACATCAATCATCACCCCCATACGGGTGATCAAAACATCGCTCCTGTAAGCCAGGCCAATAACGACCCTAACGACTTCCCATTACTAAGAGGTGGACCTGTTTAGGTTCAGTTTGCATGTTATCTAAGCCATTACAAGGCCTTTGTTGGGCAGTACTATAAAACTTGCAACTCCACGTTACTCCAGACATTTTGAATTGAGAAAGCTTTCTGGATGGGAAGCGAAACGTCTTCAAAAAAAGTCCAGTTGTTTTGTTTTTTAAATTTTTTGGAACAGGCTTGAGGGCCCCACATGGGGCCCTGGGGACTTCCTGGGGACTTCCTGGGGCCCGCAGGAACCATGTTGGTGACCCCTGGTGTTTCTGTGACTAAAGACTTTTCAGATGTTAAAACAAATAACTTTGATAAATTATTGCTTAAAATCCAGCAAGATCTGACTAAATGGTCCCCCTTCCCACTTTCTATGTTTGGGAGAGTGGATGTTGTTAAAATGTCGGTGGTTCCTGGATATTTGTACATGCGCCAGTGTCTCCCTGTGTGTCTTTCAAATGCCTATTTTAAAAAGCCTGTCTTATCAATATATATTTGGAATTGAAAAAAGTCACGTTTTCGAAAAGACCATCTACAAAAATGAAAACAAGATGGTGGAATGTCCTTTCCAAACCATCTAAATTATGATTGGGCAACTAACCTGACGTGTTTATCATTCTGGATATATTAACAGGCCCTACTTGGGTTGAAATGGAGAACCAGCCCTGTGACTTAGTTTCTATCATCAGTAATTAGAGCATCAATACCTTTCTCTATAAATCTGCCAACCACTAACCCTGTAGTTAAAAGCTCCTTTAGAATTTATTTACAATTTAGAAAGTATTTCCAGGAAATTTGAGGCTTTCTAGTTCAATAGCATCAAGTGTTTGTTTTTCCTCTGTTGAAGCAAGATGCCACCTTTGATATGTGGTGCAAAAAAGGCCTTTTAGGAATCTTTTTAGTGGAAATAAGTTTGCCTCTTTCGCACAGCTGTCTTCTCATTTTTAGACACCTACAAGTCAGGCGTCATGTTTCAGGCTCCATCACGGGGTTCCCAGATAAACCAAATAATATTCTAATTGACCAACTGATATCATTTAATCCCAATAGGAAAGGAACAATTTCTGCACACTCGCTTTAAAGCTAATGCTTCAAAGAGAATTCACTCCTCTTCCACATGTGAACACTCCCTTATTCAATTTAAAATCAGTCATCGGGTGAACCTTCACGAGTCTAGATTGGCTGAGATTTACACAGAAGGACACCCCACTTGTGATAAATGTGAATCTGAGGAGGCCACAGCGTTTGGTTTTGTCTGGGATCAGGGATGTTTTACCCGATTTAAAACTGGAGAAAATCAGATGTGTAATGAGAGGCTCAGAAGAAAAACTTTACCAGACCTGGAGGTCTTTCCTTCTTTTCTTTAATCAGCCCTCGACGCAGGTTCCGGCATAGATTGTTTTAAATTTTACCGGTCAATTCTGTATTATATAACAGCATATATGGTTTTTCACTCATTGTACAGTAAAAGTGACACTGTGGACGGGGTTTGTTTGTTATTATGGGGTGTTTTTTGTTGGATTTGTCTTTCTTTTCTTGTTCTTTTCCATTTTCATGTTTTTTTTGTATGGTTGCTTTTGTAGAATGTTAAAAATATCTAATAAATATACTAAACACTAAAAGAGGAAGACATAGTTGGATCGGTGCCGATAAGCCTGGTCCTGATCTGGTTCCTCTGACTGTTCAGTGTTCACCAGAGAGACGGCGGGGGGGGGGGGGACTGTCTCTGAGGCGGCTGGGTTCAGTAAGCAGCGCTCTGTAGCGCCGCCCTGGAGGTGAAAGTCTGTTGTCCAGGATATGTGGGGTCTGCAGAGACGTTAGCTGCCCTTTACCTTTGACCTGTACAGGTCCTAGATGGATGAAAGATCAGACCTGTATAGTTATTTTAATTTTATTTATTAAAAGTTATCGATGTACAGGTACATAAAGCAATGACCAATTAATACCTTGTGTGATATATTGAATCTGAAAGTGTCTCTAAACGACCTGAAAATCTCTGAGAATTTTAGCAGAATAAAAACGAAACCAATGAAACATTGATTTCTTTTTTTTCTGGTTTGAAGAGTTTTGGTGTGTTGCTCTAACGGCGGCTGTGAATGCATCAGTAACGGATATTGTTGCAGTTGAAAAAATAGAACAGGTAAAACCTCCCAGTACCGTGGGCAAGACACTTTCTCTGTCAGCCTCGGTTCTGTCAGCCTCGGTTCTGTCAGCCTCGGTTCTGCAGCCTCGGTTCTGTCAGCCTCGGTTCTGTCAGCCTCGGTTCTGCAGCCTCGGTTCTGTCAGCCTCGGTTCTGCAGCCTCGGTTCTGTCAGCCTCGGTTCTGTCAGCCTCGGTTCTGCAGCCTCGGTTCTGCAGCCTGGCCCGGGTAGTTGAGGCTACCATGCAGCTCAGCGTGTGGACGGCTGGATGTGGTGTGAAGCATTTTCAGGTCCTCAGGACTTGATAAAGCGCTACACAAGTGCAGAACATTTACCTTTTGAATAAATTAATACAAGGCAGAAGCGGGCCATGTTGTGCAGGCTTTTTAAAAACTAGACAATGCAGTAAATGACTATAAAAGAAAACATTTATATGGGTAAAAACCATAGAATAAACCCAGCATTTATTGTCTTATCTTTTTAACCTGTGTCATCAGGGCCACTCTTCTGTCTTATTCCACTTCTCCTGCAGGCCCGGCTCCACCTGGTCACAGCATCTTCTGCAAACATCTCCGTTCATGGGACCTCCTTCTGAGCCTGACCTGATAAACCAACCAGCATCACATGAAGTCTAGTTTAAGGCCTAAATGAATCAATCTCTGACGTTCTGACTCAGCAAATGAACCAGAGTTACTGGACATACTGGGACATTGATTCTGACAAGACAAGCTTTAACAGTCAGAGGCAAACCTCCACGGCTCCCCCTGCTGGTGGGTTAGTAACATTAACACTGACTCCACTCCCCCAGCGCCATAAGAGTCCCAATTAAACATTGAGCCTTTTAAAGCCTCAGAGTTTATCTCAGTATAAAAACATCTATAAAAATTCTCCTGTTAAAGCCTTTAACTGGTGCCTCCTCTGAACTAAGTGCGCCGTCTCAGATATGTTATACTTTATTTGCACACTTATACGAGTCTGATTCATCCGGTGCGTGTGACGCACAGGGAGGCTTTTATGGCCCTCCTCAGAGGTTAGGGAGGTTTATTTGCTCAACAGCATAAAACTGGATGGTAAAAATAAAACGGATGTGAGCCGAGATAACGTGTTCTCCATTATTCCAGGTCTGTGCAGCGGCGAGACCCGAAACAATTTGTCATTTCAAAGTCCAGGAGGAGAAAACAAACCGATAGTGAAGAGGATTTTCTGTTTAGAAACTTCCTTTTCTTCAGGCAGATTATAATCCTCTGCGTCTCTTCTAAACAGCTCCTATCATCTGTGAGGAAGACCAAATATGGTCAAATCACCCACATGGTAATCTGCAGCTCCCAGATATTTATCCATCAAAGCCACGTTAAACTATTGAGGTGAAAGGATCCTCTGCTGCTGTGGTCTTGAAGCTCAGTGTCATGGTAACAGCACCAGCCACCATTAAAGAGGGGGGGAGGGGGGCAGCCGAGTCCAAAGATCCTCATCTCCTCACAGAACCAACCAGAACCACAGAGTCATGAGACATCACAGCTTCACCATCCATCCATCCATCCATCCATCCATCCATCCATCCATCCATCCATCCATCCATCCATCCATCCATCCATCCATCCATCCATCCATCCATCCATCCATCCATCCATCCATCCGTCCGTCCATCCATCCATCCATCCATCCATCCATCCATCCATCCATCCATCCATCCGTCCATCCATCCATCCATCCATCCATCCATCCATCCATCCATCCGTCCATCCATCCATCCATCCATCCATCCAACCAATCAACTCACTCGCTTGTCTGAGGCCAGGTCTCTTTCTCCCCAGCTCTTCTTTGCACTCCTGGAAATTTTCTACATTTATATCAAGAGACCACTTCGCTCTCAGACTGCAGGTCTGCTGGTGGTTCCTAGAGTCTCTAAAAGTAGAATGGGAGGCAGATCCTTTAGCTATCAGGCTCCTCTCCTGTGGAACCAACTCCCAGTTTTGGTCCGTGAAGCAGACACCCCGTCTACTTTTAAGACTAATCTTAAAACCTTCCTTTTTGACAAAGCTTCTAGTCAGAGTGGCTCATGTTACCCTGAGCTACCTCTATAGTTATGCTGCTATAGGCTTAGGCTACTGGAGGACATCAGGGTCTATTTCTCTCACTCTGCTGAGTTCTCCTACTGCTCTCCAATCTGCATTGTTTGTTGTCATTTCAGCTTTTAACTTTTTATTCTCTGTCATTTTTCTCTTCATAGAAGGTTCACCTGGTCTGGCGTTCTGTTAGCTGTGACATCATCAGGGGAGGCAGATCATCCTCTATCACCATCTAACATAGAAAGTACTCCTGGATCAACGTGAGCTTCTGTGCTTTCTGTGTCTCTGCTCTGTCTTCTCTAAGCCCCAGTGGGTCGAGGCAGATGAGCGTTCACACTGAGCCTGGTTCTGGTTCTGCTGGAGGTTCTCCTCCCTGTTAAAGGGGAGTTTTCCTCTCCACTGTCGCTTCATGCATGCTCAGTATGAGGGATTGCTGCAAAGCCATCAACAATGCAGACGACTGTCCACTGTGGCTCTACGCTCTTTCAGGAGGAGTGAATGCTGCTTGGAGAGACTTGATGCAACCTGCTGGGTTTCCTTAGAGAGGAAACTTTCTCACCAACCTGGATATTAAACTGAACTGGATTGTGTGATAAATCGGATCGACTGAATCTGTTTCACTGGACTGAAATGACCTTTTCTATAAACTGTCTGGAGAACGTAAGAGTTGTGACGCGGCTCTAGGTAAATAAACTGAACTGAATTGATTTCTACCAGGAGTGATATATTTACTATAACTATAGATTATCCTAAGAGGCGGTTCTTCCTTCAGGTCTGCAGAACATGTTCTGATAAGCTGACCCAACATCCTGAACTGACTGCTGTTGATGGTCAGCTCTCCTCCTAGTTTGGTGAGCCTGAGAAACCCGGAGAACCGTGGATCCAGACAGCATTAAGAGATGACAGGAACCTCTGGCTGCCTGGAAGGACAAACTACAGAATCAGGATCTGGATCACAGCCCGTAAACATCACCATGACTCTGAGCTGCAACGTTCTGCTGAACCCAAACAGATCCATGTCCTGCTCCTGAAACCTCTGTCCTGCTGTTCGAGCAACATCAGCCTCTTTTCAGACTGCCGCCTCTGCAGCTGTAAACCTGTTTTCCACCGTACCAGAAGATAGACGCGTGGCGCTGGAGTGGGAGGGAAGTGTGAAGTGAGCGAGAGGAGCTGCCATGTGTGCACAACCCCTTTCAGCCGGGTCCCCAGACCTTCATTCAGGATCCATTTCAGCTGTGTTTCCTCTCCTCCACTCTTCCTTTCATTGAATCTGTTCATGCATCACTTTGTTCGTCACAGTCGGGGCGTTTTTATGTTTTTAAGAGCTCATTTTCTCTCTTTTTCTTCTGGTTCCTAAATGCCTTCATGAATGTGTTTCTTTGATTCTCCTCATTGCTCTCTCATGAATGTCCACGGCAGGTTTATTCATGAAACACCACCTGATTCATCTTTCCCCATCTCTCCTCCTGCAACAACGCGTTTCTTTCTTTTTATCATCAGATCTTCAAATCTTTTCCAGGTGAGAATATCAGAGAATACGGACATGTTGATTTGTCTCTTCTCATTTCTCACATCATTCAACACATGGACCAACGCATAGAGAACCCAACACATATGTCTCACACGTTGGTTTCTGTAGAGATTACAGGAAAAATGATGTTCATCAGTAAACTACAACATAACCTCCAGCTGAAAAAAAATGTATTTTAATACAGAAATATGGAACTAGGGGACATGTCCATGTTGTTTGTGGTATCGACACTCACTACTTGGTCTAGACAGGTTATCCCTGTTGCATTTTCTTGCAACACTTTTCCCCTTCACCCAACTTTCCGTTGATAAACTGGATACAGAATATGTGGGCTCGATAAGAATCCCCTGATAGGGTCAGGACTCTTCAGCCAGAGCAGAAGTCCATCAGCATCTCCATGATCAGAGTGTCTGAATAGAGCAGTCAGTGAGGAAGGAGGCAGGAAAAGGAGCCTGAATGCTTCCTCCTGCTGCTAGTTTAGCCAAGGAAGCTCACAATGTCCCTTACCGTCTCTAAGAACCCTTCAGGTATCCCACAATCCTTTGCCTACCATGACGTAACATCACAGCCTCCTCACAGAAACCAACTAAAACATGCGTAGAGCAGAGAGCGTCTCTCTGTAGCTCATGTCCAGAAGGCTGTAGGATCTGACTCCATCCTCCATGTTTCTGACTCCATCCTCCATGTTTCTGACTCCATCCTCCATGTTTCTGACTACATCCTCCATGTTTCTGACTCCATCCTTCATGTTTCTGACTCCATCCTCCATGTTTCTGACTCCATCCTTCATGTTTCTGACTCCATCCTCCATGTTTCTGACTCCATCCTCAATGTTTCTGACTCCATCCTCCATGTTTCTGACTCCATCCTCCATGTTTCTGACTCCATCCTCCATGTTTCTGACTCCATCCTCCATGTTTCCGTCACTAATGACGTCAGAGTTAAAGGCTGGAATCAGCTCAGCAGCTGAAGCTCGTTTCCTCCCTGATGGCCTTCTGCTGACCCAGGAAAGGTCAAGGGTCAGGAGATAGGAGCTAGGAGCTAGGAGGTAGGAGATAGGAACTGGAGCTAGGAGCTGTTATTAAGGTATTCGGATTGAGTAATGGTTTAGGACAAGCTGCCAGGACTTTAAACGGACAGACATCATGAATTAATCTGATTGGGTGAAGAATGACACAATAAGCGCTGATTTGCTATGAGGGCAGCGAGCCGCACCCCAAGGAGAACCTTTAAGTAGCCAATCAGAGACCAGTGTCATAAAGTATAAAAAAATATGACGTATAAAAAATAATATCCCCAAACTAACCTAAAATCTAAAGGAGATGCTCACAAATGAAAAGTCAGACACATTTTATGAGAGGAGTGATGATAACTTTTTAATTACTGTTTACATTTTCTATGCTTCTTTCCTGTAATTTGGAGGGCCGGCGCCTGAGCGCCCCCTGTTGGCATGTCGGCCACTGGAGGTGATTTATATAACTGACAGCTGCAGGTCCTGACCTGAAGAAGCGTCTTAACTACATTTACTGTACTGTCAAGGTCTGTGAGCCCCGCAGCTATAATCCAAATCTTCTCTGTCCCCCTGAAACGTTTGGACGTCCCTAATAAAAGAGCCAGACCTGTGAAGGATGGTCAGGCTCTGGGTGAACGTCGGGGAGGCGGAGATGTTCCAGAGCTGCTGGACTCTGAGTGGCCGGTTTATGCAGGTTCACCGGCTGCTACAGTCCAGTCTGAACATAACGCCTGTTTTCAGGAAGCAGCGTCGTCTTATACGACAGAAAATGATGCTGTAATGAAAAATGCACAAATCTGCAGATCATTCAGCTGCTTTGAAAAATACTGTTGATTTAATGAAGGCCGGTTCTGTTTGCAGAGCGTTTACCTGGAGCGTTTGATGTTTTATTGTTTAGTTTAATTATCAGTTTCTTTACCATTAACACCCCAACCCTTAAAGGTTGCCCCCCCCCCAGTTTAGGAGTCTCTGAAGAGATGGTTTGGTTGCTGCAGGTGAGTCTCTGAGGTTATTAGGTTATGTCTGATCACACATTTCATGTGTGCAGGTTTATCCTGCTCCGCTCTCTTTATTTTGGTTTATTTTTGAAGCAAAACGAAGTAAATAGACCAGAACGCAGGTGGAAATCAGAGCGAATGGCTCCACCATGTGAAAAGACTTCATCTGGTCTGACGTATGGCTGTAATCCTCTCAGCGTCTTCATCAGGACGACGGCGGGAGCTCTGTGTGCGCGGCGCCGGTAAGGCGTCTCTGGTCGGCTCTGAAGCTGTAGAGGTCTCACAAAGAGCAGAGGATGAACAGGCTCAGCTTATGCTGAGGTGCAGCGTCCATCTGGACGGGTTTAACCTCAGAGAACACAGGAGCCACTGGCAGCGGCGCGGCCCTCAGCAGGCCGGAGGATAACATCCGAGTCGATGGGGTAACGGGTCACCATGGAAACATCGGCCTCCTTCAGGACACGAGCGGAGAAAGCGATCACAAAAACAACGTCTGCTCCCCCAAGCATAATAGCTCCTTGACACAAGGCTGAAATAATGACAGCCATTAATTCTCAGAGTGGGAGAGGCGGTCGCATCCTCATCTTCATCATATAAACCTTCGTCAGCATCGTCACCAGGACAGAGGTCTGTGTGCCTTTATGTGATGAGCAGCAGAGAAGCATCTGAGGACACCCTCCAAAGATACCATCAGCCTCTCGTCTCGGGTTACATAGCCTCGGCGGCGTCTCCAGATGGCTACCAGCTAATCAGCGGCTCCAGGACCAGGTCAGGCCGGATCGATACCGGCACCGAGAGCCAGAGTCACAGGGACGCAAACGCCCTAATCACCCCTGGGCTCAGTTAACATTTTAATGGTTTGGCTTGTCACAAGACGCTGCTGTTGACGTGCAAATCTGCAGCTTTTAAACGGCATCTTGGTTTGTTTCTGTGGCCGAGTTGGTGCCGCAGGAAATGGATCCAATACCATCAGTGTCTCAACAGCGCCAGGATTATCACAGCAACGATGTTTCCTCTAAAGAAAAGGGTTTACATCTGTAATAAGAGCATTTAAAGACACAAAGTGTGTCCGAACCGATCAGGTTGATGATATTAAGAAGATATGTGAAAGAAGACATCAATAAAATGGGTTTTAGATCCAATATTTTCTTTTCAATTGTACTTTATAAACATTTATAAAGTAATTTCTGCCGTTTTCTGGGTCCACCTGAGCTGGTGATGCTCCAGACACGAGACCCATGTGGATCACGTGGAAGAAGAGTTTCACAGAAACTTCTGCAGCATCGCTTTGTGTTGGTGCCGGTTAAAAACAGCCAGTCGGACCAAAATCTGTTCAGCCGCTGCCAAAACAAGAAGCGTCACATTCTGAAAGTCCAGCTCTGTTTGTGACACGGTGGTTCTGTTCCTGAGGAAACCGGACAAACGGTGACCCGCTGGTACCATAGACATCATAAACGTAGACGCCTGGTTGGGCAGGTTCTGCCTATGCTGCGATGCGTCAGAGCGTCCGCCATGTTGAATGTGGCAAATCTGCTGTTAGACTCAGTCACTTAAACAGCATCAGAGGGACTTTAATCTCGGAATATACTTTATATTCATAATATTTTTATTTTTGTAATATTACGAGTTTATTTTCGTATCCTTTTGGCTTCATTCTCCTGACTTTATTCTCATAAAGAATAAAAATAATTCTAAGAATCTAACCTGGCCCTATTACTCCAGGACTGAAATAGTTCTGCAAACTGTGATTATTCTGGAAATGTCCCCCCTTAATTCTAGACGTTTTTCTCATAATATTACCACTTTTGTCTTTTTTTTTTATTTTATTCTCCTATGATTTTTTTCTCATATTAGTCATTTTATCTCTTTAATACTCCCCCAAAAAGTCTGTTGCTAATCTGTGTCTATACCAGATCTTAAAAGGTTCACACGGTTTTATGAAATAATGAAGACCACAATGTTTAGATCTAACCAATTGATTTTTATATTCATAACACACACATATATATATTTCTCTCTCTTTCTCTGTCTCTCTCTCATATATATATATATATATATAATTCTTATTATATACCGACCCAACAGCCCTCAAACGGACCGAGCACACAGCCAAAGGTTCAAAGGATCTTCGATGCTTCCAGCCACCCGGTTACTGAAAGGTTTTCTTGCTTCTTCACATTAAAACAAAAGGTTGGTGCTGATGTTGCTGCTGACTCCCCTGAGGCCATTTTATTACTTTTTTCTGAGGCCAACAACATTTATTTATGAGCATGTGGACTGCAAGCTGTTTTAATTTCTTTATTTCTTTATCTTCTTGTTGTGATTTACTGGAGGAATTCATGCAGCTTTGTGTCTGCCGTCCCCCTGCTGGTCACTGAACATCAGTGCCACGGTCAGCGTGGACGGAAGTTCTGCTCCACAAATGCAACCTGCAAGCTTGACTGCAGTCTGCAGCTAGCCCACATGGCCGGTACTGTAAAGCACGGTGATGGCAGCATCATGCTGTGGGGCAGTTTCTATACTAGTGGTACCGACGGATTGCACAATGTGGACGGATGATTACCACCTCACCTCAAATCAACACCGATCTGAGGGAAACTTGGACCCAGTTGGACGTTCCACCAGGAACCACGCTGGTTTGGACTTGATAGCGCAGGCTAACATTAAGCTAACATTAAGCTTCTGGAACATCCTATTAAACCTTCAGCTTAACTGTGTTTCTCTGACATGAAGCCACTGGATCAATGTGAGCTTCTGTGCTTTCTGTGTCTCTGCTCTGTCTTCTCTAAGCCCCAGTGGGTCGAGGCAGATGAGCGTTCACACTGAGCCTGGTTCTGGTTCTGCTGGAGGTTCTCCTCCCTGTTAAAGGGGAGTTTTCCTCTCCACTGTCGCTTCATGCATGCTCAGTATGAGGGATTGCTGCAAAGCCATCAACAATGCAGACGACTGTCCACTGTGGCTCTACGCTCTTTCAGGAGGAGTGAATGCTGCTTGGAGAGACTTGATGCAACCTGCTGGGTTTCCTTAGAGAGGAAACTTTCTGACCAACCTGGAGGATCTGATGGAGTCTGACTTTAGAAAGAGCCTTTAGGTGACGTTTGTTGCAGCGCTATATAAATAAACCGAACTGAGCTGAATGGAAACCTTCTGCTGAAAACATGGACTCATGCGTCAGGTCTGTAGCAGGAAACCAACCAGGTTAAGTTAAATCTATTTCCACCTGAAAAGTGGTCAAACATCTGCCCGACTTCCTCCACAAAGGAGGGCCAAGCTAAAAATAAAATAACCCCAGTTTATGGAAAAATAAACATCTGTTTAAATATGATTTATCTGAGGCTGACTTGAGAAATTAAACCCACAGAGATCAAACTTATCACAACCTAAACAATCTCCCTCTCAGCTCTCAGCTCAAGTCCTTAAATGGAAACTATTTAAAACAGTCAGGCTGTTTGAATCCAAAAGGAAAGGATTGTTTCGATCACATTTTTGTCTCAAACATGCATTAAATGTTTTCTGGCAAGTCTGTATAATCAGATGCGTAGGAGGAAGAATCAGCCTGGAGGCGAAGGCATCATGAAGTGAAAAGATTATTAATTTAGCAACGAGCATAAACACCTTTCAGCCACACAGACATCATCTTTAACATCTAAAGTTCAACAGCAGATAATGTTTAATTATGTTGTTATTTTAGTCTCCCAGAGGTGGAAACCACAGCTTCTTTAAGGTCTTTCTTCCTGTTAAACTAAAATAACTATAAGTTTGAATGTGTTTATTACCCCTTCTGTTTGTCATTTAGGGTAATATAGCTGTGAAATACAGATTAAATGAGCAGCTATTTTCAGATTCTGTGGGATTTTGACGGGTTTGCATAACTAAAAACTTAGTTCTGTTTGCAGATATTGGATAATCTATGTTTTTGACTCCCTTCATGCACGGTGACGCTTGCTGCTCATGTCCAGACCGGCTCTGAGACACAGAAACCGCCATTAAACCCTTAAGGAGAGCCGCTGCCTCCAGTCTGCTCTCATTCCGCCGCCGCAGGTCGGCTGTGGAGACGCACGGGTTGCGCGCAGTTTGCTGACGTTGCGTGTAAAGCCCAGACAGCTCCACGGTCGCTGCTCCCTTCAGGAGGAAATCAGGATGTTCTTCTGCCAACATGCGCTGAAGTGAGGGCAGATGGAGCAGCAGGTGGAGAACCAAAGCCTGCTCCTCGGCACAGGGGCTCTGCCGGCTAAACTCCTGATGGGGGTGGGGGTGGATAACTTTGTGTCCCTCCTCATATTCGCGATCATCTTTATCCTGGGAGTGCTGGGGAACAGCCTGGTGATCACCGTCCTGGCGCGCAGCAAGCCGGGACAGGCGAGGAGCACCACCAACATCTTCATCCTGAACCTGAGCGTGGCCGACCTGTCCTACCTCCTCTTCTGCGTCCCCTTCCAGTCCACCATCTACATGCTGCCCACCTGGGTGCTGGGAGCCTTCATCTGCAAGTTCATCCACTACTTCTTCACCGTCTCCATGCTGGTCAGCATCTTCACCCTGTCCGCCATGTCCGTGGACCGCTACGTGGCCATCGTCCACGCCAGGAGAGCCTCGTCCATCCGCGTGGGGAGGCACGCGCTGCTCGGCGTGGTGCTGATCTGGATGGTGTCCGTGGTGATGGCCGCGCCCGTGGCGCACTACCAGAGCATCGTGGAGAGGGCGGACAACAGCACCTTCTGCTGGGAGGTCTGGCCGGAGCAGCAGCGGAAGGTCTACGTGATGTGCACCTTCGTGTTCGGGTACCTGCTGCCGCTCAGCCTCATCTCAGTCTGCTACGCAAAGGTTGGTGCCGAGGAGAAAGGGTCGTGCGTAAAGGCTCAGAAATTACGCAATCTTCTCTGGGTCTCTGGGTCAGATTTCAGACGGGAACAACTGTAACAGAGGCTCATATTTCACGTTTCTGGTGGTGAATTTCC
Organism: Fundulus diaphanus; assembly: GCA_037039145.1. Lineage (NCBI taxonomy): Eukaryota > Metazoa > Chordata > Actinopteri > Cyprinodontiformes > Fundulidae > Fundulus > Fundulus diaphanus. The sequence goes on from CM073135.1 coordinate 52,393,603, forward strand.
CTCCCGGTGAAGCCTGATGTGTGTCCAGATGTTTCTGGGATTCTGCTAAACCTCCCACCGTGGTCTGCTTTGTGGTTCCCAGGTGTTAAACCATCTGCACAAAAAGCTGAAGAACGTCTCCAAGAAATCAGAGGCGTCCAAAAAGAAGGTGGGTGGAAACAAAGTTCTTTCTGATCAGGGTCAGACCCTCCCTTAAGGAATGCCATAGAAACAGCGTCAAAATGCTTCTAATTTTTCTGTGATGAAGATAATTAGCTCTGACTATATCTCTAAATACCCATTTATAATATACCACATAAAATAGATTTTATTCAAAAAGTGTACAATTTATTTTATTATTAGCCTGGGAGTATCATAAATTGGCAGCATCCCCAACCTTTTAGTGTCTGTGATAAGAAAACTAATTAAAAAGTAATTTATTCCCAACCAGTTGTTTTAAAGATGAAAGCAAAAAAACATTTTGAAGGGATTCCAACAAAAAACTAATAAAAAACACATAAATTAAACTAATTAATTGCATTTCGAATGGAAGTAAATGGCACAAAAATGCAGAAGAGACACGGACTGACATGACATAAAGAAATGAAACGAAGCACACAAATGAAACACAAAATGAAAATTCTCCTGAAAATGTAATTTTATGAAGTTTGCTTCAACAGAGCCAGAATTAGGCAACGATAAAAGTGGGTTAGAAAATAACTGGTTTTAAGGAAGAAGGAAATCAAGGGGGATGAATGAACGATGTTATACAGAGATGCTTTGTGTGTTTAAAGTTACTATTAATGTACAATAACAGTTTTAATATGTGAGGAAGAATCCTGTGTGACTTTGGCAACTTCTTGCATATCTACGTTAAAATTAGATGATTAGCAAACAGGATAAAATCTCCCTTTGCTAAAAAAAATCAATGGGTTATTTTCTCTGGAAATTTCTGTTTTCCATGAAGAACGTGGATAAACGTGAAACAAGCAGCTGAAATGAGCTTCAACCATAGGAGGGCTGGACTCAGGAGGAGCCCAAATCAGAGCCCTGTGCTGATGCCTGAGAGTTTATAGGAGTTTATAACGACTGAAAACTGAGAGTTTATTCTCTCTGGCTTTAGCACAGGGCTCTGCTTAGTAACCTTTATAGGTTACTAAGTTACCAAAGGCCCAAAAACTGATCCTTTTGGTACCCTGGACAAACCTCAAAATGTTTAGAGGATGGTTTCTTTCATGGCAACAATGATTCCCTACAGAAGCCGATGTTTAAAAGGCTAAAATCTTCCCCGGATCTCTGCAGATGATCCAAGAGACTCCAAGGTGCTTTCTTTGGTAAACCTGGACAGTTTCTCTGTCGTCCTTTCCTCTGTGTCCCCCCGTCCGCAGACTGCTCAGACCGTGCTGGTGGTGGTGGTGGTCTTCTGCCTGTCCTGGCTGCCTCACCACATCGTCCACCTGTGGGTGGAGTTCGGCTCCTTCCCCCTGAACCAGGCCTCCTTCGTGTTCAGGGTGGTGGCGCACTGCCTGGCCTACAGCAACTCCTCCGTCAACCCCATCATTTACGCCTTCCTGTCCGAGAACTTCAGGAACTCCTACAAGCAGGTGTTCTGGTGCCGGGCGCCCAGTGAGTGTCCGCTGAACGAAGCCAGAGACCCTCGCAGCAGGATGGAGGTTGCGCCCTCCGCCAACGTCAGGGCCAACCACAAAGGTCACGACTCTCAGATCGGTAAAATGCTTTGATGGCTCTGATCCACACTGATGGTGGCGGTTCATTCTCCTTTAAACACGGACGTTTCAGACCATTTTGAAAGAACATTGACAGTTATTTCATTTGTTTTTCTCTTTCCTGCTGCAACCACGGCCCTGATAGATGGACAGGATGTCATAATTAGGCTGTCAGGAAGTATTGGACGGGTTTCTGTTCAGCCTCAAGCAGCTGCAACAACAGGACCGTTCCGGGAGATTTATCGATTTTTAGGGAGAAAACGTACTGTCTTTAGCATTGAGCTGACATTTCCTTATAAATACTTGTTTTTGTCACACAGCTGACAACTTGATTAGAATAAAGTTAAAAGAAAGACTGGAAACAGGGAAAGCAGATCTGCATAGTTGGGCTTTAAGGTCCTGGCAGCAAACTGAGACATCAACAGATACTATGAGCTGCTACAGAAAACAGTGACAACAGCATCAGTTTGGTGAGTTAACCAGATACAGGGAGGAAGAGAGGAGAGTTGAAGATTTAACAAAGCGGCACCCTGAGCATGGAATAAAAAGCTCTGCCTGTAATTCACCACTCTGGAGAATGACTCCTTGTGACAAAAGATCAAAACATTAAATCAGACCATGTGACTCAGCAGCGGTGAAGCAGGGCACCGGCTCTTCACCGGCCCTGACACCGGCGCCATTTCTTCTCTGGTTCTGACCTGCAGTGGTAAACCTGCAGGTCACCCCTCTTCCTGGGGTTGGTAAACTATTTCCAAAGACGTACCACTTACGTAGACTTTCACAGACCTTCTTAAAAGCAGCAGAACTGGACAATGAAACTGGTCGCAGGTCCAGCTAATTACTGTGATTAAAGTTTGGTGAGAGCCGCTTTTCAAGTATTTAACAAAGTGATTTTTGTCGACATTTGAAACAACAGAAAACACAGAGAGTTAAAACCGTGGGAGCGAAAAAAAACAACATTTTATTCCCCTGGAAATGTTATGATAACAGCCACAGTCACCTCCTTCCGCTTTGTGTTCCCCCTTCCCTGAAATCCAAGGTTCCCATTGTTTCCAAACCCTAGTAAAAGAAAAGGAAGTCTATCCTCTTCCTTTGTTCTTTCCAGAAAAATCACTCACTGGTCCCTTTTCTGTGTCACCAATAAGCAGCGATGCATCCATTCAGCCTCCATTTGTCAGGGGAACAACCTGTTCAGCCGTCACTACTGACATTACCGAGGAAGTACGCTACCTCATCATCCGACCATGATTCAAACGGCTCTTTTTGAGGCGGAAGAGTCCAAAAACCTTCTCTGTGATATCTAGCCTCTATGTTGGAGCAGAAGGAAGAGCTGCAGACGCTGTTCACACCATGTACAGTTTGTGAGTATCAGAAATCTCTCTGTAAAGCCGCGTGTTAGTGGAGCAGGTATGTACGTGATGAAGGTGTGTGCGTTTTCTTTATTAAACTAGTTTCCGTTTCCGTGTGACTGTTGTAACGTTTAAACAGTTTGGTACAAAATGTCAAACTGTGTGTAAAGAAATCTAGTCCAAGGTTCTCTGTTCAATTAGACAGGCAGAGAAGACCGTCTATATATGATAAAAACACCCTAAATGTGCAAAAAGACGTTAAAATTCTGATTAAAAGTGTCTAAACAGCCATAAAAGATCCGTCAGACATCTGGATCCGGTCAGAGGAAGGTGGGGGAGAGGTCCATGTGGTTCCTGAAGCGTCCCGTCGGGTCTGGAGCCCACAGCTGCAGCTGAGGTCCTCCTACAGGGAGATGGCGCCACCAGCTACTCTGTTAAAATTAATGCGATACTCTTTCCTTTCTGTCAGGACTGGTTTCCCTCCTTAGCTGCCTCTGAAAACGTCTCGATCCGATAAAATCTACTGGGTCAGGACTCTTTAGCCAATGTGGAAGTGCGTCAGCGGTCGCCATGACCAGAGCTGTCAGTAAGGAAGGAGGCAGGAAAAGGAGCCTGAATGCATCCTATCATAGTTCCTTTAGCATAGGAGCCTTGTGTAAAAGTTACAATCCCACAATCCTTTGCGTGAAATGACATACAGTATAAGCACTGATCTCTATTATTCACTGGAGTGCTAATAGTCGCTGTTAGAACGAGTCGCTTTGAAGCCACCAGCCGCCATATTGGTACTCCCTATTTTCCTCCAGTAACTAGGGAATATGTGCGCTACAGCATCGAATAACGAGGATTTTCTCATGTTCAGGGGGGGCTTAAAACTTTTAAAATGTCAAATGCCATATACTTTTATGTTATGTTCTAAAACTATCAAGTACTGAGAAAGTCATGTGCTGAAATATTTTGCATTTTATTTATTTAAATATATATATATATAACATTTATAAATATATAAATAGCAATATACAAAAACATATATTTACATATACATATATATGTACATATATACATGTACACATACTTATATATACATATATATATATATATATATAAGCTTATATTTAATATGAATAACGTAAAATATTTCAGCACCTAATTTCCTAGTAGTTGATAGTGTTAGTACATCCACTGACTGTAGAATTACCTGTGAAACGTTTTCACTCAGCCAGAAAACTGCTTGTTGTTGCAACCAAATCCTATGGGATCCTGTGAGACTAGGGAGGAGCAAGATGGCGGCCAGTGACTTCAGTTTTTCGGCAAAATCAGCACTCCAGTGTATAATAGAGATCAGTGGATATAAGCAAAGCCCAGGAGCTAGGTACAGTGGCCCAGAGGTGTCAACACTAATACAAAAGCCACAGCGGAAATATAAAACCACAACGGAAGTCACACAACAGTTTGTCGTTATCCATGACAGAAGAAGAAGAGGCAGACCCGCCAAAAAAATCTATGAAGAACGAGCTTTGCTTGCAGAGTCAGAAATATTGTAAATATTGTTTGTCTGTAAAGAACAACTCAACGAGTCTATGGAGATGATTGAAACATTTTAACCAAAGTATACAATACAGTTGGAGTTATAACTTCCAAATTCGGGAGTTTTTGAGCGATAAATTCTCCGTTTTATGCACCATACTGTCGCTAAGCAATGCAAGTTATCTGAAGTTATCTGATCCAGTATGTAGAACAGATTACTAGATCAATGTGTGCTTCTGTGGTTGTTTGTCTCTCTTGTTGTGTCTCTGCTCTGTCTTCTGTAACCCCCAGTCGGTCGAGGCAGATGACCGTTCATACTGAGCCTGGTTCTGGTTCCGCTGGAGGTTTTTCCTTCCCGTTAATGGGGAGTTTTTCTTTCCACTGTCGCTTCATGCTTGCTCAGTATGAGGGATTGCTGCAAAGCCATGGACAATGCAGACGACTCTCCCTGTAGCTCTACGCTTCTCCAGGAGTGAATGCTGCTTGTCGCGAGAAGTTGTCACTCATTAATTCTCATTAATTCCAATCTGTATTATATGATTGAATTTGACTTTGTAAAGTGCCTCGAGATGACATGTTTCATGAATTGGCGCTATATAAATAAAATTGAATTGAATTGAATTGAATTGAAATTGTCTGACTCGTTTCCCTGGTAACCACTGACACGCAATCCTAAAATGCAATGTTTCTCTCTTCACAGGGTTAACAAACCTGCAGTTGTCAGTAAACCCACTTTCTGGCATAGCGGTACACCTGTATCATATATAACTAAAGAAAAACGTTTCACTTACTTATCAAACTGGCAATATTTGCTTGTGAGTTCGCTTTTTTATATTAGTATTGACACCTCTGGGGCACCGTAGCTAGGAGCTATAATTAGAACATTTTGGATTTAGCTCTGGTTGCTGCTGACCTCTCCTCCTCATGCCTTTATGGACCGACGCCCAGGAATCTGATTGGCTGCTACCCTGGTCAGCTGACCTGCAGTTGGTGGCTGTACTGCAAACTCTGTTGCAAGTTTTGTGATTAAATAGATCTAAAATTAGCATGAACTGTGTAGAAAGAAATGCAAATAAAACTTAAAGCATGCAAGGAAAATAAAAACCTGCTTCCCTGCTGACAACATCTGAACGTTCAGCTGTGTTTTTGAAACATCTGTGAGAAATTGTTGTTTTATCTAATCCTTGCTGAATAAATTTAACTGCTGTATAAATTCAGAATGGAGCATTTTTATTTCTGTGTGCAACAGGATGAACCGCTGAACCACATTAAAGGCACGCTGAAGAAAAACCCAGAAGATGAAGATATTTTAAAAAAAACCAGAAAATTATTCACGTCCCTTTGGCTTTTATATATTTGATTACATTCCAACTTCTAATAGGAATTTTTAAATTAAACGTTTAAATGTACACTAAAATATTCCGTACGCATACACCTCTAAAATGTTCTGGTGCGACCATTTAGCTTCAAAACTCCATTAAATATGAGTGAAATGATGTCCACCTGTGTGCAGTGTTAGAGTCACATGACCTGTAGAGACACACCTGTCCTGAGAGGCTCCAGAGGTGCAGCAGCTCTGAGCAGGAGGCAGAACCACCATGAAGACCCAGGAGCTCCAGGCGAGTCAGGCTGAGCCTCGCAGTTCATTCACCTTCATGTCCGACGTCACGTCAGAGCAGATTAACGGGAATTTCCCCCGCAGAGCGACAACAGCTCCGAGTTTGGCTAAAAATCGGCAGTTTGTGTCTCATCTGATCTGAATGTTCTGTCACATAATTCAGTTCATTTATGACGCATCAAATCACGACAGTCATTCATCAACTCTACCGAATCATCCAGACAGGTTGGTTAAGAAGGTTCCTGTCTGAGGAAACCCAGCAGATGCTTCAGCCTGTTACTGAGGAGCAGCGAGAAGATTTTCATTTGGAAAATTAGACGTCAGCTCATGATAAAGAATCATCTTCTGTGATGGAAACGAAGCGATCTGGTTCCAGTCAGACTCGGTGCTCGTCTCCAGGCTGCTTCACCTGCAGCTTGCAGCTCCCTGAGAGCAGCGGGAACAAAGCTGCAGGCTTTAACTGCAGCTTCTGGCCAATTTCCACTGGTGGAAACGTAGAAATTAAAGAGCAGACGGGTCGATGCTTCACGGTCAGTTCTGCTCTATTACCTCTTTTCAACAAACTTTCCTCAGCAGTTACCAGCTCAAGAGTTGAATAATTAACTTCTGTATATAGCTCTGCAATATAAAGACAGCAGATTAAAAAAAAGCGTCGACTAAATTTAAGGGTGAAAAAATGATCTCAAGTAATTTCCCTGGAGAAAGACCTCCAGGACTGAAAACTGCAGCTTTAATTCTTAATGTTTGTGCTTTTATTGACCGAGGACCCAGAACCAGGCAGCAGGATGGAGGAATCCTCGATAAAGGTTAATTTAAAAAAAAGTCGAGTCTAAAAGCGAAAAATACTAAACAGACGCAAAACTAATCTCAATTAAAGGACAGCAGAAGAACTGGAGAATCCGGCAAAGAGTACCAGAATCTGACAGGCTTATAAATGCCAGGGAGGTGATTAGTGGAACCAGCGTCGGCTGAGTCCAATTACCTGCATGTGTGGAGAACCTGACTGAGAAGAGGAACAAGAATACATCCGAATAAATCTGTTGGGTCAGGACTCTTCAGCCAAAGCAGAAGTGCGTCAGCGGTCTCCATGATCAGAGCCTTAAGGTATCCCACAATCCTTTGCGTGACACGACGTATCAGCCTCCTCACAGAAATCCACTAAAACATGCGTAGGGCAGAGAGCGTCTCTCTGTAGCTCATGTCCAGAAGGCTGGATAATCCAGATCCTTTAGCTATCAGGCTCCTCTCCTGTGGAACCAACTCCCAGTTTTGGTCCGTGAGGCAGACACCCCGTCTACTTTTAAGACTAATCTTAAAACTTTCCTTTTTGACAAAGCTTATAGTCAGAGTGGCTCATGTTACCCTGAGCTACCTCTATAGTTATGCTGCTATAGGCTTAGGCTGCTGGAGGACATCAGGGTCTATTTCTCTCACTCTGCTGAGTTCTCCTACTGCTCTCCAGTTTTAAATTGCTTGTCGTCATTTCAGCTTTTAACTTTTTGTTCTCTCTCTTATATCTTCATAGTAGGTACACCTGGTCTGGCGTTCTGTTAGCTGTGACATCATCCAGGGAGGACAGATCACCTGCTATTATCATCTAATGTAGAACAGATTACTGGATCAATGTGTGCTTCTGTGCTTTTTTGTCTCTCTTGTTGTGTCTCTGCTCTGTCTTCTGTAACCCCCAGTCGGTCGAGGCAGATGACCGTTCATACTGAACCTGGTTCTGGTTCTGCTGGAGGTTTTTCCTTCCCGTTAATGAGGAGTTTTTCTTTCCACTGTCGCTTCATGCTTGCTCAGTATGAGGGATTGCTGCAAAGCCATGGACAATGCAGACGACTCTCCCTGTAGCTCTACGCTTCTCCAGGAGTGAATGCTGCTTGTCGGGACTTTGAAGCAATCAACTGGTTCCCTTATATAGGAACATTTTTGACCAATCTGTATAATATGATTGATTTTGACTTTGTAAAGTGCCTCGAGATGACATGTTTCATGAATTGGCGCTATATAAATAAAATTAATTGAATTGAATTATAGGCCCGGATCTGACTCCATCCTCCATGTTTCCGTCACTAATGACGTCAGAGTTAAGTGAGAAGGAAGACGGAGAATCATAACACACTGACATTTTTTTGTCAAAATAACAAAAAACGTGAAAAAAAATATTCTGACATCATTTATGAAAATTATCTTTAGACATATTTTCTGCCTCTGTGTGTTTATCATTCGCCTCTGATTTCTGTTTTCATGTATAACAACGTCTCTGTTAAATGTTTCCATCAGGCGAGTTCTGCTGATCTTCTTTTCATTTCAACAAACGAATCAGATCTGCATGGATGAAATTTAATAAAACACGATGGATGCTTTCTCCTCAGGAGGAGCTGGAGACGGCCCAATGACGCCTGGACCTGCATCTGGACTAATCTCTGCAGGGTCAGCTTCGCCCTCCTCCTCTGAAGGCACAGATTACCATTTCCTGTTTATCCGCCGGCTGCTGGTGGCTTTTTAAAGTCACTTTTCTGTGCCGAGTGGTGCAGCTCCTGCAGACGTGACTGAACATCTCCGTCAGGAAGCAGCCTGAAGGTTCATCTCTATGCAGAGGCAAATTTAATCTGAGCTGCCCCCGAACATCCGGATTATCCAGGCGATTCTAATGGAGCCGTGCAGAACCACATTTAAAACATTTAAACGTTTCATACAGATTTTATGCAGCTACTTTCTGCAGGAAAACTCTGCATGATGACCTCAGCACAGCCCTTTAAATAAATCTCTATACATCTTTTATCTAACAAACTCCCACATCTGTAGCCTTAACAAGCTGTTAAACTAATTTATGTTCAGAAATAAGTCACACTGTCAAGAACCAGAGACGGATGGACCCAGTATTCAGCCAGACACGAAAAGTGCAAACAAAAAGGCTTTAATAAAGCTCAAAACGTTCAGTCAGGGAATATGCAGGCCTGGGGTCCGTTCTTCGTACGTTGCTTAAAACATCCAAGATCAAATGAGACATCCAAGATGATTTCATCCGGCTAATCATGATCCGGCTAATTGGGTTCTTCGAACACACCTGTTGTTTAGGATTAGTATCGCAGGATTGATAAATCTGAGATAACTGCGCGTTCATGCGTTTGTTTAAAAGGGGAAATGTATCGATAGTAGAAACATTGATCAGCAACGCTGCTATTGGCTGTTCAGCATGGCCAAAGAACGCCCACAGTTTTTCTCCCAAGCAGAACAAGAGCTTTTAATGGAAGGTTATGCCGAATTTGAGTCATTAATTAAAACACCTCAAAATCTGTTAAAGCCAGGAGAGAGGGCTGGCAAAAAGCAGCAGACAAATTAATGCGTAAATACTGTCCATGGTAGATGTTTCTATCACTTTCTACAGTATGAATTTTTGCATTTTAATAATCTCATATTTACTTTGTTCTTTTATGTCAGAGCCTCCACGGGACCCACTAGAACATGGGAACAAGTAAAAGTGAAATACAAGAATATTCTACAAAATGGTAGCCTTTAATTATTATACTTTATTTTAAAAAAGCACTTGTTATGTCAAGAGATCCAAATTTCAGTGTCATTCCTTAGACACGGGAAGTAAAGGACGCATGCAAACTGGGATTTTTAACAAAAAAAATCTTTATCCATAAAAAATGAAAATTTTCCTTTTCCAAGTCATCCACAGTTTACACGGCAAAACTGTATTGCGTGGCTAGATAATCCATCCATAGTTTTTTCTAATCCAATATACGGCTGGACAGGAAGCAAGCCTTTCAAAGTAAACTAAACTTCACAATAAAATGGCCCGAACAAATTCAACTCAATTTTTCAATTCAATTTTATTTATATAGCGCCAAATCATGAAACATGTCATCTCAAGGCACTTTACAAAATCAAGTTCAATCATATTATACAGATTGGGTCAGATTATACAGATTGGTCAAAATGTCCTATATAAGGAAACCAGTTGATTGCATCAAAGTCTTGACAAGCAGCATTCACTCCTGGGGAACCATAGAGCCACAGGGAGAGTCGTCTGCATTGTACATGGTTTTGCTGCAATCCCTCATACTGAGCAAGCATGAAGCGACAGTGGGAAGAAAAACCACCCATTAACGGGAAAAAAAAAACCTCCGGCAGAACCGGGCTCAAATCTTCTTACTGAATAGGATAAAAATAAAAAGCAAACCATCATACAAATAACTTAAATATTTTAGATTTATGGCTCCAACACCACTTTTTCCTCTTTAAAAGCCACTGTTAAATGATGTGTTTGTCTGTTTATAACAGCCACCAAGAAAATCTCTCTACTGTCGCGCTGCGCTAAAGGATCCTGTCTATTGCGCAATACGCGATTAATTCGAAAAACTCTGGAAATTATTCTTGCACCTTCCGCAACAGGTTGCAGTCCTAAAAATGGACATGGCTACGGCAGACTTCCCTATCTCCTCCGCTTATACAGCCGTGATCTAATCTTGTTTACATGAAATAAGCCTGCTCTCGAGCAGGCTTAAACTGGCGCACATGTTGCTATGACAACAAGTGCAGGATGTCTTTCGAAGAACCAAACGATCCAAGATCATGCCAAATCGTCAACAATGAAATCCTGCTAACTGAGTTAGCGACGTACGAAGAATGGACCCCTGGTGGACAAATAACAGTTCCAAGTCGGTACACAGGCGGGCGGTAAAAAACAGGCAAGGACAACAGGATCAGGATCAGGCTCAGGCTGGCACAGAGGTCAAAAAACGCAAATTGGGTCAGGTCAACAGGCAAACAAACAGAACGGGGAATGCTGGACTAGACTCACCAAAAGACAGTTAGACAATGATCTGGCAGAGTGCAGGAGACAGAGGCTGATATAAGTAGAGGAGTGAGCAGGTGAACAGAGTGAAACTAATTACCAGAATGGGTGGAGCTGATTAGGGGGGACAAAATAGCTGGAAGTAAACTGAAGCCGATTGGATGGTGACTGGTGAAGGGGAGTGACAAGAGGACAAAAGAATGCTGGCAGGTGAACTGAATAAAGGCTGGTGACAGAAGTGATCAGAGCAGGCCAGAAGAACTGATAATATAAAACAAAGTACAAAATCAAACCACATTAAAACTCAAACTATTCCATTAACCAAAACTAATACAGAACCTAAACCTAAGACAGAATTAATTACATGAAGAGAATTACTAAACCAAAACAGAAATTAAACTAGACTAATTCAGAACCAAAATCAACATAAAGACCAAACAGAGCATTAGCAAATAATAAAAACCAGAGCTAATACTAAGACAGGAGAGTGAACTAAATAAAAAGACCAACATAAACCATAACAAAAACCCAAATCATGACACACACATTGTAGAGGTGAGAAGAGTATTTGTTTATTTCTCTGAAGATGATTTAGTGTTAACCAAAAATGACATTTCTGTTCAGGATTATTAGGAAAACCACTGGAAACTCTTCATGTAATCAAGGATTATATTAATTTTAATCCCACTGCTGACAAATGATTTAATTAATCACAAGGGACAAAAACATTTAAACCCAACTTGGCTAATGGAGGGAAATTAATGATTAGGGAACTGAACGTTCAGATCTGATGAATTCATGCAGCCGATGAATCTCTGCAAATCTGGTCCAGGAGGGGAGGGAGCACGGTCTGTGGCTGGACTCTGAGGATGCTGGAGGCGCCAGGAGGAGGCGGGAGGAGGGAAGGCCGTCTGACAGCAGGAGGATGGCGAGAGGCTGAAGAACCGGCGAGGAGTCAGGATGCCGCGGCTTTCTGGAGGAAGAGGATCTATGGAGCTGAAACAGTGACAGCTTACAGCCACATTTAAGAGATTTGGCATTGAAAAGTCAGACGTTTCAAAATCAGACATAAAGTCAAACATTGTTAGAAAGTAAACATTTATGAAGATATTCTCATTTTATGCTGCAGCTTTTATTCAATGGGAAGTTTTCAGTGTCACTGCAGAGTTCCTTCACCTATGACGTCACTACAAACTGGCGGTTTTGCCATCGGGGGCGGGGCTAAACTGACGGCCCCTTCATGGACCCTCCGTTTTTCCAGTACTCATCATCTACCTGCTGTGAATTTATGGAAAGCTCCGGTCAAGTACCTCCACTGATGATGTCACAGCTAACAGAACGCCAGACCAGGTGTACCTTCTATGAAGAGAATAATGACAGAGAACAAAAGTTAAAAGCTGAAATAACAACAAACAATGCAGATTGGAGAGCAGTAGGAGAACTCAGCAGAGTGAGAGAAATATACCCTGATGTCCTCCAGCAGCCTAAGCCTATAGCAGCATAACTATAGAGGTAGCTCAGGGTAACATGAGCCACTCTGACTAGAAGCTTCCTCCACAGATAAAGGCTCCACAGCGATCCGTCTCAAGATCTCTGGACCGCTCCCTGAACTCTGCTGCAGAAACTCTACCTGAACCTCCTGGTAATATTTCAGTTCTCCAGACCAAAGATCCTCATTTAAAGACCCCCAATGGCCCCACAACAATGAAACCAAACATCTAATCTGCCACTGGGTTTTGGCTCCTGACATTAAGCAGTTTGTTCTGCTGTGAGGAACATCTCTGGAGAAGACTGTGAAGGTTTCACACCTTTTTCTGGGTCCAGGCTGTTCCTTTGACTCTGGCTGGAGTATTGCTGCAGGGAAGAGGAGGAGCAGTGCTGGTCAGGAGTGAGCGGAGTCCAGGAAGTCCAGGGGCGGTTGACCTCAGGAAGGAGGAGCCTTGGAGGGCGAACAGATACGAGCTCAGAGCTTCCAGGAAGAAGGAGCTGTGAAATTTACCAGAGAATTTACCCTCAACACAATATTTAGAAGTTATTAACCTGAAGGGAAACAGTTTCATCCTCCAAACGTCAGAAATCGAGTCCATTGGTTGGGACTTTGGGTGGAAGTCCAGGTGAGACTTCAGCAGCAGGTAAGCACCACCTGTCCGGTTCTCATTCTGCCGGGGCGAAGCACCAAACCTCCGACCCTGAAGCAGGTTTGCTTTGTTGAGCTGAGCTCTTTGAGACTCCAGGTCTGGACTGAGGAGTTTCTGCTGCAGCACAGCCGTGACTTCATTAACTAAACAGACTTTTAATTAATGATTTGTCTGGTTTGGGTCAACAACACATATGTCACGATTTGGGTTTTGTCTTGGTTTATGTTATCAGATTTATTAGTTAAGTTTCTGCTTTTGGGGTCTTTCTTGTGTGGTTTTGATTTAGACGTGTTGTTCTGTTTAGGTTACCTGTTTTCCACCTGTCACTTTATCAGCTCTGTTTGGTCTCTCCTCAGCAATCTGTCAGCTCTCTTGCCCTGATTAGTTCCACCTGCCTTCTTGTAATTAGTTTCACCCCGTTTCACCTGTGCACTCCACTATATAGTTCTCCCTTGGTCTTCAGTTCTCCGCCAGATCATTTTCGAGTCACTTGGTGAGTTTTGTTCCAGTGTATCTTTTCTGACTGACCTGTAGATGCAAACCCGAGTGTTTTTTGATTCTGAGCCAGCCTGATCCCCGAACCTGTTTTTCCTGCCCGGTCTGACTGATTTACCGCTTTACCGACCTGATTCTGTCCCAGGATTATCCGAGCTTGCTTTAGCCCTGTCTGTACCTCTGCCTGTTTTGGACTGCTTTTTGTGTACCGGTTTTTGGACTGCCATTTTGACCATTGAGCCTGCTTGTACCTGTCTTGCTTGTCTGAGAGCAATAAAACATCTGAACCCGAAATCTCTGCTTGTTAGCCTGAATACTGAGTCCACCTGTTCAGTTCCGTTCATAACAACATATTAATTTAGTAAAAACTGAAATGATAAATTGCTTCATCCTGAATATCAATGATTTACATTTTAACAGGAGACTAGTCTTCTCATGAATTTGGAAATGAAATACCATTTTGTCTCCAAAGAAAAATCTGATCGAGCTGTGATGACCTGAGCCGACCAGCAGGGGTCAGTAGAAACAAAAGCTGCATCATAGATTGTATTTCAAGAAATAATCAAAAAAGATAAAAAAGATGTTTGCAGTAAATAGGAAATAAGTTTTACATAAGCAGGAGAAACCTGTCTACCATAATGTGAAAAAGTATTCACACCCCTTGAACTATTCCACACAAACTTGTTTTATAGGGATTTTATTAGATAGATCATCATAAAATTGATCTTTAAAGACTTTTACAGCTAAAACACCCGATAAATGTGGGGGACATTCAGGCCTCTTTAATCTGGACCTCCTAAATAAAATCCAGCCGTCCACGTTTAGACGTCCCCTAACGAGGAACCAGAGTCTAACTGCAGTGGTTCTGTTTCTGAAGATGAAGATCATCCAGCATCATGAAGACCATGGACCCAGCAGACGGGTCAGGGAGGAAGTTCTGGTCCAGTTTACAGCAGGTCAGGTTCTACAGCTACATCCAGAGCTCTGATCATCATATGGACCTGGAGAGAGGATGGACCAGGAGAGCATTGATCAGAGAAGCAGGAGGACCATGGTGTCTCTGGAGGAGCTGCAGAGACCCACAGCTCAGGTGGCAGAATCTGCATACTTAGTTTTTTTTCCTTTTCAGCTTCACCTTTGCCTGATTAAAAGCATAATTACAATCACATTCAGCCTTAAAACTGTAAAATGTTTAATTTTCAGCCACAGCAACTATCTTTAATAATCTTAAATCTTCTGTTAGTTAGAGTTTTTCAGACAGAAACGTCCGGAGCTCCGCTCTGCTGCGTTATCTGAGCTGAGGGGATGAGAACTGGTCTGGAGAGGAGCTCTGCAGGTCCGGCTGTCAGCGGCTCTGATTAATGGCCTCGCTGCAACATGTCCGGCCACATTAGAGCGCCGTGTATCTCCCAGAGTCCACACAGGCCCGCCTCTTTGTTCTGATGGGAAATGGTGTCAGGCGCTGGCTGCTGCTCGCCCACAAACAGATAAAGATTTACTGTCATCAGAGGCTAGATTAAAGCGCACACGAACGCAGACATTGATTTCTGGGGGAGAAAAACGACACATTTTGGGGAGGAAACTCATTCCGGGGCGGACGGAGATATGATCAGCTTATTTGGGAGGTGGATAATGTGGAGCCCTCTCCAAGAATGAACTTTGAAAGAAGTAAATTGTAAATATTGATTTGTGAAATGAACTGTCAGTCTCCATTTGTGAGATTATTCCTGCCGTCCTGCTGAGAGCAGAGCAATGAATTCAAACACAGACGAACACAAAAGAGCTTTCCTCCCCTGGCGACGGTCGTTCAGTTTCATCAGATTGCAGCTGGGATTAAATCCGAGCTGAAAATGAGATGAACCGGGCCTTCACGTCCAGGTGGACACTAAGATCATCTACAGATCAGATAACTGTTGGCTTCAGGAATCTGTGACCAAGCTCAGTGTGATGGGAAATAAACAGGTTGCAATGAAAGAGCTCATAGTGGCTTTAGTTCATTTCTGTTGTGTCCATCAGCTGCAATAAACCACAGAAATCACTATAAATCAGCCATGATGAGTAAATTAAAAACCAGCATCACTGATCACTGTTTTTGGAGCTTCTGCATCCAGAACCAGCATTCATGCAACGAAGAAAGCATTTTTTTTTTATCACAACTGAGTCTGGAGAGGGTGATCGGTCCTCTGGTTCTGACCCAGTGGGCTGGGCTTGTTGCTGGATTCCTGGTTCTGTTGTCTCTTCTTCCAGCAAGGACATGTCTCCAGCACCAATCCACCAATCAGGGACGGACTTTAGGAAAAGCCGGTCTGATAAAACGAATTCTCTTGATTTCTTAAAACGCTTCAATCTCTGACTGTGGATGAAAATTGTTGATATTCCTTCAGTCCATCGAAAAGTGACGATTAAAAGCAAAACCATGAGGTAAAGAAATATTTCAAAGAGGTGAATGGAATCCTGACCGGGTCCGTCTCCTGGATCAGTGACTCTCTGAGGATCAAATGAGTTTAAAGGATCTTAAGATTGGGAGAAAATCACAAAGTTCCTCAGAGAAAGACCAGGAAGGATCTCCATGTTCCTCCTTCTGCAGAGCAGAACATCATAAAACCATGAAGGATTCTGGAGGAACGTCAGGGAGCAGCTTCACCTGGACAGCCGTGATCTCTGATCCCTCAGATGGTTCTGTACCAGAACCATCATCCAGAACCAGCTGGTAGAACCTCAGGGAGCAGGGATTGTTCTGGAGAACCTTCCTCCAGCTCTACATCCAGAGCTCACAGCCTGATGTTCTCCTCAGAGGAGGTTCAGATAAATAAACAGAATTATACATATATATATATATATATATATATATATATATATATATATATATATATATATATATATATATATATGGCAGAAGTCAGCAGGGGACCTGTAATGAAGAGGCCTTCATTACTGGGACTGTTTTTAGGAAAAGTAACTGGTATTGCACTTTAAGAATACTTTTGCACTGTAAACTTGCACCTTAATTAGCACTTTGTTTTGCACAGCACTTTAAGCATGACTTTGCACAGAAATAACCATTTGCACACAAGAAGTTTTAACTATTTATTGAATATTTATTGGATATTTTAATAATTAGCATGTAGCCTTTTGTTCAGGCTCTGCACAGCTGCTCCCCATTGGGAAATGGTGTGGGCTCTGTGAAAAGAATTGTTATTTAGAGCTAAGGTCTACTGTCAGGAAACTTAAGCAAATGGTGGTGTAGAATCTGTGAGAAGTGTGAGACTAAACAAAGTGTTAGAAGTTGGTGACTTACCTGTTTTCTATGTCCTCTCCAGGGTGTTTGGACAAATGCTTCCCCGGGGGTCCAGACACCATTTATAGGTTCCGGGAGAGACCATGGGAAAAGCAGGGGGGAACTTTTGCACGTTTGTTTTAAGGGGTTTTTAGGTGTGGGTTTAAAAGATAAAATATTTATAAAAAATAGGTGGGAATGTGTATATGTGTATTTGTATTATGTAAATATTGTATTTTATAGGTAAAGTTGGTAGTAAATTGTTTAGTACAGAATGGTTTAACCCTTAATCAGCAGAGGGTATTTAAGGCAGTGATTGTGTCTGTAAACGAGGTGGGTTGTTAGTTGGTTGGCAGAGTGAATGCTGCTACCAACAAATAAATATATTACTACTTCCACATGCTGCGGCTTCGTCATCATTCCTGCTGAAACTCCAGCCTCAAAAGGCCACGAACCGACAGGACCTGATAACCAGCAGGTGCAGATTGCAGATTAAAATCTGTATATAGATATATTGGTGCCGCTTTACAATAAAGCTCCCCATATAGATGGCTAATAAATACTGTAGAGATATGTTATTAATTAATTAAACACTCTATAACTCTATCATAAATGTTTATTAAGCATTAAGGGAACAACACACTAAACTGACCGGTTTGTGCTTACAGGCTAGTAACTTTGTCTGAAATGTTTAATATAAGCAACTCTAGATGAAATATATAGTTGAACGTATTAGGCTCATTATTTGCCAATAACCCAGTCAGTTTTGTCTCTTTCTCACCCATTAATACATAATAAACAAGAAATTCCTTTATTGGTTTCTTCTCTTCTTTATTACGCATTAATTCATCTATAATAAACACTTATGGTTGATTAACAACGTGTTTGCAGATTAATTATTAACATATCTATGAACTATTTGCCATCTTTAAAGCGACCCTAATTGTAAAGTGGTATCATTATGATAATTATCCCACAGCAGTGAATTCATTTTAATTCTGTTGTTGTGCATGGAGGCCGCCACTAGGTGGCAGTGCACTTCTACGTGAATGTTTTATTTTCTGCTCTGAAGGGAAACCAATCAATGACGTTTAAATGCGCATCAGTGCCGTTTCCTCCAAACTCTGTAATGATGCTGAGGAGGAAAACCCGGTGGAGCTCTGCGCTCACCTCACAGTTTCTGTCAGTCATCAGGTTAGAATAAAACGTCTCCGCACAGCGAGGCTTGTTTTGTGATCATTTCTCATGAGATCCACTAAAGCTGCAAAGATCTGAACATGGAGCAGGAGGACCAATCAAGTCTATCATTGCTTCCATTAAAGTTAATTGATTAAATGCACAGTAGCAGATTTTCCCCCTCTGCCTGCCTCATTTTGACAAATGAGAGGCAGAGGCCAGCTGGGTCCGTTCCTGCCGAAACCAAGCGAGGACAGCGCCTGCAGCACTTAGTGTCCTTTAATTGCCATTTACATAGCAGGCTAATCATTATTTTTTATGTCCCCTATTACCCAGCGTCACAGTTACCGGCCTGCTGCTCTGTCTGCAGAAACAATGAGCTGTTTGTCAGAGCAGACGCTCTGATTGGTCAGCTCCCTGAAAAGCATGCAAGGCCGACACCTCCACAAATCACTGCAGTTGGTTAAAAACGGGGAAAAGTCACAGACATTTTATCCGTTTCTACTTCTTGTTCAGCTTAAATAGTTCTTTTTTTATTTTCCTTTAATCAGGAAGAGTTGATCCTTTATTTCCTTTGGGTTTCTGCGTTTAAACGCCGCTGCATGTCTCACAACACGCAGCTTTTCCAGATTTCCTCTCTGTTAGAATGCATTCTTCCCAAAGTCTGGTTCAAAAAATAAATCCAGTATCTAAAATAAGAATGAAACTGGAGGGAGAAAGAGGCGCATGTCTGGAGGATTTGTTGGATATTTTACTGCTTTAGCGTCAGTGGCTCGGCCTGTGCAGCTCAGACATGCAGAGGCTGAAACCAGAACAGAGCAGGAGCTTCAACGACTAATCTTTGCTTGTCAGGAGATCTCCTGTTCTACAGCAGTCAGGTGGACATTCAGGAAAAGCTGAGAAAGTTTTCTGATTTCTGATCATCACCAAAGGAGTTCTGCTTCAGCACAAAATCTGATTTCTGATCGGATCGTTTGTCGCAGGGTCACATCCGGTCACGCCTTCAGCAGATTCAGGTTTAAAACGGTCTTCATTCAGTCAGGAGGTTTCTATCAGGAAACTAGACGGGCATGTTTAAAAAAAACGCAAAAAAACAACAGTAAATTTAGTAAAATAAAGACATTTACATTTTATTTAAGATCTGAAGCTATTTTTTTATCACCTTGTAGGTAATCAGTGGAAAAATCTTTATGTCCTTCCATCCATCTAACCGTGCTTCTAACAGCTGAGCAGCTCCCTGAGGATGATGATGGTGATGATGATGATGATGAAGAAAAAGACGACTTTGATGATGATGATAAAGATGATGATGAAGGTTATGACGATGATGATGATAATGATGAAGATAATGCTGAAGACGATAATGGTGATAATGATAATAATGAATATTATGACGATGAAGATGATGATAATGATGAAGATGATTATGATGTTAAAGATGATGATGATCAGGATGATGATGACGATGAAGACGACAACGTAGGATGATGATGATGATGATGATGATGATGATGATGGTGATGAGCTCCAAGCCTTCCTCACCATCACCCTAATCTTTAGCTCCCTCCTCAGATTCTCCATCAGAACAAGTCAGAACCGGACCGGGTCGCTCCAAAATGTCGATGTTACTTCCTGTGAGAAGAAAGATGAATTAAAAGTTTACATCCAACTTAAATCTGACAGAATTCAGGCTCAGCTGTACAAAACTGGTCTGGAGAAAAAGTTTCTTTGCTTGAAAAAATAAATAAGATTTGAAACTAAAAGTCACATTTTGATCATGAAATAAATTAAAGGCAATTAATCTGAAAGCAGGAAAAAGACAGAAACTTTTATCTTTGAACTGAAAAAAATAATGTAATGAAAATAGAAATATATGTTGAGAGTGAAATAAACTTTGACTTTCAGATATTTTCCCTTTCAACACTTTTTAAAGATCCACCTTTAATTTTCTTATTTTTAAACATCATGGTCCTGATTTGTCTCCAGGCGTTTGGTGTTTAGTCACTAAATTACTCTGACTCTGGCCTTCAGGTGAGGATCAAGGTGTGAATGAGTGGAAATGGGCTGAAGGTAACAGGAAATAAAACATTTCTATACGTTAAACGTCTCCTGGACTCAGAGAGAAACTTTAAAACCATCTTAATTACGTGCAGAAGGACCTTATGATCCCAGAACCCCTGAAAGTGGAAATGGACCGCATGGACTCAGGTCTCTGGTCAGCTCCAGAATTCATTAAGAGGTTCTGACGACTCTCATATCACTGCGCAGAGCTCTGACCCAGTCTGCTGTGTAGAATTGCCCTAAGTGTCAGCCAGACTTTAACTAGGCCACTCCAAAACATGTCTTCTCTCTATGCATTTAGAGTTCATATCTGTTTTAATTTTATTTCAGTTAACAAAATTCATGTTAATTTCTGCTCGCACTATTTGCACTCGTTGTTTGGATTATTAATTTCCTTCAAATGATCTTCCTGGATGTGATTTTTTTTTTGCTCTGTCTGCTGCTGTGGATGAATTATTTCACGCTGTGCACGACGCCCTCCGTTAAACAAACCTTTGGACTCGCTTTAAACCCGCTTCATATCGCCGCGGCTCCCTCGTGATTAATCCGGTCTCTTTGGATGTTCTGACCCGGACTTTTCACAGGGAGATCCAGTGAACATTCTTTACGTGATTTTCCTCCAGCAGGTGTCTGAGCTTAACGGCAGAGATGTCTCATAAAGGCTTTGCAGGAATTGGTTTAAAAATATTCATTTTTCTACCTTTTTTAACAGAACTTCACATTTGGCCTCATGTCTCCTCTCGACCTCCATACGGTGCCGGATCGTCTCTGTCCTCTGAGGATTCCTCCCTGTCCGTATTTTCGCTTCATTTTGTATGTTTCTTTGGTTCCTCGTTGAATTGCTCATCATCTTCATCCTCTGGCTCCTCTTCACTGCCACCAGAACAGGTTTTGGAACAAGAATAGCAAATTTCCATAAACCCGTCTGAACCGTTTTCCTCTTATTTATGTATTTTGATTTTTTTGCTTTTGAATAAATGCATGATTAATATATTCAGTCAAAGCCTTTGTTTGGACCTGATCGTCACTAAAAAGGCGATTCATTAATATTAATATTTAACAATGCAAGATTGTTGAATATGATGCATGTGTTGAGCTTTTCCGTCTAAACTAGACCTGACATTCATTAAAAAGACAATTTATTAATATTTAATAATGCAACGTAGCAGACGATCAGATGTCTTGATGCATGTGTTGATCTTTTCAGTCTGCATTGGAGCTGAATCAGCAGAAATCGTCACATGACATCATTTCTATATTTAATAAGCTCCTGTCAGAGGAAGCATAGGCTCGGTTCACCAGTAAAAGGTGATTTATTTATTATTTTTCCTCCGTTCAGCTGTTTAAAGTCAGCAGAGGAAAGCGGATAAACTCCACAGTCAGAGACTCTCTGAGCTGAGTTTGGACCGGCACTTTCTGAGCTGTTTGAGCTCCGAGCCGGACCCCCGACCCGGTTTATCCACGCTTCACCGCGCTCCACAGAGTAATAATGACAAATCGGCTGATGTTTGCTAATGATTAGTAGGGATTGTTTCAGCCGGCTTGTAAAAGCCGTGTTTAAGAGCGATATTTATTGTTCCATTTGCACATTTTGTGAGCGTGTTTGAGAGAAAGCACTAATCGTTATTAATTAAGGTCATTGTTCTGGTGTGTGTGTCTCTGTGCACATGTCGGCGTGTGTGTGTGCGTCGCCTGCAGCCACAAAGGTCCATTACCTTGTCTGATCACAACGGCCTGTGATCTATTAGCATCATCTAAAAGCTGCATCAGGATGAAGTGGAGACTCTCATAAACCCGCCGTTCTGATCAGGCCTTTCATTGGGTTCAGTGGTTTTACGCGGACCCTCTCTGGCTTATTCCCCCTGGTTTGTAGGTTAATGCATTTTCAAGTGCCCACCAGAAAACACTCGGCTGACAATGAGGCGTGCACATCAGCCATTCAGGGTGGAATGAGTGAGGATCCACCAGTGAATTCACATGGAAAGCAAGCAGCTGCTGCAGCAGCGTTGAGTTGTTCATTCACTGTCAGCTCATCATATACAGCAAGACCAAAACAGTTTTATTTGTCTGACGAACAGAAACATCACCTCGCCCTTATTTCTAATCCCAAATATGTGCTTTAAATCTGTTTCTTGTATGTATTTTGAGGAATAATTACCTGTTTTCTGCAGGATGTGTTGCTTCAATCGCTAATTCAGCTTCTGCAGGAAAGGTTAAAAGCATAAACATGACGGTGGTAAAAAACAAACCCACCAGCTCCTCATCAGGTCCAACCTCAGTGGAGCGTTAAATGATCATCAACCCTCCACCACCGTGCTTTGCAGCTGGTATGAAAACCAGACTCTCCTTCAACCCTTCCAAGCAGCCAGACTGGTTCAGGGTCATGACCTTTAACCTTTGACCTGCAAAGTGAGGCCTGCAGTCTGAGGTGGAGCTCCTGGGTTTCTGCTCCTTTGTCTGAGCCTCCTGCTCTGAGCTTCACATGCCGGACGTCCATCCTGGGAAGCTGCTGAGATGTTCTCCTCCTGGGGATAATCTTCCTCTCTGCAGATGATTTGGACCTGATATCTCTTCTCAGGTTGACGGGCAGCACCAGCTGCTTCTCTAAGATCACTGCTGCTGTCTTTCTACCCCGGCGTTGTGTCAGCACACACCTTTAGGCTCCAGAGCAACAAACTGCAAGAGCTTCTGCTGCTTTGAAGGAGCTCAAAGTGATGGCGCTCAGTAAATTAATGTTTGGTGAACTGATAGCAGAACCAGCAGCACGTTCTGCTGCTCGCTCATGGCTGATTTTACCTGTGAGAACACGACGTGATCCTGCCAGCGCCTTCAGACCGACGTTGGAGCTCCTTTCTTTGCACATCCGCCTCCTTCAAAGCTTTTGTTCTCTTATTTGCGGAGCTCCATCCCTGAATGTTAATGAGACCAGCAGACTAATGCACGAGCTCTAACAAACATAAAAGAAATTTTATGAAGAGAGAACAGCGCCGATATCAATAGGACGGGCTTGAAACACGGAGGAATACATTTACAGCAACAATAAGTACAACAGCGATCTCATATCTGCTGCATGAAACCCATTAATTATTTTTAGCATCATTTCTGGGATCTTTTTGAAACTATAATAGTCGGACGAGTCTTCAGATGCGAGATGAGATGAGTTCAGACGCGTGGAGGGTAAACGGTTGTGTTTTTGATATGCAGAGCGGCAGCATTGAGGCCTGCTCGTGTTGTACGGCTCCCAGCAGCAGCCTTATTGTCTGTGAAATTAGAGTAACCTGCCTGCAGAGTCCTGGAGGATCAGGCTTTGAGCCCAGAGCTGCACTTTATAGGAAATGCAAATGGATGTGTCGGCAAATTGGATTCTCGTAAAAAAAATGAAATACTGGAAGTGTCAAAAAGAAGAAAAACAGAAACTGGCAAACACCACGACGGCATAAACACATGAAAGATGGAGGAAAGTGACGGCTCTGTGAGAGCAGAGGAGTTTGTGTTTTACTACGTGTTCTCCGGTAAAAGATTGATGAACCTCGCTGAAGCAGATGGACGCGGCCTCCGTCCAATGAAAGACACACCTGGGAGATGATTTATGCCTCGGCTTTGATTTGTGCTCAGTGACATCATCAGCCAACACTTCTCCTGATTAATAAAGACAATATGAACAGGGAGACGGAAAATTATGTTTACTCTTCAGGGATATTTAGCCTTTTTTTTTTAGCTTTTTGTTGCTTTTAGATATGAAGCAGAAAGAAATTAAAGGAAACTTTATGAGAGTAGATTTATTTAAAAGGCTCGGCCGATATGAAACAATCCAAAAATGCACAAAGGGGAACTAAATAAAGCAACATGTGTCATAATTCTTGGGTGTTTGGGTTTCTCAGAATCAGGTTCAGAACAAGCTTTAATTTTTTGCACATAAACAAGGAATTTGACTTCGGCTCCACTTTGCTATCAGTGAAGATATTTTTAGTCAAAGTTTATAAAAAATAAAAATAAAATGTTGTTGTCAATATTTGTATAAAATGTTTCTAGAAAAGAGGAAGACATGGTTGGGTTGGTGCCCATAAGCCTGGTATCGAATGTGTTTGTGTATCGCTTCCCTCTCGTCTTATTATATTCCATGGGGTTTTGCCATATACGTTTTTTTGCTCTGTTCATTATCATCTCTTAGGTGTTCCTATATTCGTTCACGTAGGTTTAGTGTCTACGTTTATTCTTGTATTTTGTTCTTATTATATTTGGATTTATGTTGTTAAGTCTCTGTTCCTTCTGCCACAGTTGCGTCACTTTATCTCCTGATTAACTCGCCTGCACTTTGGTCATTCTCCACTTCTCCCTCGCTAGTTCTCATAGTTCTCTGCCTAGTTCTCCCTGTGCCTCCACATCTGGAGGGGTTTTATTTTCCATTATTATTAAAGAACTTTGTTGGAAATCTGTGCTTCGGTCCTTCTGCTATAAACATGACAAAATGATGATGGGAGTTTTCTAACTATAACCCAGTTTGGGCCTAAATATTCAGCTCAAATTCACCTCAGATGTAGTTCATCACAGACATGCAGCTGTTGGTTTGCAGATGAAGAATTGGTGTCGAGTTTATCGCTAAATGAGTCGTTGCTGATTGGTGCAAGAGACAAAAAAGCATCTATAGTTAAATTCAGAAATGAGAATCCGAAGAGGCTCGTTTTCCAGATAAAAAGCACGTTTTGAAAAACAACAACTTATAAGTAGTTATTAAACATACTTTTCATTTAACTCAGGTCTCTCTATTTAAAATGATTTTGATTGATCTGATGTAATATTTTAATCTTAAATGTGGTGTTTTTATTGCTTCGATGTTTTTGTTTTTTCTGGAAGAAGAAAATTATCATAATAAACAGAAATAAAGTGTTTCACTTGTTGACGCAGCAGAAATAAATGAAGTTTTGTATAATATTCTCATTAGTTGACTGTATCTGTATACTGACATACAGAGACAGAGGAGACGGAGTCCATGTTGGAATCTGTCCTTCATGGTGTCGAAGGTCTTCTGATCAGCTTGAAGTCCTGGTTCCTAAATGCCTCGTTTGATGCCATCAGTAATTTTTAAAATCTGTATATTTAAAAGGCTGATCCTTTATTTATCAACTCTGCTTTAATTATCATTAGGTAAGAAATGCACCTCCATCGGTTATCTTTAACTTCTGACGGTCTCTATTTCTGAGCCCATGTTGGTTGTTGGTGTGCAAACGGCTCAGATATCTGATGCTTCAGCACAGACCCTTTTTTTTTTTGCCCCAGGACATTTAGACAGCAGTTCCACATGAAGTGTGCTACAATATTCCTGGATGTGAAGAAGAGCCTATTGGCGACAGTCAAACAAACTCTGCGTCGCCGAGCGGCTGAATAGGGGAATTCTTGTTGACGCGCTCGCTATTCAAAACTTCAGTCCAAGCTGCGGTTAAGATCCTTTTATTGTTGTTGAATGAATCCACAGGTTCAAGCCATGATCAAGGGCAAAAAATGCAAAAAGGTATACAATGCTTAAAGCGGTCAGCAAAAAGTAGACATCCCCCATCACCCACTCACTGACAACTACTCAGGTGAGCAAAACAGGTGATCTTACAATCACTGCTGACACCACGTGATCAATACCACACCCATCCACCACATTCCGGCCCCTAATTATTACATCATTACACAGTAATAATTACACATCCAACACCATACATTATATCAGAACACTGAATGAGACATTACACATTGAAATAGTCCATAAACGTCATTTCCTTTTTTCTTCTTTTGTCCATATGTGGTCAGTCAGTCATAGGCCAGAGGTTACCAGCACTTAGCCTAATATAGTCAGTCTGCGATGTACATCTAGTAGTATTAAAGTCAAGTCAAAGAGTCATGTCAAACCAGGTCGAAAAAGTGTTGTCTTTATTGGTCGGATCTCTCCTGAAGAAGGCATATCTTTGTGATGGGTCTGCATAAATGGCTGGTTGGAGTCTTAACCCAGACCTGGCGTACAAGCCCCCTTTTGTCTGGTACAGTTTCTGTGATTTTGCCGATGATCCAGGAACCACGAGGTGCAGAGTCATCCACTATAAGGACCACGTCTCCAGGAACAAAGTTGCGTTTAATTTTCATCCATTTTTGGCGCTGTTGAAGCAGTGGCAAATATTCTTTAATCCATCGTTTCCAAAACAGATCAGATATGTATTGGACCTGTCTCCATCGTTTGCGTGCGTAAAGGTCACTTTTCTGGAACAAACCAGGTGGTAAGCACGGGTTAGACTTGAGCAGAAGGAGGTGGTTTGGTGTTAGAGCTTCCAGATCATTTGGATTGGTAGATTCCAATGTAATAGGTCTACCGTTGAGGATTGACTCCACTTCACAGAGAGCAGTTTGAAGTCCTTCTTCGTCCAAATGCTGTGTCTGCAGGGTGGAATTAAGGACCTTTCTGATGGAACGAATCAATCTCTCCCATGCTCCGCCATGGTGCGATCCAGCTGGAGGATTGAAGATCCATTTCACTCCCTTCAACAACAGCGTATCAGTGATCTTTTCCTGATTCCACTCTTCTATGGCTTGTCTCAGCTCACGCTCCGCACCCACAAAGTTGGTTCCATTATCAGACCGCAGCTCTTGAACTTGGCCTCTCCTTGCAATAAAACGGCGTAAGGCATTAATGAAGGAGTCTGTGTCAAGAGATGAGGCGACCTCAATATGCACAGCTCTAATTGCTAAACACGTGAAGAGAACTCCATACTTCTTCACAAGACTTCTCCCACGCTTGACTTCAAATGGACCAAAATAATCAACTCCAACAAAACTAAAAGGGGGTTTCTCAGGAGTCACTCTGCTTTCAGGCAAGTCAGCCATTTGCTGCTGGCCTGTAGCTCCATGAAGCCGTCTGCAGGTCACACACCTCGACAGGATGTTTCTAATCAAGGCTCCAGCACCAGGAATCCAATATTTCTGATGCAGCTTTGAGAGCATGTAGTTCCTACCACCATGACCCACACTTTTATGGATATGCTGAAGAATGAGATCAGCAACGTAAAAGTCCTTAGGAATTATCATAGGATGTTTGGAATCTTCAGACATGACAGCCTTGCTGAGACGTCCTCCAACGCGCAGCACATTATCCTCTAGAACAGGATTCAACTTGTATATGTGACTGCTTCGCTTCACGCTCTTTCCCTTTTGGAGACAGGAGATCTCTTCAGCATATCTTTTCCTCTGACAAAACTGGATTATCTGCATCTCAGCATCCTCAATCTCTCCCAATGAGAGAAAGTCATTACAGAACTCAACCCTAGGATGAGCACATTTAGACAGAGCTGTATTAGATGCAGGCTGGAAATGTGTCTTGTTCTTCTTGCGATGTAAGAGCAATGTTTTGAATCTCAAAATCCAACTCATCACCCTGACAAGACGAGTCCAGGATGAGGTACGATGAATCAAGGAATCCAATGGATGGTCATGATCATGTGTGGGTGAGACAACCACAGAGGCACACATCTTGACTTCACGGTCTTCAGGTGAAAGTTCCTGCAAGTTCTCTGGGTTAACAGGCCATTCTGTCTCTGGCTGTGTAAGGAATGCAGGACCAGATAACCATTTAGTGTCACGCAGAAAAGATTCTGCCTTCATACCTCTGGAGGCAAGGTCTGCAGGGTTATGCGTTGTATTCACATACCTCCACTGTGATATTTCAGAAGACGTGAGAATCTCAGACACTCGGTTCACCACAAAAACACGAAACCTCGTAGTTTTGTTATTGATGTATTTCAACACTGAGGTGCTGTCTGTCCAAAACATTGAGTCCAAAAGAGGTAGCCTCAGCTCTCTTCTCCAAAGTCTGTCCATGCGAACTGCTAGCACAGCCGCTGTCAATTCCATACGGGGAATTGTGACTGGTTTTAAAGGTGCCACCCTGGACTTCCCCATTATGAAGGAACTGTGTGCCTGTAAGAGACTGTTGTGCAGCAGCAAATAGGTAACAACACCATACCCCTTCTCACTCGCATCTGCAAAGTGGTGCAACTGAGCGGTAGTTTTTTCTCCAAATTCAGTTGGTTTTAAAGATCGTTTGATGCTGATGTTGTCCAACAGGTGCAGTTCTTCCACCCACCTTCGCCACTCTTGAGCAACATCTGATGGAATAGCATCATCCCATCCAATCCCCCTCTGACACAGATCTTGAAGTATCCTTTAGCTGTGAAAATGACAGGAGCAAGGAATCCCAGAGGGTCGTAGAAGGAGCTGACCATAGAAAGAATTCCTCTCCGGGTCAATGGCCTGTTTGGGATGGAAATGGAGAACTTAAACGCATCTGACTGTAAACACCACCAAACTCCTAATGCTCGCTCAATAGGCAATAGGTCACAATCCAAATCTAGATTTTTAACTTCCTTAGCTCTCTCCTCCTCAGGTATTACTGCCAGGACCCTGCGGCTATTACTTATCCACTTTGTTAAGTGGAAGCCTCCCTTGGCGCAGATGTGTCTGAGGTCTGTGTAAAGAGAGCTTGCTTCCTCTTCAGTGCCTACTGAAGCAAGGCAGTCATCCACGTAGAAATTATGTAGAATGGTGTCAATCACCTGCTGGTTGAAGTGTGCTTTGTTGTCTTCCGCACATTTCCGCAGAGCATAGTTAGCACAACTCGGAGAGGACGTTGCTCCAAACAAATGAACGCCCATCCTATACTCCTGCATGCTCTGATTGAAGTCACCTCCCGGCCACCAGAGAAATCTCAATAGGTCAGCGTCTTCCTCTGGTACGTACACCTGATGGAACATGGCTTCAATATCAGACATCAAAACAACAGGCTCTTTTCGGAACCTAGTCAGCACACCAACCAAATTATTTGTCAAATCAGGACCACTTAGGAGCTGTGCATTAAGAGAAATGCCCTGGAATGATGCCGCACAGTCAAATACGACCCGAATCTTCCCTTTGGTAGGATGATAAACCCCGTGATGAGGGATATACCAAACCTTCCCATCATGTCGCTCCAAGTCTGCAATTGGCACTCCTTTTGCATAACCTCTGGATATAAGATCTTTCATGAACACAGTGTAGTCTTTGTGGAAGTCTTTATCTCTGATGAACCTTTTCTTCAAGCTTAAGGCACGTTGTTCAGCAATTACACGGTTATCAGGCATTCTTATGTCTCTGTCTTTCAAAGGCAGGGCAATGCTGTAGTGTCCATCCTTGAAGGTCACGGTCTTATTAGCCAACTCCAGAAACCTAGAGTCTTCCTTTGACAGCCCCACATGCTCATCATAGCTGCTCTCAGGGAAGTCCATCTTGAACTGTTGTTTCCATAACTTGTCCAATGTAACAGCAGATATCCTGTTGGTAGTGACTGTTAATGGACAATTTGGTTTTCCACAGCATTCTTGTTCAAGTGGCCCATTCACTGTCCAACCGAGCATCGTTTTAATGGCAAAAGGTCCGTCACCTTCACTTCTGATGACCTCCAAAGGTTCTAGAGCTCTGGGCATGTTCATGCCAATCAGAAGCTCCACCTGTCCTTTTATCTCTGGTAAATGAACATCCTTCAAATGTGGCCATTTATCCAGGTCGCGTTGCTTTGGGATGTTACTCAGGTCTACAGGCATTCTGTGCTGAGTGAAGAGGTCAGGCATGTCACTATACATATCGCTGTGCAATCCAGCAATTTCCAGTTCAGGCACAATAAAGCTATCCATCACTTTCTCTTGTCCCATGGTGCGCAAAAGAATCTTTGTTTTTCTCCCAGTGAGATTCAGCTTGTCCATAAGACCCACTGTACAAAAGGATGCTGAACTCCCTTGGTCTAGAAAGGCATATGTTTCCACTGTTCTTTGACCTTTCTTTGATTTTACTTTGACTGGCACAATGGAAAGCTTACAGTCTTGTTCCCCGGCCCCAGTAAGACCACTAGTCTGGACTGTGACAGGAGTGTTATCTGCTTCAGTGTCAAGTTTAACCTTGTTCTTCTTGTGATGGATATGAAGTATGCTTGCATGTCTGAAACCACAGATTTTACATAAAAGGCGATTTCTGCATTCTTTGCTGATGTGCCCTGTGCACAGGCAACCAAAACACACATTATTCTTCCTAAGAAATAAAATCTTCTCATTATGAGGTTTCTTATCAAACACAGAACATAAATCCAGTTTGTGTCCACCTTTACAAAACAGACAAATCTTCACAGCAGTCTGATGTTCTTGAGCCTCTGAAGAGTTATTTCTCTCTACGGCAGAGATGGTTGTGCCAAAGCTACTTCCTCTAGTTCTTGGACGAGGACAACATTTCTCTCCATCACCTTTTTTGACTGTTGATGTTGCGTCACATAGATTTCCAAAAACAGGATCTGTAGTAATTTTAACTTGACGCTCAAGGAAGAAAACGATGTCAATAAATGTAGCTCTGCGATGCTGCTTCTCCTGGATGTCACATGCTGCTGTTCGCCATTTATCTTTCAACTTATAAGGCAATCTTCTAATCACAGCAAGCATATTGGCAGGTGTATTTAATTCAGAAAGATCATAAACCTCCTCCATCGCATTGCAACATGCACGTAGAAACAAACAGTATGCCTGAAGAGCTTTTCCATCTTCTGATTTAATCAAAGGCCATGAGTGAATTTTATTCAGATAAGCAGATGCAATAATATGCACATTTCCAAAGTGCTCATACAACATAGTCTTTGCTTTTACATATCCAGCACCATCAGGCATATGTTGACAGCTTTTGACAAGTTCGAAAGGCTGACCCCTAGTGTACTGTGCAAGATAATGCAGACAATCATCTGGATCGTCTGTCTTTCCTTCAATGACCTGCTCAAACGAACGCATAAAGGCCTGGAAATGAAGAGGATCGCCGTCAAAGGGTTGAATTTCTCTTCTAGGCAGTGAAGAAAGACCTTGCTGACGTACCAACATACAAGTTAACTCGTTTTGTTTCTCCATGATGGACAACAGGGTTTCATTGGCTACTGGTTGAGCTGCTTCCTGCAGAGGCATATATGAAGCTGTCCTGGTTAGAGGATCAGGCCCCATAAGAAGAGGTGCAGGTTTTTCCCTTGTCGCATTCTGTTGCATTGTCTTTACTTGTAGCTCTGCATTTCCAAAATCTTTACTTCTCCTGGGAAGTGTCTGTGAAACAAAAGTCTTTGAATCTGCTTTAAGGAGCTCAAGAGCATTTCCTTCTGTTTTGAAATAGGATTCCATTCCGTTGGATTTCCGTGAAGCTGTGCTTTGCACTGCAGATCCAGTTTTCAGCACTTTTACTTTTGCAGCAGTTGCAGCTATTTCTGCTTCAAGCTGAAGCTGTTCTTTCCTTTTCCTCAGTTGCTCCTCTTGTTCTTCCAGAGCGTGTTTTTCTTTGAGCATATTTTGACGCGTGAGCAAGGCGGCCATTTCAGCTTCTGCCCTGAGACGTGCAGATGAAGTTGATGATACTTTAGAGCTTGACCTGCTCCCTTGATTTGAAACACTATCAGATGGCAACACATCCTCGTGGTTGTCATGCTGGGGATTAACAGACAACTCAGGTTCCATATGCTGTTGAACCTCCGCCTTTCCTTCTACTGGGGTTTCCTCTGACTGTAACATGCCGGAGGATGGCCTGCTTGAGCATTTATTGTTTTCAGAAAGCCATATTTCAACATCTTCAATAAACCCCTTGTTGTATTTAGTGATGCTTGAGAACCATGTGTTTTGCTTATGCTTCTCATCAAGTGGAATTAAAGTCAGCAGCGAGTCATGCAATGCATTGGCATCCTTGGAGAGGTGTCTTAACTCATCCAACTGTAACATTACTTGTGAATAATTTTCATCATCTTTCATTAGATCTTTAAGAGACACAATTACACCTTTCATTTTATTTACATGCCTTTTCCGCTCTGTTTGGATCGTTTCAATTTTATTTGCGAGAGCTTTCTCAGTAAGAACGATAGT
The DNA here is from genome assembly GCA_037039145.1 of Fundulus diaphanus. Lineage (NCBI taxonomy): Eukaryota > Metazoa > Chordata > Actinopteri > Cyprinodontiformes > Fundulidae > Fundulus > Fundulus diaphanus. The sequence goes on from CM073135.1 coordinate 52,425,690, forward strand.
TCTTTTATCCTTTTCAGGTTTTTCACCAACAGATGCAGCAGATGATCCACTCATTTTATGTCATTTGCCAAAATCCAAATGAAAGGAAACTTCAAAGCATCAGCTTGCTGAACTCATGCAGAGCCACGCACACCAAAATCCCGCAGCCACAGTCCAACAGCAAAACGTAGCGGGGGGCGGGGTGTCACAACAACAGCTTCACCTGGCGGAACCAAGCTGGGTTTAATGGCACAAAAACGCGCCGGTTACATACCCCCGTTGTCTTCTCAAGTGATCTGCTTTCGTAGGTGTAGGATGGCGAGGTTGTGCGGGCTCGCGTCGCAGTTCCTGATGAGCGAGAAGCTTGCCGTCGATCCTTTTTTTTGCTGACAAATATTGGCGACAGTCAAACAAACTCTGCGTCGCCGAGCGGCTGAATAGGGGAATTCTTGTTGACGCGCTCGCTATTCAAAACTTCAGTCCAAGCTGCGGTTAAGATCCTTTTATTGTTGTTGAATGAATCCACAGGTTCAAGCCATGATCAAGGGCAAAAAATGCAAAAAGGTATACAATGCTTAAAGCGGTCAGCAAAAAGTAGACATCCCCCATCACCCACTCACTGACAACTACTCAGGTGAGCAAAACAGGTGATCTTACAATCACTGCTGACACCACGTGATCAATACCACACCCATCCACCACAGAGCCCATTTAACCGCCAGTATGACCATCACCTGGTTGCTCTCACCCTAATCCTCACCACATGTGTTAAAAAGCTCCTCCTCCCTCTCATTAGAACGATGACACCACTGTTGTAGGTCTGATTTCTGATAATACTGAGTCACCTACAGACAGGAGGTCCAGAACTTAGCATTATGGTGCCGAGGAGGTGAAGAGACTTGATGACTACAAGTTCCTGGGTGTCCGCGTCTCACCAGGAGGAGGTCACACCAGATGTAATTTCCTCAGCAGCTGCTCACCAACCTCTACAGGTCAGTCCTGGAGAACCTGCTGCACTGTGTGGTTCTCCAGCTGCTCTCAGGAGACCAGCATGGACCTGCAGCCGGTGGCGAGCCCAGCGGAAGACCTTACTGGATCACAGCAGTCCTCTCTGACGGACCCTTACACCGGCGGAGTCCTGAAGTTCCTTTTCTCAGCCTCCATCAGGTAAAAGGTTTAGAACCGGTCCAATCGGTCACCCCGATCACAAGAATTTATTCCCCTCTGAATCAGTGAAGGTTTCTGTCTGGACCGGTGTGAGCAGAGCTGGGCGACAGATGAAGTTTGTCTGTCAGGGATGAAGCAGCTGGAGGTTTTTTATAAATACCGGATCAGAACCGTGACAGCAGCGTCTCCCACTGACGCCTCAGAGTTCTCCTGCAGGGAAATCCTCTTTGTCTGCGCGGTCCAGACCCGCCGGTCCTTTTAACAGGACATCCCAGCAGAGGGGGGAGCAGTCTTCCAGAGAATCTCAAACAGGATTTAAGGTTTCCTCTGAGGCCGTGCCTCCTGCCTCCATCACGCCTTTGGCAGCTGATTAAACGTCTGGAAGCTCAAAGTCAGGTTTGGGCAGCAGGTGGGAAGAACTTCTTAGATTCTTTAAATCCACACTAAATGTGTTGTAGAAATTGTTGATGTTTCCTACAATCTCACCATTTTCTGTTCTCACAAACAAAATCATGAATTCCTCCTCCTCAAAAAAATCCCTGCTTCCTTCTGCTGTCACGCTTTATGGAGATGCTGGTTTCCTTTTCCAGCAGGACCTGGTACCGGCCCACTCTGCCAACGGTACCATTACTTCCTTTAATCAACATGGCATCATGCTATCATCATCAAACTGACCCAATCTATGGAAGACAACATCCTCCAGAACACGTCAGCAGAACCACAGGCTGGTCTCCTCCATGCCGCGACGCATTGATGCAGGATTTCATGCAAAAGGAGCCCAGACTCGGTTCTGAGTGGAGGTACCACTACAGAACATGGGGATGCTGTTCAGCAGAACCATGTTTCTGTATAAAACGTGCTCCATTGTAATATCTGTGGATCTGATAAATTCATTTTTTTATGGATCTAAATTAATAAAAATTTTCCAGTTTCATATTCATGTCAATTGCTTTAATGTATGTTTTTCACATATATTAAGATGCGTCTGCTTTGCTGAGCCGGAGGCTGTTCTGGGTCAGAGGTGAATTACACCCGGACCGGCTCAGCAGTCCATCCCAGACAGAGATGAGCTCTTTTATTCCTTCAGCTGTAACTTTTAAAACGAGGAAGCACTAAAATGATGTTTCACTTCGAGCAAACCTTCAGAGAACGGTGCTTTGTAAAGATAAGGACATGACTGCCGTTGTGTGTTTATGTATTTATCATTTAGGCCTTGGGCTTTATGTATTTCACCATAATTTAGATCTTTCCTTGCTAATTGCTGAGGGACAATTAAATTAATTGACACTAAAACATCTTTTCTTATGCACAAGGAGAAATGCCCGCTGCACACAGCGTTCTGGGATTTGAACCGACACCATATACATATACATAAACAGCATATTTTCACAGTATCTCTGATGGAAGGCATGAACAGTCATTTTCCCCTCTGTCCTGTCAGAGCTGAGCCAGACTGCATAGAATCGGAGCCGCTGGACTGACTTCCATGTCTTCTGTGCTCTGGAGGCGCTCAACGGGACGAGAGATGACAGGACATGCCAACAAATTGCATCACTTCTGGCTCAGCGGACAAGGACAATGCCGTGCCATATGCCAGCCAAAGGAGAGCAGAGGGGTCTGGGTGGAGGCATGAATGGCTCTAATTTCCATGTGGACCCCCCCTTTCAGTCCGGGGTCCAAAGTCCATCCCACATGAACATCCAACGAGCCGGTTGGGTGACGGCCTTGGCCCCGTGGGGCGACACAGACACACGATCTGAGACACGAGCCTAGAGAAAGCATCCAGAGATGTAGTTCAGAGAGGTAGTTCAGAGACCCGGCTCAAAGACCCGGTTCAGAGACGTAGTCCAGAGACCCGGTTTAGAAACCTGGCTCTCCCCAAATAGGGGTGGGGGGAGATGGGTGGCTAGGGTATGGTAGGGGAGGGAGGTTCTGGTTGGGTGGCCCGTTCGGGTCATGTTGGCCCCGTCCCCGGCGCTTGTGCCGGGGGTTGTCTGGTTCGGGTACGGGATGGGGGATCGGGACCGAAGCAGGAACCAGGTAGGTTGGATTGTGGTGGTGATACCGCCCCCTCCCCCCATCTGGATTTCAGGTTTCACCTACTGGGTCCGGGGGCCTGGTACCCCTTTGGGTGCCGGTGCCCGGACCTGGGATTATTGGATGTGAGTGGTATATGTGAATGTGTGTACGGCGTCGTATTTTTTTTTTTTTGAAGAGTCTGTGCATTGCGAGTGGGGGCACTAGGGTGGGAAGGTGTGAATGAGACTGTGTGTGTGTATTTTCTTTTTTTCTGTTTACTTGTCAGGTTCGGGTCTGAACCGCTCCCTCTCCCAAGAACATCTCGGGTCTCCGTTAAGTGTGGAGCCCATACCCCCCATCCTACCCCCCTCCGCTGGCTGGCGCCTTGGCCTGCTGGTGCATTGGTGGTGCTCGGTGTTTGGGGGTGGATGCCCGGGCGGGTACCGGCTCGTTCCTGGCGGATGCTTTGCAGGGCCTGGCCCCCCGGGGCTCGGTCGGTGCTCCCGGCGGGGGGCGGGGCACCCCTGGGGCCTTTGTCCGGGCTCGTCCCCGCAGCTCCTGGGGGCCTCGGCATTGTGGCGGCTGGAGGATTTCCTTGGGGCTGTCTTCCTCTTCCATTGGTGGGGGGGGGGGGGGGCAGATTGCCTGTGTTGGCCCCTCTTGGGCACCTTTACTGTGGGGGTCCCTTTGGGTGTCTGAAGTTTTGGGTCCCCCGACGCCTGCCTTGGTGCTCTGGGGGGACGGATCTTTGGCTCTTCACAACCACTATTGAGCATTTTTCTTTTGGATAAACTTCACATGCACAAGTGCACTCTGACAAGCAACTACAGGTGCTGGGTTCCAGGTACTTAGAGATTCACTTCTATACAGAAAGCCTATATTTTTTAACTTCAGGTATCACATTATACATATCAGATTAAATAATAATACATATACTTCAGAGATGGTATCAAGGTGTTACTTGGTTGTGCTGTTCTTTTCACATCTTTGCAGGTGATGAAGCAGACTGAAGACGTTTTATTATTCTCTTCCTTTTATCTCCTCTTTCTTTCACCTTTTCTGCTTTTTCTTTTCCTCTTCTACTTTCCCATTGTAGTGTCCACATAATTTGAAATACTCCCTGCATGAATTATAATAAAACTATTTACATGCATAAATCTAGCGGAGCACTATGGTGAAAGCCGTAGTGCTTCACTTGTGAAAGTAAAATCTGTTGGGCTGTTTTTGGCATTAAGACAATAATTCTTATTGACACATTGCCAGACAGGACACTGTAAAAACAGAAAGAAAAGGAAACCTGGTTCAGAGACGTAGTTCAGAGACCCGGTTCAGAGACCCGGTTCAGTGATCCAGTTCAGACCAGGTGAAGCCTGAGCAGCGCTGGTGAATGCCAACATTTGCCCAGCAGATCATTTTCTAATCACTCAGAAATGTTTCCTTTTACTTTTTTTCTACAGTTCAGAACTTTTTCTCTATCACTTGTTTTTGGGGTTTTCCATCAAATGTGATTTAAACTGATTCCAAAATTATTTAGCCTTTTAGATTATTTCAATAAACGGTCTTTCAACAATCACCCTGTAGCAAAAATATCCTGAATCCTCAGATCCACTCATAATTTCAGCATTTTCTGCTGGCGCATTATTATTCACAGTCAGGTAATTATTAATTAGGTTAGCTCATTTATTGCTTGTGGAGTTCTAGAAATAATCAAACCAGTTATTTTACTTAAAAATTGCGGTTCCAGCTGAATGATTGTAATGATCTTAATTAATCTTGTTTTTTAGCTTTTAATTTTATTCTATTTTATATATGCATATCATAATAAAAATGTTGGTTGTTAGACTTTCTAGTTTAATTATTTTTTAAATTTATTTAGGTATTTTAGTATTTTTAGTAGATTTAATATTTCTGTTTTATCATATTTTATATGATTAAATAATATGATAATAATATTAATAATAATAATATTAAATGAGTTCAATAGTGACATAATATGGGGGAACTGCCTATTGTGACACTAACAAATCCAAATTCCACATTTAGTCTCAAATGTAGGTATTTTTGAAACTTAAAAAGAAAATTATTTTTTACCTGCCTGTCAAACTCTTAGAACACTGTCAGTTTGTTCCTCAGAGTTTTTTTTTTATGCCGTTTGTATTTAGTTGCAAAGGTAGGAAACCTTGCTTCTTATTTTTTGTCCTCCAGCATGATTTATGTTTCCTTCTTCCTGCATTTTCAACTCAATCGTCGCTTTGCAGACACAGAACCAACAGCTCCAGGCTTTTCTCAAACATTTATAGACTATCAATGCTGCGGAAAACTCACCTGCTCACACCTGAGATGCTGTAACTCAGGTTAAATGATGGGTTTTTGTCCACTCAGGACCTCCTCTGCACCAGGCTGTCAGAGGCTTGTTTCCTTTCTCTGACCTGACCTGATGTGACAAACTCTTCCTCCTGTACCGAATGCGCCGTCCTCTCAGTGACGTTGGTCTCCTCCTCATCGTTTCAGGGCCAGCTGAGCAGCAGTGATGGAGGAGCTGTTTCCAGGCCGAGGCGGGACGGGGAGCCGCCCGGCTGCCACCTTCATACGGAGCTAATTGGGACAACGTGTGCTGGATAAATCACCGGAGCCTGACACAGATCCTCTGATCACCTTTTAAACATCTCACTTTGTGTCCAGAAAGAAGACCTTCTCTGTTGCAGCCGTGAGGGTTTTGTTGCTGGCCATATGTTTCTAAAGAGCATCTGTTCTCTGCTGCTGAGGCTCAGAGGGACGAAGCTGTGAAAGGGGTTTAACCTTCTACTTTGGGGGCAGTTGAGCAGTTAATACTCCAGAAATCTCCTCACTGGGTCGGTGCCAAGTGTTCTTCCACCCTCTGCTCCGTGGGGGGGACCCCCACAGAGGCTTTCTCCTGACCCCCGCTCCCTCACCAGATGCTGGGAGGATAAAGTCTGGAAGCTGGAGGAACAAAACAGCGAGGCTGTGTCCAAACCTGGAGGCAGTGATGTATGACAGTCCAGGAGTGAGACGACTTTTCATCCAATCACCTTCCTGGAAGTTAAATCCCACTTCCTGTCTGTTACCTTCTCCTCTTTTAATAGATTTAATTAAGCCTGAGGCAGTCCAAGATCCTCATGATCCCATGTTTCATCTAGTTTCTTTTTTTCAATTTTATTATTCTGGTTTCAGCTAATATAACTTTTCAATTCTATTCAATTTTATTTCTATAACTCCAATTCACATCACGTCATCTCAAGGCTCTTTCCAAAGTCAGACTCCATCAGATCCTCCAGGTTGGTCAGAAAGTTTCCTCTCTAAGGAAACCCAGCAGGTTGCATCAAGTCTCTCCAAGCAGCATTCACTCCTCCTGAAAGAGCGTAGAGCCACAGTGGACAGTCGTCTGCATTGTTGATGGCTTTGCAGCAATCCCTCATACTGAGCATGCATGAAGCGACAGTGGAGAGGAAAACTCCCCTTTAACAGGGAGGAGAACCTCCAGCAGAACCAGAACCAGGCTCAGTGTGAACGCTCATCTGCCTCGACCCACTGGGGCTTAGAGAAGACAGAGCAGAGACACAGAAAGCTCAGAAGCTCACATTGATCCAGGAGTACTTTCTATGTTAGATGGTAATAGAGGATGATCTGCCTCCCCTGATGATGTCACAGCTAACAGAACACCAGACCAGGTGTACCTTCTATGACTTGTTGAATAATAAAATATTAAAAAACGTTTTGAATAAATACCTGCTAGACATTCCGTTTTGCAGAATATTTTCTGTTTTTGTGAAGTAAACCTGTAATTCAGCCTGAATTACAGTTATATTATATAGTGCTGCCCAAAGCTGCAGGTCTGTTCCAAACACATAGGTGGCGCTGTTTTGGTGTTCACGCCACAACTGTCCATGTTTCAGTCCAGCGACATTTCCAGACATTTATTTCTTCGCCTCCTTTCAGCCACTTTCTCCTCACCAACAGGTCTTCAAACCGTCGGACAGGCTGGCAGAAATATTTTAGCTTCTGAAACCATAAACTTTCAAAACCCTGATTTAATTAAAGGTTTACTTTAACGCTTAAGACACACTTTTGTCATTCAGGTGGGAGAAATAAAAGAATCTGTGGCTGCCAGAGGTCCATCAGATTAAATATTTTGATCTCGAGCTTTTAAGCTTCTTGTATCTCTTTCCTGCTCATCCTGGATGTTTCTGGTCAGTTTCATCAGGATCTGCACGTCGTCAAAGCCAGCCTCCCTCTGGTTCCTCTCAGCTGTTCCTCGTCCCACGGATCTCGTCTCCAGCAGAAATGTCTCCTGGTTCTGTTTGCGGGTCTCTGGTTCTTCCATGTTTAGCTCTTTTTTTTGTTTCACCCCTGGTGCCCGTCAGTCATTCAGGACTTTACCATCTGCTGCAGTCATCCTTCATGCAGACTGACGGACAGCTCGATGAGCAGCAGCTCCTTCAGCGCCACACCTCTGTAGCTTTAATTTAAAAAGATGTTTTTAGACGTATTATTGGAACAAATGAAGCATCTATTTATATCCTTTTTGTTACTAAGCTGTCCTGTTAGGTCCAGGAAAGAAGTCCAGACATCCCTCTCCACAGCAAGACTCTTTGCTCCTTCTGCTGATGTTCCCAGGCCGTAGGAACCTCCTAATCCGATGGACCTCTAGAACCGAGCCCCGTCTGTGTGGAGAAGCAGCAGCTCTGCTCCAAGCCTCCCTGGAGGAAGCTCTTCCAGCCAGAGCCCTGCAGACCTTCAGAGTTCAGAGTTCATTTCAGTTGTTTGTTTCCAGAACCATAATCCGTCTCCAGAACCATGGGTGAGGGTTGGGAGAAAGATGAAGCAGTCAACACAGCTTCACCTTTCAGGGGACGGACCAGAACCGCCTCCTCATTTCTGCAGACGAAACTCTGATCCATCGTTCGTCTCCAGCTCCATCCTGTTATCTCTCAGTAACAAGGTGGAGAAGCCCGAACTCCTCTGCAGGACCTGGACCCGTCCCGTAGTAAAGAATATAGTGGATCAGGACCAACGGAGACCTGAACCTGTAAGTCTCTGGTCGTAGCACAGGGTGGTCCAATGTGCGGCCCGGGGGCCATTTGTGGCCCCTGTGCTGGTTTTGTGCGGCCCTCACACTGAATTTCAAGAAAGATTTAATAATAATAATAATGAGGCGCCTGGGGAGCAATCTGAGGTTAAGGGTCTTGCAATTTTTATATTTGCTTTAATTTGATAGTAAATGGGGCGACTTTTACTCAAATTCAGACTTTGGCGCATTAAAATCTGATTGGAATTCATTTAATTAAAAAGGCTGAATCCAGTTTGATATACTTTTCTTAAAATTATCATATTGGGCAGGGTTAGTATTTTTGGTTATGTAATTTATTGTTATTACATTTTTAGCCCTCGAGTGCTTTTGATTCAACATTTTGGCCCAATAGCAGAAAAGTTGAAACACGTCCATGAAACCGGGGCCGAGTTCTGATAAAAATGTCTGAATATGTCGTCTGGTGTAGTTCTGCTTGTTAGTTTTGATTAAAGCAACTTATGAGACATTTTCTCTGTTTCGCCGTGAATCAGCAGCAGAAATGTGGGAACCGGGATAATTATAAATGCAGATTTATTCCATCGATCTTACATAATCTTTCAGTCTCGTTCTTTTTGTTTTTAACAGATAAGTGAAGGGGGCGAGGGGAGGTTCTGGGTGGGGGGGCAGGGTGGGGGGGGGGACCTGTGGATGATTAGCTTCTCTTTGTCCGCTGTTTTCTTTTTTCTCCGCTTTATTTTCCCTGAGAAGATTAAATATTTCTGCTTGAGAAAATCTTTTTAAGCTGCCACTGACTGCTGTCCTGGCCCCTCCGTCACCGCCGGAGCACACAGGGACCCCCCCACCCCCTAAGAAAACCCACAGTCCTCCCCCATTTGGTGGCTCCAAAATGTGGTGAAAAAATGTAATCTTCTAACAAAGAATAGAAAAGGGGCGGCTATAGAGGAATTTTTTCCTTTTTTCTGCAAGTGGCCTCTTTATTGGGTGGGGGGTGGGGGGGGCGCAGAGGGCTTCTTCACAGTATCCACACACAACAGGGCTCCAATCTGTCAAATAATTAGCCAGTGTGGGAGGACAAAGGTTTTTATTTGGCTGAATTTCATACATCGCTGCGTGAATACATCATCACTGTATTGTGACGGGTCATGGGAACTTCAGCGCCGGGCCTGAAGAGACTGAAGGAGTCAGGAATCAACAGGAGGAGGACGCTGCTGGCGCTCGGTGCCGGTTACCAGGTCCATTTGAGGCCAAAACTGCTGTGAAATAAAGGAAAACTCGAAAGGTAAAAGATAGATTAGAGAAAAAAGTGACTTAAAATGTGAAAATATTTCTTTTAAATATATCAGCGATGGTCGGACGGAGCAGGAGGAGCTTCATCCGCAGTGATGCTGGCGCTGATTCAGTCTGGTGAGGTGGAGAAAGAGCTGAAACAAAAGCAAAGCTCTTCCCTGAGTCATGAGGTCTGGATCAGAACCCAAAGAACCAGAACCTGGACACCAGCAGCAGAAATGAGCTTCCTGTGGGGGGGGGGGGGGGGGGGGGTGACTGGGCTCATCCTCAGAGACAGGGGGTAGGAGCTCCGAGAAGAGCTGCTGCTTCTCCACATCAAAAGGAACCAGCTGAGGTGGTTTGGGCATCTGATGAAAATTACCCCTGCGAGCCTCCCTTTGGGGGGTTCTGGGTGCTTCCTGCTGGGAGGAGACTCTGGTGGAGACCCAGAACTCCCTGGAGGGACTTTTTCTCCCGCTGGCCTGGGAACGCCTTGGAAACCCAGGATGAGCAGGAAAGTATCGCTGGAGGGGGAGGTCTGGGGTTCCCTCCTGGACCTGATGGCCCGATCTGAGATAAACGGAAGACGATGGATGGATGGATGGATGGATGGATGGATGGATGGATGGATGGATGGATGGATGGATGGATGGATGGATGGATGGATGGATGGATGGATGGATGTTCCACTGAGCAGTTATGGGTAGTTAATATCTTCCTTTTGATAGACTTCCAAGGTTTCCTCACGTGCGGAGCCTGTTTCTGAGAGGAAAATGAACAAAGCTCCCTTCAAAGGAAACTCCAGGACCAGGAGAGGCTGCAGACTCAAACTGGAGTCGCCGTCTCTGGCAGACGGCACCAAGATCTTCAGAGTCCAGATCTCTGATGGGTTCCCAACACATTCTGTTGTTTCCTCTCCAGTAAAACGACGGTAAATTGATTTAATCTGCGCCTGAAATGAAGGCATCTGATGATCATCGTCCAGGTATCGTCTGTCCAGCATCAAATCGGTGCTGACCCGGTGGGATTCCATGGAGTTTGTCAGATGCCTGAACATCTTAGATGGACCCTTTAAGACGTGGTGGAGCAGCAGAACCACGCCTCCTCCTGAGGCTGGTGGAGCACCTCTACCTGTCGCTGAGACCCAGACCCCAGGAAGTAAAGGAACTAGTCTCCTTTGAGTCTTTTCTGATGCTGCAGCAGGTTGGAGGTTCACTGTGGGAGTGAGAGACATCTTTGCTCAGCAGCTCCTGTCACACGGTCACACTCAGCCAATCACAGACCTTCCTCCTGTGGTCCGACAGCAGCAGCGCTTCATGGAGAAGGTCAGAGGTCAGATGGTCTGGTGACGTCGGACATCCTCACAAAAAAGGGTCCGACGTTGAGTCCCTAAAACACGTCTTCATGCAGCTCCAACAAACGTCCCACTGCAGTCGTCTCTGACCTGGGAGGTCCCTGCAGGACACGTCAGCTCCACGGTGCCAACCTGGGACAGGTGTCCTTCACAAACAGGACGTCCACAACTCTTCTACATGTGGACAGACGTTATCGTCTGTTGTCCTCTGATTCGTCCTCACATCTGAATATAAAAACACGACTAAACCAACCGGAGGTTCGTTTCATGACTACAGCAGATGATTTTATTTTTTAAAGGTCAAAGACATTTTAGAAAAGATCAACGTTCCAAAGAAACCAGAACATTAAGCTCAGTGAGAAACCAAACCCTGTTTAACTGTAATATTCTAGGTTCTGTTTTGGTTTGTTTACTCTCCTGCCTTAGGTTCTCTGGCTGCTTTGAGTTTTGTCTTGTCTAGGTTCCTGTTTAGCTTGTTTACAGTTAGTTTATCCTGTTTTGGTCATCCGTGTTAGTCTTAGCTTTTTCTTCTGTTTTAGTTTTATACTTCGGGGTTGTTTTGTTATCAGGTCTGTAGTTTGTTTCTGTCCACTTGTCCTCTCAGCTTTTTAGGTTTGGTTTCTGATCTGTTCTTGTTTTGAGCCTCTGCACTGATGTCTGGTCTAATTATTTATTCTGCACACCTGCCTAACTCCACCCCTGCTGCAATCACCTCTCACCGGTTTCACCTGCCTCCACCTCCATATAAACTGTTGGGACCAGACATCAGTGCCAGGTCGTCTTGTTGGTCTTGTCATGTCAGTGGGTGAGTCAATCCTGATCTGATGTTTGGTTTTTGTTTTTGTTTTTTTGGTGTTTTGACCAAGTTTTCCCTTCCAGAGAACCTGAGTTATTTTGTCTTGTTACCAGTCAGTTCCTATGAAGTTCTGGATGTTTTTTATTAGTCTTTTTGATTATTCAGTCCTTTTTGCTTTGCTCTGCTTTTTTGTTAAATAAATCCCTTTTTTAAGAACCTATGCTGGTCTGGCTGAATTCTGGGTCCGCTGCCGTGATTCATTACATTAACTGGTTATTTACTCCAGAAACAGGAAGATTAAAGAGAATCTGTCCTGCAGCGCCGCGCTCCGTCTGTTGAACCGGACAGTAGTCGTCAGCAGGGCGATACCTTCTGGTCTCAGGTAGAAACACTTTGGGTTTGTGGGCCGAGGGAAACCGCCGGGTGAGACGACTGGACCGGTCCTCCACACGTTTCTCTGAAGGATTAGATCCAGAGACTGAAGACAGATCATCTGCTGCAGCTCCTGGTGTCCCGGCTGTCTGCGGCTCTAACACATCAAGCCTGGGCTGCAGTAGAAAACATCCACACTGATTAAAATATACAGATTTAAAACAGCTGGAGGGAAAACTCAATGAATAACGTAGAAAAACGTGACAAAACTACTACATTTGAATTAAAACAGACACATTTTTGGATACATTTTTAGAAAAAAAAAAACAGCAGAGAGAATATTTGCCTTTGTGTTGTATTTTTAATACACCCAATTAAATCAAACATTTAATAAAAATAATTAAACAGTATTTTAAACGACTGATTGGACACAATATTTCCCGCAATCCTAAGAAACTCAATGACATAAAAAAGCAGAGCCAAGCAGAAAACACAATAAACTTTCATCATACACAAAGTTTAATGAAAAAAGGAGAAACTGTTAAACTGGAAAGAGTTGCAGCTAAATGAAGCCGCAGCTTTGACCAATCAGCAGACCGTCGGTTCTGTTGCCTCTCTGCTCCGGACTTCACCGGCTTGAATATGAGCTGCTTGTACCTGGAACCGATTTGCTCCTGTTACGCTTCATATCTGAGGATCATCTCAGCACCATCATTCCTGCAGACGAAGCCCTTTTCCATCTTCCATCGTACCGGTACCACCACGACCCATCTCAGCTCCTTCTCTGGTGGAGACCGCTCCCATTCTTCTGGAACCGTGACCTCAGGGGTAGAGGACTCAGTTCTGGTCCAGTGGATGATCTGTTAAAAGCATGAGACCTCCCATCAGGCACCTCTTCTCCTGGACAATGCCTTCAGGTCCGTGAGCGCCACAAACAGGTTGTCTGACCCGGGAATGTCCTGGAGGAGTCCACCTCCATCCAGAAAGGTTCTGATTTGTGCCGAACGTGTGGCTCTGGTTTATCGGGGATATAACCCCCCTGCAGAGCCGTAAGACCTGAATGCAGTTTACCTCCCGAAGCCAAGAGCTGATCATTAATCAGAACCACCAACTCAAATGATTCGGACCTCCTTCATCCTCTGGGGCTGCATTCACAAACATTTTTGGGTCAGGACTGTTCAGCCAGAGCAGAAGTACGTCAGCAGCCTCCATGATCAGTGCAATCAGTAAAGGAGGTAGGAAAAGGAGCCTGGATGCTTCCTCTCATAGCTCCTTTAGCCTAGGAACCTCACAAGGTCCCTTACCAGCGCTAAGGAGCCTTAACGAATCCCACAATGGTACCTGCCATGACGTATCAGCACAGCTCACAGAAATCAACTAAAAAATGCGTAGAGCAGAGAGCGTCTCTTTGTAGTTCATTTCCAGAAGGGTGTAGGATCTGACTCCATCCTCCATGTTTCTGACTCCATCCTCCATGTTTCTGACTCCATCCTCCATGTTTCTGACTCCATCCTCCATGTTTCTGACTCCACCCTCCATGTTTCTGACTCCGTCATCCGTGTTTCTGACTCCACCCTCCATGTTTCTGACTCCGTCATCCGTGTCTCTGACTCCGTCATCCGTGTCTCTGACTCCGTCATCCGTGTCTCTGACTCCATCCTCCATGTTTCTGACTCCATCCTCCATGTTTCTGACTCCGTCATCCGTGTCTCTGACTCCGTCATCCGTGTCTCTGACTCCGTCATCCGTGTCTCTGACTCCATCCTCCATGTTTCTGACTCCATCCTCCGTGTTTCTGACTCCGTCCTCCGTGTTTCTGACTCCGTCCTCCGTGTCTCTGACTCCATCCTCCATGTTTCTGACTCCATCCTCCATGTTTCTGACTCCATCCTCCATGTTTCCGTCACTAATGACGTCAGAGTTAAAGTCTGGAATCAGCTCAGCAGCTGAAGCTCCTTTTCTCCCTGATAGAGTTCTGCTGACCCAGGAAAGGTCAAAGGTCAAGGAACAGGATCTTGGAGCTAGGAGCTGTGATCAGATCCGGGTCTTCAGCCTCTAAGTACCTGATGAATTAGTTTCTGGGCCCATTGTTGGATTTAAAGAGCTAAAATGTTCATCGTTGCTCCTCAGAAAGCAGAAATTTATGGTGTCAGTATTTTGACGTAAGGATGAAATCTGCTGGATTTTATTTCCTTAGAGGGGAAACTTTTGGACCAATCTGTCTGGAGGATTTGACTGAATTGGACTTTGTAAAGAGATGAAATGTTGTGAATTAGATCTATAGAAATAAAACTGAACTGAAAGTTTCTTTGAGTAATTTTTTATTTGTGCCTCCAGCTCGTTTAAAATCACAAAGTTAAACACACTCCTGATTGTCATGTGTGACTCGCTGACATTCTCAAATCTCCTCTTAGACCAACCCCCCCCCCCCCCCCCCCCGTCTCACACTGTGATTTATACACACAAGATGTTGCACAATAGGAGCCTTGTTTGCTAAATGGGACAGCCTTAATGGAGACTTATATTTCCAGGATTATATCTGTATTCAGTTGCAAATGATTTGGAGGGAATGGGGGGGGGGGCGTTTCAATCCTCTTCCTCTGTCTATGAATAATAGTATCATTTGAATTAAGTGGACACCTGGTGCAGCGGCTACGGCTCCGCGGCGCGCCGCTGACCCGCCGCCGCTGCCAACTTCCCTTTCCCAGCCTGGCTGCTCGTCCCTCTCAGCCTCCAGTTTCAGCCTCCCTCCAACAAATGCCACACACTTGTAACTTTAGTCTCCCTTCAGCTAAAACTTATTCTCTACTAAAAAGGGGAAAAAAGAGGAGAGAGAGGAGGAGGAGGAGGAGGAGGAGGAGGAGGAATTCTTATCAAGCTGCTCTTAGGTTTGGCCACATTGGGTTGAAAGCGGCGTGTCGAGTTTCAGGGAAAGCTTCCAATTAAATACTGTAAAAAAAGATAAAATAACAGCGTCCCTGAGCTGCCAGTGCTGGTATTAAAGCCCCCTTTTGTTGATTTATTGTACATTAGCCACTGAACCATGCAGGCAAGACGACGTTTCAGAGGGGACTCTATTTGTATGCGTCCTGCGTCGCCTCGCCGCACAATCGGGCCTGTATTACGTTCTGCAAATTTATACCAGGATGTAGGTTTAGAGTGTCCCCCCACCCCCCACCCACCCCCCCTTCGCCCAGCCCCTGAAAGAAAAAGAAAGTTTTTCAAGTAAGTGTCTGCTTTCATGAGCACAAGTGATTGAGGTGCACAAACAAAGCTTTGTTTCTGCTCCCACAGATGTCCGGCCCCGCTGCAGCTTTGTCCCGCGGCACCGGGACGCTTCCACGGCCCGCCGCTGCGGTCCAGCGTGGGACTGCGTGGAGTGGACGTCCAGCAATAGCCCTGCGTGTTCCCAGGAGCAGGAAGCGCTCCCTGGCCGGATCAGATAGAGAGGAAGTGGCTGTTTTAGTTTTTTCTTTGCCTCGCTGTGATTTTGAGATGTTGAGCACGAAAACAGGACCAATAATTTCTGATTCTTTATGTTTTCACCCAATAATGTAATAAAAGGAGCATTATTTAACTTGGTGGGCTACATACACACTGTAATCCAACCAACAGGCCAAAGGTTTTCCTGACAGACAGAAAATGGATGAATTCCCCTTCAAATGTGACATCCTACCAAACGACTGTGATTCTATGCTGCTTTATGAAAAATTACACCTTTTACATTTCCATTTACAAAATAAATTAGCAGAAACAAAAGATAAATGTCCTCTGCAGAAACCATGATTTAGTCTTTAACATTTTGCATTTAAAACACCTTAAAACCATTGTTTTATTGCCAAGAATTTGATCATTTTATTGTTTTTTTTAAATAGTTTTTGTGGTGCAGAGGACAACAGCCACTCTAAATGCATTTCTCTGTAAGCTTGGGGAGCTGAGCAAGGGCGTCAGTGTGAAAGAGCAGCTGCAGGATGGAGGAGCTGAAGGATGGAGGAGCTGCAGGATGGAGGAGCTGCAGGATGGAGGAGCTGAAGGATGGAGGAGCTGCAGGATGGAGGAGCTGCAGGATGGAGGAGCTGCAGGATGGAGGAGCTGAAGGATGGAGGAGCCGAAGGATGGAGGAGCCGAAGGATGGAGGAGCCGCAGGATGGAGGAGCCGCAGGATGGAGGAGCCGCAGGATGGAGGAGCTGAAGGATGGAGGAGCTGCAGGATGGAGGAGCTGAAGGATAGAGGAGCCGTTTGGTTTCTCTCTCCTGCTGCCTTTAACTGCTCTGCTGGATCCATCATCTGATCTAGTGAAGACCGGCTCGTCCTCCTCGCTGGTATTGGATGAAGAGCTCCAGCTCTTAGTCGACTCTTTTTTATAATCCATATTCTTTTTTCTCTGGACAGCCTGAATGGGTTTGTTACGACCTGCTGCTCGTCAGTTCTGCAGAACATTCTCTTACGTTTTATGGCCCTGTGCTGATTTTTGTTAATAACCATATTTTCTTTATCTTCGCGTTAGGAGCAGGTGGTTCTTGGACCCGGTGGATCCGTCAGTGTCTGAGAGGCACCAAAAGGCCCCCGGATCTCCACACTCAGTCAGGTTGGACGACAGAGGAACAATTATCGCTCTAATTCTCCCGTCGATACAGTTATGTCTTATGAGCTCGATGGACTTGTCGTTGTTATCGCTGATCAATACAGAGGCACTTCATACCCGTCTGAGTGTGATAGAAGCTGATTTCTGCCTCCTGATCTCCATTTAGCTCTGATTGCAGGCGCTGGCCCGAATCTGCGGGGCTGCTTATGGATTAGCTGCTCTGCTCCTGAAGGGGCTGCAGTCGATTCGATGATGTGATTAAATCGATGATCATCTCTCCGAAGGCTCTTTCATTTGTTCCCGTTTGGCTGCACAGCAGAACCGAGCGCAGCGTCCCTGAAGCGCAGAGGACAAATTAAAAGTTCAAAGACTCGACACAGGAAGACACAGCCCTGCTCCTAAAAACGGAGACGAGCGTCATTTTTAAAGATAAAAGTGGGAGACGTCTGGAGGGGAGGCAGGGAAACCCAGAATTTAAGATTTTATTTTCTAAATTGATCAATTAGAAATCACTTTTTATTTACCCAGAAAAAGTTTGGGCTTATTTGAGTTTTAATTGTTCCTCTTGTTAAAATTCTCGATTGTTTGGAGATATCTATGAAGTTCACGTTTATTCGTTGGTGGAAAAATGCAGCAACTTTAAGACAATTATATGGTCTAAAATATTTGATTTAAAGAAAACAATGCTATTTTATCTTTTATCGTATTGTTTTCATATATACTGCGCATATATACATATATATATATATATACATATATATATATATATATGTATATATATATATATATATATATATATATTTTCTACATTTCTTTTTGAAAGATTTCATATTTTTATCTTTTCTTTAAATGTTATTTATTTTGCTTTTTCATCTGCCTCAGCTTATTTTTTTCTTGATGATTTTGTTCTATTTTAGATTTTATTTGTCCATCCATCCATTGTCTTCAGGAGGGAATCCGGCGATACTTTCCAGCTCATTCTGGGCGACCATCCGGCGTTCCCAGGCCAGACGGGAGGAAAAGTCCTTCCAGGAAGTTCTGGGTCTCCCCCAAAGTCTCCTCCCAGCAGGAAGCACCCAGAAACCCCCCAAAGGGAGGCTCCCAGGGGTCATTTTCACCAGATGCCCAAACCACCTCAGCTGACTCCCTTCAATGTGGAGAAGCAGAGGCTCTACTCGGAGCTCCTGCCCCTCTCTATCGGTCCCAGCCTCCGTCCACAGGAAGCTCATTTCAGCAGCTGGTGTCCAGGATTTGGTTCTTTGGGTCCTGATCCAGACCTCATGACCAGAGAAGAGGGTCTGAACTGGGAACATAGACGGGCCGGTAAATAAAGAGCTTTGCTTTTTGTTCAGCTCTTTCTCCACCTCATCAGGCCGGATCAGCGCCAGCATCACGGCGGATGAAGCTCCGATCCGTCTGGCCGTGTCCTGCTCACAAGAAAATAAGACAGCAACAGAAGTAGTCCACTTGAGATATTTTGATGACTTAATAGCTCCTATTTAGTTTATTATTTTATTATTAGGCCCGAGCAGCTAAGCGCTGCGAAGGCCTATTGTATCTGTATTGTAAATTATTCTTATTATTCTGCCCCCCTAAAGAGGGGCCTTTTTGGGGGCTTTATCATACTCAAAAACTCACCAAACTTGGCAGATGCATGGTGACTGTTTAAAAATTTTGTATTTTAAGGTCGTTACAAAAATCAAAAGAAAAATGCCTCAACGGCGCCACCTAGCAATTTTCAAAGGACCCTTTGCTATTCACTTACTTCATCGTAGAGACATGAGATTTGGTACAGTAGTAGAGCTCACCAAGACGCTCAGAATTTACAATTAATGTCATAGTGCAAGTATCACAGGAAGTCGGCCATTTTAGACTGAAAGTCTGATTTTGACCTCAATTTTGACAGTTACAGCATTGGTATAAGATCTAACTCCTCCTAGAGATATCGAGCGATCGGCTTGAAACTCGGGCAGTCTGATCATAAGGCATGGCCAATCAAAAGTTATCAAAACGGTGAGTTTTTGAGCATGCTGGAGGGGCGTTGGCAGGGGTCAAAGTTCACCTATTTGCCACAAAATATAAAAGTGTTATATCTCCTACACAGAAACAGACAGATGCACCAAACTTTCAGTAATTGATCACCATCAGGTCTCCTATAATATCCAATGGTCAAATGATGACATTGCTTAGGCCACGCCCCCTGACAACAGGAAGTGTCATGTTTTGTTGTAAGCGGTCGCTATGTTACCCCTCTGAGCTAATCAACATGAAACTGTGTCCACAGACAGAACACATGTTGATGTGTTGTGGATTTCAGGCCCAAGTGGATTCGATGGAGCAGGAGAGCGTGGCGGCGTGGCGAAGTCACCTCAAACGCCGCTGCCATACGTTTGGCTCTGAATTCCACATTTTTGGGCCGAGCTGCTTAGAACTCACTTGGATGCATCCTTATCCACCCCCCAACAGGAATCCATAACAAATTTTGGTGGGCGTGACCTAATGCCTCAACGGCGCCACCTAGCAATTTTCAAAGGACCCTTTGCTATTCACTTACTTCATCGTAGAGACATGAGATTTGGTACAGTAGTAGAGCTCACCAAGACGCTCAGAATTTACAATTAATGTCATAGTGCAAGTATCACAGGAAGTTGGCCATTTTAGACTGAAAGTCTGATTTTGACCTCAATTTTGACAGTTACAGCATTGGTATAAGATCTAACTCCTCCTAGAGATATCGAGCGATCGGCTTGAAACTCGGGCAGTCTGATCATAAGGCATGGCCAATCAAAAGTTATCAAAACGGTGAGTTTTTGAGCATGCTGGAGGGGCGTTGGCAGGGGTCAAAGTTCACCTATTTGCCACAAAAAATAAAAGTGTTATATCTCCTACACAGAAACAGACAGATGCACCAAACTTTCAGTAATTGATCACCATCAGGTCTCCTATAATATCCAATGGTCAAATGATGACATTGCTTAGGCCACGCCCCCTGACAACAGGAAGTGTCATGTTTTGTTGTAAGCGGCCGCTATGTTACCCCTCTGAGCTAATCAACATGAAACTGTGTCCACAGACAGAACACATGTTGATGTGTTGTGGATTTCAGGCCCAAGTGGATTCGATGGAGCAGGAGAGCGTGGCGGCGTGGTGAAGTCACCTCAAACGCCGCTGCCATACATTTGGCTCTGAATTCCACATTTTTGGGCCGAGCTGCTTAAAACTCATTTGGATGCATCCTTATCCACCCCCCAACAGGAATCCATAACAAACTTTAGTGAGCAGGACTTAGTTTCTCTATAGCGCCACCAAGCAATTTTCAAAGGACCCTTTGCTATTCACTTAGTTCATCGTAGAGTAATGAAATTTTGTACAGTTGTAGATCTCAGCAAGACGCTCAGAATTTACAATTAATGTCATAGTGCAAGTATCACAGGAAGTAAGCCATTTTAGATTGAAATCTGAATTTTGACACCATGTTGACATGTAAAGCATTTGTATTTGATCAAACTTGTCCAGCAGGGGGCAGCAAGAGACCACAAATAAACCCCAAAGGAATTTCTCTTGGTAAGTAAGTGATCTTAACTCTTTGGTTTCCTTATGTATTTAAGTTGAACAGATATACAAATCCTGCTTGAAAACTGACAAACTTACTCTTCTTCAATACATTTCAGTTTTTATTTATATAGCGCCAAATCATGAAACATGTCATCAGGGGTGGACTGGGAGAAAAAAATCGGCCCTGGCATTTTGGATTAGTGAGAGTGGACACTTAAAATACTTCCAAAATCTTAATTTATTAACACTGTAATATGTAAACTCCACCACAGCACAGCAACTATTCTTAGATCAGAGAGAGAGAGAGAGAAAGAGAGGTGTCACGGTCAATCACACATATTATCACGTTACATCATTATAAGAAGTTATTGTAAGTTGCTCATCAGATCTATTCAGTCTTCCAGATACTGTAGGGTAACATTGGACTAATGTGCACTCACTGTGTAAAAAAGGATGCCAGTGACAAAATGAACCAGAGAAATGCCTCACTTGTCATCATGGAAAGAAAGAAAATATATAACATAATATAATTTTTGATTTACTCAGTCATTTGTAATAAGTATTTTATTTATCTAATTTCCTAATTTTTGATCATATTTTCTTTAAAATCGCAGACTTTTCGCTATTTTTCATGTAAATCCTTGGTGGCGCTTCATAGCGAAGCCGGTGAGGCCGCAGCGAGCTTGGCCTCCCCTGGGATTGCGCAATCCCATGTTAACTGCGCTGACTTCCATTCTGTGAATGCATCTTCCTGTCTCTAGATCATAAATTCAATTGTTCAAACAGTTATGAACTGATTTTCCACAATTTAATATATGTGGATTACGAATTGTGTTTTGGTCATCAAACTGTGTGCAGATAACATGTTTTCGTGGTGCTGACCGATCATAAACAGCAAAGAACTGGTTGTAGTTGAGGCCGGCAGTTCCTTGGCCACTAGGCAGGGGGCGCTCAAGGGGCACCGCTCGTGATCCCCAAATAGTAGAGTCAAAACAAGTTATTGATGTTTTATTAGCGAGTTTTGCTAAACAAGTAAAGCACTAAAAAGACTCTAAACATACAGCTGGAACAGGACTGATCAGGGAAGGCTTTCCTCCCTGGCAGTGAGCTCCATTGAGACTGAGAGACTTTTAAAACTGAAGAAGATAAAGGGAACTTTTACCGGAAAATGATGATATTTTTGTTCAGAAAGAGCGCCGCAGGGACTTAAATTATAAGTAGAGGTAAGACAGCGATACTTATTCATGTTTAGTTTTTGTGATAAAATGTGCGTAATGTGGGTTATAGTTTTAGAATGTGTTACAAATGCAGAAATCCATCATAACTCATAAACTGTTACCAATCAAATGACAAAATTTTTTTCATCAAAGAACCAATATTTTTCCATGTATCTTGGTGAATTTATTTGGCTCAATCAGTCTCCTTCAGCACTTTGCAATGAGTCTACTCTGTAAAGTGTATATATTTGTAAATCTGACTCTGATGACGTCAGTGCCTCACCAGCTATGAACCCTACCGCACGTCACTGACTACAACAACCACCACCATATTTTACATCAGACATCGGAGCAGATGAAGGCCTGCTGTTGGGAACATGTCGGTCAGTTTGACACATTTCGCAGCGTCCGTTTGAAGAACTCGTTTCTTTTTTTCGTGCAGTTTCTCTGCGCCTCCCTTGCGTTTCTTATCCATTACTACTGTGAACACCGCTGCACAAAGTTCCACATGGAGCGTGAAGGTGTTTTTTCTACTTTATGATTGGCCTAGCCCTTTAGACTGTCAGGGATGATAACCAATGGGCTGCAGTAGCCTGTGGTAAGCGCCGGGTGATCGGAACAGACTCTTGCGCTGCTGATTTTATTTTTATTCATGCATTATGCAAATATAACGAGGCAGATATATAAAATAATAATAATACATATTATTAATATACATGTCGGGTCTGCCGGCCCAAACAGCACGTCGGCCCACCGGGAAAATGCCCGGTACGCCCGATTACCAGTCCATGCCTGCATGTCATCTAAAGGCAGGTTACAAAGTCAAAATCAATCAGATTATACATATTAAGTCAGATTATCCAGATTGGTAAAAGAAATTCCTATATAAGGGAACCAGTTAATTGCATCAAAGTCGTAGCAAGCGGCATTCACTCCTGGAGAAGCGTAGAGCTACAGGGAGAGTCGTCTGCATTGTCCATGGCTTTGCAGCAATCCCTCATACTGAGCAAGCATGAAGTGACAGCAGAAGGAAAAACTCCCCATTAACAGGAAGGAAAAACCTCCAGCAGAACCAGGCTCAGTATGAACGGTAATCTGCCTCGACCGACTGGGGGTTACAAAAGAGAGAGAAGAGACACAACATGACAGACAAAAAAGCACAGAAGCACACATTGATCCAGTAATCTGTTTGACATTAGATGGTAATAACAGGTGATCTGTCTTCCCTGGATGATGTCACAGCTAACAGAACGCCAGACCTTATGTACCTACTATGAAGAAAAAATAGAAAAAACAAAAAGTTAAAAGCTGAAATGACAACAGTCATGAAAAAACGAAGAACAGTAGACCCTGATGTCCTCCAGCAGCCTAAGCCTATAGCAGCATAACTATAAAGGTAGCTCAGCGTAACATGAGCCACTCTAACTATAAGCTTTGTCACAAAGGAAAGTCCCAAGAGCCAGCTTCTAGTGGAGGAGTTCAAGTATCTTTGGGTCTTTTTCACGAATGAGGGGAAGATGGAGCAGGAGATCGACAGGCGGATTGGTGCGACGTCTGCTGTGAAGCGGGCGCTGTACCGGCCCGTTGTGGTGAAGAGAGAGGTGAGCCAAAAGGCCAAGGAGGAGCTCAGTCATCCGGGGAGGACTCAGAGTAGAGCCGCTGCTCCTTCACATTGAGAGGAGCCAGTTGAGGTGGCTCGGGCATCTGGTCAGGATGCCTCCTGGACGCCTCCCTGGTGAGGTGTTCTGGGCACGTCCCACCGGGAGGAGGCCCAGGGGAAGACCCAGGACACGCTGGAGAGACTATGCTCGCCTGGGAACGCTTAGGGATTCCCCCGGAGGAAGTAGCCCAAGTGGCTGGGGAGAGGAAGGTCTGGGGCTCCCTCTTGAAGCTGCTACACCCGCGACCCGACCCCGGATAAGCGGAAGACGATGGATGGATGGAAAAAGGAAAGTTTTAGGATTAGTCTTAAAAGTAGACAGGGTGTCTGCCTCACGGACCAAAACTGGGAGTTGGTTCCACTGGAGAGGAGCATGATAGCTAAAGGATCTGCCTACCATTCTGGTTTTACAGACTTTAGGAACCACCAGCAGACCTGCTTTCTGAGAGTGAAGTGGTCTGTTAGAAATTACTAAAGTTTGTACACAACATACACATGTGGAATATTGCTAACGTGTTACTTTAGCAATATTTCAATTGCTAAAGTGTTACTTTTACATTATTACTTTTGGGTGAGTATCCACCAATTTAACTGTCAAACTTTCATAAAAGCTGTCTTAATGCAAGAAACGAAACCCTTAAGCACATGAAATAATTAACTTTAAATAACTAAAAAGGTTTTGTTAACTTTTCACATGAAGCTGGATTAACAGCTAGTAAAATACCTTTGATTAAATTTGTATACTAGTGTTTAAACCAGGGGTGTCAAACGTACGGCCTGCGGGCCGGATCTGGCCCGCCGAACGATTTAGTCCGGTCCGGTGGCCAAATGCATTTTCATTATTCAACGGCTGTGTCTCCTCGCTGCATCGAGCGATCTGCACCAGATTTTTTGTGAGTCGTGGCGGAGCGCTGCCGAACACGTTCGTGTGAATCGCCCAGTGGACGGGCGGGCAAAATGCGTGACAGCATCTGCGGTGGCGGGCAGCCGGCGGTGCGCAAATCCCAGCGGTGGCCAATAGGCCAGAGCGGCGCTTTGCTGCGAGGGCCGATCATCACCGCTTGCGGTTTTAATTTATCTTTGTTTTTCATAGAATCTAATCATGCAGCAAATTCAGAAAATGTCTGAACACCTGAAAAAAAGCTTTTAGTGGCGAAATCTTTTTAAAAAGGAAATGATTTTTCTTTTATCCAAAAAAAAGTAAAAAACAAGGCAACTGGACTTGTTATCCGTAGTTGAAGACGTTTCGCTTCCTCTCCAGGAAGCTTTCTCAATTCAAAAAGTCTGGAGTAATGTGGAGTAACCAGCTTTATACCAATGCCAAACAAAGGCCTGTAATGGCTTAGATAACATGCAGATTGAACAGAAACAGCTCCACCCCTTAGTAATGGGCGGTCGTTAAAGTCATTAAACCAGCAGATTGAACCGAAACTGGTCCACTCCTCTGTAACGAGGAGTCGTTAGGGTTGTTATTGGCCTGGCTTAAAGGAACGATGTTTTGATCACTCGGTGAGGGTGAGAATTGAGGTGATGGTTGGCCGGAATTAATCCTATAGCTGGATTGTAAGTTTTTGAGAGTTGGAACCTAAGGCCTCCTCCTCTGTTTAAGGTTGGTTTTTCTCTCTTAACGTAGATGGCTTCCTTCACACCCCTTTCAAACCATCTGTCTTCTTTGTCCAAAATGTGAACATGTTGGTCCTCACAGAGTGTCCTTTGTCCTTAAGGTGTAGGTGGACAGCAGAGTCTTGTCCTGAGGAGGTAGCTCTCCTGTGTTGAGCCATGCGTCTGTGGAGAGGTTGTTTGGTTTCTCCAATATAAAGATCAGAACATTCCTCACTGACTGAACTGCAGACACCACTCCGCTCATCTTAGGTTTGGGGGTTTTGTCCTTGGGATGCACCAGCCTCTGTCTAAGGGTCATTAAACCAGCAGATTGGACCGAAACTGTACATCCCAGTACATTTCAAAGCAAACAGGACCAGGAAGAAAGCTTCCTGGAGAGGAAGCGAAACGTCTTCAACTACGGAAAACAAGTCCAGTTGCCTTATTTTTACTTTTTTACTTTTTTTGGATTGACCATGACCTGGATGACTGAGAATTTTCACCAGCGATTTTTCTTTTAGCTTGTAGCATAAAAAATCGTCAATAAATGTTTTGCATTGGACTTTTAAATGTTTAATGATTGAAACATCGCACCATCATTGCTTTATTTGGTTTGAATGTAATAATATTTGTCATTAATGTCTATATTTGTGTATATATCTTTCTAGTGTAGAAGACAACAGGAATGCTGCTGCAGTCCCATCAGTTTGCGTCGGTGTGAATGAGCAGCGCTCAGGAGGCTGCAGCTGCAGCGAAGAGGCAGGAAATCAGGGAGAAAGAGCTGCAGGAGCTGCTGTAAACCTGCAGGAAAGCAGATTGGATTATTTTCACAGTTTTCACGACGTTTGGTTTTCTCTCTCCTGTTCCCTGAGCTTCCTGCTGTCTTTGACTGCTCTCTTTCTCTGCAGGAAAATGAAAGCAGGATTTATGGGAGTTTTCTGTCATATTTTCCTTAATTCTTCTTTTGCTCCTTTCTTTTCATTTTGCAGACGTTGCATTGTTAAAAAGCTTCCTTCAGCATGCCATCTCTCTGTGCAGCCAACTATTATCCATCAGCAGGAATTCCTCACAAGCATCAGGCAGACTAACATATTCCCAACATGGGATTCATCACAGGACGTTGATCAAATAAACCACCACGGCCTCTCGGAGCATGACTTTGCTATTATCCATGCCATGACTTTTTCCTACTGTTTGCTGTTTTATTGCTTATATTGCAATAAAAAGTGAGAAGCTGAAGACTGAGGCTTAGAAACGGCACAAAGCATGTCAAAGCTGCATCAGAGGAAGAGCTGAACCCAGAACCCAGCAGTTTGTGGCCGTCTTCCCACCCCGGGCTGTGAGGAAGAACATTCAACGCTCAGAGATTCAACCAGAGGCATAAAATTCAAACCAAGACTGGATTGGATTTTATTTCAGGCTCAACGTTTCTTTGAACATCACAGTTTTTGTCACTATTTTTATGTGCTTCCATTTTCAAGATTTAATAATACAAAACAAGTTTATTTATAAAGCACCAAAGCGTTCTATAAAATTTAGCAAAATGGAGAAATACTCTTGCCAGCTCTAGCAAGCAGAATTACAATAAAACCATGACAATTAATAAACCATTAGAACAATAAAACTAATAAAATAAAATAATTTAGAAATCTAATTTGAAATGAACTGGAACCCAAAACAGGAGTGATCTGTTCTCGTTTCTTTGTATCAGTTAAAAGACGAGAAGCAGCGTTTTAAACCAGCTGAAGTCGGTTAATTAAAGACCGGCTCAGCACAACATAAAGACCATTACAGTAATCTAAACGAGTTGGAATGAAAGGATGATTTAAAATCTCAAGATGATGCCGTGAAAGAAAAGGTTTAACTTTAGCCAATCAGATGATAAAAACTGGACTTGATTACAGATTTAATCTGTGCATCAACTTTAAAATCATTGTCCAGTCTCACATCCAGGTCTGTTGCTGTCTGGGTCAAATAATCTGATAAAGAACCCAGATCAGCCTGGACCTCAGAAACAAACCTGGGCTTAAACAACAATAGCTCAGTTTTATCTTCATTAAAACGCAAAAAAAAATCCACGACATCCATGCTTTGGTTTTAGCAATACAATCCAGAAAGTAGGTTATGGAGTTTTGCTCTCCCTGTTTATAAATGTGGCTGTCATCAGCATAGAAATGAAAGGCAACACCATCATATTTATGGAAGATTGAGCCAAGCAGAAGTAAATAGAGCAAAAAGAGTAAAGGGCCGAGTATGAAGCCATGAGGCACTCCACATGCAACCCAACATGAAAACCTCTCCCCATTAAATAGGATTCAGTCCACTCCAGACTCATTTAAGGCTCATCAAAGTGCACAAATAATTGAAAAAATGTCATCAAGAGTTCAACAAAAAGCTCAAAACCAGTTTATTACAAAAGAAAAAGCAAAAAGAATTCACTGTTAGGTTCCCCGTCTTCATCCATAACGCTACTCCGTTCTGTTCTCATCTCTGCCGTGTGCCTGGTACCTGCATCCTGTGTTTTAATAAATACTCTTCACCCACAATATGCAACTCCCGAGCTCTTACCTGCGCTTCAGTCCGATTCCTACGCAAAGCCTGACAAAAACGGGGTTCATTTTTCACCGTGTCATTCATACATTTATAAATGTCACAGTTCCATTCTAAATATTTAATTAGCAATCTAAATGTCATGTTTACAAACTAAATATATGATTTGCAATAAAAAATTATTCTATGAAAGTCTAAATAGCCCAAACTATTGCTGTTAATTTTTGACTGTGTAGCTTCACAAACGGAACCTCATAAGTTTTCCTACTGAAAACATTTAGAAAATGTTGGTTCAGCTTATTCTGAATAGTGCCCCCTACAGGTCACAGGTCAAAATGTTTGCATTTTAAAAAACCTCTTGCAACAGAATATTCTGCATAAAACTGAAATGTGTACTTCTATCTATAAACGTTAAAAAAGCCAATTTCTCATATTTAATACTGACATGTCAAGACACCGTTTGGTAAACAGCTGGTGGCCCATTTCTCTCCAACCAGGGAATGCAAAGTGCATGAATAGTGACCCTTATGGCTTTCCATATAACCAGCACTTGCTGCTTTCTGCTCAACTGCTGGAAACCTAAAACCTTCCCACTGCCAATTAAAAACCAGCTGGCGGGTCTTCAAGCTCCATTCTGGCATTATCACCAACCATTCCTGCATTGCTTTGGTGTGGAGTGCTTCAGGTAGTGTCTTCACATAGTTATATGTTTATTTCTGTATTGTCCCCACTATTAAATAAAGATTCATAGTCTGGACTGCTGGATAGGCATCAGACCTTCAGCCAACATCTCTGTGAGCTTGTTGGTCCTCAGAGAGTCTGGATTTCACGGCAGATTCAGATTCAGATTTACCTGCAGACATGGACCGCGGAACGGGTAGGGCCAGTAGGGCGGCCCTACCTACTTTTGATGATCAAACATGTAAAATAATATATATAAATAAAATTAAAATATTCAATAGCTATTTTTTTCAAATGCACAGTAGTCTATGGCAGCAGCATCATTCTCCAATGAGAAAGCGATAAATCATCCCATCTAAAAATGTATTGGCTGATTGTGTCATGTGATGTAAACAAAAGTTTTCCCACCTCTGCGCTGCTTATGACCGCTACTTCGTTAGCTTCGTTAGCTTCGTTTGCTTCGTTAACTGTGTCCACTGCAAGTGCTGAGAGGTGTTTCTCGTCCCTCCGTCGTATCAAGACCTATCTGAGATCAACAATGACCCAGAAAAGACTAAATAGCTTGATGTGCGCCCACACACACACACACACACACACACACACACACAGGGATCTTTTGACCACAGTGGATGCTTTGAGGATAGCCAGGGACTTCTCCAGCATAATGACAGACGGAGACACTTTTTCGGGAATATTTAGAGCAGGGGTGAGTTTGACTTTTCTTTTTAAAGTATTTTTATTCTGTAAATATTGTGTTAGCTGTAATATAATGATTGTAAGTGGAAATAAATCCGGGGCGTGTGTGCTGGAACGTCAGAAAAAAAGTGAAATAAAAATTCGGTGCCGATTTTAATTATAACATGGCAGACACATTTATCATGCTCAGGGACCACAGCCTATGAGAAAGCAATAAATTCTGGTGTCTAAAAATGGATTGGCTTGTCTTGTGTCATGTGACGCAAATCAGTTGCGTGATCAAGGGGATGCTGGTGTTTTATGTGTATGCGGGCGCGTGCGTATGTGATGGGTAGTGGTATTGTGAGTATTGCCTGATGGGCCCGACCAATTTGAAATGCGTTTCGCGGTCCATGCCTGCAGATCTGCAGCAACAGAGGAACTGCAACCCTGGGAACATCTTGCATGATGGATATCAGAGATTTGCTGCAGGCTTCAGACTCTTGACTCACAGGAAGTGACTGTTTGACTTGGTTTACACAGATGGAGACCATTATCAGTCAACACTCACATAAAAATCCTTCGGAGGCTTTTTCTCTGTGTTTCCTGCCTTTGCTGTCTGACTGGGCGGCAGGCAGAACCAAACACGTGTTTGCAGAGAATATGCAGCTTTAGAACGACGATCTTAAGCTCATCCTTCAAACTTTGCCACGTTCACATGTTCTCTTGACAAAGGCAGTCGTTGGTCTGAGCGTTAGAAGAACTCCTCCTGGTCCGCTTCAGGCCCCTCATCTTCAGCCAGTGCTCCGTGTCTCCAGTCACATGTGCTGCTTTAATGTACAAATGCACCATGAAAATTTGGGCCAATATCGATATTATTGTTGCTGTTAAGACCGATAACCGATATTTAAGAATATTATTTATGTCTCTGTCGTTGCGACAGCATGAATAATGGTCTGACATCACTTCTCTGCTGCAGTTAAACGCGCCACAATCCTGCGCTGCACCACCATCACCGACGCACATAAACATCGGCAGCAAGATGGACCTGAAGATCGGTACGGAGAACCTGTTGATCTGAGCGATCCTGCTGGAAGGAGCCGTCAGAAGATGGGTCCACGGAGGTGAGAGGGGCTGGAGAAGGTCAGCAGCAATAGTCAGGGAGGCTGTGGGGTTTAAATTATACTCAGGTGGTTCTGAAGGACCCGAAGTGTGCCAAGAAAACACCCAGCTCACCGTGACGGCCACTGGGCCGTGAATACAAGGCAGGGTGGACCATGTTGCTTACAGCAGGTTCTGACCAACCATCTGACTGCTGGAGCTGAAACAGAGACTCAGCGGGCCACGATTCTCCAACCTGTTCTGGTCCGGTTCTGGTGAATCTACGTGAATCTGAGACTCGGTTTCCCTTTCTCAGCAGACAGGAGTGGTACCTGCCTGGTCATCTGCTGCTGTAGCCCATCTGCTTCAAGGTTCTCCTGGTGGTAACCAGCAGGTATCTGAGCTGCTGTCGCCTCTCTGTCTTCTGGTACCAGGAGTCCTCCTCCTCCCTGCAGGGAGTTTCAGATGCTCCTCTACAGCTTTAAAGTCTTTTCATTTTCACTAAGCAACGAGCTCTGCTGTGTTCAGGGAAGCTCCGTTTGTCTCCTTCTGCACGTCTGAGATGTTTGGTTCTTGAAGGTCGTAATTAACCGCGGTTTCATTGCAGCCGTGGCTGTGACTGTCCTGCTAGACGGCGAGAAGGAATAATTTCCTCTCATTCTCCTTAAATCTGCAGCTTTTCTGTCGCCGGCTGGCTGCCGCGTCGCTCTGCGTGTCAACAGAGACCCAAACATGTAATTATGGAGCTTTAATGTGTCAGGAAGCAGCAGCTGAGGAGGTGTTGGAATCTGCCCCCCCCCCCCCCCCAACACATCTGCAGGTCCAGAACCCAAAGAAACCAAAGAAAGGTTGTGTATATTGACTCCATTTCCTAGAATTTCTTATTTCAAGCTGAGGCTGTGATCCCGGCCCTGGTTTCCAGCCTGAAGGCGCTCCTGGACGTCCTGTGAATCTGTGAAGGACAGGAGGCAATGAGTGGGAGAATAGCAGCAATCTGGGGAAAAGTTCTGCTTTCAGCCCCGCAGCTCTCTGGCCTCTTATCCAGCCTGGAAGATAAAGAAGAAAAATCAATAGAGAAACACGGCGTCAGATAAAAGCGGAGCGGCGCAGACGGCTGAGCCGAGTGTTGGGAATTAAAAGCATGAGGAATTTCAGCCCTGGCTCTCCATAACCTAACAGGCCTGTCCGTCACTCCGCTCTCTCTGTTAACTCCTCCTTTGTTCACTTCTGATTTCCTTTCGCTCTCTTCTCCGTCTGCTTTGTGCTCCGGGATGAAGGAGCTGCTCCCATTCAGGTCCGACAGCTACTGACTGAAGCTTTTGGATATTGTGTCTGGATCTGTGATGTTTGCTCTCTGTGGAGGAACCTGAGGAGTGATCGGTTCTTACAGAACCATCAGAGGAACCCGGAGAAAAAAAGAAAACGTTGTTTTTTAATTAATTTAAAAGTTTTTGTCTGTCACATGATATTTTATGGCTCGTTTCTGTGTTTTCTGTCTGAGTGACGCATCTTTAGGGACGAGGAATGAGCCAATCAGACGCCGCTGTGAGCCGTCTCCAGGCAGAGTTCACTTTACTCCAGCTATGACTTCACCATCCTGGGATCTCCATGGCGTCTAATAGGGATTGACAGTTTCAGCAGACAATCCCATTGTTGGTCTTTTCCGGGTCGGTCCCGCCCCAAAGTGCTGGTTCCCTCAGGGGAACCAGCAGAGGTAGAGGCCCAAAGTCCCGCTCTGCCCAGAACATCTGATATGCATGAAGGAACATGCCTGAAACCTCCCAGGAAGTGGCAGCTGCTGTCAAAGATCCTGAAGATCGGGTTGAGAAGCAAAGGTTTGTCAGCTCTTCGGTTCAGGTTCAGGTTCTGGT
The DNA here is from genome assembly GCA_037039145.1 of Fundulus diaphanus. Classification (NCBI taxonomy): domain Eukaryota; kingdom Metazoa; phylum Chordata; class Actinopteri; order Cyprinodontiformes; family Fundulidae; genus Fundulus; species Fundulus diaphanus. The sequence continues at coordinate 52,457,191 of CM073135.1, forward strand.
CTGCCCTGAAACCCTTCCACCCCTTTTCCTGTAGAACGGAGACCCTGATGGACTCTCCACGACCCACGAAGGGAGCCGGGTCGAAGAGGTGCTGGAGAACTTCCTTCAGAGCGAAATGCTTCATCACTCCCTACTCTTTCCTGCTGTTTCCTGCACCGTCAGCGCACCAAGCAGCAGCAAACGTCCACCATGGTCCAGCCGCGGCCTCCACGCCTCAGGATGTGCACTGGTTGTTCCACTGGATCAGGGTGCAGCTGTTTGCTGGAACATCTTCCATGGCACCAAACCTCCTGCTTCAAGCTCCTGGCAACCAGCAGGTGGATCCAGCATGCAGGTCATGACCCCTTTCACCTAGGACCCCAACAAAAACCCACTAAGACCTGCCTGTCGAGGCTTTTTATGCCTCAAGCCTCCACGACTACAATGCTCCGACACATGTGGGCCCGTCCGCCTCCTGGAGGAGCCTTAAAACGCTCCTCATTAACGTCAAATATAACTAACGGCAGGATGAATGTTGACAGAACCTGAGCTGCTTCTGGTCGCCGTACGTCTTGTCTTCAGGCTCTCCTCCGTTAACGGATCCCATGGACTCGTCCTGAGTTGTGGCAGGTTTCCGGGTCGCTTGTGACGCTCCGCAGGGCGTATTTTAAACCGGCCCGGCTCGTATGTCACAGCTTCAGCGCCGGTCCGCTGTCACCTATTAATTAAAATCCAAATACAAGGTATTGATTGTGTTATCAGGCGAGCGCAGGCCGGCCTGGTCTGCATCGATCCAACCTGTGATTTATGGTCATTTTCTGGAAAAATCCTTTTGTGTGATAATATGAGGAACCAGAAGCTGAATGGGAACAATTCTTTCACGCCGAAGAGTTATTTTTATTTAAAAAAACTCTGTTTGCTTTCTGCTTGTTCAGCTTTCTCCTGACGGACTTTAAACATCCGCATTCAGAGACCGGACCCTCAGACTATCGTCACTAAAAAACATTTTAAAGTCTCCAATCCTCGAACCTGAAACAGCTTCATGCATTTATTTGATGAAATCAAGTCAGCTTCATCTAAAAAATCTGATGAAGACAAAAGTCCAGATCAGGCTGTGTTCAGATGTCCTGCTGAGACGAGTCCAAGAACCGAAAACAGTTCAAGAAACGGATCAGAACACGAAGAGCGGAACTGAAAATAACAGAAAACAACATTTAAAATGTAAAATACAAAAAAAAATATATCAAAGTTACAGTCAAGCCAGATATTATTCACACTCCTGGCAGATTTAGTGATGTTTTGATTTGAAAAGCCACATTCTTGACTCCGATCTGATGGAGAATCTGTGAAACTGCAAAAAAGGAACTAAAAGTAAGTAAAGTTTTCTTGAAATTAGTATATTGTCCTTAATTTGAGCCGCAAACTTAAATGATCTCCGAAAGAAATAAGATTTTTGCTCTTAAAAGGAGAACAAATCACCCCCATCATCTTATTTCACATACAGTAAATCTAATTATCTTATTTTAGGGGTAAAAATACTAATTCCACTGGCAGATAATCTCATTTATCAGCTAAAATCAACAACAAATACTCATTTCAAGAAAAGTTTCCTTACTTTTATTTCCCTTTTTGCAGTGTAATGATCAGGGTGATGGAAAGGAGGCCAGGAGCTCCTCGCCAAAGATAAATCATCACAACACCAGAGGAAATGTGGTTTGAATGACGCAATAATAAAAGTTTTTAATTACGTCACTATGGAGAATTGTGGAAATAATTTACATTTTTACCTAAATGTTCACCAGAAAAGACCTGAGCTGAAAGGGTTTCTGAAGGAGGTCCAGGGTCCAGCTGCACAAGCCTTCCTCACACAGAGGCTAAAAAAACCTTCGCTAGAGCGTGTTTTAGTGTGTGCAGTATAAATTATGAAAACCAGCAAACCGATACAATAAGAACAGCTGAAAGATAATACATAAAAGCCCTAAAATGGACCAAATCCAGAAGATCTCAACACAAACAGGTAAAGTAAACATCTAGAATTAGAACAAATTCTTGGTTTCATTTATTTGCCTTGTATGCAGTGATGGTTTCATCCTCTGCTAGGTAAGGAAACATCTGACCAACAGGACATCCTGAATCTCTGCACAAATTCAGTGATTTCAAATCTAAACATTGAAAGTTTAGGTTAATTAGGTTTGGAAAACTAATTAAAGGGTCTTGCTAAATCCTGAGGGACTGAAGGTTTTCCTGCAGAGCAAAGGTCTGTCAGGGTACCTGAGTAAGTCCTCCAAACTTTCTGCAGACGGTCTCACTGGTCAGCCGGTCGGGGCCGTTACCTTAACGCCTCACGCTGCGTCACAGAAGCTCACGTTCCTGCACACATAACTCAGCCCCTGCTGCTCCCACCTTCACATAAAGAATAAAACAGCTTTTATTTTATGGAGCAAATATGTCTCATAAAGAAGCAAAACCCGGTAACCTGAAATCAAAGCTCCGCTGATCACCTCGACTCGATCAAACCGAGTCCTTTCTTCCTCTGGCAGTCGATATCAGGGACCAAGAGGTGCTCCAGGAGTCTGCGCCGGGATCTGGAGGAGATCACGAACAAGAAGTTAGTGGTGTGATTGTGCTGAGTAACACCCCTTACAAAGAATCAATATCGAATCAAGGAGGGTTGAGTTTCCAGATAAGCACTCCTGGACGCTGTGGCTATTCATCATAAGTCTGCGGAGACCGGATAGGTCAGGAGAAATGATATTCCAGCAGGAGAGAGGACCTCCTTATCTCTTCATAGCAGGGGAGCAGCAGACAGGCCGATCGATGCCGGGCCGCTGTGTAGTAACTGCAATTACCAACAGCTGATTCCGTCCGCCCCCAGCTGCATCTTTTAATACCACATAATTACAAGTTAGGGAACAAAGCCTGGTGAGGAGGGGGGGGGGGTGCTCAGCTCTCCTGTTCCTCTCTCAGCTTTGATGGAGCTACAGCGTGACTGGACGAATATCACCAAGGATTTTATCACACACTTTGAAAGCACACATCCAACATGGTGTTGCAGCTGTGTTTATGTTGACCTATTCAGTGATGACAGTAATGACTTAGACTTAGACAACTTTATTTGTCATTTTGTATGTACCGAGTGCATACAGAACGAAATTTCGTTGCATACAGCTTGTAAATTACAGTATAAAGTGCAGCAGTGATTAACAAGTAAACAATTGAAATGCAAACAATGCAGGAGAAAGAAACAGTGTGCGATCACAGTGTACAGGAGAATATTTTAACCATTTGTATGTGCAAAAATGATGGTGCAAAAAGGCATTTGTGCAAAAATGCATTTAGAAACTAAAAGTTCGACAGCATTTGTAATGCTAGATAGAGATGCAGTGATGCAAATGTGGAAATGTGGTACAGAGTCCAGTTTATAGTTCAGCAGTTCAGCAGTCTGATGGCAACAGGGGAAACGATTTTGCAGAACCTGGTGGACCTGCAGCGGATGCTGCGGAACCTCTTCCCAGAAGGCAGCAGGGAGAACAGTCCATGGTGGGGGTGTGAGGGGTCCCTGATGATGTTACGGGCTCGGGACACACAGCGCTGAGATGAAATGTCCTTAATGGAGGGAAGAGGAGCCCTGATGATCCATTCTGCTGTCCTCACCATGTCATTTCACAACGACGTGAAAACAACAAAAAACATCCCCGTCACTGCCTGTTGTTGCTGCTTAATTAACCTCAAATGCATCACATCTCCTGTTTAACCAAGTAACAAAAATAAAGAACTTTCTGGGTGTTTTGGCCTCCGCTGTCAAACCAAGCCTCAGAAACCTCGGCATCATTCCTGATTCTGCCGTGTCTCCAGTGTCATTCTCACAGATTAATCACAAACTGCTTCTTTCTGCTAAGAAATATCTCTAAGCTTTGAACTTTGGTGTTAAAATCTGAATTAGAGATGATTATTCATGCTTTTATTTCATCTCGTCTTAACTAACAGCCTTTTTATACGTTTGACTAAGAAAGATCTTGGTCGTCTGCAGTTAGTGCAGAACGCTGCTGCAATAAAGAGACAGAACATTAACCCAGTTTTAATCTCTTTTCATTGGCTACCGGTACATTTTAGGGTTCATTTTAACATTTTAGTCTTTACTTGTAGAGCCCTGAGTGGCCAGTTTATATCACCAACATTTTACAACCATGTTCTCCTTCTCGTAGGTTGAGATCCTGCAGCCAAAGGGTGCAGGATCTCTAGAGTGGCTCATGTTACCCTGAGCTATCTCTATAGTTATGCTGCTATAGGCTTAGGCTGCTGGAGGACATCAGGATCTATTTCTCTCACTCTGCTGAGTTCTCCTACTGCTCTCCAATCTGCATTGCTTGTTGTTATTTCATCTTTTAACTTTTTGTTCTCTGTCATTTTCTCTTCATAGAAGGTACACCTGGTCTGGCGTTCTGTTAGCTGTGACATCATCAGGGGAGGCAGATCATCCTCTATTACCATCTAACATAGAAAGTACTCCTGGATCAATGTGAGCTTCTGAGCTTTCTGTGTCTCTGCTCTGTCTTCTCTAAGCCCCAGTGGGTCGAGGCAGATGAGCGTTCACACTGAGCCTGGTTCTGGTTCTGCTGGAGGTTCTCCTCCCTGTTAAAGGGGAGTTTTCCTCTCCACTGTCGCTTCATGCATGCTCAGTATGAGGGATTGCTGCAAAGCCATCAACAATGCAGACGACTGTCCACTGTGGCTCTACGCTCTTTCAGGAGGAGTGAATGCTGCTTGGAGAGACTTGATGCAACCTGCTGGGTTTCCTTAGAGAGGAAACTTTCTGACCAACCTGGAGGATCTGATGGAGTCTGACTTTGGAAAGAGCCTTGAGATGATGTGATGTTAATTGGAGCTATAGAAATAAAATTGAATTGAATTGAAAGCTGTTAGTTCCAGAAACTAATTTCAGGCGTTGCCTTCATCTTTATGCTGTCTTGACTCTGTTTGTTCTTTAAGAAGCAGCTGAAGCACTTGTTCTGACTGGCTTTTAAATAGTTTTATGTTGTGATGTTGCATTTATGCTGTTTTATATTTTTATCTTGTGTTGTTTTATGGTTGTTTTTATTGTGAAGCACTTTGTGTTTTTATCATGTGAAAGGTGCTCTATAAATAAAGCTTACTTACCCACTAACCTCTCCTGTGTTTGAAGTGGAACAATGAGGCGTTCCCCAGGGTTCTGGTTTAGGTCCTCTACAACTTTCAACTTTCTCAAATCTAATGTACAAACCAAACATCTCAACTTACTTATGTTCATGGCACAAGAACCTGTCAGCATCAGTTTGTTTAACATCTTTTGCAATTTAGTATTATTTATGTGCATTGAACACCAAAAAGATCCGATAGAAACAGAACCAATAAACAGTAAAGAACAGATGAGTTGGTTCTCTCTTGTCCGCCTTATGTTAACATTTCATTTCCAGTTTACGCATAAAAATGTTTGTTGTGTTAAATATTTTTTTAAGTGCATAATTACTCAATTGTTGCTTTTAACAACAACCAGCTTCCTGTAGACAAAGGAACCCAGCAGACGGGTCAGGGAGGAGGTTCTGGTCCAGTTTACAGCAGGTCAGGTTCTACAGAACCTCCCAGAGTTCTGATCATCATGTGGACCTGGAGAGAGGATGGACCACCTGCAGACCTACCAGGACATGGACGTCCACCTGGACTGACAGGCTGGACCAGGAGAGCATTGATCAGAGAAGCAGGAGGACCATGGTGGCTCTGGAGGAGCTGCAGAGATCAGCAGCTCAGGTGGGATGATCTGTCCGCTATTAATAGTTTTCTCCATAAATCTGACCTTTGTGGAAAAGTAATAAGAAGAAAGCCTGTTGGCAGTTTAGCCACAAGCCATGTAAGAGACACAGCAAACATCTGGATCAGGGGTCACCAACATGGGGTCCGCGGGCACCGAGTGGCCCCCGGGGACCACATGTGGCGGCCATGAGCCTGTTCTAAAAATTCCACCAGTGAGCTGCATCTAAAACTTTATTTTATTCCGTTACTCTTCCTGTTTATTCACCTGCATTTATATAGATTTAAAAACCACAATGTCTACAACAAAGCATGAAATATATGTTTATTTTACATAAAGTTAACTCTGACTCTTCTTGTTCAAATGTCAGTAGGTTGCCCTTCGTTGCTCTCCGTTTGAAAAAGGTTGGTGACTCCTGATTTAGAAGAAGGAGCTCCGACCAGAGGCAACCAAGGCTGAACATTCTGGCCAACAAATAATGTGCCATGTGTGGCTGAAAGCTTCACATTACCATAAACGACGTCCCTAAATGGAAGCATGGTGGTGGCAGCATCATGCTGTGGGTCAGGGATGCAGGTCAAAGCTGATGGGATGGAGCTGAATCCAGGACAGTCCTGGGAGAACCTGTTGGAGGCTGCAGAAGACCAGCAGCCAGAGGTTGTTCTGCAAAGTATTGACTCAGGGGGCGGAAAATCAATTCAGACATCAACGCTTTCTGATGTATTTATTTATTTTTTATTTATTTTTTGTGTGTGTGTAAATATCCTGAGCATAATGCATCATCTTCCTTCCACTTCACCACTAGGCAGATACATTGTGTCAGTTTGTCACATTAATCCTCAGTAAAATTATGCATTCAAGTTTGTAGCTGTGCGGGGGCAACATGTGGAAAAGTTACAGCGGTGGGAAAACTTTTGCAAGGCTCTGAACCTGAAAACATGGAGGTTCAGTTTGTTATGCATGACCCAATCTGCGCAATGCATTCACACACACACACACACACACACACACACACACACACACACACACACACACACACACACACACACACACACACACACACACACACACACACACATTGTATTTATTAATATTTTTACAACTTTTGATGTTCAGACGTCCCGCAGCTTCTAATTAAACCGGCCTCCCAGAATTGGGCCACATTCAGGTTATTAAGGAGGCCAATTGTGGGAGTTGGTGACCAACACCAAGGCTCCAGCACCTCAGGCAGCAGCCTATCGCAGGCGGCCTCACAGCCTCTAATGATGGACCGGAGGCGGGGGCAGCGAGCAGCGAGCAGCGCCGGAGACTCACTTCCCACAGCCTCCAGTCTGAGACGGGATCCTCCAGCGACCTGAGCCACACTCTTTACGCACGCTTCAGGCCAGGTGGAAATCTGGTCTGGAAGAAACAAACCAACTCCTTTCGATTCATTTCTCACCGGGCTTAATAGAAAAAGTCCGGTCTTGGTCGGGTTCACCTGGGAATATCGTTCTGGGGAAAAGATCCAACCGACCCGGATTCAAGAGAAGCGCCTTAAGCGCTGCGTCCAGTTTAGCTGAAGGAGCTCAGAGGAGGAGATCCAGCCGAACTTCAGGGACACAGAACCAACACAGAGGGATGACCCGCTGAGGAGTTCGGGTTCAGCCCGGAATGAACCGGGTCGGCGCCGCGCGGAGCCGTGCGTAAAATCCGCCGCGCACCGGACAGGAAGTGAACTAATTATGATCAAACCCTCATTTCAATATCTGCTGTGAGCTGGATGGACTGCAGCCAATCACCCACCGGAGGGCAGCTGCAATGATCCCCCCTCCATCATAATTACACTGACATGCGCAATCTGCACATCAGCCGCCGAGCGCGCAGCCTATTTCACCGGCCCCGCTGCCCATGACGGCTCCCAGTCTCCGCTCGTAGATGATCCGGCGGGAGGCGGCTAAGAGCTCAGCATGTCCCGCCGAAAGCAAGCCAAGCCGCAGCAGCTCCGCTCAGAGGAAGAGGAGGCGGCGGAGGACGAAGGGGCGAGCCGGAGCGCAGCGCGCTGCAGGACGGGTAGGTGGCGGGCGGCTGCGGGGCAGGAGGTCAGGCGGCGGTGCAAAAGGTTTGTGCTGCAAAGGACGCGACGATTAAAACTATTTATCAGTTTCTTAGTTTAAGGTTTTCCCCCCAAAAAACTCGTTTCTTCAGATTTCCTAATTTAACATTTATTAATTTGGGAATTATTTGTCAACAATAAAATTTAAACAGAATTAAGTTCAAATAATTAAAAATGATAGTTTTTTTTTTAATTTGCCATTATCTCCGTTTCTGGGCCTGAAGCTGGAGAACATCTATAAATATTAAATTGTTAAAATGTGAACAAACAAATGTTTTATTTCTGAAAACTAAAAATAATTTCCTGATGTTGACTAATAAATATGATCTCACACAAAAGCATGAACAAAATAAAATTCAAATCAGACACCATTAAAACTGTTTAACTACCCAAAAAATAACCACATCTCACCAATTATAAATAATCAATATTTCTAATAATTTTCATTTTTGGGCTTTTTATTCTATTTTATTGGTCTCAACGTTTTAAAGCCTGATTCTTATTTTCAACTTTTGATCTGGAGACAATTTTACAACAATTATATTTAACCCGCTGCTTTAGGTCACATTATTCATGTGACACATTTTGATTCATCTGCTTAATGAAGCAAAGAGTTTTTAAATCTCGTTTAGCTTTTACAGTCGTCCTTTCTAATAATTACTTCTGGATAATTTTGCTGTATTCATATTCATATTTATTTCTATTCACTCAGTCATTCAGAAGTTAGTTTTTGTAATTTATGGATCATAACCCCGCGTCTCTCAGCGCTCCAGAATCACATCGAACATCTTCATTTGTGGGACGAGGAGGGCCTCCATGCGCGGGGGCCTCCGTTCGGCCCTGCAGGAGGGAGCCGCTCTGTGACGGGCTTTGATTGAGCCCGCTGACTTAACCTCTGTCAGCCTCACCCTGAGAAGGGCAAGTGGTCCGTGTCCGGATCAGAATACAATTAGTGCGTGTGAAGCGTGGCCCTCTGAAGCCCAGGGGTCACATGCCGAGCCCAGAGCCGGTCTGCTCCCCTGCTGCAGCTTGATGATGTCGTCTTCTCCATAAATGGGTTTGCTGGGCCTGGCCGGCGGCAGCGGATGAGGACGACGGTTTTAAACAGATTCCTGTTAACCGTGGATCTGAAGTAAAAGACTAAAATCCAACCTGATCTCCTCTTTGTTTTCCTTGGATGCGAATCCCAAACAGCGGAGAGAAAATCCGGAGCTGAAACAGTGAAAGTGTGTTCGGACCACCCACTCAGAGACACCAGAACTCTGATTGTTTCCCCCACATGAGTTTAACTTTTAAGCAGAAGTCGCAGCTCAGCTCTGATTTCGCTCTGCTGTAGAAAACTGGGATTTTTGACCAACTTACTCCATTTTTAACTCAGTCTGAGTAGATTGCTGACCCCCTGATTGAACCTCATTTTACATGAACATGCTGACGTTGAATCACTTTTCCTCCAAAGCCTTCCAGGATTAAAGAAAACTACACACCAGCTCACATTTTCTCCTTTTTCTCCTAAACCCTGAGTTTTAAAGTGGCAGAACATGAAGCAAGGACCTCCAGCCTCCCATCTGCTCTCGTTGTTTCCTAAACCTTAACAAACGCCACAGAGAAACCATGAAACCTGGTCAGAAATATCCAAAAATCAGCTGCAGGAATAAACGACAGAATGAGACAAAGATGTTGAAACTAAAAGGACCAAAGAACAGATCCACACCAGGGAGTCCAGAGCTTAGAGCTTTCCCTGCGTTTAGCCTCAGCCGATGAGACGTAACGGTGTCCAAAGAAACAAAACATCTAAATCCAGGGATGTTTCTAAGACTCGGGTCAGTCGATGTTCCTGCAGCAGAACCACAGCCCTGGGAATAAAACAGAACGCCTCGTAAAATGATCCAGGTCCCGAAAACAACCTGAAGCGTCGTTTTGGATCATTAAACAACAAAAAGCTCCTTTACATGATCTGCACACAGAGTTATATAAATGCTCAGGAAATCAATGCAGAGCCTCAGATTTCATTATGTGTCTGAATGCACAGTTGGGATGTCAGATCACTGCATTGATTTTTGGGGATGATTATTAACATCGGTGGGTTAAAACGCTTTGTTATCGCTCCTCTTAGTGTGACCCCCTCACCGCTGCTGCTGCTGCTGCTGCTGCTGCTGCACATGTTGGATTTTTGATTGAAAACTTTGAAATAAGCGGTTTTTACTCAAACATTGTGTAGGAAGGTCCAGTGTAACGCTGGGAAGCTGATATATAACAAGCTAATAATTATCATAAGAAATAAACACAATTTAACATTTTGAAAACAACTTAGAAAACATGATTTCAGTTTTTTTTACAGGAAAATCTTTGAAATTTAGTCCTTTTCTCATTAAACATTTAAAAGAGTAACTTAGAAACTGGAAAATGTTTCTAAATAATGTTCCCCACCCAGTTTTTCTTAAAACCTAAATTATATAAAAATGTGTTTTTTGTTCACCATATAATGAACAGAGTGACCTCGGTGTTCATCGGCTGCAACAAACCTTCAGTTTGGGAGGCGATTTCTGCACCGAAGGATGCAGAACCAAGCGGCTTTAAAGGGTCCAAACTGACGACCCAGAAAAGAAAACAGGAAGGTTTGATTTTTTGGATGAAAGAAACAAGAATCAGGAGTTTTGCTGGACGCTGGACGTGTGGTTGGAAAACCTGCGTCTCCAAGTTTAAAGCAGCCAATAAAAGCGTCGTCTGATAAATGTGCAGAAATGTTGGATCAGCTGTAAAATATTCAGAACTTCTTTTTCTCACTAAATGAGAATAAAAATCATTTAGTTCTGAACTGTTGTACTAAAGTAAACCTTTATTTATGCCGATTTGTTGTTCCCTGGTCTTCTGCAGCTTCGAGCGTTTCCATGATAAACTTTAATGTTTGCGCTTCAGCATTAGAAATGCTGCAGAGTTTAGAACTATGGCTGGCAGAAAGAAAAACCATCAGTTTATTTATGTTTATTTGTCAGGAGCAGATGCAGAATTCAGGCGAGTAAATTATATTTGAACTGGAGTTTGGCCCTCTGGCGCTCAGCTGGGAAGAAACTATCAAACATTTTAAATCTGCAGAGTTTTGTTTCTCAGGTAATTAAAGGTCTGCATAAGAAAGTATGAAATGAAACAACTATGATTTAAAACTAGTATCAAAGCTTCTGTTGTAAAAAGTCTAATTTGCAACACTATCCCATATTAAACTTTAATCTCTTATAATGCTAATTTATGAAAAATGGAGAAAGTGAGAAAAATGAATCGAGTCTTTGTCTTTCAGTAGAAACATCAGAGCAACGCTAAAAACTCCTGATGTTCCACAGATTATTCACTAAATCTGTTTCTAGTCCCAAAAATCCAGTTCAGGGAAACTTTGAACCCTCCAAACCCGTTAATGCCAAATTTTCCTGCATCATTCCCAGTAAGTCCTGTTAGAAAAGTCCAGCTTGCATGGAAACATTCAAAACTTCAGAGGCTATTTATGTCCTTAGACATGGCTGAGATGTAAAAATGCTGGGTCAGCAGGTTTCATCCAGCATCATTCAGCGGGTCTGTTGGACCGAAGGTGACGGATGAAGCAGGGAAAACAGGAAACAGAGCAGATCCAGACAGAAAAGCATCAGCATCCTTAACTTCTAGGAGCCTCCATGTTGAGTTCCTGCCCCACTTTTCAGGAAAACTATGGAAAACCTTCGGTTTTGGTGCCGCTGGTCTCGGCTCTGATTGGGTTTTACTCCAGTAACCTGTCCTGAAAACATTCAGAGCAGATGAAGTTTCCTGCTCTGCTGTGTTTTATCTTTTCTGTAACTGTCCTTGTTGGACGTTTGATGGTACTTCCTGTTAAATGAAGAATAGAATTTAAAATTCTCCTTCTCACATATAAAGCCCTTAATAATCAAGCTCCATCATATATCAGAGCTCTGATTACCCCGTATGTTCCTAACAGAGCACTTTGCTCTCAGACTGCAGGTCTGCTGGTGGTTCCTAGAGTCTCTAAAAGTAGAATGGGAGGCAGATCCTTTAGCTATCAGGCTCCTCTCCTGTGGAACCAACTCCCAGTTTTGGTCCATGAGGCAGACACCCCGTCTACTTTTAAGACTAATCTTAAAACCTTCCTTTTTGACAAAGCTTCTAGTCAGAGTGGCTCATGTTACTCTGAGCTACCTCTATAGTTATGCTGCTATAGGCTTAGGCTACTGGAGGACATCAGGGAACCCAGTAGGAAAACACGTCCTTGTGATGAGCTGAAGTGATGAACAATGACTTCTGTTTTCCCTCCTCAGGAGCTGTTGGTGCAGCTGTGGAGGCCGATGCAGGATGCAGCAGCAGCAGTGAGGAACCACACGTCTGTGCCAGATGTTCTGCTCAGTTCTTCACTTGGACTGAGCTGAACCAGCACCGGAGCGTCTGCACCGAGGATCCCATGGTGCTCATCATGAAGGACAGTCTTCCTGAGGAGCCTCCAGGCCAGCCCTCTCCGGTTCCCAGCGTAGCGTCCAGCGGCTCCTCTGCAGCTGAGTCCACAGACGCCCTCTTCGAGCTGACCAACGACAACGACAGTCTGGGTCCTTTAGAAGAAGGGAGGGAGTGGGACGAAGGAATGGAGCTGGAGGCGTCCCCGCGCAACGCTTCCAGCCCACCGCCTCCAGATTCCTCCGAGCCCGCGGCCTCTCCGGCGTCTGTGGCCTACAGGATGCCGAGCACCAACGTTACGCTGGAGATTCTCCACAGCACCAGGGTGGCCGTGGCCCAGTTCTCCCAGGGGGTCAGAAGCAGCGGCCTGAGCGGGACGGCAGCTTCAGCCGCCATCCCGGTGATCCTGGAGCACCTGCTGGCTCTGCAGCAGCAGCAGGTCCACCAGCTGCAGCTCATCGAGCAGATCTGCAGCCAGGTCGCTGTCATGAACCGGCAGCCGACGCAGGCGGCATCAAAACCGGCGTCCAGGTCTGCGCCTCTGGCCTCCAACCCAGGAATCCTCCCTCCTCCCATCCTGCCTCTGTCGGGAACGATGCCCTCCTCCGTTAACGGACAGGCGTCTTTGCCCTCTGTGCTGGAAAAGCCGCAAAGTGTCCCCTCACAAACTTTCCGTGGACAGTCCACGTTCGCCCCAGCAGACAGCGCCACCTCGCCCCTCTCCACGCTGCCGCCTCCCTACAGCGCCTCAAACAGCTCCCTGCCACAGGCCGGCCTCCTCAGCTCTTCCTCCGGCCTGCCGTTTCTACCTCAGAGCCCCCCCAGCGGTGTCATCTTCCCCAACCCCCTGGCCAGCATCGCAGCCACGGCCAGCGCACTCGACCCGCTGGTGGCGCTGATGAAGCAGCGCAAAGGCGCGTCTCTGTTTGACGCAAAGCCCAGCCCAGAAGAACCCTTCTTCAAGCACAAATGTCGCTTCTGTGCCAAAGTGTTTGGCAGCGACAGCGCGCTGCAGATCCACCTGCGCTCCCACACGGGGGAGCGACCCTTCAAGTGCAACATCTGCGGCAACCGCTTCTCCACCAAGGGCAACCTGAAGGTTCACTTCCAGAGGCACAAGGACAAGTATCCTCACGTCCAGATGAACCCGTTCCCTGTGCCGGAGTACCTGGACAATGTGCCGACCAGCTCTGGGATTCCCTACGGCCTGTCTGTCCCTCCAGAAAAACCCGTCTCCTCCTGGTTGGACAGCAAGCCGGTTGTAGCAACCCTTCCTGCCACTGTGGCCCCACCGCTTTCCTCCGCCGTTCCCAGGATCGGAGGCTCTGACGACCCGGTGAGCGTGACGGCATCGGTTAAGTCTCCCTACCAGGCAGCTCCTGGTGAATGTGCGTCTGATCCACCGGCCCACCGAGGCAGCGAGGCGGCTTTCCCTCTCGTTTCAGAGACCGACGCCTCCAAAATACTGAAAACAGGCGAGGCGCAGCTGCCCCAGAGCTGCACCCTGTCACCCAGAGCCGACCCGGTCAACGAGCCACCCAGCCGGGCCACCACACCAGAACCCAGCGCCTCCAGCTCCCCCATCTTACCGTTCACAGACTCCCCGCAAACATCCGAAACCTCGAAGCTGCAGCAGCTGGTGGAGAACATCGACAAGAAGATGGCAGACCCCAACCAGTGCGTCCTGTGCCACCGCGTCCTCAGCTGCCAGAGCGCGCTCCGGATGCACTACCGCGTCCACACCGGCGAGAGGCCCTTCAAGTGCAAGCTGTGCGGCCGGGCCTTCAGCACCAAGGGGAACCTGAAGACCCACGTGGCCGTGCACAGAGAAAGCCCTCCTGCTCGGCTCCAGCACGCATGCCCGATCTGTCAGGAGAAGCTGAGCGACGCCGTGGCTCTGCAGCAGCACATCCGTCTGCACATGGTCGGCCAGATCTCCGACAGAACGGACAGCTACGAGCGTCTCAGCAGCAACGAGCTGACAGGTGACGTCTCCATGGAGGATGAGGACGAGGACGAAGAAAACATGGAGGACGACGTGAACCCGCCTCCAGACTGTGTGTCGTCAGGCGCAGCGGCTCTGCAGAGCCAGGTGAGGGCGATGGACACCTCAGCGGGTCTCAACCACGGCTTCTCTGTGAAACCCAAAGACAGCAGCCTGCTGGGCGCTGAGGAGCTCCTACCAGAGAAAACTGTGGAGAGCAGCTGCAGAAACAGCCCCCGGGTGTCCGAGTCCTCCTGTTCTCCTCATGCAGGAACATCTCCGCTTCAAAGCGTCTCTGAAGGCCTGGCAGTCAACACGCCGGACAGCCAGCAGCTTCTGGCTGCTTCGGTGAAGAGAGAGCGGTCCCAGTCTCCAACATCAGCACAAGATCCCGGCAAAGCCTTCATGAAGGAGGAGAGTCCGTACAGCGTGTCCTTCCAGCTGACCCGAGACCGAGGTGAACTAGTTTCCTGTCTGCTTTAGTTAAGCTCCCTGGGATCAGCGTCTTCTCACTGTTTGCTCTTTGCTTCCAGCTGCTGATCAGAGCATCTCCAGCCTGATCTCCTGTTCTCCATCCAGCTCCATCAAAGCTGAAGTTCCCGGGCAGGGTCCACTGAATGGCATGATGGAAGCGCAGCCGCCGCCTCCGTTCAGCTTGCACGTCTCTGCGGCCTACCCGACCCCCGGCAGCCCCGGCGTCACCTCTCTGCTCGGCCCGGCGCTTCCCAGGAGGACGGCGAAGCAGCACAACTGCAACGCCTGCGGGAAGAACTTCTCTTCGGCCAGCGCCCTGCAGATCCACGAGCGCACGCACACCGGAGAGAAGCCCTTCGTCTGCTCCGTCTGCGGGAGAGCATTCACCACCAAGGGCAACCTGAAGGTACGCAGAGACGCCGTCCGGACCGGACCAGGCCGGAGCCAGCAGTGAGCAAATTCTGGTGGACCTTTGTAATGTCCAACAACCTGGAATCACTGCTTTAACTGAGGGGAGCAAAGCACACTCAGCTTCTCTTGGTTCACTAAATTCATCAGGAAAACAGTATTGTTTTATTAAAAAAATAAGCCTTTTCCAAGATTGTTAATATTATTTTACACCAGATTTTTATTTTTTTCTGGTTTCCTATGTGTTGACAAATAATATTCAGTTTTATTTCTATAGCACCAATTAACAACATGTCACCTAAAGGTTCTTTCCAAAGTCAGACTCCATCAGATCCTCCAGGGATCTGATGGAGTCTGGTTCTGCTGGAGAACCTCCAGCAGAACCAGAACCAGGCTCAGTGTGAACGCTCATCTGCCTCGACCCACTGGGGCTTAGAGAAGACAGAGCAGAGACACAGAAAGCTCAGAAGCTCACATTGATCCAGGAGTACTTTCTATGTTAGATGGTAATAGAGGATGATCTGCCTCCCCTGATGATGTCACAGCTAACAGAACGCCAGACCAGGTGTACCTTCTATGAAGAGAAAAATGACAGAGAACAAAAAGTTAAAAGCTGAAATAACAACAAACAATGCAGATTGGAGAGCAGTAGGAGAACTCAGCAGAGTGAGAGAAATAGATCCTGATGTCCTCCAGCAGCCTAAGCCTATAGCAGTAAAACTATAGAGGTAGCTCAGAGTAACATGAGCCACTCTAGTTATAAGCTTTGTCAAAAAGGAAGGTTTTAAGATTAGTCTTAAAAGTAGACGGGGTGTCTGCTTCACGGACCAAAACTGGGAGTTGGTTCCACAGGAGAGGAGCCTGATAGCTAAAGGATCTGCCTCCCATTCTACTTTTAGAGACTCTAGGAACCACCAGCAGACCTGCAGTCTGAGAGCGAAGTGCTCTGTTAGGAACATACGGGGTAATCAGAGCTCTGATATATGATGGAGCTTGATTATTAAGGGCTTTATACGTTAGAAGAAGAATTTTAAATTCTGTTCTTGATTTAACAGGAAGCCAATGAAGGGAAGCTAAAATTGGAGAAATATGATCCCTCTTGTTGATTTTCATCAGAACTCTTGCTGCAGCATTTTGGATCAGCTGAAGACTTTGAACTGCATTTTGTGGACTTCCTGATAGTAAAGAATTACAATAGTCCAGCCTTGAAGTAACAAATGCATGGACTAGTTTTTCAGCATCACCCCTGGACAGAATGTTTCTAATTTTGGCAATATTCCGGAGGTGAAAAAAGGAAACTCTGGAAACCTGTTTAATATGGGATTTAAATGACATGTCTTGGTCTAAAATAACACCAAGGTTTTTTACTTTATTACCAGAGGCCAAGTTAATGACATCCAGATTAAGTGATTAAGAAGTTTATTTTTTGAGGACTCTGGCCCAAAGATTACAACTTCTGTCTTGTCAGAATTTAAATGCAGGAAATTTAAAGTCATCCAGCTTTTGATGTCATCAAGACATGACTGTAGTCGAAGTGAAAAAAAAATAGAAGTTATTCTTTCTTTTGAGGTCAACCAATGTAATGAATGGTTACAAGTTTATCGTTCACACTGGTGAGATGGATACATAACTGGGAGAGTTGTGGATGGATGATTGATTGATTGGATAGATGGATGGACAGATGGTAGATGGATGGTAGATGGATGGATGGTAGATGGATGGATGATGGATGGATGGATGGATGGATGGTAGATGGATGGATGGTAGATGGATGGATGATGGATGGATGGATGATGGATGGATGGATGGTAGATGGATGGATGATGGATGGATGGATGGATGGATGGATGGATGGATGGATGGATGGATGGTAGATGGATGGATGATGGATGGATGGATGGATGATGGATGGATGGTAGATGGATGGATGGTAGATGGATGGATGATGGATGGATGGATGATGGATGGATGGATGGTAGATGGATGGATGATGGATGGATGGATGGATGGATGGATGGATGGATGGATGGTAGATGGATGGATGATGGATGGATGGTAGATGGATGGATGATGGATGGATGGATGGATGGATGGATGGATGATGGATGGATGGTAGATGGATGGATGGTAGATGGATGGATGATGGATGGATGGATGGTAGATGGATGGATGATGGATGGATGGTAGATGGATGGATGGATGGATGGATGGATGGATGGATGGATGGATGGATGGATGGATGGATGGTGACCCCTTTGGTAGGAGGTTTTCCATCAGGCGTTTTAATGAACCCTCCCTGATCTTCGTCTCTTTCTGCTTCCCTGGATGAACGGTCAAAGTTTTCACGGAGCTTCATGTCTTCCTCAGGTTCACATGGGGACCCACATGTGGACCAACACTCCTGCCAGGAGGGGCCGGCGGCTCTCCGTGGAGAACCCCATGGCCCTGCTGGGTGGAGAGGCCCTGAAGTTCGGGGACATGTTCCAGAAGGACCCGACGACCCGAGCCGTGAACGTGGACCCCGGGTTCTGGAACCGTTACGCCACGGCGATCACCAACAGCCTGGCCATGAAGACCAACGAGATCTCGGTGATCCAGAACAGGAGCATCGCCCAGCTCCACCCCCTGAGCGTCATGAGCGCCGCCGCAGGGCCGATGACCAGCCTGACCAAGACCCGAATGGACCTGGGACGCAACCGGCATTTTTCCATGCTGATTGATGACGGCAAAGAAATCGGAATCAATTGAAAATAAACTGAGCGCTGAAATAAACTTCTTATGCAAATTATTCTAAACGTTAAAATATTTGTAGAGCATCTTTAAAGACTCTGTGTAAGTTTGAGAGAACGTGCTGCAGTCCTGGGTGAAGGTTTTCTACACAGTGAAGAAGTTCAGGCGGTTCCTGAGAATCCCTGCAGAGCTGCACACTGCTGCTGCAGCTGGCTGCTGCACAACAAACTCCGACACGAACCGCAAGACACGCGTTGTCCACGTTATAATGAGACGGCGGCATTTTCACAATCTGAACTGAATAAAAACATGAACTCATCGTCTGTCTGCTGATTTCTGAACCTAACGCTGAAAAAAAACACAAATAATGAAGTGGAAAATGTCCAGAAGAGCATAAACAGCAAACTGAAACCCTTTCCACATTTGTTTTAATAGTCTCACTCAAACATCAGCTGAGAACGTGTCAAAAGTTACAGGAAGTTCTTTA
This sequence comes from Fundulus diaphanus, assembly GCA_037039145.1. Taxonomy (NCBI): domain Eukaryota; kingdom Metazoa; phylum Chordata; class Actinopteri; order Cyprinodontiformes; family Fundulidae; genus Fundulus; species Fundulus diaphanus. The sequence continues at coordinate 52,475,558 of CM073135.1, forward strand.
ATTTAAAGAGCAGAATAAGTGAGAGAACTTTATCAAAGGTTCCACTGCATCTCCAGGGCCGTCAGTGCAGACACAACCAGGCACGAGTTTGAGGAATTTTTTAGATTTTCTCCCTGAATGTTTATCTTACAGTATGTTGATGGTTCTGATTCTGTGAAATATTCAGAACCATTTTGATTTAACATCTTGTCATGGCTGCAGCTTCCCCCACAGGTCCAGTTTCTCCATCCAGTCGTAGGTATTTCTGTCTCCTTCCAGCCACTGACTCCATCTGAACACGTCTTTTGGGTCAGGACTGTTCAGCCAGAGCAGAAATGCGTCAGCGGTCGCCATGATCAGAGCAGTCAGTGACGAAGGAGGTAGGAAAAGGAGTCTGGATGCTTCCTTTCATACCTCCTGTAGCATAGGAACCTCGCGATGTCCTCACCGGCACTAAGGAGCTATGAGGAATCCCACAATCCTTTGCGTGACATGACGTATCAGCACAGTGTCAGCACGGAGTCAGAAACACTCCATGTTTCTGACTCCATCCTCCATGTTTCTGACTCCATCCTCCATGTTTCTGACTCCATCCTCCATGTTTTTGACTCCGTCCTCCATGTTTCTGACTCCATCCTCCGTGTTTTTGACTCCATCCTCCGTGTTTCTGACTCCATCCTCCGTGTTTCTGACTCCATCCTCCATGTTTCTGACTCCATTTTCCATATTTCTGACTCCATCTTCCATGTTTCTGACTCCGTCCTCCATGTTTCTGACTCCATCCTCCGTGTTTCTTACTCCATTTTCCATATTTCTGACTCCATCCTCCATGTTTCTGACTCCGTCCTCCATGTTTCTGACTCCGTCCTCCATGTTTCTGACTCTGTCCTCCATGTTTCTGACTCCATCCTCCATGTTTCTGTATCCGTCCTCCATGTTTCTGACTCCATTTTCCATATTTCTGACTCCATCTTCCATGTTTCTGACTCCGTCCTCCATGTTTCTGACTCCATCCTCCGTGTTTCTGACTCCATTTTCCATATTTCTGACTCCATCCTCCATGTTTCTGACTCTGTCCTCCATGTTTCTGACTCCATCCTCCATGTTTCTGTATCTGTCCTCCATGTTTCTGACTCCGTCCTCCATGTTTCTGACTCCATCCTCCATGTTTCAGTGACTAATGACGTCAGAGTTAAAGGCTGGAATCAGCTCAGCAGCTGAAGCTCCTTTCCTCCCTGATGGAGTTCTGCTGACCAAGGAAAGCTCAGGGAGCAGGAGCTAGGAGATAGGAAGTAGGAGCTAGAAAGTAGGAGCAGGAGCTAGGAGGTGTGATTAGAACATTTCAGATGAAACTGGTGTGTCTCCCACTGCTAGAGGACTTCCTGTTTTCTGTCCAATCAGGACCAAGAGTGCAGCGAGACACTCATTTGCCTCTGAGATTTCACCCCTGCATAGTTCTTTAAGGCAGTGGTTCCCAAAACCTGGTCCTCAAGTGCCCCTGCCCTGCATGTTTTAGATGCGTCTCTGTTGCAGCGCGCCTGATTCAAGTGACTGCAGCATCTCCTCAGCAGCCATCTAGGGCTGCAGAAGCCTCCTCACCCCTCCATTTAAGGCAGGTGTGTGGCAGCATCAAACATCTAAAGCATGCAGAATAGGGGCACTAGAGGACCAGGGCTGGGAACCACGGCTTTAAGAGCTGCACGGTGCAGCAGCAGTTAGCGCTGCAGCCAGGAGGTGCATTATTTGAATCCTGCCCTGGGATGTTTGTACTTGGAGTTTACATGTTCTGGCTTTGCATGCGTGGGTTCTCTCTGAGTGCTTCAGCTTCTTCCCACAGTCCAAAAACATGACAGTGAGGTTAGTTGATTTCTCTAAGCAGACCTTAGGTGTGTGTGCATGCTTGGCTGTTCGCCCTGTGTGTCCAGGTTGTTCCCCTCTTCTCGTCCAATGACCGCTGGAGATGGACCCCAACATCACTACCCCCCTAAAAATATCTTTAGTAACCAGTTCGCTATGTTATCAACATGAATTACTTTAATTTCCCTCTTGAATAAATAAATATATTTTTTAATTGAATTGAATTGAATGGTGCATCCATTGGTTCCGTGCATCAGGCCACAGTAAAATCTGCACCCACAACGTGCCTCGTTAAATTTGATGTTTTCATTTATAAAACCTTTTTATTTTTCCATCGGTGGATTGACTATGATGCCTCCAGGAATCCCCGAAGATATTAAAGTCTTTAAATATTTTTAAATATCTTCATACAAAACCTTTTCTTTACGTTTTTGACTAAATTACCTCTTATAATATACTTTCATTTTAAATCTGAAGTGTAATTGTGAAGTTTTATATCTTCCTACCACGACTTTTACTTTATATTAAAGTACGATTTTCCCGTTCGAGCTCAAATTCTGATAATTCCGAGTCCCCTCGAAGGCCTCACGGTCAGAACGCTTTAATGTGACGTCATGACGCTCCTGCCCAGCCAACATGGCTGACAGCATCCCGTTGAATCCGGTTCGGAAAAGCTCCAAGACGATCGGGAATTACAGATCGGGCAGACGTTCCAGGTACGTCGGGGCGGCGGGGACGGGTTCTGGGTTCGGACGGGAAGGAGGAAGCGGGTTGTCGGTGACGTTGCGGCTCCAGAACCCCGGTTCTGGTGTCGCTTCTGTGACATTTTAGTTTAAAGAACCAAAAAAACCGGACAGAGGTCTGGTTTCTACACGAACCCGGGGCGGCTCAAACTCCTGTTTATTCTGGACCTACCGTCCCAAGGCAGCAGAACTGCGAACTGGACGGAACCTCTGTTTCTGCGGGCAGAAAAAAAACAGTCTACTAAAACATCAAAGGTTCACGTCAGCTAGCTTAGCAGCTGTTTGGTCACATGATCGGTTCTGTGCTTGAAGTCACATGTCGAACAGAACCGCGGTGCCATGTAGGTGTTTTTAAAGGTTCGGTTAACTTTAGAGGGAACCAACACCTGTTTGGTTCTGTCTCCTTAGGAAGTTGGACACCAGGATGTATAAAAAGGTCCAGAAGAACCTTCCTGGTGGTGATCTGTGTGCATTCTGAGCCGGAACCTCATCAGATCTTCATGATGATGACACGTCATTGACTTCCTTATAATACACAACAAGACGGAAAGACATCAGCAATGACCTCAGAGCAGCAACTGCTGATGCTCATCAACCTGGGAGGGGTCAAAGGTCATCCCCAGACCCTCTGAGGTCCATCATCCTGCAGAGAGGAGAACATCTTAGCAGGATGGAGGTCCAGCAGGTTCAGCCCAAGGTCAGAGCAGGAAGCTCAGAACCATGGAGCTCCACCTCAGACTCTGCAGGGCTCAGGTGGCAGGTTAAAGGTCAAAGGTCATGACCCTAAACCAGTCTGGCTGCCTGGAAGGGCTGAAGTAGAAAGCCTCTGTTGATGTTCTCCTCAGGATTCTGGTTCTGCTGGTACCAGGCCACGTTCCTTTGAGTTCCCAGTTTTTATTAACTTCAGGTTGCTGCTGGTTGCTGGACCGTTTCCAGTAGACCTGGACGATATAGAAAAAAAACATATCGATAAAATAGAACTCAAATTGATCGATGTAAATAATTATCAACAAATTCAAAACCTATATTTTTAAGTGCAGCTTTGGTCATTTTATGCTGTTGCTTAGCAACCTGTTTTTAGATACAGAACACACAAACACTGAATTCAAAGTCAACACTTCATTTAACCAATTTCTTTTACCAAAACTGCAAGTTTTTAAAAAATGAATAAGAACATCTGCTCTCTGAACTCTATGAAGGGGGCGGAGCTTAGTTCCTGGGTCTGCGTTGTGATTGGTTAGGAGGATGTAATGATGTAATATTAACCTACATGGCTAGAATGCATAAGGAAGGAAAACTTTTATTCTATTGAACTTTTTATTGACCCTTTTTTCCATCATTGATGTATGATTATCGATCGATAAATATTGTTATTGAATTATCGTCCAGCCCTGATTTCCAGATCTTGTTCTGATGTTTTGTAGGATCCTTATCTAGATGTCAGGAAAAGCTACAGAAACAAGAAGCAGATTTCTTAAAAGGAGAAAAACGTTTCTCCAGAAGAGATGGCGGTGTGTTTTATTTTACCCATTTTCTTTTTTCCTGAGGTGCATTGAATGCAGCACAGTGTAAACTCTCATGTTGCAGATAAGTGTGGGAGGCTGGGTAGATCAGCTGAGTTGTTATTTTTGTCAGGTTTCTCCTGTGTGACGTCAGAGTTTATTTCTGTCGGATTCTGTAAGAAGGAGGAACCGAGTCAGCTGCTCCACGGTTAGCCGTAACATTAGGCGTCGTTTGGTCGGCCAAAGATCACACAAACATCACCAAAGCTGTTTTCTGTGAACCTGGAGAAGCATTTCCATCACCAGCCGTAACGCTTTAATAGCTATAGGTCTTTTTTCCCCTTGGAGTTAGTTTCTTGGTAGAGAAGCTTGCTCAGAAACGTCCTCATCACTTCCTGTCCTTGCAGATTCTCTTTAGAAGATGAGCTGTCCAGCTTGGACGAGATGCCCCTGATGATGTCCGAGGAAGGATTTGAGAATGACGAGAGCGACTACCAGACGCTGCCCCGGGCCCGAGGGGGTCGGAGAAGCAGAGGGCTGGGCTGGTTCCTGCTGGGAGGCTGGAAGGTCCTCTGCAGCAGGTACCACTGCTTTATTACTATCATTAATTATAATCTTTGTCTTTGCAGCAGACATTGCAATAAAACATGGGCTGCCACTGATGCATCCGCCTTACTTAAGCACCATTATGATTTTATCTTATAACACCTGAAACTAGAGATCAGACAGAGCTGAAAACCTGCTTCTTCCTACAGACTAGGGCTGAACGATTTTGGAAAAGAATCTAATTGCGATTTTTATATCTTAATATTGCGATTTAATGCGATTATTTTCTTCAGTTTAATTTATCATGTCTTTTTAGACGTATACAAACAACAAATCAATCTGTTTCATCGCTGTGCAGATCAGGTGCTAAAAGAGCCGCTGCGTCTCAACTTGGAACAGAAATGATTGCCTTCTGCCTACGATATATTTCAACCAAAACTGCGAGTTGATTTTGACGTTTTCTCTGCATTAACCACAAGCAACAAAAATGGCCTCTAGATAAAGATGTTTGTAAACAAGGACTATTTAAAAAAAGAAATTTTGATGTTTGTATTAATCAGAATATTATTCAAGAGAACAGTTTTTAATGGATTTGGACATCGATCCTTGTTGAACATAAAGTGCAACAAACAAACAAGTCCATGTATTAAACTGATTGACCAGAACTTAATGCTGTGGTGAGATTCCTGAAAGTTTCTGGTAACAAGTATGATTATATAAACTCAAAAACAAGTATTAAAATGAGATTATCGCACTGCTGCAACAGTCTTTCCTTCCATGTGGAGCAAACCCACTTTAAACATTTTACTGACACCTAAAGGACGCGTCTGATCCATTAATTGGTACATAGCCAAAAATTGCAGACCTCTGCAATTTTTTTAAAACTGCGATTATATTGCAAATGCGATTAATTGTGCAGCCCTACTACAGACTCTGTCTTGGATTCGCAGGATATTTATTTTTCGCTCCGCTGTCTGATGATTGATTTTCATATTTTATACCTTGTTAGGCAAAAGAGGAAATATTTCATGTTTTAGGAGTAAGATCAGGGTCCAGATGAAGGCGTTCTACATAGATATGGGTCCCTGAGAAGCCCTGAGCTCCAAGAATCTGCTAATTTACTCCAGGGGTGCCCGGGTCCGGTCCTCCAGAACCACCATCCTGCAGCTTTTAGATGCAACACGCCTGAATCCCCCCATCAGCATCCAGTCAGTCAGCTCTGCAGAGGCCTGGTTCCTTTGATCCAGGTGTGTTGGAGCAGGGGTGCACCTGAAAGCTGCAGGATGGTGGTTCTGGAGAACCGGGCCTGCCCCCCCCCCGCTCTACGACCTCTGTGTTTAACGCAGAACTTGGCTGAATATTGGTAGAGGTGGGCATTCTGGAAGACGTTATCTCTTGCTGCTAGCATCGCTGGGTCAGGCAGAGACGTCCGGATGAAAGAGACACGTGTTCCTGTGGCTCAGCCCGATGCTGCGTTCAGGGTCTGTCTGGAACAAAGTGACACAAACTGTTTACATGCAGAAAATTTCACGATCGGATTAAAATGTATTCTGATTTAAATAATCGGACTGTACCGTTCATATGGACACACAATCAATTAATCCTATCATAATGTGCGTTTATTTGCTTTATTCAGAATAAAACCACTCTGACATGCGCAGTTATCAAATTCCTTAAAAAAACCACAGAAGAAGAACTTCCGTCTTTGCTAAACAACAAAAACAGTAAACAAAGCCGTATTATAGGAGTTTGTTTGTCTTCCGAGCGCCCAGGCTGGACTTGCTCTAATCACGGTTGAAACGTTACTCAATAAATAATCATTTTTATTGTTTCGAACAGAAAGTTTTTACGGAAGCACAGTTTTGCTTCCCTGAACAACGTGGAAAAACGTCACGTTTACATTCGGACTTGATCCTGACGAGCGTTTATTTGCTCGTTGATCGGATTATCAATCGGCATAAACCCTCCTCACATTCGGATTGCAATTTCATTCCGACTGATCTTAATCCAACTGGTGACGCTTTTTTATTCTGATTGGCTCGTTATTCCTGTCGTTCATGTAAACGTAGCTACATTTAGGGTCATTTAGTGTGGAAAAGATTTGTGATGGGACTGAAACTCCACTAATAATATAATAGCTGGAGTCTAGAAAGGTCTGATGTCTGAAAATGAAGAAAGTGTCGGAACCGCGCCTGAACAGAACCAGGGCTGCAGTGGTTCGGGTCAGAAATCAGAATCATTTGGTTTTCCCTTAGTCTGCTGCGATCGGTGCTTCAGATGTTGAAAAATCAGAGTACCAGTATATATTTTTTGTTTTCTGGCTTATAAAGGACCTTACGGGGTGTTTCTGGATGCAGTTCTATAAAAATCACAAATAAATAAAATGTTTTTATTCTTTTATTCTCTGTTGGATTAAAATGTCTTTCCTGTCCACGAACCTGCAGCATCTGTTATGGTCCTGACCCGGCAGGTCAGAACTTATTTTTATTGACCTAAAATCTGTAGTCTAGCGCACATGAACTTTGCATTTTAAACAAGTTTTAAAGAGTTATAGCTGTTTTTATTTCTTTTTATATTTGTATTGTTCACTGTAAAATTCTTACTGTTGTGTTTTTAGGTAGACAGTTTTAAGATCTGTCCAGGGACAACAGATGAAAAATAGCATTTTGGCTAATTCTGGTGCATTTGCAGGAATACTAATTAATGTACACTGTCCCTGTCAAATAAATAAAAAAATAAAATAAAAATGTTAAAAATATAATTCCTATCAGAATCTCCAGGGAGCATCCTGATTGGTGCATTCATCGTTAGATCGGCCTAGTCCAAGTCCAGATCTAGATTTAATCCAGATTTAAACTGATGTTCTCAGACACTCTCCATCTAATCTGACTTGTAGTGATTTTGACCCGTTTTATTGGTGTTGTAGTTTTATTATTATTTCATCAGGTGAACAGCTTCATGTTTAAAAGACAGAAGGAAGTTAGATATTGACTAAAGCTCCTAAAATCTCAAACAGCAACATTGATTTTAACTTTTTTAGATTTTATTATTTCCTTTTAATTTGCTTTATTTAAATGATTGGCTTGTTTTTATTTTAAAAAGTGGATAATCAGATGTGTTCTGATTTCATTTCACTTTAACTGCATTATAAATTAGTTTATTCTTTTATTTTAGCATATTTTAGTTTCATTTAATGCTGTTTTGCTGTTTTTAATAACGAACGAGGAACTGCAGGAACAGAAAATCCTATAAAGCTGTTTTTCTTGCAGCTCTGCGGAGCTGCTGTTGATTTTAATAACTAACTAATAATAACTTTATTGAACGCTGCGGTGCTCCTGCTTCTAAAAGGCCTCTGGTCTCTGAGTCGTCGGTGCAGGCTGGTCTCGGCTGCGGTCGCTCTGATGCTTGAAGCCGTCGCCGGGCCTCCTTTGTGACCCGGTTCTTCTGTGTGAGCGCTCCCGCCGTGCGTGGTGTCAGTAAGTGGGCTTTTAGATGATCCGTTTGCATTTCAAACGCTCTGGCAGCTGTGCATGAAGTGCAAAGAGAGGATAAGGACGGGTTTTTGGTTGAGTTCCTCGATGCGCACCGTCGGTCCAAAAAGACTTTCGGGTCAAACGGAACAGGACGCCTCCGGCTAGCGCTGCGTTTCGTGGGTTTTGTCCTCTAGACGCCAGGAGGAACGTTTGTTTACGGCGGAACAACAGAGTGGAACAAATGTTTGTGGCGCTGCGGTGACATGTAGCCACGTTTCAGAAAATATCCCGTTTACTGGGGGTGTTGGCAGCGCTGCTTCTCTCATTGAAGCTGCACATTGACACCCCCCCCCCCCCCCCACACACACACACACACACACACCCCGTCTACATGAACAAATCGGATTTTTCACAGCTGACCAGTTTGATGCTTTCCAGTAATTTTCTGTTTGCTTAGTGCAGGATTATAAAACACAAATAATTGACAGTGAATAAGCCCCGACTGTTCAAACGGCTTATTATTTAAATAGCATTCATTTGCTCAAATAACGGCTCTTATGAACCTGAACTGGGGGGTGCACAGAGGCAGGAAACATGGAGGCCAATGCAAACAAGACCTTTTTTTCCCCCTTTTTTTTTTTTACTAAAGTTGATTTATTTAGTTTTATGTTTTGCCAACTTGCTCAAAAAGTGGAAAAGCCAAGTCGCTCAGCATGACGGCACACGGCGACACTGTCCCCTGTCCCCCAGGGTCCCATCCCAGGTGCCAGACCAGGTGGAGCTCGCATCGGGGTGCCCCCCAAACCCCCCCCCCCCCCCCCCCCCCACACACACACACACACACACACACACACACTGTTTGCATTTTATATCAGATACGGCAGATAAGCCCCCATGTAGTCATTAACAGGTTGAAGCAAAGTCACACAGAGTCTCTGCAGTCCCTCCACAGTCTGGAGAGTCTGATGGTGGAAATTATTCCGTCGTTTCGTCGCTTACCTGCTGCATGGTGCCTCCGTGATGGCGGATAACTCTCAGCTCTTTCTACGCCGTGGTTTCACTCCTCGCTCGTCTTTCAGGAACATCACTGGTCCTCCTGAAAGCTGACGCTCGCGTCCTAAATCCCCGTCCTGGAAACAACTGGACCTTTTCCTAGTAGGGCTCTAGACGGCGTAGAGGTCAAAGGTTCACCGAGGTGTGCAGGAGGAGCAACGCTGAAAAGTGTGGAAACATGAAAACTGAGGCGATTTTAGAGTAATCCCCCCCCAAAGCACCAAAAACACATTTAATAAAACCTTGGTTTTATTTCGGCTCAACTTCGGTTGTGATCTGAACTCAACACCTAGGCTGTTAATTCCTGTACAGCGCGTCAGAAATCTGGACTGCAGGCCGCTCAGATGTAGATGGATGCAGAACCAGAACCGTCGACACAAACTGTTTTATTGATATGGGGCCGATCCTTTGGTGCTCATGGGTAAGTCAGGAAAGGCAGTCGTTAATAAACAGTGGCTCCCCACATAGACGCTAGACGTTCTAACGACCCGGATGCGTACGGAAAGCCATAAAGTCCAAAAAGTTTCTGTTCACGATGGATGTTCACGTCCAGCAAAGACGTTTAATGTTCAGGTTGTGGTTTTTACTTTTGCAAACACCAGACGGCAGTCAAGGATGTTTGTAACTGCAGAGAGTTTGACCAGCTATAAAAACAGTGTTTTGTGCTGAATAAAGAGAGTAGTGTGGGTTTAATACAATCCCCCAAAAGTATAAATTCTCATTTTAATTGCTTATAGGATAACTACGTGTTTTAGTGTTGTTTGTAAAGGTTTAACTAACTGTGATGAAACACTGGCTCAAGGATTTTGTCAAACTTCAGATGGTAGTAAACAATAAATTCTTTTAGCTAGTAATGTTTTATTGTCATTTGCGCTAGGAGCCTGGATTAATTACCCTCCTGTTGGAAGAAAGAAACTGATTCAGTTTTACAGATTTTAGCTTTGCTACGGTTTGAGAAATCCCGTTTTAAATTTCTGACATTGAGTTTTTGAGCATTCAGCAGGTACAGGTTAAAGGTATATAGCCACGTTATACGATATATATAAAAAAGACCAAACACCGTTTGATCATGATAAAACAAGGTTATATACACCAAGCCTCCATCCTGATACTGTTTTATGGTCCTTTTTGTGGATAACTATAATCCAGCACCGGGCGCGATTAGCAGATATAAACAGACGTGGCGCCATCTAGTGACAGTATCGCAGAACTATCATAATGGCAGTTTGCTTAATTAATAAATCACTATTAAATAATGTCAGACTGAGCCCGAACCTCTGCAACGCCTCTCAGTAAAGCAACAGCTCGACGTGATGAAGACCAACCGTTATTAATTAAATAAAATGATCTACAGCAACTTTAAGAGCCTCATATCAGAACATTTACTCACGTCAGACAACTCTGCGTCACATCTCAGCCTCGGCAGCTTTAGCGTCTGCTTCAGTGAACACCAACGATCAGACTGGATTCCCAGAGACATTCCAGGCTTTTCCCTCCTGGAATCATTTTTTATTTGTCTTTTTTTCAATGGATCTTGGACCTTTCTTCATTGTTTCGCTGGGAGATGCTAATAGCCGTTAGCAGCTTCCTTGTTTTAACCCCTGCTGCACATGCTCAGTACATACTTCCGTTAAAATTCTAAATAAACAGGAAAGGCTTTATTTACTAACAAACTGAGCAAAAACAAAGCATAAAACACCAAAATAAGAACTAATACGCCGAAAAGGACGTGATAATCTTTCATAAAAACTTTGTATGCAACCAGAGTGAGCTGCTGACATATAACTTAAAAAAGTAAAATAACGTGGCTATGCACCTTTAAGCACTGCATCATCTGCAAAACTAATAATCAGAACTGTGCATAAAAAAACTAACGGATCCAAGTACAGACCCCTGAGGCAACTAACTAAGTGCTAAGCTAATAACGGAGGCAGCAGACGGAGCTGCTTTTATTCTCCACAGCGCTGCTGACACGACAGTTTCTCCAGGTCGCAGAAACCTTTGAGCCAAAAGCAAAACTGATTCGAGATTCAACGTAAGAAACTCGTCGAACCTTAAGAGGGCGGCATGCTGACGACTTTAGACACAAAAGCAGGATTTCAGCTAATATGCAGTAATTAGTCATAACCAGTAATCACCAGGATATCTAGACTCTAAGACAAACATGTTAGCAGTTTATTAGCAAACACATTTGATTTTTGGGGATGAGTTACTCCTTTAATAATCTGTTTTAGTGCTCGTGGTATAATAACTGTCATCAGAACGTCTAAACGATGCCGCCTCGCTTTTCATTTCAGGAGCAGCTTTGATTTTTCCAGAAACCAACATTTTACCGATGGAACATCTTGAAATATTTTGCCAATCTGAACGTAGACTCAGACTTATCTTGTTTATTTCAGATCAAGTTACTACTATGTCAAAAAGTCATATTTGATCTTTACCTCATTCTCATAGTTAAGATAAAGATGTATTATTAAAAATCCTCCATAAGCCAGTGGAACGTTCCAGATGTGCGCTGCTCTGCTTCCTCAGCTGCTGCGACTGTCTGGCTCACGTCTGCCGGAGGAAGAAGGAGCTGAAGGCCCGCACCGTTTGGCTCGGATCTCCAGAGAAGTGTGAAGAGAAGTACCCAAAAAACGCCATCAAGAACCAGAAGTACAACATCATCACCTTCGTGCCTGGGGTGAGTTCGCTGATGTCCAGAACCGAGTCAGAACCCTCTGACAACTTGTGTATTTGGTTCTGTTTTGTGTTTGCTGCCGTCTCCACCCAGATAAGTACCGACAGGAGGATTATATCCTCCGTGGTTTCAACCGGCTCAGAACAAAGCACCTTCTTCCTGTTTTTACGTCTGGTTCTGCCGACCCGGACCCATCTGACCAGGTTCTGGTTCGTTCATCAGCTGATTCAGACCAAAGTGGACGAACTGAATGCTTCGATCCAAGCAGCTTTACAGTTAAATGTTTCCGACTCTTTATCCGCCATAAATACTCACTTCTGTCTGATTTATGCATATTTCAATATAAATATATTTTCCTGGTGAGAGATTCGTTGAGCCGCTTCATGTTTAATTGAAGTCGTCGTTAAAGACGCCGTCTTGATGCTGTGCGGCCAGAAAGCCTCTTAGGCTTTAAAATGTTTAGCTTTAGGAAAAAAGAAAGGAAACAATTTATTATTTTAAATAATTTATTTTACAATTTCATGAAATTTTGGTTCCTTTTTTTTTTACTTTATACCTTTTATTCTCATAAATATTTTTTTGGTTTTTTTGGTTTTTTTCTTTTTTGAGCTTCTCGTTTTTTCCCCAGATTTTTTTTTCTCTCATAATGTCAGATTTCTTTACAGACACATTTTTTGGCTGTGAAGTCGGGCTGGACAATAATTAAATAACCAAAAAAAACCTTCCAGTTTTGGTAAAAAGTTTGTTGAATGAAGGGTTGAGTTTGAATTCAGTGTTTGTGTGTTTATCTAAAAATAGATCAATAAGCAACAGTATAAAATGTCCAGGGCTGCACTTAGAATATATATTTTGAATTTGTTGATAATTATCGATATCAATCACTGTGATTTGTATTTTATTGATATGTATTTTCTATATTGTCCAGCCCTACTGTGAGGAGCAGTTTTGGTCACTTTTTTTCTGTCTTATGTAACATAAAAACATTTGAACTCATTTTTGTCGCATCATTCCTGGAGCAGACCTGAATCTTTAAACGTGTCCTGAAGCGAGGCTGAAACCTCCTGAGAAACTCAAACTGCAGCCCAGTAGAAACCCGCCGGGTCTGACTGTGACGGCGTCTCGTGCTGCAGGCTCAGCACTAAAGGCTGATAGGGTTAAAGTCTGCTGGTAACTATAATAAAACCCTGCAGCTCTGCAGGTGAATCTTGGTCGACTTGTTCCACATGTTAGCTGTATGTAAAGCCCAGCGGCCTCCTCTGCTTCTAATCGTTAGCTCTCCTGCCTGTAAATTAGGAGTTTACTCTGTCGGGGACATCGCAGATTCATCAGAGTTACTTATTAAAAAGCAAATGGCTCCATGATTAAGAGAGCTGCCGTCGGCTCGGCTCATTAAATGTCAACTGTCTGTTACAGACGTAGATATTGTCTTCGATGGCGAACCAAACGGCTCTATTGTTCCCCCCTCTGCCCTGAATTATTAAATACACACAAATTGAGTTTAGCAGGATGCATTTCCCCTAAAGGTCAGGAGGTTCATTAACTCTAGAGCGCCGTCCATTGATCCCATTGTCGCTGATGGTCCTCGGCGCAGCGCCTCGCTCTCATTATTGCCAACATCACTCAAAATTCGACCTTAGATGAACAGGAGAACACGGTCTGGGTGATGGATGGCTCTTTATCTCAGAGCGTCAGAAAGTCTGCTGAAAACCACCTGTAACCCACCTGGATCATACTGGAGCTACAAAATAAAAGCACTGCTGGAAGTTGCTCTTTCACATTAAATCAGACATTTTGCATTAGAGAAAAGTAAGAACACCCTCACGGCTTTCATGGGGTTTAAAAAGGGAAACGCAGCAGCCGGGTTCTCCTGATGGCCGTCATCCTGAGAGGCTCACAGCCTGCAGGTGTGGGTCAGCACAGCGCCAGGGTGGAAAGACATCAGCAGTGAAGGGTCAAAGGTCGTCTCCAGACCATCTGAAGTCCAGCATCCTGCAGCCAGGAAGGTTGTTCCCAGGAGGAGAACCTCCTCCGTGTTCTAGAGTCCATCTGTGCGACAAACCGGGTCGTCAGCAGAACCTCGGTCCGAACACAGCTGGACTCTCCTGCCGCTCACATCCATGAACTTCTGTCTCCTCCCAGGTTCTCTACCAGCAGTTCAAGTTCTTCCTCAACCTCTACTTCCTGGTGGTGGCCTGCTCCCAGTTTGTGCCGTCGCTGAAAATCGGATATTTGTACACGTACTGGGCCCCTCTGGTGCGTACGCCATTTTACTTTAATCTGTGTCTGTCTGTCTCTTATTTATATTTTATTTACTGTTAGGAAAATTTTTTTCAAAACATTTTTCCTCCTTTTTAATGTGGAGCAACGACTGTTTTAAATACTGTTTAAAATGTTTAAAGTGTTTTCTGTTATTTTAGTGGTGGACGTTTTTTTTAATTGATGCCGTTTTTATTTAAAGCCCCTTTTCTGACGCTGAATCTTTAACTTTTCTTTTTAATTGGCGCTGAAATGGTTCGTTTGCGCTGCTCAGGGCTTCGTGTTGGCGGTGACGATGGTGCGGGAGGCCGTGGACGAAGTGCGGCGCTATCAGCGAGATAAAGAGATGAACTCTCAGCTCTACAGCAAACTCACAGTCAGAGGTCAGCGACGCTAAAGTATTCACACCCCTGCCTGAGGACCTTGCTGGTTCAGAGACGCACTGCTGGGATTTAACCCTGTTTTTGGGTCCATTTCCTTATTTCTCCCGTTTGGCTGTCGGGTTTTGATCTGATCTTCTGCCTTTTAACATTAAATCAAATGTTTGGGTTTTGTCTTAAAGAATCGGAGGCTCTGTGTGTCTGTCTTACCTGCTGCTGTCGGGTCGTCAGACAAGACAGGAACCAGCATTTATTATGTTTTTTTTTTTTTTTACATTTTAAATAAAAAAATAGTCTTTTTTTTTTATTTCCTAAATATTTTTAATGTATTACTTTTTTATTTTTTATATATATTTTTTTTATTTAAAAAAATATATTTAAAAAATAAAATAAAAAAATAACTTTATTATGTTTTCATGCTGGAATCGACCCGTTAGACGGCGTGAAAGCGAAGAAGAATCTCAGCAGCAGACTCCTGAAACCACAGCCCAGTGTTTAAGAGCCAGAAATCAATACCTGCTGTTTATTTCCCAGCTTTCTGTAGTTCGTCACATATTTGCTCCTCTGAAACTTCTTGTTCGTTTTTCAGGTAAAGTCCAAGTGAAAAGTTCAGACATACAAGTTGGAGACATGATAATTGTTGAAAAGGTAACTGTTACCTGTTTACATCTACGGGTTTTAGACAGATCTTATGAAGATAAGAGATTTAATCCTAATAATAAGTGATGTTTAGAGTCTAACATCTGGATTGTTGGTGAAAAACAGGACAGATGTTGTTTGATTGGACAGAAATCTAGATCTGCTCTTTTCTTGAGGGCAGAACCCGTTCACTGAACCACTTCATTCAATGAACTTTGTTAAACTATCTCAGAAATCTTCACCTCTATTATTTTATAAAATAATAATATATTTGTTTTGTTATTGAGCAAATTGCTCCACACAACCACCCTTTAATGCATTCGGACCGGATTCAGCACATATGGCTGTAAATTCATGTGAATTAGTTGGATTGATTTTAGCACATGATGTTTCATGATTAATAGAGCAGCAGAGATTTATAGTTAAAACTGAAAATAACAGCTGCGCTCCATTTTCAGTTTTTTTTTATTCTTTTTGTAGAACCAGAGGATTCCTGCAGACATGATTTTCCTGAGGACGTCGGAGAAGACGGGTCAGTATCAGCAGCAGCGAACGCGTTGGTGCAGCACAGACCGAGTTAGACCAATGTCTTCGTCGCTCGTTAGCCGGTTAAAGACGCCTCTCTGCAGGATGCAGAAGTAGGCAGATCCTGGTCCTTTGAGCTCCTCGGATCAGACCCCGTGATTCATAACGCTCCTCTCACATTGTTCCGTGACGGATGATCCAGATTCCAATGAATCGATGAGCTCGGCTCTTTTCCAGAGGAAACCTTCGGAGGACATCGTTTCCATCCGTCTCTGACGTGTCGATATTCTCCACAGAGAGGCGACGACGTCTTTGTTTCCCCTGAAAACACGGATCATCCTCACTGTGTTAACGTCCTCCATCAAGCTGAGCTCCAGCGGGAGCGTTTAACGGCGCCCTCTGCCCTGACCGTCCCACGGAGGCTCCCATCCGTCAGCTGTCTCCTCTGTAATATTACCTCAGATCGATGCGGGCCTCATGCACAGCACAGCTGACCATGCTGGAAACACTCAGGATTAAGATTTAAGGCCTTTTGTAAAATAGTGGAAAGGTTTTCTCCAGGTGTTGATTAATTTTCTAAATGACCGTGTCCTTGTTTATCTAACAGTTTCAGGGATTATTAATAGAAATTACACCTGTCAAGCCTAACATTATAACAAAATCAGTTGGAAATCTTAAGCAGGGAGTGAATATTTTCTTTTCTTAAAGTTCAGCTGCACCAGCTGTCACGTGGCTTGATGTTCCTCCAAGATTTCAGACTCTGCTTACCAGAGGTCACCTTTGGTTGGGCGAGAGCTAAACCAGCGTGTGGTGCATCCGTTCCAGACTATTGATTCATGCACAACCTTCAAAGTCCAGATTAAAAAAGTCAAGAGCTTTCCAGATCTCTGCAGCTCGGCTGCTGACATCATGGAGCGAAAAGTGAAGTGTTGATAAAGGTTTGCTTTTTCCCTCAGGAGCGTGTTTCATCCGGACCGACCAGCTGGATGGAGAAACGGACTGGAAGCTGAAAGTCGCTGTTTGTTGCACCCAGCGCCTCCCAGCAGTCGGGGTACAGAGATACTAGAGATGATGCTAGAGATATTAGAGATACTAGATATACTAGAGATACTAGAGATATTGAAGATATTAGAGATACTAGAGATATTGAAGATATTAGAGATACTAGATAATTAGAGATATTGAAGATACTAGATATTAGAGATATTGAAGATATTGGAGATATTAGAAATATTAGAGATACTAGAGATATTGGAGATGCTAGATATTAGAAATACTAGATATGAAAGATATTGAAGATATTGGATATATTATTGATATTGGAGATACTAGATATTAGAGATAAAAGCGATACTAGATATTAGAAATATTAGAGAAATTAGAGATACTAGATAATTAGAGGTATTACATATACTAAATATTAGAGACACTAGATATTACAAATATTAGAGATGCTAGATACTAGAGATGTTGGAGATACTAGATATTATAAATGTTAGAGATATTAGAGAGTGCAGCTCAGCGTGAGCCTCACTGCTGCTTCATGAGGCATCAAAACACTCCAGATTTAGGTCAGATTTGTGGCTTTTATTGTTGCCACCAAACAAAATGAGAGATCATTTCTGGTGCGTTATTTTATGGTGGAGACATCAAGTCTGAGAGTTTCTGGGAGTTTTATTTTAATGATTAATTCCTGCTTTTCAGGCTGCAGCACATTAAAAAAGTTCTGGGGTTTCATTTATAAAAGTCTGTGTGGAATCCAGACTAGAATGGTTCATATGGCAAAAACCTATTCTGATTTCTAAAACTCACACACCAGCTCGTAGTTTCCCTTTACAGATCACAGCTGTACCTGACCGTTGGTACCAGGTTCTGCCCTCTACACGCCCAGGTTCAACCATAAATGGTCTCTGCAAAGCTCCTCATGTGGATTAAAATGGTCAGCTGGCAGGTTTTTATCATCATGGTGAAATGCTACCATGGAGGGGAAAAAAACGAAGAAACTGTGGAAAAAAATCCCAGAGAGGAGTTTATTAAATGTTATTAATGTGTTATTGAAAGTTAATTAATCAGTTTTAAACGCAAAAAGCGTTTTAGGAAGCTGACGGAAAGCAATGCAAATTGGAGAACATTCGGAGATTATCAGTTTATGAAATCATCCTGACTCAAAGAAGTGTCGGTCTCTCTCTGGCTGGTTTTAGTAAACTGCTCTGTGGCGCCACCTGGAGGAAGAAGTCCAAACAGTTTGTGTCCAGGATGTGTGGGGTCTGCAGAAATGTTAGCTAACCTGTCCCTGATTCCAGACCTGTACAAATCCCGGTGGAGAAGTGGTCTCCTGTAGGGATCATTCCCACACTCTTCAGCGGGTTAAGCTCCGGGGGGTTCTGACGCACCAGTGGACCAGCCGGTCCAGTTTCTATCTGTATGAAGACTCATTATTGTTCTGGATCAGACGGTGATCTGCAAACTTCAGGAGTTTCACAGACGGGTCTGCTGAGGTGCAGCCATTAGCGAACAAAGAGGAGTGGGGTGAGAACACAGCCCTGGGGGGCGCCGGTGCTGATCAGTCCAGTGCTGGATCCCTTTTATGTGTGCAGTGAGAATATTCTATATTTAATCATCTAGTTACCCTGATTTAGACTAAAATGGCACGTATAATATTGGTTTAATTATATGTGACATTAGCTTTTTTATCTGATTCAGAATAAAATAAAATCCAATTAAATGTGTTCAGAGCGTGAGACGAGCCCTGGGTGAGGAAGAACCCTCTGAGAAGATTTCCACTCTGCTTTATTCCTCCAGGAGCTGCCGTTGGAACCGCTTTTTCCTTTATAAATCTTTTAAAAGTTGTTTTTATTTAGAAGGGAAAAAAATCACCAAACTTGCAAAAATAAAGAGCTTTGAGTGAAATCTTGTGAAATTTAGTTTTTAGTCCTAATGTTTAATTAACAAATTAGCGCCTGAATTTCCATCAACCTAATCAGCGCTGGAGATCAAATGTAGCCGAAGTAAAACATCTTGTCGGATCAGAAGGTTGGATTTAAACCCGCTTCCCTCTCTGGTCTCTTCTCGCTGCAGGATCTCTTCTCCATCAGCGCCTACGTCTACGCCCAGAAGCCTCAACTGGACATCCACAGCTTCGAGGGGAACTTCACCCGGGTACTGCAGCCCGCTGACACTTTTATTACCTGCACAGCACATCTCAAACGCTTGCAGATTTCTCCTCAGTAAGCGCCCTGACTTATGTGACGGTCGTGGCTGCAAAGTGTTGACAGGTGACAACAAAGAGGTCCTGTGTGTCCATGTGGGCCTGCCATTATCTGCAGCAGGCGTCCCTCTTACATCACTGCAGCTCCGGCTCTTTCCGTCCCATCCTGCTTGTTCCTCAAAGATTTCTTTCCTCGTCTTCTCTCTTTTTTTTTTTTTATTTTTTTTTTTATTAATAGCAGATTAGTGCAGCCCCCACAGAGAGGAGCGCTGCAGCACAAAGGCGGGCTTTGTGGTCCGTCTTCACTCTTGGCCACACACCAGGCTTAGTGAGCGAGCACTTCCTGCACTCATTCATCCTCCGCGGCCTTCCTTTGCACAGCGTTCCCACAGATCCCAGGCGAATGAACTTACCTATTTATGAGGTTCTCCTTTCCTTCCCCCTGAAGACGGATACGGCAGCTTTGTTACTGCGGCCTTTGTTGGCCGCCGGTGCCGTTATGAACGGCGGAGTGTGATGCCAGTGTCAGAGCGGTCAAGCATCCTGCGTCCTGCCATTTATTTTTCATGCACCTCTTCCCATGTTTGAGGGGATTGACAGGATGTGGCCGGTTGGGTATCATAATTATCATAACAGGCAGGAAAGTTGAGCTGGAACCGGAGCCTGGACTCCTGACTCGAGCCGTTTTCCTTTATTTAAGGGAGACGGTTGAAACGAGAAGCCCTCCAGCGGCTGATTTATCACTGGAATCTCGTTTCTCCCTCTGTGCTTTTTAAAAAGGAGCTTCTATCACCGCTTCTACTGGGCGCATCGATAAAAGGCCCGGCTGGAACGCTGCAGTCGGTACCTCGCTGCAGGGCTCAGACGTTAATCCAGACGTGATCAGTGTCTCAACTATGAATGTCGCTCAAGTGTTTCTGAATTTTGAATATAGAAATCCACTAATATGGAGGGAAAGTTCATCTTCCTGGACAAAGATCTAGTAGAAATGACCTCAGATTAACGAGACCGCAGCACCGTATTAACGTTTATAGCCGCGCTCTGAAAGCCGTCAGGCTGAGCTCTGGTCCTGGACTGGACCACTGCACCTCCTCGGTTTTGTGGTTTTCTAGATGTTCTGATGTAGATCAGCTGCTGCTGTTTGGGATCATTGACCTGCTGAGGACACGGAAAAGTTTGGTTCATGGTCCACAAACAAGCCCACATCACCATCACTCCACCCCCTGCTTGAGAGTTGGTACCAGGTGTATCTACTGATCTGATGTCCTCATGGTTCCTCCATCATGGTTCTGTCCATCATGGTTCTGTCCATCATGGTTCTGTCCATCATGGTTCTGTCCATCATGGTTCTGTCCATCATGGTTCCTCCATCATGGTTCCTCCATCATGGTTCTGTCCATCATGGTTCCTCCATCATGGTTCCTCATCTCTGGTCCTTCCTCCAGGAGCAGCTCTGCTAACTTCAGTCCTGCTGCCATCTTGGTTCTTTCTCCTTCAACCCTTCCAAGCAGCCAGACTGGTTCAGGGTCATGACCTTTGACCTTTAACCTGCTGACTGAGGCCTACAGAGTCTGAGGTGGAGCTCCTGGGTTTCTGAGCTTCCTGCTCTGATCTTGGGCTGAACCTGCTGGACGTCCATCCAGCTGAGATGTTCTCCTCTCTGCAGGATGATGGACCTCAGATGGTCTGGATATGACCTTTGACCCCTCCCAGGTTGATGGGCAGCAGCTGTTTCTGCTCTGAGGTCATTGCTGATTGGCAGACGTCTTCAACGGGTGTAAAGAGTGCAGCCGTTCACACGAGTCGAGCTCCAGATTAAAATTACAATCAGCAGAACTGATCAGAAACTGTTTAGTTGTGAAAATGTTTTGAGTATAAACAACATTTTAACAAATTGTTTTAACTCAACCAGAAGTGGTGGAAGTTGCAGCGTCTGTTTGTTTTTCTGTGCAGGAAGACACGGAGCCCCAGATCCACGAGAGTCTGAGTATCGAAAACACTCTGTGGGCGAGCACGGTCGTTGCCTCTGGTAAGTCAACTGCAGCCGTTCTTCTGCGTTTCGTGATTTAACTGAACTTATGTTTAACAGCACGAAGCGGCTCGATTGAGACATGAAAAAAAACCTAAGATGGTCATCGATCATAAAAAACAAGTTTCTGCCTATTTTTGATGGAGCAAGAGAGAGAGATATTAGGGTGTAAGACGAGAAGTTCAGTTTTAGACGGTTTAGCTTTCATCCATCCATCCCGACGTGTCTGAGATTCCTGCTTAGACCGTGTGGTCGTCAGGTGAAGATCGCACATAGAGCTGGGTGTCGTCAGCGTAGCGTTGATCTGAGATCAGAGGGTCTGGCTCAGTGAGCTGGTTTATGTGGCAAAGAGAAGAGATCTCAGTACTCAGCCTTGGGGAGCCCCCTGAGGAGAGACCAAGCCTCCTGCTGACGCCCAGACAATGATCTGACCCTCATGTCTTTGATTTCCTTCCATGTTCTGTTACCTTTAAAGTGGTCAGTAGGTCACCAGCTTTCTGATTGGCTGGTTAGTCTGATCTGCGCCACAGAACCTCCAACGTGGCACAGAAACCACTTTAAATTCCAGCTCTTCCTTTGTCCTCCTCGGTTTCAAGAACGCTCTGGTCATAATGCTGAGATCTTCTGAGGTTTCATCACTGGAAGTCAACATAAGTGGACCAGCGGTGAACCTCCAAGGACAAAGCCGTCGTAGGGTGGAGGACGTCCACGGCGGCGTTCAGGCCTCCGTTCTCCCCGTTTTCAGGGCGAGTCCAGCTGTGACGGGAGAATTAGCCGCTCATGTTCGCCCTGCAGCTCGTCTGCATGCTGAGACCTTCTCCCCATTTGTCACCATGCTCAGTAACCCAGGAGCTGCACGTCATCAGGGTCGTTCATCACGGCTCTCCTGCAGGCCTCCTTCCTCCCAACTCATCCTCATCCTCGCTTCCTATCCTTTCTTCTTCACCCGTTATTACCTTCTCTCTGTTTTTATAGTTGGTGGGTTTCAGAGGCTGTGTTTAGGTATTATTAGTGCCTTTTCTTTCCCACGAAGCTCATCTAATATTAATGAGCCATTAATCCTTCCTAATAAGGGCGCTGTAATGAATTGGCAATAAGGATGGGGAGTATTGATCCGGGTTTATGAGCTTCCAGAGGACGGCAGTGAGTTTCCTCTCATGTCAACCTTCATGAGTACTTTCCGTGTTTGTGGGAGCTTTGCGTTAACGAGCTACATCCCTTTCTTTGTCTCCCTGTTTGACAGGAACGGTGATCGGAGTGGTGATCTACACGGGAAAAGAGACGCGCAGCGTCCTGAACACGTCCTACGCCAAGAACAAGGTGACCACTGGTTCACGAGGGTTTCTTCTTCAAACCATCCCCACGATTTGCTGATTATCTTCGTTAAACTGCAGTCAGAGAGGCCCCTACTGAATGTTTAGTGGCAGTTTACTCTGTTGATTAATCCATTAATTGTTCAGGCTAATCCAGTATAGAGAGCAGTGGTTTTCTGCTGCGCAGCCACGATGTCAGCCCGTCACTCTCCGGTCTCAGGGTTTGACTCCTGGTTCAAAGACGCCGTCTGTGCCTCAGACTCGTGGGCAAAAGACGAAGAGGAGCGAGTTTGACTTGATGTCTGAACACTCGCTATTTAACTTTTAGTCCACAGATGTCGAGCCTCGACCCAGCTGGCGGTGTAAAGACGTAGATCATGGTCAGCAGTGTTCTGCCGACGCCGTTTAGACGCTAATTAGGCTTTGTCACAATGTTCTCATTTTCTTTTTTACAAATATCTGGACTGGGGGGGGTGGGCGATATGGACTTTAAATCTAATCACGATATAATGTGGTACTATTGTGACAACGATGAAATTGACGATAAAGATTATTTACAGCTTTTTAGGTAACTCTGTGGCTGTAACTGCATATCAATTAACCAAATAAACACACATACTGTGCTTAAAAAGATATAATTGTGTAACATATAACACATTAAAGTAAAATTTAAATATGTTTCATCAGGACACTACGTTAATAAGTGAGACTTTTATCTCCAAACTGCACAAAGTAACTGCATTAAATAAATATGTTTTAAGTTATTTCTATTCATGATGCTCTCAAACCAGCAGAGAAGAAAATAGCTAAAATAATAAACTGGCTGGTTTTCAGACCCCACTAGCTGGAATTTCACGTTAAGATAAGGATAAAACGATGCGATAAACTCCCAGCCCTGATCTGGGCTGCTCACACCGTGAGACGTTAGTAGCCTCGTTATACATCTAATCAGAGCAGGAAGTTAACATTTTACAGTAAGAGCTCTGTTTGTGTCTCAGGAAGGTTTGGGAAGATGGTGTTTTAGTTTAAGATAAACCCTCCAGAGGACTGGATTCCTCAGAGCGCGTTTCTCCTTCTGTAAGCTTTTCATCTTCGCTAACCCATCCTGATGAGCTGGTAATGTTTTACACCCTGAAATGTTGCAGCTGCTGCCGCTAAAGGTCGGGACGAGTCGCTGATTAAAGAAAATAACCCGTATTTAAATGTTTAGCTGAAGTGATCCATGTGACGCTTCCTGGTGAAGGAACCTGGATCAGTGGGAACCTCCAGCTGATGCCTGCAGTGACTCTGACTTTCTTCTGCTGCGGCGGCGTTTCGACGCCTCCGTCTTTCATTTAGAGCGCCGGAGCGGCAGCCGACGGTTCTCTGTGAGCTCTGCAGCTCCGAGCCACTCGATATTTCAAGGAGACGATGTCAGAAGTGCCAATATGGGGACTGGAGATCAGGGAGGTAGTCGATAGAGCTCAGCCGAAGTCACAGGAATGTTTTTGCCTGCCGAGGACAAAGCTGCGGCGGATCAATGCGACAGGACGTTGGAGGTGGAGCGGCTCCGTGTCGCAGCGATGTTGTCTGAGCGGAAACGATGAGCGGCGTCTTTATTGAAGAGGAGCTTCAATAAAGACCGAGGTGTTGGATCTAATACTCTCCTCCGTGTTTTAGCTCAAACGTCCTGCTGTGGTTTCCTGTCTCGACAGGAGATGTAGAAACGGTTTTAATTTCAATGTTGGAGGTTTTCAAAGTCCTCATTCTGAGATAAAGCGCCTCGAACGCCTCCAACCTGTTTGTTGTGTTCAAGGATATACATTTATCTGATTTATCTGTTTTATTTTGCACAATAGAAAAAGAAAAAGGATCCAGATTAAGAGAAAACATCAAAATCAAAACCTTTCAATATTTTATAAGATGGATGAATTTTTCTAAATTTTTCTACATATTCGCGTATTTTTCTCCTTATTAAATGACAACTGATAAATCAGTTGGTAAATCCTCAGAATTAGAGACTCAAGGGAGTGTATGAGATATGTTAGATTAGTAAATGACAAATGTTAACAGTTTGAATTGTGTTTGTGGAGGAAATTTGCCACTAAGACTAAGAACGTAGAGAACATGGACCCGGTTCTGAAGTCCTTCCACTAAGACTAGGAACGTAGAGAACATGGACCCGGTTCTGAAGTCCTTCCACTAAGACTAAGAACGTAGAGAACATGGACCCGGTTCTGAAGTCCTCACTAAGACTAAGAACACAGAGAACATGGACCCGGTTCTGAAGTCCTCACTAAGACTAAGAACGTAGAGAACATGGACCCGGTTCTGAAGTCCTTCCACTGGCTCCCTGGATCTCAGAGAATAGACTTTAAAATCCTTCTGTTAGTCTATAAATCCCTGAATTAGCACCTAAATACATCACAGACTTGTTATCAGGGCATCAACCCTCCAGACCACTCAGGTCTTCTGGCTCCAGCCTGCTCTGCAGAACCAGAACCAGAACCAGACATGGAGAAGCAGCATTTAGTTCCTATACTCCACTGATCTGGAACAAACTCCCAGAAAACTGGAAAAGTGCTGAAAGAGTTCCTTTAAATCAAGATTAAAAACACGTTTGTTTGGGATTTTAACTGTTCTAGTTAAACTGTTTTACTGAAACATCATTAGTTTAACTTTGTAGTCCAACTGTTTTTAAAATCATTAATATCTGCTTTTAGTTTCCATTTTCCATGTTTTATTTTGTTTCTACATTTTATTCCCACTTGCTTTTTTTCTGTTTTATTTTCCTATGTTTTAATCATGTAAAGCACTTTGCATTGTCTCTGTACTGAAATGTGCTTTACTAATTAATTTGCCTTGGAAAAAAGAAACTTGTAAAGATAAAATGACAATGAGCCAACTACTGGGCCTTGAGGTGCTCCACTCTCCAGTTAGTAGTCCATTTTATAAAATATAAAATCACTAATG
The DNA here is from genome assembly GCA_037039145.1 of Fundulus diaphanus. Lineage (NCBI taxonomy): Eukaryota > Metazoa > Chordata > Actinopteri > Cyprinodontiformes > Fundulidae > Fundulus > Fundulus diaphanus. The sequence continues at coordinate 52,500,693 of CM073135.1, forward strand.
GACACAGAGAAATTTAAGCCTGGCCAACAACAAACGTTTAACCCGGCCGGATATTATTTGGTTAAAAGAATAAAGCAAACTAGTCAGAGGTGAAGATAAAGGAGAGTTCTGTAGTTTTTGGGGATGTTGAACGGTCCTCGTTGTGGAGCTGGACAGCTGTGAAAAGTTCTTGACTCTGGCTGTGGTTCTGATGGGGAAACCCGGTTGTGGATCTGCCAGACGTTACCGTGCATCCATGCGCCCGGAGTCTGGAGGACCTTTAGTGTTGGGCCCATGAATATTCATGTTCTGGGGCTGCCATTCTTCAGCAGATTTCACACACATGTTGGATAGAATCCGGGCCGATCCAGTCATTCCTTTGGGTTTTAATGGCTCAGGGCTGAATGAAGGACTGAAACACGCACTTTTATTCTCTGATAGCATCTTTACTTTGGGGTAATTGAGTCCCTTTTTTTGCCCCCTTGACTGAATGAATAATGACTTCATCTGATCCCCGGCCAGCCCTGGAAAATGCGGAGCGGCCATTGTTCCGGCAGAGGAGAACCCTTTGCTTTTCAGCCATGCTCTCTGTTCTCCGTCTTAATTTTTCTCCGTTTTAATCCACCCAAACCTGCTATTTTTCTCAATTGCTCAAGCATGAAGCATGTAGTGAGGGGGAGGCGGGCCGGCGCTGTGCTGCTGGGGGGGTCCATCGGTCACACTGCTCTCGGCTGGCCCAGTCCTCCGGGGATGTTCAGGTTGGGGGTTACGCTGCTTTTTGTACATGCTGGCCCCCTCCCCTGCCTTTCTCTCTCTGAAGGAGAAGGGATGTTATGTTGTGATGTTTTTGTAAGCGTGGTGCATCACATGAAAGGCCTCTGTGTCCGAGGCGGCGCTGCCAGAAAGGGGACGGCCGCGTCTTTATTTGACATCTTTTTCCCACATGCTCCATTGGCTGGAGATGCTCTCCAGAAATAAAAGACAATCCTGCTCTTTATGGGAACCTTTCTGCGCTTTTTTTTTTGTTTTTTGAGGCCGTTTAACAGAAAGGTTCAGCGCGCTGATGACGCCGCGCAGCGTTTAGCTGAAACCTGGAGTTTGCATGAGAAAAGGCTGCGGTTCTGTCCAGTGTTGGAAGGTTTCAGAACCGAGCCTCCTCCAGAATAAGACGTCAGAAAAGGATTAACGTGTTTGTTGACACAATAGGCTCTAGTTGTTCTACAGGCATGGCGGTAACTCTTTGGTTTGGACCCGCTGCAGGTTGGCCTTCTGGACCTGGAGCTGAACCGCCTCACCAAAGCCCTGTTTCTGGCCCAGGTGGTTCTCTCCGTCGTCATGGTGGCGCTGCAGGGCTTTGTGGGCCCGTGGTTCCGGAACCTTTTCCGCTTCGTGGTCCTCTTCTCCTACATCATTCCCATCAGGTGCTGTGTGGTTCTGAACGGACCGGTCTCCACGTTGGGCTCTGAATGTAGAAAGTGCAACGATGTTCTGTGTTCTGACGTGCAGCCTGCGGGTCAACCTGGACATGGGCAAGTCCGCGTACGGATGGATGATCACGAAGGACGAAAACATCCCCGGCACCGTGGTCAGAACCAGCACCATCCCGGAAGAACTGGGCCGGCTGGTCTACCTGCTGACGGACAAGACAGGTGGGAGCCGTCATCAGTACCTTCTCCTGATGCTTATCTCTTAAAACATCTGTGGGGGGGGATCCTTAGTACTGTATATTTCGGACTATAAGTCACTTCAGTCAAAAATTACGTCATAAAGAGGAAAAAAACAAGTCGCATTTATTTAGACATTTATTTCACTCAATCCAAGACTAAAAACTGCCATTTAATCTGGTAAACCATTTTATTAAATTACACAGCAGCATCCACAACCCGCTGAATAACGTGGAACATACCTGGGAAGATGAATGGAGTAAATTAGCAGCTTCAACCAGCAAAGTTTGATCCATTTCAGCGTAAATGTTGAAATGTTACGCTGAAAGTTGTCAATTATGCTGAAATTAGACCGTGGGCGTAACGGTGCTACGTGCTAAGCTAACTGTACGACACGGATGTTTCAGAGCAACATAAAGCTCATGTTCATCAGAGAAGTTGTAACAAGCCCAGACAACAGAGCTGTAAGCTAGCGCTAGCTGCTGTTAGCTTCACAGACGGCCCAGTAACAGGTTCTGTCTGGTTCCTTAGAGCTGAACCACACAACTCGCTGTGTGTGAATGATACTGAAACAGTGAAACAACATACAAACGTGTCTTCAGTCTTTATTGTTTATAAGTTAATGTTTTAATTAACTTTACGTGGTACAGGAGCAGCATATAGTTTTCACAAGCCTAGAGCGCCCTCTTGTGGCTACAGACGGTAATGTTTACTCCTTGGTTCATGTTGGTCAGTATGAATTACCATTTAAAACTGATATAGAAGTCGCAGGATTGGACAAACTATGAAAAAAGTGTGACTTATAGTCCGAAAAATACTGTTATTATTATTTTGGTAAAGGTACTTAACACCACTTGTATTATTTAAACCTGGTGACACTTTGATTATTCTATGAAAACACACAAATTACCTCCTTTTTCTATGAAAATAAACCTCTAGAACGGAAACGTTCCATCCGCAGCAGAGGTCGACATCATTCTTCGGGTTTAAACTCTTAAATGAAAACAGGCCAATATTAGGCGGCTTCGTCCAGATTTAATGCAGATGATTGCAGCCGGTGTGCTGCCATGATCTGGAGGGTCTTAAAGCAATGTGATGACATCATTCAACGTGTCGGAGGGATGGACTCCTGAGCGGGTTCTGATGTGACCCATGGTTCTGATCATTGGGTTCTGATCAGCCCACTGATCTGAGCACAGCCTGCAAGAGCCAAACCTGGGTGGTACAGTCACCACATCTGGATTTATTCATGTTCTCTTTCATATTTATTTCTATTTAATTTTGTGTTTTATTTTTATACCTAATTTTATACCCATTTCTATTTTATTTCATTTTTATTTTGTTTCAATATTTCTTTTATATTTTTTCTTTTAGTTTTATATATTTCCAGATTTCAATAAATGTTTATAAGGTTTTTTTATTTTAATTTATTCATTATTGTTTATTTTATTTGATTATATATTTCCGGATTTCTGTTTCTTATTTTATTTAAATGTTTCGTTTTATTTAATTTCATTTATTGTTTATTTCGTTATATATTAATGTATTTTATTTCTTTATATATTTCATTTTAATTATACTTTAAGTCCTGCAGAAACGTGTTTTTTCCTGCAGCTCCATGCAGGAACGGCTGACGATAAAATGTTTAAACCGGCTTTAGTGCGACGGACTCAGAATGACTCTCCGTGACGAGCAGGTTCTTCGTCCTGAGCGGGTTCTGATGTGACCCGTGGTTCTGATCACCGGGTTCTGATGAATCCTGGTGTTTTCACAGCCTCTGAACTTTTTGTTTAAAACCGACTCTGACCTGCAGGAACTCTGACGCAGAACGAGATGATCTTCAAGCGGCTGCACCTCGGAACCGTCTCCTACGGCACCGACACCATGGACGAGATCCAGAGCCACATAATCCAGTCGCACCCACAGGTGAGCAGCGGTTAGCGGACCCGTTTTAGACGGACGCCTCCCTTTTATTGTTTGGATTCATTTAGATAAATAAATCTGCAGGGTTGCTGGTTTAATTCCCAGCTGGTGCTGGTTTGGTGGCTTTGAGCAAAACAAAAACCAGGAGATCTGCAGAAATAATCCCGCATCTTTATTTTAATTTTATTTTCATGTAAATTGGGATTTGTTGAGGTGAAATTCCTCCGCTTTGAATGTAATTTTATGTCCCCCCGACTTTAAAGCAGAGAGTCCGCTTGCTGGCCCGTGGGTCAGGCTGACTGCCGCTCAGCTTGGGTCTTAGCGGACCCAGCTGGTGGTCGGGCCCTCAGCGGTCTCTGTTGGGGCCTTTTCATGTAAGGATGCGGCTGAAGTGGCCCTCCTTCAGGTGGTGAGGAGTGGAGCCGATAATCCAGCTGGAGAGCCGTTATTATCGGAGCATCTTGACCGGCCCGCTGTGTTGGATCAGAACTCCCTGGATTTACGGCCTCGGAGAGATTTCCTGAATCCCCGCAGAGATCCTTAAACTCGTTGCTACTTCCCTTAAAGACAAGCTGCTGGAGTCTTAGGTTTATGTTTCTTTTGCTGCCTTTCAACAGCTTTAGATTCCTAAAATCCATCCCTTAAAATTTTAAATGGGAGGATAATTCAAACCTTTTGAGGTCTGGGTTTGGAGTTTGAATCCCAGTCTGCCCCGTGTTTCACTTCCTGCTCCGTCGCTGTGATTTAATCAGTTTTTATGACGAGGGACTCAGACGGTTTCCAGGAAAGCTGCTCATGAGGTCCATTCATCACGCTGCGTCCCTCGGGTTCTCCTCGCTGGGTGGCTCGGATCTGGCCGGGACAGAATGATATTGTTCGCCGTCGGCCAGATCCAAACAGCTGCTGGAGCTGGAACCATCTGCCCCACGCCCTCGTGTGTAATCTCAGCTAATGAGAAATGGCTCAGGGCAGCCAAAACGGGCCGGAGCCGCTCCGCTCAGCCCAGGCGCACCTGCTGGGGTTCTGATTTTCTCCTCAACCTGCTGCACCTCTTCGATTCTTTGGTCCAATTAACGTTGTCATGAAGTACGATTCATTTCTGAAACATATTTAGTTCTGTCAGATCCTGGTCCAGGAGAACGGGTCTCTCTGAACCGGTCCTGAAGTAGCTTGGATCTAAAAAACCAACAAATCTCTCACGATATTTCAGATCACCTCTCAGCCATCTGGAGGGGGCGCCAGCAGCGCCGGCAGCGCCACGCCGGCATGGAAAACCCAGCCATCGGGCCCGAAGGTCCGGAAGAGCGTCCGCAGTCGCATCAACGAGGCGGTGAAGGCCATCGCCCTGTGTCACAACGTGACGCCCGTCTACGAGTCCCGCGCCGCCGTGAACGGAGAGACGGAGTCTGCAGAGGCCGACCAGGACTTCAGTGACGACAACCGGACCTACCAGGCCTCCAGTCCAGATGAGGTAAACGCCCACAATGGAGAAGCCGTGATGATGCTGAAGACTTCTGAGGATTTCTGGCTCAGACTTTGATGATATTAATAATAATTTTCCAACCTGAGCTGCAGAGTTTAAACAGAAAAATTGGACCAGAAGCCACAGAAGAAGCAGGTTTTTACTCTAAAACGTCCAACACAACATGGTAGAGAGCAGTGGGAGGTTTCAGCCAGTTATTACCAGCATATGAGCAGCGAGACGTATCTGATGGTGGGAGTACGGTGTCACGGGGCAGTTATTAAAAAGGGATCAGTTGGATTCAACAAGTCCATTTTAGCATACTGCGCAAGACCGTCTTACCTGCTCCTCAGGGGGATCATGTGAAAAACAATCCACTCTGGTCTTATTTCTTTCTAGTGAGGCCTTCCTCTTCCTCTCATAAACCTGAAAGTGGTTTGCTTCTTGCGACTCTCAGCCATGTTCAAAGCTACAATGAACGGCTAACACCAAAGCTAACTGCTAAGCTGATCGCTAAGCTAATGCTAAGCTAATCGCTAAGATAACTGCTAAGCTAATCGCTAAGATAACGGTTTAGATAATCGCTAAGCTAATCGCTAAGATAACTGCTAAGCTAATCGCTAAGCTAACTGGTAAACTAATTGCTAAGCTAACCGCTAAACTAATCGCTAAGCTAACCGCTAAGCTAACTGGATACATAAACACTGGAAGTGCGTAGCCATCAAGCGAAAACTAACGAGCTAACGAGCACGTACACTGGCGTTACGTGAGCGCGTCAGAATGATCGGTGTGTTCTTTGTAAATCTAATTGAGGGTGTTTGGAGGTTAGCAGTTAGCAGGACCTTTGATTTGGCCTCATTTGGGTCGTCTGAGCATGAAGATATAATAAATTCCAAATTAGGAGATGACAGTTATTCAAAATGCTCCGTTGGGTTGAATAATTTACTTTTTTTTTGTAATTTTGTAATTCTAAATTTTAGATTCTTGTTAAAAAGTTTGCATTTTAGTTTTAGTTTGTGCCAAATAAAAGGCTTTGGGTGTACAAGAGCTTCAGCTGTTGGTTTAGAAGTGAAAAGCATTTAGCTTTGGTTGTCTAAATGAAATTTAATTCAACACTTTATATGAAACCAGGGACAGAGAGCTCAGCATACAACATAAAAACATCAGTTTAAGATGTAAGAAAATAAAATGTGGTCCGAGAATGAAACCCTGAGGAACTCCACAAATCACATTAAAAAGACATTAAAAATACAGCAAGATCGCAACATATTAGGAAGATGCAGCGTAGTTTTCTGATGATCATTAGTAAAAATATCAGCAGTGTTGAACTCCAGATAAATCTACCTACAACAACTTATTATTATATATTAATATTAACAACTACCTGAAGGATGAAATCCGCGAGTTTAACTTCAATTGAATATGTCGGCCCATGTCTCCAACCTATAATCAGAAGGTTCTTGTTAATGCGACACAATGTAGAAAAGTTAGAGCACTGGGAATACTTTGACGTCTTTGTAGCTTCCTCCTCCTGCTGTAGACCTGACAAATTACCAGGAGCAGAGACTGTTTTTAATGTTTATTGGCTGAAGGTCGAAGGTCACGAACTCCTGTTGGAGGTTAATCGGTTTAACGGTCACTGTACGCTTCCTGGGGATTTATTTCCCGGCCTGGAGGAGGAATGCAGCTCGTTCCCTGAAGGCACCTTAACGGCTTTCTGAGCCGGGAGCTTTTAGGGCCGAGGAACCAGCCAGGTGGAACGCACGGAGGCCTTTCCAATTAAAGCATAATTGATGTGGGAGAATAACGGCGGGTTTTGTCAGGAGGGACAGCGGGAGGTATTTAGGGGAGGTTTAGTGTAGCTTGAAGAAGAGAAACTTTGTGATCACAGTGAAGATATAAAATCAGTTTATGTTCCTCCACACCTACTGGAACTGTGTTGGTTTCCTCATCCTCTCCTCTCTCTGTCGCCTCAGGTTGATCGATATTTAATTTTCTCCGGGAGACAAAAAGACGTGAGAGTTTCGTTCTCTCTGTCCTTTCCTCTGTTTCAGTCCAAGCAGCAGATCTGAGCAGCTCTCGCTGTTTTGGTTCATCTCCTCTGGTGAAATAAATCACAGTAAAAAATGTGGAACGGACTGAACTCAGGGCTCAGAACACGGGTCAGTGGATCCTCTCGTAGCGGGAGCTGTAGTCACTCTGTAACCTTTGACCTTTGTAATGTCAAAATAAGATTTCGGCGGCCATCGTGTCAACATGGATTCCAGCAACTGGTCGGTGTTTGATTCAGTCTCATCGTCGTAGCGAAGTCAGCGGCGGCTGAAACGTGAGGTTCTCCTGGAGATCTGAGAACGGTTTCTGTGGGGCGGAGGAACTGGGTCAAAGAGCCGAACACGTGATGCGTTTCCTGTGGGTCAGGTGACGGGACACACCTGTAGGGTGAAGAAGTACAGGTGGCCTGAGGACAGAAGCATTGCAGAGATTTATCCGAAGCTGAAAGATGTGCTGACATGTTTGATCTTTAGTTTATCTACCAACGTAAACTAAAATAAGTTGAAGGCGTTGAGGTTCTGCCCCTTTAGTTTGTGTTCATAAGGACTGAACGTCCGGCCATGACCATACTAATGCAGTAAAATTCTTTTTTTTAAATTTTTTTATATATTTTATATTTCTCTCATTTTTGTTTATTATTTTTAATTTTATTTCTATTTCACTCATTTATCTTCATTTGCGGCGCTTATTAATTTACCAACTATAGGTATGTTTGTATGTTACTCCTGTTTAATCATGTAACCTACTTTACTTGTAAGTTTAACCCAAATTAAACGTTTAATACTTTTAAAGTTGCTTTAAGTGTATCGGTCAGTGAAGAGCAGCAGACTAAATGTGGGCGTGTATGTATATGTCTGTGAGGTGAATAAAAATTAAGTAAAATGAAAAAAAGGATTTAAGGTGAGGTGGGTCATCGGATCAGGAAGGAGATCCAGGGGAAGACCCAGAACTCTTCGGTTGGGGTTATAAATCTGGAGGAGCCAGAGATTGTTGCGGTGAAGATGAATGTCTGGTTCTCCCTCCTGGTGACGGATCGATAATAAAAACTAGATCCTGCGTCGACCTGACCTCCCATAGGTGAGGAGCCTCAGAACTGATCCGGAGCTCAGCAGCAGCTTCAGGTCGGGGCGCGACTGACGCAGAAAAACGGTGAAGTCGTTAATCAGCGCGTGATTCTGATGTCCCGTGTCCTCCAGGTGGCGCTGGTGCGTTGGACCGAGAGCGTCGGCCTGACCCTGGTCAACCGGGACCTGACCACGCTGCAGCTGAAGACGCCGTCAGGACAGATCCTCTCCTTCCTCATCCTGCAGATCTTCCCCTTCACCTCCGAGAGCAAACGGATGGGCATCATCCTGCGGGTGGGAGCAGAACCTCCTGCGGTGGCCGGGTAGCCGATCTCCGCCGCCGCGCAGCGATAACGCCGTTACGCTTTGTCTCCCCCACGCAGGACGAGTCCACGGGGGAAATCACCTTCTACATGAAGGGGGCCGACGTGGCGATGGCGACCATCGTCCAGTATAACGACTGGCTGGAGGAGGAGGTGAGAGCTGGGCCTAAAGTATTCACACCGCTCCAACATTACAGCCACCAGCTTCAGTAACGGGCTTGATTAGGACTTTTTTTTATAAATGATAATCTGAGAAGTGTGGCGTGCGTTTCCGGCCCTCCCGGGTCAGAACTTTGCAGAAACAGCCTGGCTGCTGGTCCAGCTGGACTTTGACTAGGCCGTTTTAAACCAGGGGTCACGTCCGGTTGGGTTTTCTAGCCCTCACAAGGATTTAATTTGGGCCGGTTCCAGCTGAAACATCTTCATCATCTCCTGGTTGTTCAGTGGCCGGTATCATCATCATCATCATCATCATCATCACCACCATATTGGCGTTATTGGATCATTTGGCACCGGGGGCAGCCTCTGATTTAATTAGTGACCTACATAAAGTTGATGTAATCAGTATCTGTCATATTCATGAACAGAGCTGTTGGCTGTAATATCCTGCTGTCAGATCAGCGGGCGGCGCTCGGGCTCGGCCCGTCAATAACCAATCAGCAGCACCGATCAGGGTTTCATATCAGAAATAACGCACCGTCCGTCGCTGTGTCCCCGTCCTCTGAGCTGCACCACAGGCTCTTATTCTCTATTGACGTCTGCTGCTGTCGTCGTTATTGGCGGACGCGGCGTTCCTCTGCAGCAGCGGCCCTGGCGCCGCCATCGTCTGACCCACATCCGTTCCCGCCGGCTCTGATTCTTGGTGTCCTCCGGGTCTGGAGACGTTTGGGGACGCCTTTGTTGTCCAGGCGTTTCTCTCTTGTCCTCTGAAAGTAGAAACTCTGTTGTAGGAGTTTCCCGTCCGGTTCTGGAGTCGGTTCTGGTGTCCTGGTTCTCCTGAGCGATGGCGGGATGCTGCTGTGGTCTGTGGTGATGAAGGAAGAGGAAGTTCTGGATGTGCAGGTCCACCTGTGGTTCTGAGATACGGATCAGGACGAGAAGACCCAGATTCTGTTGGTCGTGTTCAGCTCAGCTGGTTGCCACATATTATGCAGAGCGGGCCTGTTGGGTCAGAACCACCTGCTGCGGTAGCTGGACTCCTGGTTCTGTCTGTTAAATGGTTGTGGGTTTAATCTTAGCGGTACCGCATCACGTGACCCGAGTCCGGACAGTTCTCGGGTTTAAACATCGTTCAGATGTAGGTTATCTATTCCTTCTGTCCGGCCCGGTACCAAGTGGACCCCCTCAGTGGTACCGGCCCGCGGCCCGGGGTTTAGAGACCACTAGTTTAAAGCGCAGAATGCTTCGGGTTTCTATCCGGGTCAGAAACTTTAACAAGATGCACTGAGAGACCAAAGTTAGCGACGCCTTGATGGAAAACGGGTTCTGCTGGGTCTGAGCGACCCGGCAGAACCCGGCAGAACCATGAGTAACCCGACATGTCTGCTTTGCCTCCTGCCAGTGTGGGAACATGGCCAGGGAGGGCCTGAGGACCCTGGTGGTGGCCAAGAAGTGCCTGTCTGAGGAGCAGTACCAGGACTTTGAGGTGAGGATGAGCTGCTCGGCCGTGTAGAACCCGTCAGAACCTGAACCCGATGTTCTGACGTCTCACACCTCATCAGCTGTATCACAGCTTCACGTCGCTCTGAGTCCGGGGTGTCAACCTCCAGCTCTCGAGGGCCGATGTCCCGTAGCGTTTAGACCGGCTCCTGGTCCACATGCAGCCGGGTTCTGCAGAATTACGCCACCGACCCGAATGTTTGACCACCGTGTTCTGAACCAGAGACGCTTCTAAAACTCGAGGTCTGGAGCTCGACACCCCCGCCCATCAGTTTGGTTCTGGAGGTCCGTCACCTGCAGCCGGTACCAGATGCTGCAGTCTGATGGAGTTTTACACATTTTCCTTCAGGTCACCGAAGATTAAAAACATTTAGATTAAAACAATTCGATAAAATCTGATTTAGATCCTGGAACTAAAGGAAATAGTTTGATTATTTTCTTAAAGTTCCTGATTTTTTTTTTTAGCTTTAGTCTCAGGAAACAGCAGAGATTTATTTATTTTTTTTTTATAAATATGTTCACGTGTCAAGATGTGGTTCAGAACTGAAACTTTGAGAAGAACCGACCTTATCGGGTCTCCTAGAACTCGGCTTCGGTTCCCAGATGGAGGACAGAGGGGCCCGAAGCAGAGATGGTTGACTATAATGTTAGGAGAAACCCAAACCCAGCAGGACCAGAACCAGCTGTGAAGCACGGCGGTGGAGGCATGATGATGTGGGCTCAGAACCCGGCTACCTTCACCGAACTCCTCCGAGTACCAAAGCACCCTCCATTTGTCCAGCAGCTGAAGGTTGGGCCAAACTGGGTCACGAGCAGAACCATGATCCAAGCAGCACATCTGCAACAGAAGAAGGCGCTGCAATGGCCTAGTCAAAGCCCAGACCAACCTGACTGAAAGCCTTTGACTGAGGATTCTTCCACCAAACCGGTTCTGGTGAAGAACCTGTTCCAGAACCAGCTCTGGGTGAACACCGGTTCTGCTGGAGAGCTCTGTAGAAGAGCTGTGCAGCAGAACCAGGAACTCGATCAGCGCTGGGAAGAAGAATCGGACCTCCTGCAAGCAGCTGATGGTTCCACTGCTTCAACTTCCTGCTGTTCATTTGGGTTTCTGGTACCAGAATCAAGGACAGATCTTCAGAATCTTCGGCTCTGAATCACAGTCTGCAAAAAAAAAAAAAACTTCAGTTTTATCTTCAGAACACGTTTAAGAGCGGACCTCTCTCCCTGTCGGTGCAGAACCGGTACAACCAGGCCAAGCTGAGCATCCACGACCGCGCCCTGAAGGTGGCGGCGGTGGTGGAGAGTCTGGAGAGGGAGATGGAGCTGCTGTGTCTGACGGGGGTGGAAGATCAGCTCCAGGCGGACGTCAGGCCCACGCTGGAGCTGCTGAGGAACGCCGGCATCAAGGTCGGTGCAGAACCGCGCAGAACCACAGTTCGCTGGTCCCGCATCTCCTCAGCGTCCCGTTTCTCCTCAGATCTGGATGCTGACGGGAGACAAGCTGGAGACGGCCACTTGCATCGCCAAGAGCTCCCATCTGGTTTCCAGGAACCAGGACATCCACGTCTTCAAACCGGTGCGTAGCGCCCCCACTCAGACGAGGCCACAGGCCGCCCGCGTGCTCTTGAGCCTAATTGTGTGTTGTGGCTCTCGAGCAGGTCTCCAGCCGAGGAGAGGCCCATCTGGAGCTGAACGCCTTCAGACGGAAGCATGACTGCGCGCTGGTCATCTCCGGGGACTCTTTAGAGGTACTTGAGCTCCGTCACACTTCCTGCCGCTGCAGATGATGCCGCGGCTGCAGCCAAAAGCAGAACCGCAGAGTCTCTGAGACAAAAAGCCGTCCAGAACCCCAGCAGAACCCGTGTGTTTCTGCCGCTGCAGGTCTGCCTGCGGTACTACGAGCACGAGTTCGTAGAGCTGGCCTGCCAGTGCCCCGCTGTGGTCTGCTGCCGCTGCTCGCCGACCCAGAAGGCCCAGATCGTCCGGCTCCTCCAGCAGCACACGGCCAACAGAACCTGCGCCATAGGTGGGCCTCAGACACCGGGTCAGAACTCCGGATCCGGCCCTCGTTTGGTTTCTGCTCTCCCTCCAGACGCCAGACCTTCCTGCAGGCCGTTTAAAGCTTTTCTGGCTGCTGCAGTAAAAGAGGAATTAATTATTTGAAGGTTTTTAACATCTTTACTCGACGGAGAAGTTTATTTGACCGATTCAGCTTTAAAGGTACATAGTGACGTTATACGCTGATAAAAAAAGACCAAAAACCGTCTGATCATGATAAAATAAGGTTATATACACCAAGCCTCCATCCTGATAATGTGTTAAAGATAATTTGCTCTCAGGCGATTAGCAGATATAAACAGACGTGGCGCCATCTAGCAGCAGTATCGCAGAACTACCATAATGCCGGTTTGCTTAATTAATACCATATTTTCAGATTATAAGGCACTCTAAATATTCTTCCCAAGTATGTAATATCTCTCCTCCACGTCCACAGCTCTCTATCCGTCTCTGGGAGGAGGACAGAGTAGCTGGACTACGCTGCCCTGTTTCTAACATAAGGCCATAATAAACTTTATAATGAATTAACTTACTAGGTTTATTGTTGCTAGCGCTACTCCAGGCTGCCTTACATGAATGCACTTCTAGTTTAGACATTACAGTCAGGCAGTCTGTAGACAGCTCAGGGGTCCTCAGGTAGTGACACAGTGTACCGTAATGCTCCTAATATCCATTGAGTGGAGCGGCTTCTTTACTAACCAAAGTCATGCTTACACATTTTAACAGATTTTTAGCACATTGTACCACATAAAATCAGTCATCTATGATCACCGTTGTGTTTACTAAGGAGCACCATCAATTTTTGAGAAGATTTAAAGGATTTTAAGTGCGCCTTATACTCTGAAAATTACAGTAAATACAGATAATTTTGCTCAGTGATGCCTTCATTTGCCAAAATGATAAAAAACAGTAATATCAAGGCTTTGTTTGATGTTTAAAACTTAATCCAGTTCAGAACTTTGGGTCCGGTGTAAGAGCCAAAGTGAAATTTTTATATTTAGTTTTTTTTGTTTTGGTGTCAAAGGCCTTCAGGTCAGAGGGTGTAGTTCCGTGTTATTTAGCCGATACGTCATTCCTAATCGTCGTCGCTTTATCCCCTGCTGCACATGCTCATCATAAAAGGCTTTATTTACTAACAAACTGAGCAAAAACAAAGCATAAAACACCAAAATAACAACTAATATGCCAGCAGGACTTGATAATCTTTAATAAAAACTTTGTATGCAACCAGAGTGAGCTGCTGACTTATAAACTTAAAAAGGTCATATAACGTGGCTATGCGCCTTTAAGCTGCAAGTTATTCTCTCAAATTAACTGATAATTACTTCTTTTAGCCACAAGATGGCAGTCAGCCTCCCTCCTAGACTCAGACCAGCGCTTTGCGTGATAAACGCATATTTATTATCTTGATTTTATTCATGTGCGGCAGGTGACGGAGGAAACGATGTGAGCATGATCCAGGCGGCAGACTGTGGCATCGGGATTGAAGGAAAGGTAAAATCCTCCTGAGCTCTGGGATCTCAGTGACTTTGACTTGACTTCCTGCAGCTGGAGAAAGTTGAGGAAGCAGACGTGTTTGGTGTTGATGTGGCGCCGCACCGATGTGTGGATCAGCTGAGGTCCGGCTGAGGTCCGGCGCCTCACTCGGCCCGTTTCTGTGCAGGAAGGGAAGCAGGCGTCGCTGGCGGCAGATTTCTCCATCACTCAGTTCAAACACATCGGCCGCCTCCTCATGGTCCACGGCAGGAACAGCTACAAGCGCTCGGCGGCGCTGGGCCAGTTCGTCATGCACCGGGGCATGATCATCTCCACCATGCAGGTACCAGAACCGCTGGCTCTGCCCGCCTCAGCCGGCGTATCGGACCTCCCTCTAATCCTGCTCCCGGTTTCCTCCGCAGGCCGTCTTCTCCTCCGTCTTCTTCTTCGCGTCCGTGCCGCTCTACCAGGGGTTCCTCATGGTCGGGTACGTGAACCTCAGTCAGAACCGGAGGTCCAGACATCCGGGTCAGGTCTGCTGCCTTGCTTTTAGGAATAAAGGAAGAAGTGTTTTAATTTAGCGTTGATTTCTGAAGGATTCTGATTAAAACAAGCGGTCTTCTGACTGCCGCGGTTGGCTTGCAGCGAGGTCCCGGGTTTGAATCCGGGCCTTTCTGCATGCGGTTCTCCAGATGCCGCCATCAGCCCTGCAGGAAGTTCTGTATGGTGGTGAATTAGCAGGAAACGGGCCGAGAGAACCGGGCCAGCCTGCAGCCGCTGCTTGTTGCCCGGCCATCCGCACGTTCCTCTCACGGTTCTCTGTTCTGTGCAGGTACGCCACCATCTACACCATGTTCCCCGTGTTCTCCTTGGTTCTGGACCAGGACGTGAAGCCGGAGATGGCCCTGCTCTACCCAGAACTTTACAAAGACCTGACCAAGGTACCGGTTCGTGGCTTATGGTGACGGTTGTGCGGCGCCGCGGGCTGTTTAATGGAGCGGTGATGTTTGTGGGTTTCAGGGCCGGTCCTTATCGTTCAAAACCTTCCTGATCTGGGTCTTAATCAGCATCTATCAAGGTAAGCTGCTTCCAGACGGACACGGACGTTGGGTTGCTCAAAAGATTTAAAGGAACCATGAACAAGTATTCACCCCCCCCCCCCCCCCCACACACACACACACACACACACACTTTTTCCCTAATATATTACATTTCAACCAGTAATTTAAATGTTTTAATCTCATTTAATGTGGTGTGAAGTTCGTAAAAAGTTTTGGCGTCACCAGTTACCTTCAAAAGTCCCATAATTAGAGAAATGAAGTCCACCTGTGGGACTCTGAGGGTCACATGACCTGCAGCAGGAGGCAGAAACACCATGAAGACCCAGGAGCTCCAAACTGACACTAAGCAGAGGTCAAAGGTCACCCTGAAGGAGCTGCAGAGGTCCACAGCAGAGCCTGGAGGTTCTGTCCAGAGGACCAGAACCAGCCGTGCGCTCCATAGAGCCGGGCTTCATGGAGGAGAGGCCAGAAAGAAGGCAGGGTTTGAGTTTGCCAAAAGGCACGTGGGCAGCTCCCCAGAGTCTGGAGGGAGGAGTTCTGGTCAGAGACTAAAACTGGACTTTTCAGCACCAAGGAAAACGGCGTCTGGTCCAAACCCAACATGTCCATCCCCTCCAGAACCCCGTCCCCACAGTGGAACACGGTGGAGGCAGCATCATGCTGGGGGACGTTCCTCAGCAGCAGGGGAACCGGTCCGGGTCGAGGGAAAGATGGACGGTGCTGAATGCAGGGATGTTCTGGACCAGAACCGGAGTCAGTCTGGCTGTGGTCTGAGACCGGGACGGAGGTTCTGCTTCCAGCAGGACCTGAAGCAGCACTGGAGGGGTTTAAATGTGTAGGAACGGCCTAGTCAAAGCCCAGACCTCAGTCCAGGGAGAACCTGTGGTCAGACGTGAAGATCTCTGATCATCAGAGGAAACCGTTCAGCATGGAGGATCTGCAGCAGTTCAGCCTGGAGGAACGGGTCAGAACCCCAGAGTCCAGATGAGGCGAGATCCTGGAGACGATCCAGATACTGACTGCAGGGGGTGAATACTTATTCAACATATCTCAGCAGGTTGGACTTTCAGTCTGCAGAAACTGAAACTGAGCAGAGCTGAAGCCTGCAGAGTTTCTTATAAACCATCTCCAGCTTTGTTTTGGGTTCTTTCTACGTTCCTCGGTGGCTCCGCCCCCTCTGCCATGAAGTTCTCCGACGGTCCGTTTCTCAGCGTCTAAGGTTTCAGCCGCCGACCTCCTTCACATGCGGCCTTTTGTCTGGGCGGTAAATCGATATCGATGCAGTCGCTAAGCCGCGCAGCGAGCGAGAAAGATCCGTGTTCCTGCCGGAGCGTGACTTCCTGACAGCTCGGCGGTTTTTAATTAAAGACCCACGAAGCTGCTCTGAGGGGAAGAGCCGGCCGTACGGCGGGGAAATATGGCCGCTTTCTTACAGACACTGACTCGCAGGAATCCGCTGGATGGAAGCTGTGTGTGTGAGCGATTAAAGGCTAATTACGCTTAATTTGTGGGGAGTTATGATGAAGCCGGAGGCTATCAGGATACAGTAGGCGCCCAGAGACGGCCGGCCTCAGACATAAAAGCTGAAACGGGCCTTATCTTCACACTCGCTGAGCCCGCTGCTGGTTTCCCAGGACAGCGCCTGGAGGTGGGCTGAGGATTCTTATTGTGAGCGTTTCTCTCTGGCTTCTGTACTCCAAGTTGTCCTGCAAGGATGAACGGTCCCAGAAGAAGAAACGTTTGTTAGAGGAGATGAAATGGTTCAGAAAGTCTGGAGAACTCCAGAGATTCCTCATCCATTCCTGCAGCTGAGCCTGACTGCTCCTCTCCTGCTGGGTAGCGTTCCCGTCCCCATTTAGCCATGTCCTCCTCTTCCTCAGCTAGGCCTTGGGAACGGGGTTTTCCATCTGTTCCCTGGAGAAGATGTGGTCCTGAAGGCAGCAGATGTTGCTCTAGAACCTCTGCTGGACTTTCCTGCTTCAATGCTGCCATCAGAGGAGAGGAGAAGATCCAAAGCCAGACCGTGATCCAACCTCCTACCATCACAGAGCCTGGCTGCAGAGACCGGTTCGTCCACCAAACACCTGGAGAACTGGTCCATCTGGTCCATCTAGTCCATGGTGGTCCATCCTGTCCACGACGGTCCACCTGGTCCACCAGAAGCCTCTGAGCCCAGAGAAGCTGCTTCCTGAAACTCTTCCAAATTACTTTGACCGCCCATCTGGTGTCAAACCGGAGAAGCTGAGAACATCTTTGGACCAGGGAGACTCGTTCGGTCGTGGAGCCTCCTTGAGGCAGAGGTGAAGGTTCTGGTTGAGCTGCTGGAAGAACCAGGATCTTTTCCAGCGAGTAGAACCACCAGTTATTGTTTCAAGCTGTTCATTTTCTTGAAAAGCTGCTTTTTTTTTTTAAACAAAACTTCTATTTATTTACAAACTCATTAAAATGTCGTATTTGTTTAACTGAAGCACTTTTTAAACATTTATTTTAAATAAAAAGTTTAAAATCACAACAGAATCCACAAAGAAGAGAGAAATGAAAGTACTAAAATCCGGGTTTCAACCCTGAATCTTCTCTCTGGCGCCCCCAGGTGGCATCCTGATGTACGGCGCGCTGCTGCTCTTCGAGTCGGAGTTTGTGCACGTGGTGGCCATCTCGTTCACGGCGCTGGTCCTCACCGAGCTGCTGATGGTGGCGCTGACCGTCCGGACCTGGCACTGGCTCATGGTGCTGGCCGAGTTCTTCAGCCTGGGCTCCTACCTCGCCTCGCTCGCCTTCCTCAACGAGTACTTTGGTACGTGTCCGGGTTCTTGCAGGGTTCTGCTGTTCAGGCAGCTTTTTACGACGAGGCAGCAGAACATTTCAGGTCCGTCTTCCATCGTCACGCAGCTCCGGGTCGTTAGTCGGGTTCTGGTCCCTGAAGGGGAGCGTCCTGGTAGACCTCAGAAGATCTCAGCACCAAAAGTCAGGCAGCCTGAAATCTGAAACCGGGTCGAACTGGACAACCCCAGCCGAAGGAGAACATTCAAACTGGAACCGCCAGAACCAGCGGAACAGAACCGGTTCTGGACTCTGAGCCCCAGATCCAGGGATGAAACCTGGAGACGAAGCTGCATGATGGTTTGGTGCCGACCCAGTGAAACGGATCTGGACCTGCAGGTCCCTGATGTTTGTTGGGGGGTCGGGGTTCTTGAAGAACCTCCATCAGGGTCCAACAGATCCGCTCTGAAGGATGAAGACAGGTTCAAGCTGCCAGGAGAAGCGCTGGAGATGTTTTGGTTCATGATTTCATAAAAATGTGAGGTTCTGCTGAGCCTCGTCTAGCTGTTGATGTTCTCCAGAACCAGAGAAGATCGGAGAACCGGCTGTTGGTTTTTCTGAGATGATCTGTGGGAGGCGGCTGTCCTCCTGATGTTCTGCTGAAGCTTCTTCTTCTTCTCTCTCCTCACTGCTTCTTCTTCTTCTCCTCCTCTAATGTCTGCGGCAGGCGTAGGCAGGGTGTCGTTTGGAGCGTTCCTCGGTAGGTCTGCAGAACTCGCCTCCTCATCCCTCTCCTCCGTCTCCGTGGTCCTGTGCCGTCTGTGTGCCTGCTGTCCGTCCCGCTGCCTGTCTGTAAAACCCCAGCAGAGCGGGGCGGTTCTGAACGGTCTCTGCTCAGGCTGGAACCAGCTGGACCTCCTTCATGGTGGTTCTTGGTCTCAGATTTATTTTTTTCTGCCTCGATTGTTTTGAAGAACCAATCAGAGGAGCTCGGCTGGTTTTAGCGCCTGATTGGTCAAAGTTTCTGCAGAGACACAAATCGACCCGCTTCCTGAGGGACGCGGAACCTGGACCTGGGTTCGGTCCTGGAGGTTTTTAGCTCCAGTCTGTCCCTGACGGTTCTTCTTGGACCCGCCTGCTCCTCATTAGCGCCCTCTTCTGGAAGGAGACGGCAGCTTTTTGGGCTGAAGCTCTTGATGGTCCAGGAAACCTTGGAGGCGTTTATTAAACCATGAATGTCGGGTCGGCCACAGGTTTCTGCTTGTGACCGTGTGTGAAGCCGTTTTAATTAAGCTCTTAACTGAGAGCAGGTGAGGCTGCAGGTCCGGAGTTCCTGAAACCTTTGTGTCTCTGCAGAAACGTTGTTTTTGTCTACCTGCTCGTTAACGTTTTAATTGGCCGTCTGCTTCCCTCCCTCCTCAGACCGCTCCTTCATCACCACCTGGCCGTTCCTCTGGAAGGTGTCGGCCATCACGCTCGTCAGCTGTCTTCCTCTCTACATCATCAAGTACCTGAAGCGTAAATTTTCTCCCCCCAGCTACTCCAAGCTGTCCTCCTGATCCCCTCGGATGGCGGGCCGGCTGCTGTTGCTTTGGGTTTGGTTTTTGTTTTTCCTCGCTGAACCTTGGACACGGACAGAGACGCCTGCAGGCCAAAGAAACGCTGGAAGAAATCTTTCTTTACTTGAAGACATGAGCACACGATGAAAGACTGGAGGGGGGGGGGACCGAGACTTCTGGCCCGGTTTGGGTCGACCTGCCTGTTGTTTTAAAATATTCACTAAAATGTCACTTTTATACGGCCTGAATGCTCCAGCTGCAGATTTGCTTTTATAAAGTGTTTTTTTTTTTATCTTTTTTATTCTACGGGCCCGTTTAGAACCACGAGGTTCTTGTAAGTCCTGTCCGGTTCTGCAGCTCAGCGCCAACCTGCAACCAACCAAAAAACACAATCATGAAGACATTCAGAAGCAAACGGCCGGTTTTGTCCTTGTCATGCAGAACCGTTCTGATGTGACCCGGCGATCGGCCCGTAGAACCATCAGCGCCTCCATCTTTGGCCTTTTTAGCAGCGCCCATCGCCTTCAGGCAGGAGGCGGCAGCTCGTTTCGTGCCTCGTTGTTTCGTCTGTTTAACGTTCCAAAAATTTATTCTGAGCCCAGATCCTGCGTCAGCTCCTTTCAGAACCCGGTTCTGGCGATAAAATAAGCCCAGCAGAGGTTCTGAGCCGTCTGTCCGTGTTTTAAGGCGGGATGAGTTTTATCATTCCCAGCAGGAGGTCCAAGCCGTTCCTTAATCCGATCATTCCAAAGAACTGCTGTGGTTCTGGTTTCGACCCGAACGCTGGAACATGTTGCTGCTCTGTTAGTAAAGAACAAACCTGGATGTATTTTCCCAGGAAGAATCAGCACAACTTGGCCACTTTGATGCAAACGGTATTTAGGATTTAAATGTGTTTTTTTTTTTTTTTACAGTTTCCTGCTCTGATTCCTGTTTTCTACTGCCTGGTTTGTGTCGTGTGTTTGTTGTTCATGTCACAAGTTTCACTCCTTGTCCTGCGCTGCAGTGTCAGTATTTGGTATTTATAGAAATACTCCTGATCAATAAAGAGAAGCTGAGAAACCTGGAAAAGTTTCTGACGTTCAAGGATTTCTGGAATGTGGCCACTAGGTGGAGCCAGAGGCTGCAGCACCGCTGCTCTCAGCAGCCAGGATTGGGTTAGTAAACCCATAGTTGGGCGGGTTCTGCCTGCTGCTGCGGATGCGTCAGAGCGTCCGCCATGTTGAATGTGGCAAATCTGCTGTTAGACTCAGTCACTTAAACAGTATCAGCGGGACTTTAATCTCAGAATATACTTTATATTCGTAATATTTTTATTTTTGTAATATTATGAGTTTATTTTCGTATACCTTCAGCTTCATTCTCCTGACTTTATTATCGTAAAGAATAAAATAGGAATCTAACCTGGCCCTATTAGACTTAGACAACTTTTTGTCATTTTGTATGCACAGGGTGTGTACAGAACGAAATTTCGTTGCATACAGCTTGTAGATTACAGTAAATTAGATTACATTATGAGGTGCAGCAGTGATTTAAAAGTAAACAATTGAAATGTAAACAATGCAGGAGAAAAATCACAGTGTACAGGTGAGTATTTCTAAAAACCGTTTGTATGTGCAGAAATGATTGTGCAAAGGGCATTTGTGCAAGAATGCATTTAGAAACTGAGTTCGGCAGCATTTGTAATGCTAGATAGAGATGCAGTGATGCAAATGTGCAAATATGTGAATGTTGTGCAGAGTCTATAGTTTATAGTTCAGCAGTTCAACAGTCTGATGGTAGCAGGGAAAAAGCTTTTGCAGAACCTGGTGGACCTGCAGCGGATGCTGCAGAACCTCTTCCCAGAGGGCAGCAGGGAGAACAGTCCATGGTGGGGGTGTGAGGGGTCCCTGATGATGTTACGGGCTCGGGACACACAGCACTGGGATGAAATGTCCTTAATGGAGGGAAGAGGAGCCCCGATGATCCCTTCTGCTGTCCTCACCACTCTCCTCACGTTCTTCCAGTCGGAGGCACTGCAACCTCCACACCACACAGAGAGACAGCTGGTCAGAATGCTCTCTATGGTGCTTCTGTAGAAAGTCGTGAGGATGGGCGGGGGCAGGTGGGCTCTCCTCATCCTCCGCAGGAAATACAGTCGCTTCTGTGCCCTCTTCACCAGTGACATGGTGTTCACAGTCCAGGTGAGGTTGTCCGTGATGTGCACCCCCAGGAACTTGGTGCTGCTGACCACCTCCACAGCTGAGCTGTTGATGAGCAGTGGAGCGTGCTGAGGCCGGTTCTTCCTGAAGTCTACGATGATCTCCTTCGTCTTCTCCACGTTCAGGATCAGGCTGTTGTCTCTGCACCAGCCCACCAGCTGCTCCACCTCCTCTCTGTAGTCCTGGTCATTGTCGTCTCTGATCAGGCCCACCACCGTTGTGTCGTCTGCAAACTTCACGATGTGATTGGTGGTGAACTCCAGGACTAAGATAGTTCTACAAACTGTGACTATGCTGGAAATGTTCCCCCTTAATTGTTACAATATGACGTTTTTCCCATAATATTACTTTTGTCTTTTTTCTTACTTTATTCTCCTATGACTTTTTTCTCATATTAGTAATTTTATCTCTTTAAGCCTCCCCAGAAAGTCTGTTGCTGATCTGTGTCTATACCAGATCTTAAAAGGTTCACATGGTTTTATGAAATAATGAAGACCACAATGTTTAGATCTAACCAATAGATTTTTATATTCGTAACTCATACATATATATTTCTCTATCTCTTTCTCTGTCTCCCTCTCTCTCTCATATATATATTTCATATAAGTATATTATACTTATATCTGGACATATACTTACATATAAACACACCTATTTATTTAGAATACTTCAAAATCTATATATGCACATCGATCAAAACATTGACCAAAAGCCAATCTGTTCTGCCAATCTCTATCAATTAATCTCTGTATATTTTTTTACAAGTATATATAAGCTCCGTCTATATCTTTCTATCTAAATACTTAAAACATATACACATGGAACACAGACGTTCACTACTTTCTGCCACATATAATATGACGTTGACGTACAAACCTGCGCCCAATGAGGCGTCTACGTTTATAATGTCTATGAGTAAACATGACGTCATACACTGACGTCACTTAAACCAAGTGAAAGTAAGTGCACCCTAGTTGGTAGGAAAAGGGTGTCCAGTTGCTGTCTGGTTTCTGGGCAAAATGCTGCAATTAAAATGTTTTTGAAAGATAAAACTTAAAAGTTTCTGCTTACACTGCAAAAGGGGAACCAAAAGTATGTAACATTTTCTTGAACTGAGTGTATTTTTCCTTGATTTGAGCTGGTAAATTAGAATAACATTTTTGCACTTAAAACAAGAACAGTTGATCTCCATCATCTTATTTTAAGAGCAGGATATCTAATTATCTTTAGGGGTAAAAATACTTGTACTTGTACTATTTAGCTGCTCAAATTAAGGAAAAATAAACTCATTTCAAGAAAAGGTTACTTTTAGCTCCCTTTTTGCAGTGTAAACTGAGCTGAGAATCAACAAAATCCAATAAATCTGTGCAGGTTTGATGTTAATTTACAGGAAAATAAAATAACCACCTGCAGGAACTTTGTCGGGTCTGAATGCCATAATTTTGGGCTCCAGCAGTCGAAGTTCTTCTATCACTTAAAACCTGTCGGCTTGGATCAAACTGAGGATTTTATCAGAATAAAAATGATGTAAATACAAATGTAAAGCATAAAATCCACATCTGAACAGCAAATACTGACCAAATGGGTTCTAATAAAGTTCTGGGTCAATAAAGGACATTAAGTTCTGCTCAGATTTGACTTTTTTTTTTACCATTAACATCCAGCTTTCAGGTTTCATGACATTCTGCAGACAAGACGTTTGGGTTGTAATGGCCTAGTCAAAGTCCAGAGAGCTGGAGCCTCAGTGGTGAATGTTCTGTACATCAAGTCCAAGAATTCACATCCATCCAGTTGCTGCCGAGGTTCTGATAGAAGCTGCCAGACATTCAGCGCCACCGGGGGTTTGAACCGGCAACCCACTGGTTACTGGACAAACTCCTTCCTCCAACGTTGGGGAGAAGTGGACCAGAACCTCTCTGTAAAGATGTGAGTAAATGAAACTGCTGCTGCTGGTTCTGCTAAGGTTCTGCTGGATTACTAAACCAGTTATCTGACATGAAGTTTTAAAATGTGACCTTTTAAGGCCCAGAGGTCAGCGGTGCTGCCGGGCCTTTGGTTCTCCTGTAGAGATGTGAGCGGGCTGTGAAAATGAAAATGTTCTGGTTCTGGTCAGCCCTTCAGAACCGTCTCCAGCCTCCGTTTATCTGCTCTTTACTAGATGTAAATTTATGAAGCTGGTCCAGGCATTTTGTTTTTGTTTGGTTTCCATAAAATTAGACTTAAAGAACCACCAAACGTCCCACTTCTGGACCCGAAACGCTCAGAAACATTTGGACCGAAGGCTCAACGTGAAGCGAGGCTCTGCCGTCCAGGCGGGGAGCTCTGTGTGCATCAGGCTCACAATATGTTATCAATTTGTTCCCACAGAGCAGGAAGCAGGATGCCGGGATGAATGTGATGGTCCGATGGCTCCAGAACCTCTTTCATCTTTCACTGTAGCGGCCCATCCTCCCAGGGAGACACGGAGCGCTGCAGGTCGGACCAGAACCTTCAGGATGTTTAACATTTAAAACAGGTTTTTTCCTCTCAAGTTAAAACCTTAAAACTCCTCAACTTAAAAAAGATGAAACACTCTTAGGTGTAAAGCTTCAGAACAAAGTTCTGCTGGGAACCCATCGGGTCTCCCCATCCTAAGGATGTTAATTAGAGGGAACTCTCAGCAACAGAAGCTCTGAGGTGTTTTGGACCGGCCCAGTCCGTGGCGGCTCCTCACGTCGCCCAGGACGGGTTACAGCTGCTGTGAACGTTTTACTTTAGATTAGCAAGGCCTCTGGTCTTTAATGTCCCCACGGATACTTTGACCCATCAGTACCGGGTTCAGTGTGTGGACGGGTCGGTTCTAAACGGCTACTGGTTAACGTTGAGTCTTTACTGTCCATTTGGACCTGGCTTCAGCAGCAGCTGGGCTCAGTTTAGACATGAATATCCTCTCTGCACCTTGAGCCGTGATTTACCCAGGAAGGAGTGGCTAGTTTGTTTTATTTGCATGCTTTTAATTTGAAATGCAGGTCTTTTCCTCAGTGTTGCCTTCGCCACCTGACCTGGACCTTGTGTCCCAGGGTGGACACTGAGGTTAGATCCCTGATAGCTAATCAGTCGTGTTCCTTCTTGGGTTAATTCCTTAACGTCAGTATAAACTTCTACAGCACTTTGTCGAGTCCTGAGGACCCCAAAGGGCTTCATGGTACCGTCGTTCAAGAGCTGACGAGCCACAGGCAGCAGGCGAAGCGTCTTGCCCAAGGAAACAACACCTGAGATGATTGGAGCAGGGATTTAAACCGGCAACCCACCAGTTACGGGATGAACTCCAGAGCTCCTGCACCACTGTGGCCCCTAACATAGATGGAGTTAATATCTAAAACTGCTTGGTTAGGTCAGAGTTCAGCCATTAAACCCCAGAGAGGCGTTTTTACTCGTCTACAGGCGTCGATGTTAAAAGATTTTTTTTTTTAAAAACAGCATCTTATAATTTTTGAGAACATTTGAATCTTTATATTCACTAGTTTGTCTATTAAAGCCTCCGTTTCTACCTGAACAAAGTGATGCTAACGTATGAGCAGACTGTAATCCTGTCTCCAGACGTATAAACGGATCACGGTTCTGGTCCAGCGTTAAGAACCGGACCACCCTGCTGGGTTTGGACCTGTAGTTTTCACAGCGTGGACTCAGAACCTGCAGGCGAGTCTAACCTTTCTCAGCCATTTGTTCTGTCAGAGCTGCTGCTGAGAGTGTTGGACCGGACCGGACCGGACCGGGCCACTAATCATCTGTTTTGTCTCTTCTGGGGAAAACAGTGGTGAAAATGACGGTAACCTGATTTAGGCGGCGCGGAACGAGGCGCTAGTGCAAACACTTCTCCACTAAACTCGATTACATTCATCCCAGAAGTGGCAGCAGAAACACTTACGCTGCACAAACCCTGCAAGTTTGGAGCATTTGTCAGAATTAGTGCGTTTTATTTCACGTTTCTGCAGCTTTTTGACACGCTGGAAGAGGAGCCCTGCCATTATGCCATTATGCTATCCTGTTACTAAGTGGTTCTGCAGCCATGTTGCTCCGACTGAGCTTGTTATGAAATTCCACAGCAGCCTGTTTGAATTAAGCAGCGAGCAGCAGAGATGCCCTCACTGTTCCTGATCTGAGCGGGTCAGAGAGTTTAAAGAGCTTTCAGGGAGACGAGTTGCACCAACATCCAGGAGGATAAATCACATTTAAACAATCCTCCGTCGCATTCATCCGGTTATCATGTCGAAGGTGATCGGTTCAGTCAAAGTGGGTTAAACTGGATGAGAACGCCTGCAAATCCAATTCAGGAGAGGTTGCAGTGGATTTTACATGTAGATTCACTGTTATTTGATTTCAGAAATGGATTTAAATAATATTTCCAAAGGGGATGAAGACCTGAAACCAGATGCAGTTGAAACACTTCTACTGTCTAAAAAGATGCCATCATCTCTCCTCCTCGCCTGGCAGCAAATCAGTCTAAACTGTTTTACCTCAGTTTGGATCGACAAGTTACTAAAACGTGCAGCAAATTAAAATTATTTTAAGATAATTTTTTGTTATGTCCTTCAGATTTCTGTGCCTAAACCCAGATGATGATGTCACGGTTTTGTGAGCTCCTGATTAATTCACCCCAAACACTTCATGGAAAAATCTACCAAACTGCTGTAGACCTGCTGGATGTTTGGTTCTTTCGGTTTTGATCCAGTTGAACTTTCTGAGATATCAAATTATTAACTTCCTTTCCAATCTAAAATTCTTGAGAAAGTAGTTGCTAATCAACTTTGTGAACATTTACAAAGCAATGACCTACTTGAGGAGTTTCAGTCAGGCTTCAGAGCTCATCATAGCACTGAAACAGCTCTGGTGAAGGTCACTAATGATATTATCATGGCCTCAGATAATGGACTTGTGTCTATACTTGTCCTGTTAGATCTCAGTGCTGCATTTGATACAGTTGATCACAATATTCTCCTACAAAGACTTGAACATACTGTAGGGATTAAGGGAAAAGCATTAGGCTGGTTTAAATCTTATCTGTCGGACAGATTCCAGTTTGTTCATGTTAATAATAAATCTTCCTCAAACTCTAGGGTCACTTGTGGAGTACCACAGGGTTCAGTCCTTGGACCAATTCTATTTACTATATATATGCTTCCGGTTGGCAAAATTATCAGACAGCATGGGATTAATTTCCACTGTTATGCTGATGACACTCAGCTATATCTATCCATAAATCCTGATGAATCCAATCAATTACTTCGACTGCAGTCATGTCTTGATGACATCAAAAGCTGGATGACTTTAAATTTCCTGCATTTAAATTCTGACAAGACCGAAGTTGTAATCTTTGGGCCAGAGTCCTCAAAAAATAAACTTCTTAACCAATCACTTAATCTGGATGACATTAACTTGGCCTCTGGTAATAAAGTAAAAAACCTTGGTGTTATTTTTGACCAAGACATGTCATTTAAATCCCATATTAAACAGGTTTCCAGAGTTTCCTTTTTTCACCTCCGGAATATCGCCAAAATTAGAAACATTCTGTCCAGGAGTGACGCTGAAAAACTAGTCCATGCATTTGTTACTTCAAGGCTGGACTATTGTAATTCTTTACTATCAGGAAGTCCACAAAATGCAGTTCAAAGTCTTCAGCTGATCCAAAATGCTGCAGCAAGAGTCCTGATGAAAATCAACAAGAGGGATCATATTTCTCCAATTTTAGCTTCCCTTCATTGGCTTCCTGTTAAATCAAGAATAGAATTTAAAATTCTTCTTCTAACGTATAAAGCCCTTAATAATCAAGCTCCATCATATATCAGAGCTCTGATTACCCCGTATGTTCCTAACAGAGCACTTCGCTCTCAGACTGCAGGTCTGCTGGTGGTTCCTAGAGTCTCTAAAAGTAGAATGGGAGGCAGATCCTTTAGCTATCAGGCTCCTCTCCTGTGGAACCAACTCCCAGTTTTGGTCCGTGAGGCAGACACCCCGTCTACTTTTAAGACTAATCTTAAAACTTTCCTTTGTGACAAAGCTTATAGTTAGAGTGGCTCATGTTACCCTGAGCTACCTCTATAGTTATGCTGCTATAGACTTAGACTGCTGGAGGACATCAGGGTCTATTTTTCTCACTCTGCTGAGTTCTCCTACTGCTCTCCAATCTGCATTGTTTGTTGTTATTTCAGCTTTTAACTTTTTGTTCTCTGTGTTTTTTCTTTTTATAGAAGCTACATCCGGATCTTCAGAATCTCATCTCTGAGGTCTGCAGATAATTAACCGCTGAGGATGTCCTCAACCCAACTGGAACCAGAACCAGAACAGGGTCTGTATTGAGCTAAAGACATTGAGCAGGGAACCAGATCCGAGGTGTGCAGAAAGTGAAACATAGCAGGGTTTCTCTGTCCTGGACATCAGAAGTCCAACCACAATGTTTTATGGGTTCTTTTCTGCATGTATTCATATATTTTATCTTCTTATTCTAACTAGACCCAATAAACTACGTGCAGCTTTGTTCAGAGCCGCCCAGAACATGATGGCCTACTGCAGGTTTACTCTTAAAGAGAAACTTGGGTTTTAATTGAAAGTACCTGCAGAAGAGTTCAGACCCGTCTGTTGTGTTTCTCGGTCTCTGTGATGCTGGTTGTTCTCTGAAGAACCTCTGAGGCCAGAACCAGAACATCTGCAGGTAGACCCAGATTAAATTACACGCAGCTGGACCCTGGTTCCTGATTAGGGGACCTCTGCAGGTTTTTCTTTCTTTTACGGGTTTCACTTCTCAGACATTTGTTTGTAGGAACCATGAATCCTTTTCCTTTAGTTCCGGGTTTTATTCACTGTTCTGTGTTGGTTTGTCCCATAAAACCCAATAAATTATACAGAAGATTGTTGTGACAAAATGTGGAAAACTTCAGTGAGTGCAAATACTTTTCTGAAGCTCAGCATCAGGTCATTGTAGGCATAAAGTGAGTGAGCTTTTTGTCTAAGATAATAAATATTTTAAAAATGTTCCGAACTGAATGTCCAGAGAAGAGAAGAGATTTTTATTATTATTATTATTATTATTATTATTATTATTATTATTATTATTATTATTAATCTTATTATTATTATTATATTAATTAATGATTATTATTATTAGTAGTAGTAGTATTGTTATTTATTAACAATTTTATTATTAATTTATTGATTTTAATTATTAATATTTATTATTAATTATTAACTATTAATTATAATTAATCATAATTTATTATTATTATTTATTTATTTATATGTTTTATTATTACTTATTTATTTTTATAAATTGTATAATTCATTTATTATTATTAATTAATTCATAATTAATCTTTATTATTAACTATTAATTATTAACCATTCTTTTTTATTATTTATTATTATTATTATTATTTATTGTTATTCATTATTAACTATTAATTACTATAACATTTTTTAATTTATGAATTGTTAAATAATTAATTATTTATTAATATTTATTATTAAGACAAAATGTTTTAAAAACCCAGCTGTGGTCCCAGCTGCAGCTCTCCAGAACCCTCTGAATGAAAACTAGAAAGCGTTGTAACCTCCGGCTAACAGAAGGTGGCGCTCTCCGCGTCTCCCTCCCGTTACGGTGGTGACGGGTCAGCACAACAGGAAACAGAACCGGCGGTTCCGCCACAAAGACGGCCATTGATGGGAGGCCAGAAGTCAGCGCCGGCACGTTGGAGGGGTGAAAGGTCGGCTGAGCTGGACGGCAACAGGAAGTGGGTCGGCCCCAAAGAATAAGCGGCGGTCCACAGAACCGGGCCATGAGTCAGGGTTCTGACTCATGTTCTGATGCAACTCTTCCTCGCTGCTGGGCCAGATGACCTCATGGTCATCGGAGCCAGCTCTCGGGCCGCTGCCGGACCGGTTCTGCTGCTCACCATCATCTAACACCTCGTAAAGTTCTGAGACGTGTGTCAGCCGTCACAATAATCCTCTTTTCCAAAACAAGCTGGGCTCACCCTCCACGGTTCCCCAGCCGCTTCAGAACTTCCATCCCGTCCAGAGACCCGACGTGGTTCTGTTCAGGAGCCGGGTTCTTAGGGTTTTAAAACCCACCGAGGTCTTTTCCACCGTGCTGCGTCATTCCGGAGGCGAGTGGAGACCTCCTCTAAGTTCAGGTTCTGACCCATTCCTGAGGCGGGAAGTTCTGATCCTCCGGTCCAGACCTCACCATCCCTCCCAGCAGCAGGGTCCGATACGTTCTAAGGTGTCCTGGACCGAAGCAGAACAGATTCTGTCTCCCAGCAGCTAGACAGAACCACTAAGACGACTCTGTGAACCCGGTTCAGCATTTCTGGACCAGCAGGGAAGTTTCTCCTCACGGTTCTGACGCAGATGGACCGGGCTTGGTGCTGTCTGGTTCCTAGTCTGTGGCAGAACAGAAACCTTATGATTGATTTTTGGGTTTCTAACTGTTCCTCAGATGGTTCTGAAATGTTCCGGATCAGGTGGAACCTTCTGACCAGAACTTTAATCATGGGTCTCAATAGAACCTACAGGCTTCTGGCTGATATTTGCTCCGTCTTCGTAGCAGAACCAGCCGGTTTCCTGGATGGCCGGTCCAGAACCAGTCTGGGATCGTTGTCCTGTTCAAACATCTAACCGGGCCCAGCTTCCAAACATCTAGCTGGCGGCCTGAGGTAAAAGTGAAGAACTCTGCGGCCGTCCTCCGCCTTCATTGTTCCGGTACCAGTGGGACCCAAACAGCCCTCAGCATGATTCTGCTGCCACCATCCTTTCATCTTAGCGGCACAGTTTGGGTCAGATGGCAGAACCGTGGGCCCAGTCACCTGGTCAATTAACCCAAACTGGTTCTGGACAGGAGAAAGCGGGCTGACGTTAATCATCAGAAAGTTCTGACCTCAGCTCCGTTTGTGGACTGAATTCTAGGAAACGGAACCAGTTCAAATGGGCTCAACCAGTTCGGACCAGCAGGTCAAACATCCGCCCAGAACTTAAAGGCTACCAGAAGGCTGAGGTCCAGGTGCAACCAGAACCTTTCAGCTGTTGTTTCCATAAAACCCTGCAGTCTGAGGGAATCCGTAAACCTGTGACCAGAACCGAGTTGGGGGTTCTGCGCTGGATGAGGTTCTGTTTTATTCCTCAGGATCTCTGCAGGTCAACTTTACTTTGAAGTCAGTACGTTTGTTTCTTCTCTCCGGTTCTGGGTCTGCCCAGTCTGGAGTGGTCCGTCTCTAAGGTGTCCACTAAGCAGAACCAGAGCCCGATGGAAAAACTTCAGGACCCTGCAGCTCCCTCTAACCACCGGATCAGAACCACCGGCTTTCCGTGACGTCAACCAAACGAGTGGCTCTCTAAATGTCTGCTGAGCCTTGTCTCCGTGACGAAAGGCGCTGATTGGGTTTCACAAGAGCCTCCAGATCCAAGATGTGGCATCGGAGCGGGCCGGAGAGGGCCGGAGAGGGCCGGGGGGGGGGGGGGCCGGGGGGGCCGGGGGGGGGGGGGGCTGTTACACAAGCATGGATCAGGAAATGGACTCATTGCAACACATTAATAAGTCCTTGCAATGAGGAGGAGGACAGAAAGGAACCCTAACTCACCAACAGGGAGTAAATCACGCCTGAGTGAACATTTTACCACAGAAAAGATCCGACTCTTTGATCCGATGTAAAGTGGTCAGTGTTCAGCTTGGTCTCCATGGATCTGCTGTCCCCCCCAAAAATAACCCAACCCAGCCATTAACGTCTAAACCGCAGGCAACAAAAGTTAGCACACCCCTGAATGAAAAGGTCTAATTGTGTTTTGTGTGGCCGCCGATATTTTCCAGCACTGCCTTAGGTCTCTTGGGCCTGGAGTTCGCTGGAGTCCTCTTCCTGTCCTCCATGATGACGTCCCAGAGCTGGAGGACGATGGAGACCTTGATCCACCGTCTCCTTAATGCTCAATCGGGTTCAGGTCTGGAGACGTGCTCCTCTGCCCCTGGTCTCTTTAGCAAGGCAGCGGCGGTCTTAGAGGAGTGTTTGGGGTCATTATGGTGCCGACATGTTTGATGCAAAGATGGGTTAATGGTGGGAACCATACAGCTGGTTTTGCTGGTTTGGGTCGTGTTCAGGCCCGGTTCTCTGCCTGGTTCCTATTCAGCGTGAGATAATCCCTTATGGGGCCCACATGCAGGTGTTGGCTGCCAGCTCCACTCGTCCAGAAGCTCAAGGTTTCTCCCCGTTGTCGTTTAAAACATCTCCAGCTCAGTGTCAGATTCTCAGCTGATGTCAGGTCAGGACTTTGACTAGGCCAGTGGTTCCCAAACCTTTCCTGCTGGGTCCCCCTTTGGTTTACAAGAAGGTTTTATACTGCAATTGCAATAAAATAAACTACAATCTCCTTTAAATCACCAAACTACCACAT
Source organism: Fundulus diaphanus (assembly GCA_037039145.1). NCBI lineage: Eukaryota > Metazoa > Chordata > Actinopteri > Cyprinodontiformes > Fundulidae > Fundulus > Fundulus diaphanus. Next base: position 52,532,347 of record CM073135.1, read on the forward strand.
TTAAAGTGTAATTATCTACAGTTTGACGGTTTATTTTAACGTGTAGCAGAATTCAGCTTTGCTATTAGAACATTCCTTTAGAAAATACCGAGCAAAATGGGTCATTTTTTTTCAGTTAAATTCCTCCTTGCAGTTAAAGCTGTGGTTCTCTGACAGTGAGAACCTGCTTTAAGGGTTAAATTGTCTAAATTCACATTCGTGTGGCGGGTCCAAGCTGAGGGAGGGATCTGTGAGCAGGAAGAGGCAGCTGGAGTGGAAAAGTAAACTTTACATGAGCAGCAGTGCAAATCAGACTTAAAATCCTTTACCTGAACATGATGCAGATGATTCATGGAAACGGGAATCTGGGATTTTTATCAAGCTTTGATGAAAGAGGACAGAATATGTGCTCAGTACCGCTGGAAATGTTATTATTTGCAATACTATATTGTTTAGTTGCACTGTTGACTGTTTACATATACATTAAAATACCGAATTTAAACTGTAATATGCAATTACCTTCCACTGCTCTTTAATCCAGATAGCTCTGTCCAAACTTTTTTTATTCGTTTTATAGTAAAGTTTATAGTAAAGTTTATTCAATTTATAGTATAAACTCTGTTATAGTAACAACTATTGTATATCCTCCACTTGCTTTTATTGCACTTCTTGTTAGACCTAAACTGCATTTTGTTGCCTTGTACCTGTACCTGGTCAATGACAATAAAGTTGAATCTAATCTAATCTAATCTAAAAAAAAAATAGTAATTATAACCCAGACAAGTGGAAAAACTTTATTAAATGACTCAAAGTCTGCAGGAGCAGCTGCTGAGAAAATAGCTGACAATGTTCAGCTTCCATCTTATGTTGTTATGATGAAGAAATACAGGTGATTGGTTAAAAAAACGAGTGGTTCTGATTGGACGGCGCTGCCCTGCAGACTGTGAGGCAGCTTCTGGCCTCCATGACTCTCAGGAAGCCTCCATGTGACCGTTGTCATCACAGAAAGCGTGGCCTGCCGCCAGCTGCTGCAGACGCTCCAAAGATAGAAACGCTCCGGTCTGAGGGAGCCGGGGAGAGACCGGCCCAACCAGAACACACCGGCGGCGCCGAGCAGATCTCAGGAAACTGGAGATCCTCTCATGCAAGACGTGACGGCAGAGGAGGCCGGGTTTCTAAATCAGGACGGAGAAGATAATTCCAGCCTGGAGAGCAGTCAGATGCTCTCTAAGCTGCTAAAAGCTTTCCTGCCTGACTCACCTGTGAGCCAAACACCTGCCCTGCAGAGGAGAGCAGCAGTTTCCTGGATTAAGCAGCACAGCAGCAGCGATTGGAGAAATAAATCTCATTCATACCTGCAGACCCCATTTCCATCTGTTTTGCAGCCATCAGCAGGACCTTCCTGAGATCTTTGGACAACAGTTCTCCACCCTGCAGGTGTAGTTAGTGCACCATGTGGTGGGATGTGTGGACGTGTTTTTCAGGTTCCACGCAGCGGCGAAGGAACCGCGTTGCATCAGAGGAACAGATCCTTACTGCTTTCTTCTGTTCCAGCTGAACCCAAATGTTTCAGGTCAACAAACCGTTTTACGTCAGACAAACGGACCCAGAGTGGAAGCAAACAGCAGTTTTCTAACGCTGTGGAGGAGTTACGGCCACATCGCGGTGTTCCTCAGCTTCAGCCGCCTGTTTCCGGTCAGGCTGCAGCCTCTGAAACCTCTTTGAGATCCGACTTTGACTAGGCCACTCCAGAACCTTCACTTTGTTTCACTGAGCCACTCAGAGTTGAACCTGCTACTGTTGTTTGGACCCACGTTGACGTCCCAAACTGGATCTTCTGCTTCAGGACTCTCAGCTCATGGTTCCATCGCCTACAGCAGGCCGTCCAGGTCATGGAGCGGTAGAGCAGCACCAGACCTTCACACCACCACCACGAGTCGTCTGTGAGATCCTGGAGTCGTTTTGGTGGACTGGCCTCTCCTGGGAAGGTTCTCCGCTGTTCCACGCTGTTCCCTTGAGTCCCAGAGGCTAAAAGCTCATCATTAATATTCATCAGCTGTTGCCTTCAACACACACTGGACCCGTCCTGCTGAGGTGTGCAGAGACCTACAGAACCATTCTCCCTGAGCTTTAAAGCGCCTTTAAATGCAACAACGACCTGGAAACACGTTTAACATCTGGACTGGCCAGTTCTAAGGTGTTAGAAAGTCTGATGGTGCGGAGAAGGAACTCTGAGAACTTCTGGGGTGGAGCTCATGGTGTCCACACAAAGCGGGCTGAAGCTCCATGGCGCACAGATCCGATCATTTCCAGCTTCCTTCTTCACCATTCTGAGTCGGCCGGTTCTCCACCAGAGAACCTTTGGGATGTGGTGGAACACGAGGTTCTGGTCGTGGATGTTCAGAAGACAGACCTGCAGCAGCTGTGCAGATATGGACCCGAGTCTCTGAGGAACATTTCTGCCGTCTTCATGCAGAGTTAAGCTAATAAAGTGGCCCTATGCTGGACATGAGGAAATCCTTCTGCTCAGAAATTAGTTTCACGGTTTAAAAATGATAAACAGAAGATCAGTGATGTCATGACGCATGCGCACGCTTCCTCTGATGCAAACCGCTCCCTGCTTCCGCCCTGGTGTTACTTTGGACTCAGCTGCTCTCAAACATCTGAGCTTTAGACGCTGAAGGTCCATTTTCCCTCCTTCAGGTTTCCCTGCATCTGCCTCCTCTTCCACGCGCGTGTGCGTGTGTGTGTGAGAGCGCGCGCGCGCCTCCGCTGGGCACATCTGGCGCTCGTGCGCGCTGATGCGTCATTGCGCGGGGGGCGGCGCGTCACGGCTCGGGGTGATCCCCGCGTTTATAAGCGCAGGAGTTTCTCAGTGCGTCACAGCGAGCCAGAGCGCCAGGATCCCCCGGCCCGGTTCCAGAGCGCCAGGAGCTTCCCGGAGCAAAGCGGGCGCGGCACTTTGGTTGCTTCGCTCCTGGACGGGACGTGGAAGCTGGACCTGAGCGAAGTGTTTGCGCGCCGGGAGGAGCAGCGAGCCAGCAGCAGCTGGAGGAGATTTATGGAGGAGGGATCGCACCGGTCTGCTGCCGCGCTCACTCTTTAAACTGGTTTCTTCACCGAGGACGAGATGAAATCCGCAGAAGAAGGTGAGTTGGTTTGTTCATTCTCTTAAAGTCGAACCTCCTCTCGGTGTTTTTTGGACTCGGTTCGGGCTGATGTTCTGGGTTTTCCAGTTTTCCACTTGTTTGCAGCTTGGGTTGAAGTCGCTGCTGAAGCTGAGGGCTCTTTCTGCTCCTCCCTGCCGCTCCGGACCCAGTGGGCGTGGTTCGGTTGATGCGAAAGTCTGCTGAAAATAGTCCAGAACCCGACCTGGTGACACGGTGCTTCTGTTTGGGTCACATGTAGTTTTATTTATCTGGTGCCCCGGTCTGTCCAGCAGACTGGAGCGCAGGCCTGGGCCGGGTTGGAGCTTCAGATGACCCAGCAGGAGGCTTGGCACCGTCCCCTGTCTGGGTACAGCATGCAAATAAAGGCATCATGTCCCTGCTGTGTTTATTCTCCTGGCTGCTGCTGGAACATGAAGCCTGCCAACAAAAGCATCAGTTTTCAGCAGTTTATGGGCACACTGAGCAGTCGCTGGAAGAAATCTGGCCTTGTGCAGTGGAAAAACACTACCTGGTGTTGCCTGTGGTTATATTTAGTCTGTAGTTATTCTTGGCTCTGTTGTTTGGTCTCCCAACACATTTGGTTTGTATAATTTGAGCCTTGCAGGGCTGGTTAGTGCCGGAGCGTCTCAGGATGCCGCTCTGTGAACGCCCTTTGGAGGCCAAACCCAGTAAGCCCTTCTGGACCCGGCGGCATCCCTGAGGGTGTGTTCGGGTGGAGGGGGAGATTTGGCTCCCGCCCCCACGTCTGTGGTGGAGTTCCTGTAATGTGGATCCGCACAGATCGGTTCTCTGTTTTCTTTTTCTAACATAAATATGAGAACCATGATCTGCTGAGGTTTGTGTGCACAACCAAAGGAAGCCCTCAGGCATGATGGACCGCTGCAGTGTTTCACTGCTGAGATGTTCAGACGATCAGCACTCAGTTCTGGTCTCGTCTGGGCCGAGCATCTCCCTCCACATGTTGGTTCTATCTCCTTGTGGCACAACTGGAAACAGGACTTCTTGTGTTTGTATGTGTTCTTCTGGTGGCCAACCTTCAATGAAGGTCAGATTTCTGAAGTCCAGGACGAACAGATCCTCCCACCTGAGCTGTGGGTCTCTGCAGCTCCTCCAGAGCCACCACGGTCCTCCTGCTTCTCTGATCAATGCTCTCCTGGTCCAGCCTGTCAGTCCAGGTGGACGTCCATGTCCTGGTAGGTCTGCAGGTGGTCCATCCTCTCTCCAGGTCCACATGATGATCAGAACTCTGGGAGATTCTGTAGAACCTGACCTGCTGTAAACTGGACCAGAACTTCCTGCTGGGTTCCTTGGTCTCCATGATGCTGGTTGTTCTCTAATGTCCTCTAAAGAACCTCTGAGGCCAGAATCAGAACAGCAGTGAGGCAGCTGGTTGCCCTCAGGTTTATCCTGGGGTATTAAAGTAAAGGGGATGAATTAAAGGCAATCTTGTTCATTTGTGAAATATATTGAGAACTTCGCCTTTAAAGACGTTCTGCTGGTTCTCCTGTCTGGCCAACGCCTCTGCAGCCGCTCCACTCAGAGCCGGCTGCATGTATCTCTGGTTTATCGTCTTGCTAACAAACTGTTTTCCTTCCAGATGCGTTCGGCTTCACGCCGAACATCAGCCTCTCGCTCCCACTGGGCAACGCCTGCCTGCCCTCGCAGTACCACGGCCTCCAGTCCAGTCCCACCATCTCCGTCTCCGTCACCGAGCCTCAAGCCTTCGACTCCCAGGACGAGCTGAGAGCGGCCGGCTTCTACTCAACCGTCCGTCCGAACGGCGCCCCGACCCTGGAGAGCCCCCGCATCGAGATCACGGCCTACGGTCAGTTTCCGGAGGACGAGGTGCAGGAGAGCAGCCTCCCCATGGCCAAGCGGGTCAACTCCATAGTGACGCTGTCCCTCCCCAGCGCCGACGGTTACCGTGACCCCAGCTGCTTGAGTCCGGCCAGCAGCGTCTCGTCCCGCAGCGGCCTCTCTGACGCCTCCTACGAGTCCAGCTTCTCCTACAACTACGACAACTCGCCCCAGAACTCCCCCTGGCAGTCCCCCTCCGTGTCCCCAAAGGGCTCCACCCTGGCCCTGCCGGGGGAGGGCGTGGCCTCCTGCGGCTCCCCCCGTCACTCCCCCTCCACCTCCCCCCGTACCAGCATCACGGACGACACCTGGATGGGGCCTCGGGGCTCCAGACCCAACTCCCCCTGCGGCGCCAAGAGGAAGTACAGCCTGAACGGCAGCGACGCTTCGCACAAGAGCTTCCCGTATTCCCCCAGCCACTCCCCGGGCCTGTCCCCTCACACCTCGCCCCGCCTCAGCGTGACGGAGGAGAGCTGGCTGCCAAACACCAACCAGTACACCAACTCCGCCATCCTGGCGGCCATCAACGCCCTCACCACGGACGGCGTGGCCGACCTCGGCGAGGGAATCCCCATAAAGGCCCGGAAGACCAGCCTGGAGCACAGCCCCACCGTCAGCCTGAAGGTGGAGCCTGGAGGCGGGGAGCTGCGTCACGGAGACCTCTGCCAAGACGAACTTTCTGCAAACCGAATGACCCTGAAGAAGGAAGGCTACTGTGGAAGCTTCCTGGATGTGCCCCAGCACCCGTACACCTGGACAAAGCCCAAGCAGTACATCAGGTAAGGAAGGAAGGCGGTTCAGGTGCAAAGGTTCAGAGGATTAAAGGGCGGATGAACCAAAGCCTGTAGCAACAACGTCCCGCAGGCCGTAGCTTCACCTCTGCCATGTTTCAGCACATTAGATTTATCAGCTGTATCAGCAGCTCCTTCCAGTCACATTCCTCACATTCAAGCTCGATAAGAGCCTCTAAAATAAGCTCTCTCCTCGGTCCCTGTCGGACCCGTTTTCAGCCCGTCTCTGCCGGCGCTGGACTGGCAGCTGCCGTCCAGCTCGGGGCCGTACAGCTTGCAGATCGAAGTGCAGCCCAAGTCCCACCACCGGGCCCACTACGAGACGGAGGGCAGCAGGGGAGCGGTGAAGGCGCTGGCCGGAGGACACCCAGTCGTCCAGGTCTGCAAACTCAACCTTTGTTTCTTTATTCTCCGGGTTCGCAGCTCTGTCGGTTCCTGCTTCTGAGTGTTTTTTGCTGAAATAGTCCAGTGTTGCACAATAAACCCGTCCTCATAGGTCAGAACCACCAAAGCAGACCCTTTTGGTTTCCTGCACTGAGGAGAGCAACACATGGCGCAGTCATCAGGCTCGGTTTCACCTCCGCTCTCCACTTCGTCACGTCTCACCTCACCACCTCCTGCCTGCTTGGCGCTCCGATGTTATTCCAAGATGTCGCATTTCTGAATGGAATACCGACGGGCTGCGATTAGGCCGACCCGTCCACTCAGCCGGTTCCTGTCCAGACGAGCGTGACTCAGACTTTTCCATTACGTCCCTGAGTGCAGAGCAGACAGTCACGGAGTAATGTAGCATGGCCAGCAAGAGCTTAGTCATGAGCTCTAACCACAGCAGGCTCCGGTGGTCCAGCCTGCAGAAAGACAAACGTGGACGTCTACAGATGGTTTTGCTATAAACCCGTCTGCTCCCTCCCCAGCATTACTTCAGCTTCTGAATAAATAAAGGCTGTGAGAGGGAGGAGGTGCACTCTGGAGGCCTGCATCACTAAAACCCAGCAGAAAGGGTTCTGTGGATCTTATCTGCCTCGCCGTCCCGACAAGCTGTGCTGCTAATTAAACACAGAGATGAAAGTATCAGTGGTTAAACTCGGACGTAAACGGCTGGAGAGTTAAAAACGTGGCAGAGAAAGGCTGGTTTGGCCTCTTTAGTCTCTGATCCCTTCAGATCTTCTGGGTTCAGAGCCGAGTCGTTCCGGCTCCTCGTCTCCAATAAAACTCAACTTGGAGTCAAGTTACTTTCACTTTACTTTAAAAGTTTTTCAACGCTGCTGAAACTAAAAGTGGCTCCTGACTTTCAGGAGTCAGATTTGGGGGAAAAGGAACAACTTGACGGTGTTTCAGCTCCAGGTGTGAAACCCAGCTGGACAGTAACCAAGCTAACTGCTAACGATGACACCATGACTGGCTACTCAGTGCATTCCAACACTTTTACTTCTGCGTGATTCAGCAGGATACAAACAATCAAAAAAAAGAAAATGGGATTTCTTGTTGTTTCGTGCTATACCCTAAAATTAAATAGCATTTCTATTATTAACTAGATTAGATTAGATTGAAGACACCTCTTGAAGCCCAAACTGAGTCAGGACTAAAGCGGTCCATGCCACCGGCGGCTGTGGCCTGATAGGCGTTGGTAGTCGGCCTCAGTCAGCCTGGACGTCCGGCCGGACTCACAGACGGCGCTATGGAGACGGGCAAAAAGAAAACACAGCTTTGTGTTACTTATGAGTCAGATTTACTAAATCCACCTGATTTAGCAACTGTTTTAAAGGAGAATTTGCCCTTTTCTATTAAAGTAGGGATCTGTGTAGTTCTACTGAGTCTTAATCTGCAGCAGAAGCTGTTTTTATAGTTTATGACAGTAATGTTAAACTGACTTATTCAGCGGCGCCTGAAGAGAACGATCTGTTTCTTTTAAAGAGCTTAAATATGTTGTAACTGTTGCAGCAGCTTGAGCAGACGGCACCGTGTTGATTATGGACACTTTCCTCCCTGAATTACAACACAAACGTCCTGCTGCTCAGAGCATTTGGTGAACGGGGGCTTTCTGCACCGAGGAGCAGTGGTTAGCACCGTTGCAGCAGGAAGGTCCCGGGTTTGAATCCCAGCCGAGGCGTTTCGGGGTTCTCCTCCTCCAACAGTCCAGAAACAGATTATTGGACCTCTTTTAACGACCCTTAGCTGTGAATGTGTGGCTGGTTGTGTGTCCTGTGTCCCTCTGGGGCCTCGGTACGGACTGGTGACCCGTCCAGGGCGTGCCCTGCGTCATGGATGGATGGACGCTATGGGAGGTGATGTAAGAGAAAGTCAGGGAGATCTGGACCTGGATTGGGACGTAGCAGAACCGAAGACCTCTGAACAGTGCAGTGAAGGAGACTTTTTCAAACCAAAGCGAGTTTTAGGGCAAATCCAGACAACCAGATCTCTCCTTTCAGACATCTTCACCGGGTTTCTCCTCTGGTGTTCTAACATTCATGTGCAGAAGTGGAGCGAAACATCTGGAAATGAAGACATTTCACACCAAGCAGACGTGTGTGCGCGGCTCGTGTTCCTGAGAAGGTGCTAATGATTTAATGACAGGGGTCCTGGTTCAGCTCAGCCGAAGCAGAGAGCGAGCGTTCTCTTCAAACCCAAACCCCCCCAGCTACCGCCCAACCACACAGACTTCCCTTTGTTTAGGAAAGTTCCCGTGTGTACGGCTGACATCACCGCGTCCTGCGGAGGCGGCAGCAGTTAACCACACACGTTTCTGGCAGCCCCAGATGTTGGAGGGAGCCTCAGACGAGGCAGCCACATCTCCCTGGCTTCCTGGCGGCCGATGAAGCCTTGCGACTCATCCGCCGATGTTCTGACTCAATCCCTGCCCCGAGTTTATTCTGGAAGCACTGCTTCTGTGGGGCGCAGTGAAGTCGGCTGTTTTTTCTGCTTTTTTAATGCCATCACTGCTGCCCGCTTCAACCACACCCGCCCTCCCGCCGGCGGCAGACTCAAGTGTCCCTCTGAAGTGCTTTGCTGGGCTAACCACAGCTATTGCAAAGGACTTCTTACTGTGCTTTGGTCTTCACATCCATGGAGTCCTTTTTCTTTGCTCTGAAGCAATAGCTCTGTTTTTCAAGTGGGTTTAAGCAAAGTACTTATGAGCAGCTACTGTCCTACTGTATATCACAGAGTCTAATATCAGGAAAAACATTTAAATACTTAGATATATCCTGTATTTAGAAACAGTCAAAGCAGTCCTTCAGATTATGTTGCTAAAAGAATGAAGAACTTTGCTAATGCTACCAGCTAGCATTAGCAGCTTGTGCTTGTAGGTAGTTTACCTTGAATTCAGAAAAAGAGGCCTAATACATAATTTAGCTTTCTGTTCAGCCAAGAGAGGGAACAAAAGCTGTAGAGATCATTGAAATGTTCAGTTTTTTATTGTATTTTAGCAGCACATCTCGTTGTCAGTTTCTGGTTGTAGACGTTTGAGGAATAAATGAGAATCTGAGCCGATCTCCAAACCAAGGACAGACCAGCTGGTTGCTGCTGTGCATCAAACATAAACCCAAAAACTATCTGCCATCAAAACTCTGAGTTATTGCCTATCATTACCAGTAAAATGTAACAGTTTGATCCTGAGTAAATGTATATTTCCAAATTAAAATAGTTAATTGATGGAACAGCACCCTCACATGTCGTTCACGTCGGGTTTTCCCTCCCTGGGCGCCATCATGAGGGACTCCATGTTTCATCCTCCTCAGGCCGAGAGGGTTAGTGAAGACGCTGCGTCCTGATGCCAATAGATCCCGTTATCCAGTTTCACAACTTTTACCTTATCGTTTATTTGTTTGTGCATACTTTATCTTAATTCTGGCTGCTAAATTGCACATATTCTATATACATATGTATTAACTATAATTTGATCAATAAAATTTTATTTCTATAGCACCAATTCACAACACATGTCATCTCAAGGCTCTTTCCAAAGTCAGATTCCATCAGATCCTCCAGGTTGGTCAGAAAGTTTCCTCTCTAAGGAAACCCAGCAGGTTGCATCAAGTCTCTCCAAGCAGCATTCACTCCTCCTGGGAGTTGGTTCCACAGGAGAGGAGCCTGATAGCTAAAGGATCTGCCTCCCATTCTACTTTTAGAGACTCTAGGAACCACCAGCAGACCTGCAGTCTGAGAGCGAAGTGCTCTGTTAGGAACATACGGGGTAATCAGAGCTCTGATATATGATGGAGCTTGATTATTAAGGGCTTTATACGTTAGAAGAAGCCAATGAACTCTGCAAAGGGTCTTTTATACAACAGAAGATTAGGTAGTTTTTCCAGATTAAGTAGGATTCCTCTTGGTGTGTAGAGCGCCATTTTCTCTCCAATTTCCTAACATTGTGCTTCAAGGAACGCAGCTCTGAATTAAACCAGGGAGCCAGCTTCCTGTGAATTATCACCTTCTTTTTCATGGGAGCTACATTATCTAATGCAGAACGTAACGAGGAAGTCACACCGTCAACAAAAGCATCAATTTGTGAATGGAAAGAAACAATATGGCTGCCATCTGCGGAGCATTTCTGTGATACTGTTGCTTGTCGGGACTTTGATGCAATCAACTGGTTTTCTTATATAGGAAATCTTTGACCAATCTGTATAATCTGATTGAATTTGACTTTGTAAAGTACCTCGAGATGACATGTTTCATGAATTGGTGCTATATAAATAAAATTGAATTGATACTGAGGATATTAAAAGGGGGACAGACTCTTTAAAGTTTGATGCAGCATTATCTGATAAAGATCTACTATAATGGAACGCTCTTTTGGGGGTGGAGAACTCAGTTAAATTAAACTCAAAGGTTATTAAAAAATGGTCAGATAGGACAGGGTTGTGAGGAAATGCTGTTAATTCTTCACAATCAATGCCATATGTCAGCACAAGGTCTAAAGTATGAAGGCAAGAATGAGGAGGTTTGTTGCATTCCCTTATTTAATGTTTTTATTTTACTCTCACTGTATTGCAATTGTTGTGCAGCAGTTTCCCTCGGGATAAATAGAGCTTTGTGAATCTTGAAAGTTCGTGGAGCTGCCGGGGTCCGCCGCTGGGAAGGGGCCCCGTTGTCCTCGGGCAGAGAGAAGCTCTGCATTCCTCTTGTGGGTGATAATGTGAACGAGGGAGGAGCGGCTGCAGGGTGGAGGAGCGAGAAGATATTTAATTGCACCAACACATCAGAACAGTTTGCAGCAGCTTCTTTATTAAACATGATTCAGAGATCAGACCCTTTGGTCGCTCCATCTCTCTGCTCCCTTCCTGCTGCCGGGGTCCCGACCCGCTTCCTCACTAACATCCCGGCCCTCCAGATCACATGTTGGGCCTCTTCAGGGCGAGGCGCTCGCTCTCCCTGCTCGCCTCGGGGCCTTCCATGCTGTAAGTGAAAGCTGTGGTCTTCATTTCAACATGTCCACACTGATTGCCTCAGTGGATTCTCTTTTCCGTCGCGGCTCAGACTTAGTCAGCGACGAGTGTTTCCCCAAAACGCCTCGCCAGTCGTGGTGATTTCTGTGGAGGTATTTAGTCTTCCGTCTTAAACGACTCCCCTAAACCGTCAGTCATGGTACCAAGCAGTTTTATTTTACTTTATTCTTACTAAAACTGCTTAAAGTGAAACGGTTTAACCCCCCCTAGATTAAAAAGAAGCTTTACTTCACCCTGAATGATGGGCGGCGTTTCAATGAACAACCAGCACCATGGAGACCAAGGAACCCAGCAGACGGGTCAGGGGGAAAGTTCTGGTCCAGCTGGTTGAAATGTTTTAAAGCTAATATTAAAACTCGTGCTTTTTATTCACTATACTTTGGATATTTAATCAGTTTTCAGACTGTCTTTTCTCTGCAGTCTGGGTGTTTGAGGCTATCCTAGCTGGAGGTTCATGTCACCCAACACGTCAGGGGCTCTCAGAACCTTTGTTCGGGTCGGGCCCCTCGGCTCTGTGACGTCGGCAGCGTCTGGAGGGATAATCCTTAGAGCAGGGCGGCCTCAGAGTGGGACTGGATTTGTGGAAATGGTTTCCCTTCACCCGGGCAGGTCAGGCATGAACCCACAGAGGAAGTACAGACCACAGCAAACGGGTCTGAAACGAGGCTGCTGGTCCTAAGTGGGAACTTTTGTTTAAGAACCGCAGCTCTGAGAGGCTGACCTCAGGAAGGCCCGGGTTCTTCTGCTCAACCGCCGCTCTGTGCTTCTTTGTTTCCTCTTAGCTCCACGGCTACATGGAGAACGAGCCGCTGACCCTGCAGCTGTTCATCGGCACGGCCGACGACCGGCTGCTCAGGCCCCACGCCTTCTACCAGGTCCACCGGATCACAGGCAAGACGGTGTCCACGCCGAGCCACGAGATCCTGCACAACAACACCAAGGTGCTGGAGATCCCCCTGCTGCCGGAGAACAACATGCGGGCCATGTGAGTCGGACCCGGAGCTGCATAATGATGCTGGAGTTCTCTGAATTACTGATCCGGAACGTTTAGACCAGCTTAGAAGTTAAAACAACCGACAGCTAACGAGTTTAGCACGCAGTCTGGGAGGGGAACGGGACGGGGAGGATGGATGGCATCAGGGAATGAGGAAGATGGATGATGAGGGGCATAACGGTCATCCGTTAATAATACAGGGATGAAGAGAAGAATATGGCTCATAAAGAGAGTGGGCCAAAAATAGTAGACGGCCAAAAAGGATGAGGGGGTTAAAAAGCTACCAGAAAGAGAAATGCAGATGGGGAATGAGAGTCTAAAAAGACAGATTAGGATGGATGAGAGGGTTTTAAAGGGGAATGAGGAGGATGAGTGGGATTAAAATGGGTCGTAAGAAGAGATGAGGATTAGAAGAGAAATATTCTTTATCGTTCCACAGTGGAGAAGTTGAGATGAAAGCGTTCAGATAAACACAAGGGTAAAAAAAATATATGAGAAGAAATGTAATTAAATGATCTGAGAGACTGTAGGGTGAAAAGTTGTAGTGAAAGGGATTTAGGTTAGGAAAGAGGGATTAAGACGATTAGGACGAATGAAGTCATTAAAGTCAAACTAAAGGCTCACAGTTTGAAGCTTTTTAAAAAAGAATAAAAATATAAAACAGCTGTTCTGCCCAAACCTGTTCCCGGGTTTTCATATTGAAGTGAGAGCAGAATCTGTTAGGACCTCTGAGACAGAAGCTCAGACCAATCTCAGGGTTTTACGTCTGATAAAGGACTGTGACTTGTGACTGAGTTGAGCCGGTCGCAGCTGTCGCCGTGTTTGCTGTAAATATGAAACATCTGCAGATGGAACCAGCCTTCAGCTCATCCTCGCTGGCCATTCTGCGCCATCCACACCTGATTGCTTCACCAGTGCTGCAGAGAAGAATGTAGGGAGTGTCCAAATGTGTGCAAAAGTTGACATTGACTAGGCTTTGAGGAATGCAGCACCGAGCAGATCTGCAGAGGAGAAGCCAGAAAGCATTTGGAGCGGCTCAGAATAAAAACAGTTTGATGGGCGCAGCAGAGACAGAGAGGGGTCTGGTGGGAACTCCAGGAGAAACAGATCTAAAGGGGCCAAAACATCCCCAGGCTTTAGTTTCAGCCTGAATCGGTCCCAACGCAGATGTTGGAAGGAGGAAAAGATGTTGGTGCTGATGTGAGCCCAGTCGGCCTGCCGATGGGGTCCAGATGTGTCATAAATGCACACAGCACACTTTGGGACGTCTGACCTTCTGTTTCACCCACAGAATCGACTGTGCAGGAATCCTGAAGCTCCGTAACTCCGACATCGAGCTGAGGAAGGGCGAGACGGACATCGGGCGGAAGAACACGCGCGTGCGGATGGTTTTCAGAGTCCACATGAACCAGCCGAGCGGCAGAACGGTGTCTCTGCAGGTGGCATCAAACCCCATCGAGTGCTGTGAGTCACCTTCTCATGCAGAGGATAAAAAAACGAGTCAGATTGGTGTCAAACTGTCCGCACTTCATGGATCCTTTTATTAGGGAGGGTTCACGGTGACTTTAAACAGCTTCATTCTGCTCCCTCTCTCATCTCTCGTCCACCCGGATCCCAGCATTGAACATCTGTGGTGGAGTTACACTCCAGTCCAGGGGAAATAAGGCTCCAGCATCACCTTTCCACACATCCGCCCCCGTAGCGCAGACTACTGGTCAGGCCGGGGAGTGTTGCGTTTCAGCGTGTTCCCAGCAGACATTGTAGCTTGGTTTTATTAGGTTAGAGTTCTGATGCAGCAGAGGGAGGTACGTTCCTGCAGCAGCGTCACTAATCCAGCAGAAAACTCTGCGGAAAGCGGTTTTTTGAAGCGCTGCAGCTCTTAGGCACCTTGTTTACTGCACATGTGCCCAGGCTGCTGCTCCAACATGGCAGCACCGACCCGATGTTCACCTTGCTTGTGCCGCACTCTGCTGTCCGGACCCAAGAAGATTCACTCGCGTCGGCATGCTGGATGCTCGAAGCTGAGAGTGAAACTGACAGCGCGGCCGAGTTTCTGATTAATTTAGCTAATACTTAGCCGACCGCCTGAGGGAGCAGCCACCTTCAGACGGTCAGGTGATGCTTAAACATGAAACTGTGTAAAATAAAAGCCCAACAGTGACGTCAGAACAAAGGTAACACACCTGGTCCTGACGCAGCTACACTGGAGTTCACAGCCCTGATCCCAAGACGTCTGCACTATTCAGAACAGGAAGTTCATGAAAAGTGGTAAAAATGTTCTAAAGATGTGGCAGAACGTCATGTTCCAGAACATCTCCACCATCTCCTCATATTTAGACCCATATCACAGGAAACAGGGTAACAGCAGCTTTTAAGGCTTTGGAAGCTATTTCTGATGAGCAGTTGCCTAAAACAGTCGCGATTTCCGCTTAAACGTTATGCAGAATTTTAAATAAAGAACATGGAATCATAAGTTAAAGGAAAATGCTGCTGGATGAATTGATAGAAGCGATGAACTCCGAGGTTCATGTGAGTCTGGGTGGTGCACTCGCGCCGACCTTCAGAGTTCTGGGCTGAACTGCGTGTGGTTCTCCTGCTGCCAAGGAGGTTCGGTCTTATGAGGAGATTTAAAGGCCGCGGTTAAACCCTGATCCCAGCAGCCTGAAGCAAACCATTGTTCGCTGTGTGGGTGAGGAAGAGCCAGAGAAAAACCCAGAGACCAGAGGAAGAACTTTATCAGAATCCGAGAATTGAAGCTCGGTGAAAAACTCTCCAGCTTTTACAGATGTTCCCGGTTTTAAAGGAGAACCTGTGAGATCATGCCAGACGTTTCTGTCGTCTGGAGGTTTTCTGCAGAGGATCGCTGATAATCTTCAGGAGCTGCTGACCTCTGAGTCACGGCCTGAACGTGACGAGGCTCTGAGTGGAGAAAAGCTGCTGGAGATTCTTCATGCAGTTGACCTGAAATCAAAGTCTGGATCACATCCGGACTGACTGGTCTGAGACACATGTGGCCCAGACACCAGCCTCGCCTTTAGGCACAGAGAAACGTCCCCGGCTTTATTTACACCAGAGAAAAGCTGACGGCCGCCCGGGGAGAAGCTCTCTGGCTCGCCGTGGCTCTGGATGCTCGGGCCTGCGTGGGGGACGGGTGCGGATGAGCGGCGCAGTGACTCTGGGTTCTCCTCTTCCTCCCACAGCCCAGAGGTCGGCCCAGGAGCTGCCGCTGGTGGACAAGCAGAGCCTGGAGACGTGTCCCGCCCCGGGAGGGGAGAGGATGGTCCTGGACGGCCACAACTTCCAGCACGACTCCAAGGTGGTGTTTGTGGAAAAGGCTCAAGGTAAGAGGAAGGCTGCAGCTGTGTGTCTCCCTCCCTGTGCTGCTGGAGGAACCCCAGGACTCCCCCTCCCCTTCCTCCTCCCCCCCCTCCTCCTCCTCCTCCTCCGTCAAAATATCCTCCACGCTGCCAGAGTGCCACATGTGGTGCACATTACAGCTCTGTATTTTTAACCCGGCAGATTTACATTTGCAGAAGTTTCCATTGCCTGATGAGCGGAGGAATGATCACAGCCGAGCGTGTCGTGTGTGGGCGGCTGAGCGCGTGACGTGGCTGCAGACCCGCCGCTGCGCCTGCGCCCTGCACCCGCAGTTTGTCCCTCCCTCGCTGGGAGCTGCTTCGGTTGGGAGGCAGCAGCCACGGCTCCCAGATGTTCAGCCCAGGTTTACAGACGCTCGTTTCCCTGATTAGCTCCGGCGAGGCGGAGTCTGGGCCGCGTGACGGGATCAGAGGATCAGAGGAACCGGGAACCGGGGGGAAGCCGGTTGGTTGCGTGGGGGCAGCGAGGCGCTGACCTTCTGACCCGCCCCACATCTGTCGCTGTGGAACGCCGATAACTTCAGTGCGTCTGAAACGAGCACAGAGCAGAGAAGGTTTCAGAGCAGAAGACGTGAGGACGGAGGAGTCCAGCTCTGGTTTAGGCCGAAGGAAAGAGTTATGAGGAGAGGTCCAGTAAAGTGGGCTGACAGCAGCAGATAACAGCCTTAGAACGTCTGATCCAGAACGTCAGGATTTATGAGGCACTAAGAGAAGGAAAAGTCTGATCACTACCTAAGATGGAGCGGATGATTCAAGGCTTTTATGGAGGAAAAGTGATTGATTTTATTTAATTTAGCAGGATTCACAGAGATGCGGCTAAACGTGGGTCTAATTCAGGCTTTTATCTGCATAAATAACCAGAATCTGCTTCATTCCACAAGTTTGGGACAGAAAGGAACGTTTGGTTCCGCTTCGCTCTCAGTGTGCCGTCAGTTTCAATACGTTGATTTAGTGGGAAATAAGAAATAATGTTTATGGAAATATGTTTTCATAGAAGAGGCAGAACTGGTGGGATCTGTGCCAGTAATCCTGGTCTGGACCCGGTTCTTCTGACGGTCCCGTCTCCTTCAGAGAGACGGCCTGGGTCCTGGTTACTGAGCAGCGCTCTGTAGCGCCACCTGAAGGTAGAGGTCAGAACTGCAGGAAGTCCAGTCTGTGCTGCACCTGCTTCAGAACCGTGTGAAACAGGCCGAGGGCTGAACCCCGAGGTTCTCCACAGCTGGAGATCTGCTGCTGGACTCTGCAGCGAGGCTCCAGAGGTGTTAGAACCCACGGAGTAAAACGGTTCTGATCGGACATGAGGTTCTACGTTTTCATCCTTTGAAGAAAGATGAAGCCAAAGTGTAAAAGCTGTTAGTAATGGGAACCTCCTTCAGCAGCTCTAGAACCTCCTTCAGCTGCTTCTAGAACCTCCTTCAGCAGCTTCTAGAACCTCCTTCAGCAACTTCTAGAACCTCCTTCAGCAGCTCTAGAACCTCCTTCAGCAGCTCTAGAACCTCCTTCAGCTACTTCTAGAACCTCCTTCAGCAGCTCTAGAACTTCAGTTGCTTCTAGAACCTCCTTCAGCAGCTTCTAGAACCTCCTTCAGCTGCTTCTAGAACCTCCTTCAGCTGCTTCTAGAACCTCCTTCAGCAGCTTCTAGAACCTCCTTCAGCTGCTTCTAGAACCTCCTTCAGCAGCTTCTAGAACCTCCTTCAGCAACTTCTAGAACCTCCTTCAGCAACTTCTAGAACCTCCTTCAGCAACTTCTAGAACCTCCTTCAGCAGCTCTAGAACCTCCTTCAGCAGCTCTAGAACCTCCTTCAGCAGCTCTAGAACCTCCTTCTCTTGCTTCTAGAACGTCCTTCAGCAACTTCTAGAACCTCCTTCAGCAACTTCTAGAACCTCCTTCAGCAACTTCTAGAACCTCCTTCAGCAGCTCTAGAACCTCCTTCAGCAGCTCTAGAACCTCATTCAGCTGCTTCTAGAACCTCCTTCTCCTGCTTCTAGAACTTCCTTCAGCAACTTCTAGAACCTCCTTCAGCAGCTCTAGAACCTCCTTCAGCAACTTCTAGAACCTCCTTCAGCAACTTCTATAACCTTCTTTAGCAACTTCTAGAACCTCCTTCAGCTGCTTCTAGAACCTCCTTCAGCAGCTCTAGAACCTCCTTCAGCAGCTCTAGAACCTCTTTCAGCAACTTCTAGAACTTCAGTTGCTTCTAGAACCTCCTTCAGCAGCTCTAGAACCTCTTTCAGCCACTTCTAGAACCTCCTTCAGCCACTTCTAGAACCTCTTTCAGCCGCTTCTAGAACCTCCTTCAGCCACTTCTAGAACCTCATTCAGCTGCTTCTAGAACCTCCTTCTCCTGCTTCTACAACTTCCTTCAGCAACTTCTAGAACCTCCTTCAGCAACTTCTAGAACCTCCTTCAGCAGCCCTAGAACCTCCTTCAGCAACTTCTAGAACTTCCTTCAGCAGCTCTAGAACCTCCTTCAGCAACTTCTAGAACTTCCTTCAGCAGCTCTAGAACCTCCTTCAGCAACTTCTAGAACCTCCTTCAGCAACTTCTATAACCTTCTTTAGCAACTTCTAGAACCTCCTTCAGCAGCTCTAGAACCTCTTTCAGCAACTTCTAGAACTTCAGTTGATTCTAGAACCTCCTTCAGCAGCTCTAGAACCTCCTTCAGCAGCTCTAGAACCTCTTTCAGCAACTTCTAGAACTTCAGTTGCTTCTAGAACCTCCTTCAGCAGCTCTAGAACCTCTTTCAGCCGCTTCTAGAACCTCCTTCAGCTGCTTCTAGAACTTCCTTCAGCAACTTCTAGAACCTCCTTCAGCAACTTCTAGAACCTCCTTCAGCAGCTCTAGAACCTCTTTCAGCCACTTCTAGAACCTCCTTCAGCCACTTCTAGAACCTCTTTCAGCCGCTTCTAGAACCTCCTTCAGCTGCTTCTAGAACTTCCTTCAGCAACTTCTAGAACCTCCTTCAGCAACTTCTAGAACCTCCTTCAGCAGCTCTAGAACCTCCTTCAGCAACTTCTAGAACTTCCTTCAGCAGCTCTAGAACCTCCTTCAGCAACTTCTAGAACCTCCTTCAGCTGCTTCTAGAACCTCCTTCAGCAGCTCTAGTTGGAACTGCTCTGTTTTTCTCTTTTTCAGCAGTTCTGTTCTAGATCTGCTGCTCTGTTTGGGATCTTTGTTCTGCTGACGGCCCAATCGCGGGCCTGGTCTCTGATCAGGGTTTCCCCACGTCTGGCACCAGCTCTGGATTCCTGGGCAATCCTACCATGGATGGAAACCACAACCCCCCCCCCCCCCCCCCCTTCCTTCCTTCCTCCTCCATCCGCCGCTCCGTCCGACCGGGGCCTCCAGCTCCCTGTTCGTTAACCCTGGAGCTCCCTGCGGCTCGGCTGCAGCTGCTCCATCCATAAACAGCCAGCAAAACAGAAACAGTCGATAAGCAGAGGCGCCGGCGCTCTCTGGGGGGGGGCGCTTCGTCTGCGGGGATCCGAGGGGATCGAGGCGCATTTCGGATAAACTCTGCGGGGAAATGGTTCTTCATTACGACAGAAAGTCGTATTTATTTTTCTGTTTCTCTGTCTGCAGCCTTGAATCTCGTTTCTACCTGAGCTCACAGAGGAGATCCTGGGGGGCTGGGGGCACGCTGGGGGCACGCTGGGGGCACGCTGGGGGCACGCTGGGGGCACGCTGGGGGCACGCTGGTGTGAAGGGGAGAAACAGGAAGAGAGTTTTTCTAACACCAGTCTCATCTTCCTGTTTTTAAGTGCGTGTTTCCGTTGCCACGCATGACTCAAGCAGACGGAAATCCCTGTTTCTACTGGAGACACAAACACGCTTCCAGCTGCAGGTACCTCAGGTTCAGCTCACCTGCGGTTCCCCGCCTCGGAACCAGACACAGCGATAACATCGGGTCGGACTCTAAGGCCGGCTCTGCTGCTCGGTGGATGCTCTCTGGTCATCCAGCGAGTCCGTGTAGGACACGAGGAACCTGCCGACCTCCATTGACCCGTGTTCTGCGGGTCGGTGGAGCTGGAGTCAGACTGGAAGCAGCACCGGCACACGGTCCGGTTAGGGTAAAGTTGGGGGGGTTTAGCCGTTTCATCATCAAACAGTAAGAGCTTAGAGGATGTTCTGGGCGCAGGAGGAACCGTGTTTTAGTTCAGTCTTTCTTAGGTTCTGTGAAGTTTCTCATGTTCAGGTTCTATGTTAGGCCTGCAGGCCGCCCGGGTTCCATCACCCAGGTTCTCACAGAAGAGCCGCTGCTGTTCTCCATCTGAAGAAGTCCGTCGGACGGTCTGGGCGCCGGCCTCCTGGGGAACATTTCCCAGAGAAGACCCAGAACCTGCTGGACGGGTCTCTGGGTCTCCACCGGGACGCAGAACCTTCCTGACCCGACGTTGGATGAGCAGAGGAGGGTGAATGCACCATCCTAGTCCGTCTTATCGTTCGCTTTCAGCTTTAGACCGCGGGTTCCCTCAGAGGTTCCTGTTTCTCTGAAGGGCGGCGCATGTTTCCACACCTGACCCGATGTTCTGGAGCGAAGTTCTGATCCGTCCAGCTTCTGAGCTGCACACAGCTGAGCGTTGGTTGAACGTGTCGCTGCCTTCCCCTCGGCTCTGCGGACCGGTTCCTGACGGCTCAGAGCGGTTCTGAACGCTGGACCCGGTCAGAACCCGGTCTGCAGGGAGCTGTGATGCTCTGCTGGTCGCGCACGTGGTCAGCGTGCCTCCGCAGAACAACGAGTTCCACATGACCCGGTTCGGTGGTTTGGCGCTTCTGACACGTCTCAGAACAATGCCCGTTTTCATCAACAAATCAATTAGAGCCACATAAACAGGCGGGGATTATGTTTTCATACATTAGGCCGTCCCCTCGGAGGAGCTGAGCTGAGGTGGGCGCCGCTGTCGCTGGACTCCTTTCACCGCAGCGCCTCTCACATGTTTTCAGGGCGGCAGGAAGGAGGAAGTTTGAGTCGCCAGGCGGAGGACAAGGCAGCCCTTTGAGCGGCGGCGCAGCATGTGTTTATATTTACTGGATGTTATGAGGGCTTGGGCACATGCCACCCCGCTCTTTCACTCCGGGCACCACAGCTTCACTCCACCCAGGTCCAATTAAGGAGCACAAGGAGCCATTTGATTCCATTTATACACAAAACATGACAAATAACTGAGGCGTATATTGTTTGATGGGCCGGGGGCCGGGCCTCTGCGCTGCTCTGTGTTATGTCTGTCCTCAGAGGGTAATGATTTGTATAGACCGCTGCTAACGAAATGTGAAGGCTGAGGCCCACAGGCTGCCTGGGTGTAGCGGGAGCTGCGGAGGGGCACCGGCTTTATAAGCTGGCTCGGTTTTGGGGAGCGGTTTTTTGGCTCCGCTGTTAAACTCGGAGAATCTTGGAGCGAGTCCAGCACAGTGGGTTTGAGAGCTAGAAAACTGTTAGGAGCTGAAGTGTTTTCCTCCCTGGATGAGAGCAGGCGCTGAGCAGATGTTGCTCTGTAACTCGGGAACATTCTGCGGTTATCAGATATCTGGGGCTCTCCTTACCGACAGCGGCGGCCCACACAGAGCCCTGGGACCCAGGAGCTGGACGGCTGAACGTTGGCGCTCTGCTCTGACGTGAAAGTCAAACCAGGCAGAGACGTAGAGGCAGAAAAGCTTAAGACGTTAACCTCCCGTGGATTTAAACCAGAGCCGGACGGCCGCAGGAGATAAAACGTCTCCACAGGCGGCCGATCTCTGGGTTTCACCGACCGGTTCTGCTCCGCGTCGCGTTTAACGCTGAACCTTTTTGTTTTCTTAATGCAACCAATCACAGAGCAGAGAAACTCATTCATCTGTTTCAGCTTATAAACTGAAAATCTGCAAAAAAAAATAGAAACTAAACACGCAGTTTGAATATTTTCCTTTTTAAACCTTTCAATCTTACAAATTCGCTTCAGCAAAAGTTATTTTACAAAAGAAAATGAGTGTTAACTTCAAAAATACTATTTATTTATAATGTTGAAACAGAGCATTAAAGGTATTTTCTAATTTTGTTAATGCATTTTATTCATCTCATGGTGATTTTACTGATTTGTTCGTATCAGAGGCTTATTTGTGATTTCTAAGAAACTTTATTTCTTTTATGGCTAATTTCCCTGAAGGAAAACTTGAAAGTGTTATAATCTGATTAAATATTGACAAATAAATAAAATCAAAATTATAAATTTTCTTATTAATTGCC
The DNA here is from genome assembly GCA_037039145.1 of Fundulus diaphanus. Classification (NCBI taxonomy): domain Eukaryota; kingdom Metazoa; phylum Chordata; class Actinopteri; order Cyprinodontiformes; family Fundulidae; genus Fundulus; species Fundulus diaphanus. Next base: position 52,554,183 of record CM073135.1, read on the forward strand.
TTGAAACTCCTTTAAAATTCTGAATTTATTCTGTTTTCGTGAGACACTTTGGACCACAGAACATAATATGATAGAACATGTTTATTTTCTAAGGTGCTTTTATTTATTAATTTATCTATTTATAATTTCCTAATATCAGGATTTTCTAAACCATTTTTAAATAAAAAAACAAGTATATTTATTTATCTGATGGAAGTTTTCCTTTGAAGACCAATGGCTCCAGGTTGTGCTTCACACACTGGGCTGATTCTAGTTGACAGGGAGGTTTTCTCTCCCCCCTGGTTTCAAATCTCAGGTGAAATTCATAAAACCACAAAGTCCCGTTTCTGCGTGCACGGCACCTTTTTCTGCAGCATGCACCAGATTTCTGCAGAATGCATCGGTTTTACCAAGGTGTTCCTCAGAGCTTTTTTTTTAATTCCTCTTAGAGGGAAGTCAGCAGTGACGACGAGGAATCTGCTGCTGCCGTTTCCTGAGCTTGATGCACCCACGGATAAAACGGGAGCCACCATGACGCCATTCACTGCTTCGCAGAGTTTTGCACTGGTTTTCTGAAAGACTCCAGCCCTCTGCAGGCTTTGCACTGTTTTATAATCACGTGGGAGAAGGCAGTAAAAAAATAATTAAAGCATTTCCTGCCTTTACTGTGCCACATATCCTGTAAAATCTGAAATGAAAAACAATAAAATCTGAAAAACAAAAAGCTGGAACGACACGGTTGCGTAAACGTGCGCACCCTAAGCCCTTTTGAAGCCGCGCCTCTGGGTTTGTGCCGATGGTTTGTTCTGATTGTGTTCAACATGTGGCAACAATCCCCCGTACGCTCCTTACGTCGGACCCCATAATCTCCCAAATCTTTCCTGTCTGATGGAGCCAGCATTCCTTAGGAAAGACAAAAGAACACCATCCCAATGGTGAAACATGGCGGTGGCAGCATCATGCTGTGGGCTGGTGTTCTTTTCTCCAGATTAAATGAGAATTTTTTTATTTAAGGTTGATTATTAACAGTTCATAATTGAATAGATCTGGGGGAAAACAACCTTCTCTGTGAAGGAGTGGTCTTAAAATGAAACATGGTGGTGGCAGCATCATGCTGGGGGGCTTTTTTCCTTCAGATGGAATGAAAGTTTTTGTCTAAATGAATTTATTTAAGGAGATTTCCAGGTAATGTTTGTACAATCTGCTAGATTTTAAAACATTTGCAGATTCAAGACTGAATGATCAAATTAAATCAAAATGTTCTCCAGCAAAGCAAATTATTAGAGGGTGTGTTTACTTATGCAACCAGTTATAGAAGCTTTTTTAAAATATTTTCACCCAAACACAATTGTTTGTTAATCTGATGGATTGTACAGGACGCCTACATGCCTTATGAATCTCTGGTCTCAGTTCATGGGGGATCTGAAACTTTTATTTTCTCGTCGTTAAACGTAATAAAACATGTGAAATTGTATTAAATGTGAAGGTTGAGTTATTGTGCATTTGTGATAATCGTCTTTGAGGCTCATTCGCTGCTTTGTTAATAACGAGTTGATAAGAATGAAGCGACTGAGTGTCTTCTGGGGGGAATCGTCATCCAAACGCCAGGATTTGTTGTTTCAGGTAGCAAACGCTACACTTCATCAATCTCTGCCATAACTCCCGTCTTTCCAAAGCCAGGGTCGCATCCATCCATGTGCTCCGAGCTGTCGACACCATTTTAACGCTTCACTTATCAGAACCGCCTGTCAGGGAGCAGAACTTTGGCCACAGCTGCTCATGTTTTCTGTATAATGCAGTTTCCTTCCCACATAAAATCATTTTCGCTGACCTTTAACGTCCTTTCAAAGCGCAGTAAATTGACTGAGAGGTTTTCCTCCCTGTCTAATAAACCGGCTTCAGATATAGTTTTACTCACACCTCATTGGGCAGAGTGACAAGGCAAACCTTCTGCAGGCCAATGTTTCCAACAGCGCACAAATGCCTCGTTTAATAAGCTGATGGGGAAAAGCTCTTTAATGTGGCAAAGAAATGAAGAGAGAAAAACAGAAAAGGCCCGTTTAGAAAAACCATCTCATGGAAATAACAAAGATTCCTCAGAGAACAAAAGACGGTTTCAAAGTCGGGTTCAGTTCCCAGTCGTTGTCCGTTAACGAGCCAAGCAGCTGCTCGAGCATGATGGGATTCGGACTGCGACGAAGCCGGAGACGGCGCTCATCTCTTTGGAATGACTTGGATTTACTCTGAGCTGCAAACAGTGATTTTTCTCTGGCGCAAATGAATTTGAAAGTGATGTAACAGAGGTTAGTTTTTATTCTGGTGTTTTTCTGATCTGTCCTGTTTTCTTTTCTCTCTGGTGTTTTTATTTAGATGGCCACCACATCTGGGAGACCGAGGCCAAGGTCGAGAGAGACACGTTGAAGCCGGTAAGCGACCCATACGACTACATTTTTATCCCAAGCTTGGACTCAACATCTGAGTGCATAAAATGGTGCTGCTAATGATCTAACTTTCTGTTTTATATAAATCTGAGTCTATGTCTCACTTTTATAATTTAGTTTATTTAAAGAATGCAAAATCACAACAAAGTCATTTTGGGGAACTTTAGAGAACAAAAAAAAGAATAATCATCTGATTGAAATTAAGTCCCATTCGATTAATATGTTAGTATAATTCAATGCAATTAAAATGTAACTGCAGCTACTCAGATGACCATATAAAACAGCCTGCAGGATGGATTGCATTACTTTAATTCAATCCTATATCCAGAGCAAGCATGGGGTGACAGTGGGGAGGAAAAGTACCTTTTAACACACATCATCCAGCAAAACCAGAACCTTTCTAGGCCTATAGTTGCATAACTAAAGGTATGACTCACTTAGTCTCTCCTTACTAAGAGCTTTATCAAAAATAAAAGTTTCTAGTCCAAATTTTAGTTTGTCATTAATGGTAACAGGTCAATACAATCACCACCTGATTGCACACTGTTAATGTCACATTGGCAGCCTTACTATCACCATTGGATGAAACACTTTCTTGATGTTAAGCTACCTTTGCAAAGGGATGCTAACTATAAGCATTTTTTTAGTCAAACACCTTAGCATCCATACAGCTCGTTGGAAAGTAGTGACCACTGCGATTTCATTTAGAGCGTAGCTTGGCTAATTACCTTCCTGGATTAAACACTTCTCAATGACATTAGCGTTTTGATACTAAATATTAGAAATATTTGCCTAATTGGGTCTCTAGATTTTTTTAATTTCTTGGATTGACATTAGCATTGTGATTCTAGCTATTAGCAAGGCTAATTGCTTTCCAGGACTGTATAGTTCTCAATTAAATTAGCGTTGTGATGCCAACTTTATACATGTCTTATCCATTTATCTTCCTGAATTAGACACTTTCTTGATGAACATTAGCAATTTAATGCTAACTATTAGCATTGCCGGCGCTAATTGCCTTTGGATTATCAGACCTCTCAACTTTTATCAAAAGTTAAGAGTGAGATTATGCTAATGTGGGGGGCGGGGCTTGTTTGGGGGCGGGGCTAACCGGACCCTGGATGAGCGGTTGAGTCAACTCCATCTCATTTTTATCCCACCAGACATTGAAGTAGACATGTATTACTTTTGGTAAAAAGAGAAAGAGACGTATTAATACTTTATTGTTCAGTTAATGCATTAAAACATAAAAAATACACAATTGTTCAAATAATACTGAATAAAATTAAGTAGTTTTAAGTTATTCACCGAATTATTACACTGTTACACATTAATCTATGGGTTTGTTTATCATTGTAGATCTATAACCTGATTGGTGAATCAGGCTGAGTTTCATCGCAACAATTTACCCTCAGCAGCAACACTAAAGCACACAGAGGTTCCCGCTGCGTCTTTACGCACGATCCAGCTGCTGATGTCTCCCTCTTTTCAGCTCAATGCACTTCTAGACTGTTACAGTTTATAACCATTATCACCTTTCACAGCGACAGGTTTCTCAGTCAGTCGCCGCGCTGATCAGACGAATCTCTATTGCTCTTGTCAGTGCGCTCTGGGCGCACTGACGCCCAGAAAGCACCTGCTCCGAGGGAAAGGAGGGGGGGGGGGAGAGAGAGAGGAGCAAGCGCGGAGGTACAGAAATACGGTGCATGTAGTTAAAAAATGCAGAATTAATAAAAATGAAACTTATAAACAGACCAAGTGGCGTTTTAAACTGCATCTGTTAGCAGAACTGTTTTATGATCCAGCGTGCAGCCATGACTGGTTCTGAATGAACCGTCATCTGGCAGCTGCTCTCCCCCCGCCCCCTCCCCTCCTGTGTACGCGGTACAGGACCTTACCGGCTTACTTTCACCACTGTTAAGACTAAAATTATTCATAACTCTGATCACTCTTCCTGCTGCTCTGTTAACATGAACTGCAGCAGGAATGATGGTCACAAGCTGTGAAAGAAGCCGAAACAGCTCAGCAGAAGGCGGAGTTTTTTCGTCCGCAGCCCAGATGGGCTTTGTGATTTTTATGCGTGAGAAATTCCATGTTTGCGTGTAAAATGTCATGTGTTGCGTGTGAGCGTGTGAAGTTAGTGAAATGCGTGTGTCACACGGTCAATGCGTGAGAGTTGAGAGCTATGGGATTATTCAGTTTTTTTGTATGGACATTAGCATCGTGAGTCCAACTACTAGCTTGTTAGTTATTTCCTACATTGGACAGTTTCTCAGTGATACTAGCGTTGTGATGCTAACTATTAACATGTATTCTTACTGTCACTATGAAGGAAAAACATTTTCAATGTAAATAGCGTTTGGCACTAACTATTAGCTCCTGACTAATAATCTCCCTGGATTAAGCACTAACATTAGCATTGTGATGCTAACTATTATCATATCTCGGTTTATTACCAATCCGAATAAACCGTTCCTTGGATGGACGTTAACAATGCTGACAGTAAGAATTGCTAACTGACAATTTAGCAATTTGGGGCAAACGATCTAAAACTATTATGCATTTCTTTGGGAACAAACACACAATAGCTAACGATATCAGATGCTAATTTGGGCGAAATTCTTTGGTTTGGTGAAAGAATGTGCAGTGGCTACCACCTTAATGCGAGGAAGAAACGGTAGGTTTAATAAGATACTTCATGGTGGAAAAAATATAGATTATATAAGTAAAGTCTGTTGATGAACATGGACAGGCTCTCTGAGGTCGGCTGTCACGGTTTTCTGCTGCCGGGACAGAAGCTCTTCTGTGGCGAGAAGCTTTCAGCCGTTCAGTTTTCCAACCTGTGGGAGTTTGTGCTCCGTCTGGGACGGCTGAGACTGAGGGATGAGGAGGGATTCTGGGAGATAGATGAGGGGATTAGAGGGTGTCGGTGTGAGAGGCACTGCACCTGCTCCCAGTATGTTCCCATTAAAAACACACTCGAACAATCACTGCTGGGACACATCTGTCTGCCTGAAGAGACGAGGAGTTTCCCCAGTCTGCTGGAGCGGGCCCATTTCAAACACTCTCTGCCGTGGCCGGATTTAACCTCCGCCGAAGCTCCAAAACAAAGGCCAGACCATAATAACTAACTACTGCTGACACCTGCAGACTCTAATATCCCCCCGAGGAGCAGAGGTTTGGGCTGCAAGAGGAATTATTTGCAGTACGCTGATATCCACAGACCTGTAGAGTCTGAGATGGAGCTATTTTAGATTTCTCATCTCCTCTCTGAGCATTTTAAGGTCTTACCTCAGAGTGAACCTGGTGGGACTTCCACGACTTTCTTTAAGCTCCATCTGGCTTTTCTAACAATATAACATGTGTCAGCGCTCACCTTTCACCATCAGCTCGCTCTGCTTCTGTTCTGAAGCTCAGTTTTCTCAACAGATGACTCCCTCCCTGGCTCCTGCACCGATCACACGCTCAGTCAGAAATATTATATTATTATTAACACACAGGAACACCTAGGGCGGATGTTCCTCCAGGTGAACCCGGGAACACGGTTGCTTCCAGCTTTCACTCTCAGCAGGAAGCTCTGCCGGGGAAATAAACCATCCATCAGTTTTTCAGTGAGCAAACAACCACAGCTATCCCTGAGTGGCCTGCATGGTCTGTGTGAGGCTCTTTATTCACAGCAACTACATGTTTTTTAATATTTTTTTTCTCGGTTTAAAATGTTTAAACGTTTAAAATGACCCCAAAATCGATGCTTAAAGTGAGTGTTTTTAACAAGGGGAGGCTGACAAATCTGATCTCAAGTCTATTTTTGTTTCTAAAGAAAATTAAAACATCACAAAAAAATGAAAGACGTGTTTTTCCGCAGATTAAAGTAGAAAAATCCCATTAGGTTTCGATTTTTTTAATATGTTAGAAAATCAGGTGATTCATCTAATCAGTTAAAGTTTTAAAGTAGAATCAAAAGGAGGCATTAAAACTAGAGATTCATCAATATTAAAGTTTGGTTTAATATCGATATCTGATATTAATATTGTTGTTCTGGCTGATAAATTATATTTTTTGCTATTATATGTATTAATTATATTTTTCTACCAATTTTATCACCTTGAACACTAGTTGCAATTTTATTTGTGGAACTGACACCGAAATGTCTGTTGATAGTGGTGTTAATGCCGATTCATAACTAAAACTGTTTAAAACTTCTCCCATAAAATCAATTCATTTCTTCAAATAACATTGATGTGACCATATGTGATTTATTTGCTGTTGAATCTGCGTGTTTGCTCTTTGCCTTTTACACCAAATGAAGAAAAATCCCCAGGCTTTCCTCCTCTGAACCAAAAATCTGTTCAAGATCCAAACCAAGAACCAATTGTTCTTACCGACACAATGTGTCCTTCTGAATGGAAACGAAAGTGTATATTCTTTGTGTTTATCGCAGAATTCGCTGCTGGTTGAGATCCCTCCGTACCGGACCCAGCGACTCTCCACTCCCGTACACGTCAACTTCTACGTCTGCAACGGCAAGAGGAAAAGGAGTCAGTACCAGCGATTCGCCTACGTCCCCGCCAACGGTAAACTCCATCTCTCACAACTCAGAAGCTGCAGAGTTTGATTTCCTGAAAAGGAAAGAGAAGATTTGGACGGATTAAAGAGTTGCTGAAGACTCAAAGCTCAATCCATTCCACCGTCTGTTTGGTTGTCTTAGCTCCCTCATATTTGCCCAGACTTGAGCCACGGATGTCCGTACGGAGTCCACCTGGATTCTGCGCTGACATGTCGCTCAAATTTTACATCCGTGCACATAATGTTATCCTATAAACTGCTCGGCAGGAAGAAATCTTTATGTGACACAGATCTGATACGCCGAGCAGCTTTGAGCAGGCAGCGTCACGGTTCCTCTCTGCGCCGCACTGACGGTGCCTTGTGGAGAAGAAACGACGCTAGCTACTCAACTAGCCCATCAAACATGCTACTACCCATTCCCCCGCTTCGTCCCACTGGCAGAATGTGTGGGAAATGTAGGAATAAGTCACAAGAAATGTTGGCAACTGATAAACTCCCCTATGAAGGCTAAAACGTTGACGCGACTCGGTGTATGCACACTATGCCCAGGCATGCGGGAGCCTTTAGGGTCTAAGTTTCTGTCATCTTTACCACCGCCCTGCATGACCGCTGGGACAGTGTTCCCAGAGAGATTTGGTCCGCCATAAACGGACCAAAGGTTCAGTTCAACCAACATTTCGCTTCGTTGGGGTGGGTGCAGAAGCTACTTGGACTTTGGTGCGGACCAAACAAGCAAACTTGGATCCACCTGAGTCTTTCTCCCAGGTGAACCCTGGTGTGGTTCGCTTCCAGTGGGCAAAGGAACGGGCCAACCAGAGAAGCAACGAGAGGAAGTCGTGTTCTGGTTGTGAATTGTAACTAGGATTGAGCAGGTACTGTAGCTGGGACTGATGGGTGAAACAGGTTTACTCTGGGGATCAAACTCCAAATGTTCCACCTGAAGCAGGTGTCTGGTCCCACCTGCACCACAGGTGGACCCCTGCACATTTTAACCTGTAGCCAAACGATAAACCACCACAACCTTCGAACATGCTCCGCCCCCTCCGCCCCCCTCCCATCTCGGGTCTTACCCAGACCCGTCAAAAGCCACCCAACCCCAGCTCCACCTCCAGTATGAGGGGCCCTCAGCTGGGCTCCTCTGCCAGGAACCAAACTTAAAGCCCCCAGATATCTGTCCTGCAGGAATGACACTAACTACATATAAGCATCTCACATAACCCCTAAAAATACCCCAAAAGGACATTAAGATGAACCTCTGTTTGTGTTTGATAGAGCCGAGAAGAAAAAGCAGCAGTAAGTTCATTTCTCTCACATGGTGGCAGAGAAACATGATAAAAGATAAATCGTCATTTTTTATACTAAATAAGAAAACAGTTGCAGTCTCATTTTTCTGTGTGTTTTAACACGTCATCAGTTGATCAAAGATTTCTAAAAATAATACCAAAAGAAATGTTAATATTCTGCCCTTTTTTAGATGAATGTGGGTTTATCTCAGGGAATCCAGGATTTAGTTTTCTTTACTTTACATGATTGTGTTGTTTCCAGGCGGAAATGACAGAAAACTACATTTACTTTGGCTTCTCTGCCCTAAAACTCTGATTGACTTAATAACAAACATATCAGATGTTTGGAAGATATTGCCGCCTGCTTAACGCTGTGGCCATTTAAGCCTTTTTTTCCTGTTAATGTTCAACAAATGCTCTTTATTTTTTAGGTAGTTTGTTGCTAAATCCAAAAAAAAAACTGAATGCTGGTCTGATGATGAAAACGTACCTCCTTTGACCCCTCAGCTCCTTTTTTTGTTTCCTCCTCTTGGTTTCGTCGTCGTCCTTCCCAGACTAATTAGAAACATTTTCACCAGGATCTTTCAACCGAGGACCAGGAAAAACCGTTTGCGTTTCCCCCCGTCTGGTGGTTAGCCTGGGAAGAACAAAGCAACGCTTTTATTCGTCCATTGTAAAAAAGAAATCCATAAAATCTGTTCTTTTCCATACCTGCAGCCTCACGAAGGCCGGAGGGTGGAGGGTGGAGGGTGGAGGGTGGGGGGGGGGGGGCAGCGGCATGGGAAAGGCCCGTTATTCCAATGCAGAAGCTTCCATGCCAAGCTAAATATAAACACTGACCCACCAACTGAAATGTAAAAACCACGGCTAATTGCACTGCAGCCTTGGAGCGAAAATGCAGTGGGTGGTTCAAAGCTGCGATTGAGCTGAAGCGGCCCAGCCCTGAGCGTGGGCGACGCAGCGCCCCACTGTGATAGTGGAGCATTGTCCTCAGGACGGAGAGCCGGAGGGAGGGGTCTCCTGAAGGGTGAGGGCCAATAAGGCGACGGGTCTGACCCAGCAATGAGAAAATAATAAAAGGTTTAAAATGACCCCAAAAAGGATCTAAACCTGCAGCTCCGTTTCTGACAGCGGCTGCAGGTGTTAAAACTCAAAACCAGATTTATTTTTGAGACGTACAGAACCAGTTTTCACACCCCGGAAACTCATTTGCAAACTCTCTTTTGTGGCAACGTGAACATTTTCACTTCTGCTTCGACTGTATCCTCCAGAGGCACGCTCACTTCCTGCAAACGGGCCCAAAATAGGGGCGTCTTTGCTATTTCTGTCCTGTGGTTGGCGTTAACTATCTCTGCACGCTTCCTCTTTTACTGCTGTTGGCAGCGGAGGCTCCAGGAAGGCAGGAGACATCATTGCTTTAGGCTTTTCAGGCTCTCCTTTGGTGGGGTTAGAAATATGGGGTTTCCTTTTTAAAGGAGAAAAATTAAAGGATTTAGGAAATACAGGTGTGTTGCTTTCTTTTAACTCTAAAGTTTAAACTCACTCATGGTCTATCAGCTGTGTGCTTAGTGAAACTGTACCTTATGGATGCACAGATGGTGAAGAACAGACGAAGCAGGCAGAATGAAAGGGGCCAAAGGCTGGTTCCTGAGGGACGCCACAACTCAAGCTAGGCGCATGGGTTTTACACACGAGGACAGAATAAAGAGGATTTGGTGCTCACCAGGGTCAGAAATCTTATCAGCTTTGAGCTTTGAACCTCAGCGCGAACCACACTTCCTTCAGTGTAATGGAGGCGAACCACGTGGGTTTGTAGTTACAGGAGTCCAGACACGTGACGGATCCGTTTGGGTCCAGAACAATCTGCAGTCACTGCACCTCTGCTCACTCTCACCGCTCACATTAAATGGATTCTGGTGTTACAGAAGCGGTCACATTTTCCCCGTTTCTGAATATTTTCAGAAGGTGGGGAGCCGAGCCTCGAACAAAGACTCTCATTGATGAGTGTTTATGTGTCTGTGAGCCTCGGAACCACAGACTGACTCACTCACACGTTCTCATCCAGCTTTTCTCCTTCTCCTTTCAGTCCCAACAATAAAGACGGAGCCGCATGACGACTACGATGCCGCCCTGGTGTGTAGCCAACACGGACCCGCCCGGCCTCTGCACCCAAAGCCATATTACCCCCCACAGGTCATGACCCCCATGGTTTCCGATCTCAGGCCGTGCGTTGTGGGCGGGGCTTACGCCGTTAGTCAACAGAGGCTGGTGGCCAAGCCTTCCTCTGGGACCTCCTCCTGCTCTCCGAGCACCAGCCCCAAACTCCACGACCTGTCGCAGTCGCCCTTTTCCAAGTGCCTTCAGCAGCCGGGCCATCAGTCCCCCGTCCCTCACGTCTCCATCATCCAGGAAACTCCAGGACGGTTCCCGCCTCCAGATCTCTACCCGCCCAGCAGCTCTTCCTCCCCTGCGACCTCGCAGCCGTCCACCCCGACTGACGGCCCCTTCTCCCAGACCCCCAGCATGGCTCCGGCCCAGCCGCTCAGCGGCAGCACCAGTCCCGGCGCCCAGGAGCTCCCCAAACCGGCGGAGAGGAGCCGGTCCTCGCTGCAAGAGGATGGCAGCCCACCGACGGTGGCCGTCAGCATCAAAGAAGAACCACAGGAGCTGGACCAGATGTACCTGGATGATGGTGAGAAGAAACTTCACCTGTTCTAGTAGAAAACAGTAAAAGAAAAAGTTGTGATCCAGTGCAGGACAAAAGATTCAATAAATCCCAACGGTCCTGGAACACCTGCTCCATTCCTTTCATTAAACGTTGAAAATCGATCTTTTCAGATCATAAAACACTTTTTTTTAATGTCCAAAGTATTTCTTCTGCTGTCATTTAAGAGATCATCTTCCTTTCCTTCACCACAGTGTGGTAGGCATGAAAAAAGCAGAAAACACACATTAATGTCCACAGAGAGGCTGGTATGAAACCAGGATGTTTCCTTTGTTCTCGTTCGGTTCTTCTACTTCTGCTGCCTTCCAGGCTTCAGTGTCCAAAAGGAGAAGAACAGGAATGTTTCAGGCTAATGTGACGTAATATAGTGATTAAAAAGTTGCAGCTGAGGGCAGCAGGAAGCTGTCATACAGCTGTTCCCATCAAACACGGAGTCTGTGAAGATCTTTAGAGGTTCTCCAGGTTCTGAGAAAATCCCTGAAAGGTTCCCAGAGAAAGACCAGAGAGGATCTGCTGAGCAGAACATCATGAAACCATCAAGGAGTATGCAGGAACATCTGGAAGGAGCTTCATCTGGACAGCAGTGATCTCTGGCCCTTCAGACGGTTCTGCACCAGAACCATCAACCAGAACCAGCTGGTAGAACCTCAGGGAGCAGAGAACCTTCTGGAGAACCTTCCTCCAGCTCTACATGCAGAGTTCATAGCCTTTACTGAGCAGAGAAGAACCTGGTGTTCTCCTCAAAGGAGGTTCAGCTTCTTTGGGCTCAGAGGCTTCTGGGATGGACCACCATGGACCAGATGGACCACCATGGACCAGATGGACCATCGTGGACCAGATGGACCAGTTCTCCAGGTGTTTGGTGGAGGAGGAGGAACCGGTCTCTGCAGCCAGGCTCTGTGATGGTAGGAGATTGGATCACGGTCTGGCTTTGGATCATCTCCTCTCCTCTGATGGCAGCATTGATGCAGGAAAGTCCAGCAGAGGTTCTAGAGCAACATCTGCTGCCTTCAGGACCACATCTTCTCCAGGAACGTCCAGCATTTTCCACCAAGACCATGGAGACCAGATCCTAGAGGCCTGGCTGAGGAAGAGGAGGTCCAGCTGCTGGACTGGGCTGTTCTCCTTGTTGGAGACGACCCGGTTCTGATGGACTCCTGAGGACGTCTCTGCAGGGAGAACGGGACAGAACCACAGCTGGTTCTTCATGGTCAGTCGGTTTTATCAGATCTGTGGGAGAAGCTGCTCTGGAAGAAACTGCTGGTCAGGGTTAAGGTTGATCTTGGATCAGACGAAGCTGACGAGACGTACCAGGAAAGTTCTTGGACTTTTCTAAGATCTTTATCTTCACTTTCTGCTGTTCTTGTGAAGTTCTCCGGGTCCAGTCGGGCTCTTCCTGAAGCAGCCAGGCTGAGCTTTCTGCAGCTGGGAGGGATTTGGTCTGATTGAGCCTGGAGGTGTAGAAGCCTCCTGAAGGCGGTGGCTTCATACTCTGACGCCCTCAGGCAGACTGGATGATCTCACCGCCGCGGCCCTCAGCGCTCGCCGCTGAGGTCTGGAGGCTGCGCGCTCTGCATGCCGCTGATTGGAAATAAATTGGATAAATGATCCCCGGCCTCAGCTAGGAAAACACTCTGTGGTTGCCTGTGAAGTCAGCGACGAAGAGGAGCTGAGGAGATGAAGAAACCCTAACCGGCAGCTTTGATCTGCCACCAGAGCTCCCTGATGGCGGGGAGTTAGACGGAGCCGCTGGCCTCCAGACTGCAGGAATTAGACGGCTCCCAGTCCACTTCCTCTGGTCGCTCTGAGAACGGACATCAACACCTCTCAGCTCCGTCTGCGGGAATGTTTGGCGGCTCCAGCTAGAAATTAGATTAGAGATCCCGTCGCTTTAAGAATCTACGGCTTTAGCTGCGAAAGCCAACAACATATTTTATATCCTGATGCTTCTTTTCTTTGGCAAACTTTAAAAACGACACTGAAGCGTCAAAAGATCGAGTTTTTTGGTCTTTTTTAGGAAAAACTTGATTGAAAACTACAGATTAAGTTCTTTCCCTCCACCTTGGTTGTTGTTTTAGTTCTAATGATCAGAAAATAAAATAAATTTAAAATCAGTGACTGCAGATTTGTCTCGACTGCAAAAGCTCCAATTTGTTTTCTGAAGTCTAAGACTAGACATGTCAAAGGAAATGCATGAAATGCCTGCATTACATATGTTATATGAAACTTTAAGACAATTTAATAGCTAAAAATAGATCAACTAGACCATAAAATACTCTTTTACTTTTATTAGAAAGCTGAACTAAACAATGTTTCCAGTCCAGAAATGCAGGTCATTCAAAATGAAAAGAGAATACAGTTTACATCGTTCACAAGATAATTAGGAAATTCATTGTTGTAAAATAATGTTGAAGTTTACGTCTATAAGAGGATTTTAGCGATGAAGACTTCAAGAAATGAAAAATCAAAGCCTTTTACAGCCTCTAAAAGGACTTCTGCCCAGCTTCAGGTGTAAGCGGACAGGTGTGCGCGTCAGACGGGCTGCAGACCTTCGTAGCTCAGTTTGTGAGCGGCCAGGATTCCCGCTTCATTTGTAATGTTTCCCACTGGGAAGTTAAGAAAAGACTTGTCGGCTCATGGAAAGAGTGAGCTGTGCGTTCTGGCCCTGGATCTGCAGGCTGAGGGCGGGTGCTGGGGGGGGGGGGATGGATGAGGCCACCCCCGCCGTAAAACCTGCTGACTGCACACATTTCAGGCTTCCCTCTGACTGGAAGAGGCAGAGAAAGGAGGAGTGCACGTTTCTGTCATCTCTGAGGAAACGTTTGGAGGTGGGTTCTGAGCCAGAACATTATGACCACTTGTTTTACTGCGTCTAGTGACTGCACTGGATGTCAGGACTCGGTAATTAATGATGGAGAGGCTGTAGTTAATAAAGGAAAACTATTCCAACTGCTGCATCCAGAAACTACAAATCTGAAGGACTGGTTTTGATTAGCTTGGAAAAGTCCAAACCAGCTGTGAATGCATACTGAAGCTAACGGGAACCATCTACGTGGCTGAGAAGGAGCTGCAGCGCTGCTCTCCTTCTGCCCTGGGACGTGGATCCGGACTGGAAGAACCAGAACTGGAACATCCGCCTGGAAAGCTTCTGGTGTCAGTTAAACCCCGTAGAACCGCTCGGGCTCAGCCTGCAGGACGGTCCTGGCTTCTCTTAGCGCTGCCTAAATGAATCGATGTGACCCAAATGACTTGGATGCTGCGCAGCTGTGGGGTTTATTTTTAGGACTTGGTTGTGAGCACACTTAGAGATCAATGAATGGACTTTTTCTCCTTTCAATTAGATCGCCCCCATCAAATGTGACGGCACAATGAGAAGTGGACCATGGCAACCCGTCCACAAACAGAGGGCGGTGCCGTCCGAGGCTGAAGACGGGGCTGCAGGGGCGGATCCTCTGGCTCAGAGGACAATAACCGCCATTATGCTCCTGTTTTCAGGTTTTAAAGCAACGAAAACCATAAAGTTCAGCAGAGGATGGGCTTCTGGGGGATGTTATTCGTTTCCCACCTGATGACAAGAAAACTAGAGCTAAAGAAATATTAGCGGCATTTTTAATGTTCTGATGTGGAGATTTTATGCAATTATTCAATGAAAAACGGCATTTTTTTATATATTATTAAATCTATATTGAAAACTTTAGTTTTTTCTTTATCCTTTTAGCCAAAGGTATTAAGGTCCAAAGAGCCGCAGGCTGCAGAACCCTGTTCTGGTTACTGCTCCGGTGAAGTTGGGCCGAGCTCTTCCTCAGGTCTGGTTCTGCTGACTGCTGGAAGTGTTTCAGGAACATCTCAGCATCTTCAGACTTCCTGTGGTGGATCAGCTGCTGTGTTTGGGATCATGGTTCTAATTACGACCCGGTTTGGACCAAGCTTCAGCTGTCAGGCTGATGGACTTTACCTGGAGGGTACTTTGGTCCACAGAGGAGGTCATGGTCCACTCAGTGACTGCATGGTCCTGTGGCCCACATCACCATCCCTCCACCACCGTGCTGAACGGTTGGTACCAGCTGTTTGTGCTGATCTGCTGTACTGTCCACCATGGTTCCTCCATCATGGTCCATCATCTCTGGTCTCCTCCATCCAGAACTCTGGTCCTTCCTCCAGGTTCAGCTCTGCTAACCTCAGTCCTGCTGCCATCTTGGTTCTAGAGAGAAGAGGCTTTCTCCTTAAACCCTTCCAAGCAGCCAGACTGGTTCAGGGTCATGACCTTTGACCTTTAACCTGCTACCTGAGACCTGTAGAGTCTGAGGTGGAGCTCCTGGGTTCCTGCTCTGATCTTGGGCTGAACCTGCTGGACGTCTAACCTGCTGAGATGTTCTCCTCTCTGCAGGATGATGGACCTCAGAGGGTCTGGAGATGACCTTTGACCCCTCCCAGGTTGATGGGCAGCAGCTGTTGCTGCTCTGAGGTCATTGCTGATGTCTTTCTTTTCTTTTTTGATTTAGTTGACAGGGACAACGCAAACAAGCATAGTGACAAAACAAAGTGCTGCATATAAAGTTTATAGCTAATGCTCATTTTTAACTCCTGTCCCCGGTTGGGCTTTGATATAAAAACAGATACGGTCTACACAGCTTCAGTTTAAAAAATAACATGATTAAATTGTAAAACATGCATATCATACACAGCTCTTAGCTACTTACAATAATTAAAAACTGTTTTGTTTGTCTCTAGCCGGTTCTAAGCCTGGTGGAGTCGGACGGTAACGAGCTGCAGAGCTTAGAGCTTTCAGCAGAGACGGCCGTCTGTCCACAGCTGGTCCTGCAGGACCGTCTCCTACTGTCCTGGTTTAAGGAGCTTCCAGTGACTCTGATGCTGCTTTGTCTCTCAACAAATCCGTGGCTCAGGTGTTAAATGATGAATCACTTGTGAATCAGTTCAAGGAAGCAAAGAGCGCTCAGGCTTTCTGCCCTGGTGGGTTAACACCAGCTGCTTTCTGCAGAGCTTCTAGCTGATGCCGACCAGATAACCGCTGCTGTACAGCTGTGAACTACTTTGGCTCTTCCACCTTTAAGAGACAGCAGAACACTTTTATGCTTTTATTTTCAACCATTTCAGCCGCTGTGACCTTTTCCTGGTACTTTATGGCAAACCGGGACGATCCGTCATTTGTTTCTGGAAGGAAGTGAGTGTTATTTCTGGTGGGAGGGTCTGGGGGTGCTGGGTCACCAGGGGAAGGGTTCCCCTGCTGCCTTGGATGTTTTTCCTGTCAGTGAATGAAGGGAAATCCCAGGAATCCAGGCTGCTTTTCCTGCAGTCGGAGGTGATTCCTCATTCTGGCTGTCATCTGCAATCACGCTTCCCTCTGGAGGAGCCGGGAGGTTCCTGGAGCGCAGGCTGATTAGAGGACTGAGCGACGGGCAGCATGAACGAGGAGAAACGCTTTGCTTCGCCTCCTCCTCGGCACCAGTCGGCCTCGCCCCGTCAGCTCAGCGCCGATTAAAAGCAGATAAACAAGCGAGCGCACCTGGACCCTGCGGCGGGTTGCATCACCTCCCCTGGGAAACCATATCTGGGGATCTGTTCCCACTCAGATGGAAAACAGGAGGCAGAAAAATCAACCAAAACGGTTTTTAATTAACACTCCTGCAGGTTCTTCCCTCATCGGGGATTTCTCAGTCCGACCCGATTCTCCTCATCCGCTCAGCAGCAAATATCAGAGAGAAATGGGATCAGTAAAACTTTTTAAATGAAATAATCTAAACACAAATAATATAAAAAAATGGAGGCAGATTCAAAAAGTGAATGATGAAAACAAAGATTAAATAACCCAGCAGCTCACCTGGAAAAGCATTAAATATAGAATAAACTAAACAGCTGCTTATGTAGAAGACAAATAAAAATAAAGCAAATAAATAAACGCGACTCTCGGGATTTTTTTCCTGTTGATAAAACTTTAAATCGGGTAAAAAGACAAAATTGATCACCTTTGATAAAAAAAAAAAAAAAGTAAGCCAAAAACTACATTTTTTTAATGAAGGCCCTGCAGGTTGTTTTAACTGTTTTATTATAGTCAATTATTAGTTGGTTACATTTTAGCCAAAATAACCTTATTTCCTCTTTTTTTGCAGCTCTTTACAAACTTGAAATCATAAAGTTCTGACTGAACCAAGCTGGAGATCCGTTTAACATCCTCCATCTCCACCTCTGTTCTCCTTCCAGTCAACGAGATCATCCGGAACGACCTGTCCAGCATCTCCGTCCACAGCCACGCGTAGCCGCCGCCGCCGCCGCCGCCGCCGGCACACGTCTGCAGGACAGGAGGAAAGGGAAACCGTCTCTGACGCCACGCCTCACCTGCTGGGCCTGCAGGAGGAAACGCAAGCAGAACATTTGTACAAAGACTTTCCAGATTTCCAGGGTCCAACATGTGCCTTCAGCTTCTGCTCCTCTTCTGGTAGAAGCTGCAGCATCCCAGGTCCCCACAGCGAAGGATGCTCTCAGACGACCAAAGCTGTTTCTAACTGCAGTGCCTACAGATGATGCTGTGTGTGTGCAGCCCGAGCTTTAAGGAGAAAAGTGCCTTTTTAACTGGAAACAAAGAGAAACGTGTTTGATGCTTTACATCCTTTTAGCTTCGGTTTGTTCAAAACAAACTGAAATGTTTCTGTTATTTTGGATCATTTCTGCCTCAGTTCGGTCTTCTAAACGTCCGCCAACCTGTGCATTAAGTTCACTAAGAGCTTCCTTCTCATGCAGCTTTCTTCCTGTAGCAGCTTGTTTCTGCAGCTCAGGCTGTTTCCTGCTTATCTGGTCTGTGTTGCTCCCAAAAACACCTCACCAACGTATCCAAGAGACAGTTTAATCCCAGCACAGACCAGCTTTGGGTCTTCATTCAGCACCAGAACACGAGCCGTCCAATCAGGGGGCAGCCTGGGCTGTGCCTGTTTCATCCATTCATGCCTGCATGGAGCTGTTTTTCTACATGCTGGCGTCGCCCTCTGCTGCCTGTTTGACAGAAAGCAGCTTTAAGGCCCTGACTTCCTGCTTTAATCAGTCATTTCTGCCTTTTAAAGCCCATTCAGGTCAGCCGCAGGCAGAAAGACATCAGATCAAAGCGACTACAACGGAAGGCAGAGAAAGATCCTGGAGGCTGAGATAAAAGTGTCACAAACGTAAAAGGAAACAAAAATGTCCATTTAAAACCGCTTTAAAACCCTCACTAAACTCTGCAATAAATTCCTACATAAATAAGTTTAGTAAAACAATCATTTTGATACAAGTCAAATTAAATTTCAGATGCAATACACTTTACATCTGAGCAGGAGGTTTAATTAAGGATAAATAATTACATTTAAGGGATAGAATGTAAAAGCTGCATCAGTAAAGTGGTTAAACACGTCCAGGCTGCAGAAACCTCCAGGAAGTTCAATCAGATTTAAAGAGTTGCAAACAGCTGTTACGCTGGTCCACTGGTCCAACAGAACATCTGCAGAGTTTCTCCTTTCTGTTTGAGATTCAGTCTGTTTAAATCAAGCTGCGCCTTTTAACGTTGAGCTCATTTTTTCCACATCATTTCTAAACTTTGTGACGTTTAAAGCTGCAAAGTTTTAAAAGAACAAACGTTTCAAGCTTCATTTTGCTTCTTGAATCCATTTGTCATCTGAATTTGCATGTTTGCATGGAGAGAATATGCAGCGAAGTGATGAAGGAATTTTTTTGACCCTGCCATGATTTCATCTGTTTGCACTGATGCATTGGGATGCATTGGGTGGCGTGACTCCTCTCAGCCACCGTACTCTGCTTTGCTTTTTCTCTTGTAAATATTTTAATAAGATAAAGATGGATCTCTTATGCCATAAGTGGATTTACAAAATGGCTCAGATCTGTTTTATTATCCCTCAGGCTTCTTAAAGCACAATTTAAAAACTTGTTGCAGGAAAATTCCTTCCTCTGCTTTTTATTCCCCGAAACCTGAAGGTTGATCTGGAAGTGTCATGATCCCCGTTTGTTGTCAAAGATCCACAGAAACTTTGCTGGTTCTGCAGACCCAGAACCCCTCTGTTCCTGTTCATCAGCTCCTTTTACCAACATGCTGTCGTTATGTTTTCTGTATTTATGAGTCTTAATCTGTGTAGCTAAGGAGGAAGAGAAGCCATGTTTACCGTCCCTGAACATCTCGTAGCTCCATGTTATATTTTCTGTATTTGTCAAATAAAAATGAATTCATGTGTTTAATCGGACCCGTTTCTGTCTGAGAGCCGATGTGAGAGGAGACTCGGGGCTTCGCTGCGCTCATCTTTGAGTCAACGTTGAAAAACGTCTCATTTTCCAGCAGCTTCCATCCAACATCTCTGCACTGAGCTTCAGGTTGTAGAACCAGACCAGAATATTTGTTTGCTGCCAGTCAGATGCAAAGCAAAGCTGATATATTCTGAATTATTTCCATACATTCAAGAAACAAACAAATGTTTGGAAGGAAAATGGCATATTTTCAGGAACCGATCAGTTTATGAAGAAATATAAAACCTACTCTCATTTTCTGACAAATGTTGTGCAATTAAACACTGTTTTAAAGTTATTTAATGTTTAATAAATAACTCTGTCTGTTAGGTATTGTCTGGTGAATATCAGCCCAAACAGCTGATATCAGGACAATGGTTGAAAGGGATGAATTCGAGCTGTGGCGTTCTTTTAACAGCAAACTCTGCACACACAGAATAAATGAGTGACAGCTTCTCTTCAAGTTCAAGAATTTATTAACAGAAATAAAATGAACATCCAGAGAACATCACTATATAATGCTGTTTATCTGAATTAATACTATATTTCAATCAACAAATCCTCTCCACGAGGCTAGTGAAGCTTAACTAAACTACTAAGCAAAATGAAGATAAAAAGAAGTTAAGGAACTATTTACACACAAAAGAAACAAAAAGACAAATTAAAATGGTAGATCACCATCATCAGAATGATTCAGTGAATCCTGGTTCACTGCAGATCTGACTTAAAGAACCAAAGTTCATCTTAAAGAAAGTGAATTGAGGTTAAATTAGCTTAACTAATTTAGAACATTTGGTATGTGTTTCAACTCATTCACAATGCAAATCCTGAGTTAAACATTATTTGATAAAATAACATTCTAAAGAATGATTTTCTCAGTAAAATCATTAACTTTAGGGATGCTTGATTTTATTAATGCAATTATACCTCTGGGAGGCTAGGGGTCGCTGTAGCGATCAGTCACTAAAATTGGTTACTTCTAAAGTTATACAAAACACCTTTAAATCGACATTAATATTCCATATTAATGCGGTAATAACGGTCATAGCACTATCGAATGATAGTGGAGCGAAACGAAACAAACCTTATGTTTGAAATGAATAGTAGTCGTGCATCCGGGAAGCTGGAAGTTACCGGAGGCTAATAGCATTTAGGCTAGTAGACATTCCGCGCTAACTATAAAAAGCTTCAGCTTTATTCTAGTCGTAATGAGCGGACCGGATAAACACAAACATCAATATCCCATCAATGTATAAAACCCTTGTGGGGATAACATTTGTTCTAACCATAAAACACACTGGAATCACATCTACCATGACATGGTTCGAAGAATGCTAGCGGGAGCTACATCCATTAGCTCCATGTGTTTAAAAACACCATCTGAACGCATTACGTAAAGCTTCTAAATAAACCATTTAACTTTCCCTGCTTGTGTCTCTGCCAAACCTGTCAGTGCCTCGGTGTGAGTTTGGTTCAGTTTGTGCATCCAGTTGGAGAGCAGTGGTCCAGGAAAACGTTGGTTATTTCAGCAGTGGGCTAGCGGCTATGAGCTAGCCGAAATATGGTCGGGGTAGGCTGGTCCGAGGTCCTGCATGCAGTCTGACCCGGTTGCAGCTGTGTCCCTGGCATGCAGCAAGTGATTTCAGTCTAGATTTTGCCCTCAGCTTGGGAAAGTGGGTCCTTTTCAGCTCCGTCTGGAGTTTCCTGCAACAACTGAGGAGGGAAAACAAAGCTGGCTCAGCATAGACGGATTCATTCACTTTGGCATCTGTTTTAAGCAGAAGTGAGACTACAGACTTATCTTTGATTCGCCCGGTCAGGTCCTCTGGACGAAGAGAGATTTCCCCTTTGTCGCTACATAGAAGCGAGGGGAAATGAGTTTCACAGAAAGCCCGTTCTGCCCAGCTCGTGAGCATTCAAGCCCCATGAGGCTCACATGGCTGCCGGTCCAGGGCGGACTCTCTCCTTGAGAGTCCCAGGAAGAAGTGTAGTCTGGCTCTATAGCAGGGCATCCCTGCTGTGAGAGGCTGTCTCCGCGTGGATGTGTGAAATTCCTTTGCTCACAATCCATCCCGACTTCTCCCCCATGGTACATGTTGTCAATTCAATCTGAATTCTAGTCCATGGCAAGATGGCACAACACAAATCTGCAGCAAAAGTCAACAAAAAACTTTATTAACATCTAAACATCATGATAAAAGCATGTAAGGTTCCCTTTTCTTTCCTATTGTGAGTGAAATAAGTAAAACATTTCAGTTTGAAACCAGAATAACTGAATAACTTTTAGCTAATTAAACAAATCCCTATAAAAATGCCCCAAGGATTAGAGGAAATGATTGTCTGTTGCAAAGATGCGGAAAACCAAAAGTTCCTGAAACATCTCCTGAGATTCTCCAAACTGTTTAATATTATTAAAAATATTCGCCCCGTCATAAAATCAAAGATTAAAGCTTAAATTAACCTTCAGGGTTGAAACCTGTGACTCTGGAGCCACATGTGCTTCTTCTGGACTTCAGAAGTTTCTCTGTGATAAAATCAATCAGTTTAGCAGCTTTTCTGTGGATTTTCATTCAACATCTGCACAGAAACAAGGTAAAATTACATTAATAGCACAAAACTCATTATTTTATTCATAAATATAGAAAAATGTTTTCACTCTCTTTGTGAAGGTTTCATCTTTTCATCTTTCCTTTGTTTTAAACCTAAAAATAGGGGAAAATGCAGCTTTTAAACCCATACAGCAGATTTAATACAGCAGCTAAAAATCTTGATCTATTTTTGAAATCCTTTCAGTTTTGTGGCACAAATTGATCTGAAAAAAAACAACAAAGCAAAAACAAATTATGTTTTATGTAAAAAATAAACACAGATATGAAAATGTTTCAGCTGTTTTCTTCAGTCTGAGGCCCTTTTTTTTAGATTTTATGAGCTGGTCTGAAGAGATGGTTTGAACATTTACCCTCAAGTACAAAAGAAAATGATCAGCTGAGCTGGTTCTGGTCGGCTGGGCTGGTTCTGATCAGCAGAATCAGACACCTTTCAGCCAGTAACTCCTTTCTCCTCTCAGCGATAATGTTTGACCCACAGCGTGATCAGCTGTACATGAAAATGTGCAGACCTGCAGAAAGATGCTTCATCTTGTTTCAATCCAGCAACAAAAGTGGAAAAAATACAAATTGAAAATCCTCTCCAGATGCTCAGAATCAAATTTTCTGTTTTGTTTTGCGATAACTAACCTGAAGCAAGGAGAACATCTGGACCGGAGGAGTTCTCTGCAGGAGCGTCTAAATGAAGGTTCGGAGGCTCACCTGAACAAATATTCACACAGCTGCTGCAGAAAGTGATTCAAGCTTTAAAAAAAAGTTTAAAAGAGTTTAAAAAAATTCATTTGAATCTTAAAATGAGAATAACTGTAGCATCAATATTTGTTTGTAAGTTGTAAAGAAAGTTCAGACTGATTGGAACAAATTTATGGCTAAAAATTATTCCCTCTGAATCTCAGGTCTGATCTTTGCTTTTTAAGAAATGTTTGTTTTCTAAGATTAATTGTTCTGTTGTTAGGAAAATCAGAACGTTGTTGACTTTGCTTCCAGCTGCCGTTTCAGCTCTTAGGGAAATCAGGAGCTGATGATGGATGGATCAGGAGCTGATTTAACCGTCTGAGCGTCCCGATGCTCATCAGTCTCAACGTTCAAACAGCTCAGCACCGCAGGTAAGCTGGAACTCCTTTCTATCTCAGCGTGGTTCCAACTTTAGACTCGATTTGATCGAGACTTCATTCTGTAGGATTTATTCTTCTGAGCCAACCTCCTGATCCTCCCCATGATTCTACGGATAAACGGAAACTTTAAAGCTTAAGAGACCAAAGTCCGAGAAAATTCCCGATAGACCCTCAGAAAAGTTTTAAAATGGCAATAAATTCTGCCTGCATTAAAAAGATTAAATCAACAAAAATAATTGAAAAACTGTTTCAGACGATTTCTCCAATTTAGCCCATTTTTGACTTTTTGTTCGTTCTGGACTAAAATCCAGATTATTTCTTTCAGCAGATGTATTAGAGTCCAAACCGCTGCAATGTGAGTTTAACTCTAGTTAAAGGGGAAAAGATGATGGTTCAGATGGATCAGAGGAAGTCGACCCAGACTTTCAGTCGGTCAGATGCTGAGAAGAAGCCCTGATGATGTTCTGAATCTGTTTGTTAGCTAATTAGACTGGGACTGAGATCAGGATGAATGTAAAAAAAAAACAGCTGGACACTTGCTCTAGAAAACATTTGGCATGAATTAATATCATAAAAATACAATAAAATTAAAGTTGAGCGCATTTAATGAGGGTGAAACCTGTTTAAGAGGGGAGAGGACAAAACAGATTTAAAACGGGGCGTGAAAAGAGACGAGGAGGATGAAGGGGATAAAAAAAAGTTTTTAAAAAGCAGGAGGATGAGTAGTCAAGGTTGTAAAAAGGGATGAAGATGGGTCAACATCAGTGGAAACAGAGATGAGTGAGATTAAAAAGGCCAAATGAGGATTAAAGGGATAAAATAGAAGGCAATAAGGAGGATGAGTGGGAGAATAAAGAAAGGGATGATGAAGAGGAGGTTGGAAGGAGGATGAATGGGATGAAAATGAGTTCAAAAGAGGGAGGAGGAGGATGTGTGGGTTGTTAAAATGTTAGATTTAAGGTTAACAGAGGATGAGGAAGGTGGATGGGGAGGATGAAGGGGACTGTTGTACATGGAGGATCATTTGCAGGTCAGATTCTGCCACAGATTGAAGATTTCACTGCGCTCACGTTAATTTTCCAGTGTGAGAAGATGGAGGAGGAGTCCTACGGTAACGGCTCGTACTCTGGTGGAGATGGAGGTTGCTTACTGGAGGGAAGATACCTGGTGAGTCTGGCTCTCATCAACGTCTTCACCTTCGTCGTTGGGCAGCCGGTCACAGCCAAGCTGCTCTTCATCACCTTCTCAGCCAAGAAGTCTACAGACATCCTCAACTGTAACTTGGCTCTTTTCCACAACTTCCTCTACCTGTGCTATGTGCTGCACTTCATCTTCCTGGTGACTAATCAGCAGCACCAGCTGGACCTCCTCAATATTCTACTCATCTACAGCCAGGTCGGAGGCCCGATGAGTTTATGCTTCATATGGATAGAGAGGTACGTGGCTGTGATTTACCCCACGTCCTACCCGCTGCTGACGAAGTACAGGTGGAGGGAGGTTTGTGCCGTGATGGTTTGGCTCTGCTCGCTGTCCGCTGCCGTGACCGCAACCTTTGCAAAACACAACATCTCCTCCCTCACTGAGACGGTGATGAAGAGCATCCCGCTCACACTGATGCTGCTCATGACCCAACTGATGGTGTGGTGCACCGTCAGAATCACCAGGGCGCTGAAGAGGTCCAGCCCAGGGCGGGACGAGCTGCATCCCGTCAAGAGGAAAGCCTTCAGGATCGTCTGTGCAACGACCGCCATAAACCTGCTGTGCTACATCCCCGTTACCGTGATGCAGAAGTTCAAGGATCAGGATGAATATCTGTTCAGGTGCACACTAACGCCCATCTCCATACTGGTGTTGTCTGCTGCAAGCGTTGTGCATCCGTTGTTCTACCTGTCCACCAAGGGCAAGCTGCTCTTCTGCTTAAAAGACACGAAGAGAGCCACATGAAGGCTGGAGAAACTGAAGAGGAGCAACGACTGAGGAGACGTCTGATGATGATGATGATGATGATGATGATGATGATGATGATGATGATGATGGAGGCAGTTATCCATGGAGCCAGAGACGTCTCCGTTGTTGATGGTTCAGGTGTTAAACAGGTCAACCAATGGCAGCACAGCCAGAGAGATGGAGATACACCTGGATAGATGGTCAATTAAAGAGAGGGAGGGAGCGATGGATGGATGGATGAAGAATGGATGGATGGATGGATGGATGGATGATGGATGGATGGATGGATGGATGATGGATGGATAAAGGAACAGATGGATGGATAGATGAATGGATGGAAGAATGGATTGATAAAGGAACGGATGGATGGATGGATGGATGGATGGATGGATGATGGATGGATGATGGATGGATGAATGGATTGATAAAGGAACGGATGGATGGATGATGGATGGATGGATGGATGGATGGATGGATGATGGATGGATGATGGATGGATGGATGGAAGATGGACGGATGGATGGATGGATGGATGATGGATGGATGATGGATGGATGGATGGATGGAACCCTGAACTCCTCACCAACCTTTTAGAAGCTGAGAGCTGCTTCATTGATGCTGTTTCTACCTTTCAACTAAAGAGTCAGAGTTCACTTTAACTTCATTTAATATAAACATGTTTTAATCATTTTAAATCTATGTAAATACAAGTATGATTAAAAAGGAGCAACTGAATAAAACATCATTTTAAATGCAGCTCAGTGGAGGTTTCACTGTTTCTGAAGAGGCTTAAGCGCATCACATGTGGTCCTGGGGACTACCTGGTGCTCTAAGGTGTTTGATAACATCAATTATCTTTAAAACTGGAAGAAAACATCTATTTTATGTAAGAAAAATTATGTTTCTCATCTATAAAGTAGTTTTTTGTTGTTAGCCAAATCAAAAGCAGCTCTGAAAACGTGTTTAAAATAAACCAAACGACAGATTGAAGCATGAACTTAACCCTGATTGACTGATTAATATAGAATGAGCCTGAATGCTGCAGTTTCCAGAGAAAAGGTGGATGGATGGATGGATGGATGATGGATGGATGGATGGATGATGGATGGATGGATGATGGATGGATGGTTTCGTCCTCCTGGAGCCTGAAGTCTCGGCCCTGTAAGGCGTCTTCAGACTGAACGATCGTAGGAACCAGCTGCTGCTGGACCTGCAGCCTGGAGCCCTGAAGTTGCCCCTTTATTAGGTACAACTGGGTAATTCCAGAGCTGCTCTTAAAGGCATACTATGCAACATTTTTCAGTTAATTAATGTGTTCCATACCGTTTTGGATGATTAAATGAGTCATTTCAGGTTGAACAAAGGTTTTCTCGGCCGCCCTGGGGGTCTGTAGGGGAAATACCGCACTTGCAATGCAAGAGCCCTCGGCTCGCACACACAGAAGTCTCGCTTTATGGCGAGAACTCCATGTGTTTTTGCCCTGCCATTCACTATATGCACGCGCGAAAGCAACAACAAAGAACCGCGTGTTAACGTCAAATAAATATGCAAGCATATCGAGTTTTATTATTATTATTATTATTATTATTATTTGTTTTGTTTTTTATGTTGGCAAGACGCTACCGCGGTGAGGTGGCGGCCGCGGCTGCGGCTTGGCGAGGCGGCGGCTGCGGCTTGGCTAGGCGGCGGCGGTAGCGTCTCGCCAACATAAAAAAAAATAAATAAATAAATAATAATAATAATAATAAAACTGGCGAGGCGGCGGCGGCGGCGGCAGCCGCGGCCGCCTCGCCAAGATAGCGCTGCGGGAAGCTTGATGTTCATACCTTCACTGTGTTAGTCATTGTTTGTACTGCCGTTTTTTCCACTTTTCGTTGCGTTCGCCTGTCTGCTAAGCTCAAAACAACCGCGCCTGTCTTGACGGAGAAACCAGAACAGCTGAGCATCTTTACGACAGTGCACTTTTACTTTCGCCCTCTGGGGGGAGCCTCGCTGGAAAATCAATCCCAGTTGCATAGTATACCTTTAAAATCTGGTTCTTTATTGCACTTATTTTATATTTTATGTTTTATTTCCTAAAATCTATTCAAGGATTTCTCCAACTGCTAAAAAGTCACGAGAAACACGCACACACAAAAAAAAATCTGAACATCAGTTTGAGGGAAGTTTCAAAAGCAAAGGAGAGGAGAAACTTTTAGAGTTTTATTCATTTTATTCTGTATATGTCATAAAGCTCACAATGTGATTAACAAAAATGAAAAAAAGATAAATGTGCAGATTTTTTATAAAACAAAGACCAGTCAATGACATCTTGGCACCTTGTGATATTTAAACCTTCCTTGTGATTTATTTTAGTAACTTTCATCCTTCAGTCTGACTGGCAGGAGCTGTTTGCATCACAATCTAAAACAGTCAAATTCAAAGGTTTGTTACAGCAAGTAAACTATCAGCTGATCTACAAAACACAATTACACTTCAGTCTGAAACACACAGGTTGATGTACGTTCTCAGTAACACGCTGTCGCTCCTAAAAGCTGCGTCTGGATCCAAAAGACGTCTGAACCACAGATGAGACCAAAGCAGAGACGCCTGACTGTGACGCACAGCAGCAGATCAGCAGCAGGAACGCCGCAGGAACGCCGCAGGAACGCCGTGTGGCAGCTGTCAGGCACGCAGGTGGAGGCGTGGCGGTGAGGTGGGCTTGTTTCGCAGCAGCAGGACCTGAGTGGACTGTGATCTCCTGCCTGAACCAAAGCATTCGTCAGTCCAGATGTGACTCCAGCAGCTGAAGCTCGGTCCAAACCGGGTCACTAACAGAACACAGTAGCAGAACGGCTGAAAAAGGGAAGAATCAAGGAGCTGCTGCCACGGTGGCCTAGTCAAAGCGCAGGTAAATGAATAGATCAGTTCAAAGCAGATTTAGACTCTGTCCTCGTTATCTCTGTCTTTAATTAGTGACTTAATTGGGTTCCCAGGTGATTGGTATCTTGTGGGTCAGCAGCGTGAAGAGATCAGGAGGAGCTTCTGGTTGTTGGGAGGTTTTCAGACGGTTTACGGTGATGTGAAGCTTTCCTGATGATGACAGCAAACCGCAGGCAGAGCTCTAGGAGGTCCAATAAAGCTGCTTTCCTGTCCTAAAGGGAATAAACCTGAGAAGCCTGTCAGAAATCAGGTTCCAGTGATTTCACTCTAGAGGAAAGTGGATTTATTGGAGCCCAAACCCTGCCTCAGCACTGTGGTAGAACTCAGAAGAACCTGGGTCTTTATTTCTAAGGGGTCTCATCGCCCTCGTCCTGCTGCTGGACCGGGTTAATATGGCTGAAAAAACTGCTCACACCCAGACGTCTTCAATAAACACCTGCTGGATCAGGACTGAAATGGCCGGTTCTGGTCACGTGTCGGAGTGCAGGAACCACGGTGAGAAGCAGCGGCAGAGAAACCTGTAAACTAAGAGAACCTCCTGGGCCGTCCGCTCAGGGGCAGCTGGTGCCGCACGGGTCTCCTGACGAGAACAGGCCGTAGACGCTGACCAGAGGGAACATGGTGAGGGCCCCCAGCAGGGAGCCCAGCTGCACCACCGCGCCACACCACACGAGGGCGCTGTGGCCTTCATCCCGCAGGATCACCCCGATGATGACCTTCACGTAGGACAGAGAGAGGATGAAGAGGATCCAGGCCAGAACCTGCAGAGCAGAGGGAGGAACTGGTTGACCCCGAGCCGGTTCTGAGCCAGGAACCTTCAACCAGGAGGACCGAGTGGACTCACCATGACGGCAGCGCCGGACGTGTCGTTCACCAGCAGGGGGCAGGGGCTCAGCGCCGCCATGAACATTATATACGACCCGATTCCAGTTCCCAGAACCGTCAGGAACCCCATGAACACCAACGACCTGCAGAGCCACACTTTGTCTCAGCTGACTACTGACGGTCCTGGTTTAGACTGGCTTTAATTTGACCCAATAAGGTTCCAGTTTAGTTTCAGGAAGTCTTGAGTTCACATTTTCCAAGTTTTTGAAGCCAAATCCTTATGGGGTGAATTTTGTCCGATTATTGCAGCAAAGAACACGTTTTGTAAATGGAATAAAAATAAAATGCAAAACTTTGCTATTTTCTCAGATTTCATTAAAAACATTTTTTTTTTTACTTTTTTGTCATTTTCATTTTATTTTTTTCAAAATTCAATTATTCAAATTACATTTTTTCAAATTTAGTTTTGCAGATTTTTATTTTCACATTAAATGTTTTCTATTGTGTTTGACAGACACTTTCTCTTCTGGGGGCGGGCTTTCCTCTGGAGCAAAGACGCATTTCTATTGGTCAGCAGGGATGTTAGCAACGTTTTGATTGGTCAATGTGCACCAAACGCGAGAAGTGACGAGAACGATCTGTAAAATGCAATGAAAATGCAATTCGTAAAACTCAGTTTGAAAAAGATATATTTTAAAAACAAAAAATATAAAATATAAAATCTGTTAAAAAAAAAAGAAAAGATTTTATTAGAAAAAAATACATTTAAAAAGTATATTATATGATTTTTTTTGTTGTTGAAAAAATAAAATCTGAGAAAACAGCAAAGTTACTCTCAAAACCTTTTTTTTAAAGTTTAATTTCTGGATTGCATTTTTCCATTTACAAAACGCGTTCTTTGCAACAATAATGGGACAAAATCCACTCCATAAATCGTTTAAAGTAATGCGTCTGTTCTGGCGTCACTGACCTGATGGAGACGAACATGGCGACGAAGCAGGCCAGCGGGTTGGACACGGCGGCCAGCGTGGCCGACAGGTGGTAGGCGTTGTTTCCGTACGGCAGGCAGGAGTAGGACTGGACCGACGGCAGCACCGTGTTGCTCAGCGCGTTCACCCAGGCCAGAATCACAAAGATGTACACCACCTGCGTCCAGCTGTAAGAGCCGGTGCCAAAGCTGCTCCTGGGCTTGTGGTTCTGGTGCCTGAACGGATCCATCATGGGCCGCTGCTCGGCCCGCGTCCTCCTAGCCTGGGAGCTCTCCTTCGTGCCGTTGCTGTAGCGGGGGACGGGCTGCTCCCGGGCCACGGCCGGGTGGAGGTTCAGCAGCAGGAACGCCAGCAGGCACACCAGCATCATGGCGCTGAGGAAGAAGAAGAAGGCCTCGGCGGAGAAGTTGGACGGCTGGTACCGGGCCTGCAGGCGGTAGTCTCCCGCGCCGGCGGAGGCGTTGCCGGAGCGGTTCAGCGACTGCGTGCTGTTGACGCAGTGCACCACGCCAACGCCCTGGACCAGAGCCACCAGAGCCGGCAGCAGGCCGCTCACGCCCTCACCGATGAAGTAGGTGGTCAGGTACTGAGGCTGCAGGCGCATCATGAAGGGCAGGAAGGTGACGGAGGAGGTGCAGTCCACAGCGGCCAGGAAGAAGGTCAGCACCAGGAGGGCCAGGCTGCGGGGTACGCCTGCTACCACAACCGTCTCCTTCCAGAAGAAGCCCAGCAGGAAGCTGGCCACCGTGCCCAGAGCGATGATCGCGTAGATGACGGCCGTCTCGTTGAGGGCACCGGGCCGGAAGCGGTGCATCAGGGTGACGAACAGAGGCCCCACGTTGGCCATCTGGATGAGGACAGAGAGGTAGGAGGGCAGGTACCATCCCTCCGGGATCTGAGGCACGATGAGAGGCAGCTCCACCCAGAGGCCATTGATGGAGACCCAGGAGCCCATCCCGAAGAGGACGGCCAGCGTGTGGGTGAGCACCGACATGGTGGATCCGTCCTGCAAGACAGCATCCAGACACGTTCAGCCCATCAGAGGTTCAACCGGTTAGTCACATCAGCACCAGCATGAACGTCACTCATGAAAGCTCTTTCAGACAGAACGCTTCTGATGGAGGTCCACCAGAGCAGGACTCACCTTTTACTGCTGGTGCTCACATTTCTGATCAGAAGCTGAGGCCCTTGGTGCCCAGCACACCTCCCAACGTCTTCTGGTCTTCAGAGCAGCTCAAGAACATTGCATAAGGAGCTTCATGGAGCGAGTCTCCATATCCAAGGCTTACGTCACCCAGTGCAACGGAGAGGATGCTGGGGAGTAAAACACGCTGCCGCTGGACTCCAGAGCCGTGGAGACGTGTCCTCTGAGGGATCGAGGTCAGGAGCTGCCAGGAGAACAGCAGCTCTCTGACTGCAGGGGGTAAAGTTTGGTGGAAGGAGGATCGCCGTGTCCGTCGGTCTCACTGGTTGGGCTCGGCCAGGTAGTATCAGAGGAACCCCAAGAGGTTCTGGACAGTTTCCCGTTCCCAGCTCAGCGGGAGCAGCTTGAGGCTGATCGCACGCCGATGAAGGTCCATCAGGGCACGGATGGAACCGGCGGGGAAGAATCTCCCCAACAGAACCCGTTTGGGTTGAATTCCAGCAGACGTGTCCTTCACGTCCAACATCAGTGTCTGACCTCGCAGATGTTCTGGTGGACTTTCTGTTTACGGCCGTAGCTCCTCTTCCCTTTACGTCGAGAAGTTTTTACAGCTTCACTGTTACCTCAGTAGGTTAAATTATTATTGCTATTATTATTATCATTATTATTATATTACTCTGTTTTATTATATCTGGTGTTTCACTGTTTGGATAAAACTATCGTTTTAAACGTGCTGCTGGACCAGAGGGCAGAGGTTTTAAGTGAAAACCGTCACATGCATGGAAAAAGTCAAACTTTGGGTTTTTCTTTTTTATATTTTTTGTTCTTTACAGAAACATGTTTCAGACGTAAAGGTTTTAACTGCAGCAGAAATTAAACTGTAATCCAGATTAATGTGTCACCATGAGGCGCATCAGTCTGCCAACTATCATAAAAGGAGCAGTTCGTGAATTATTCCCTTGTTCTGTGAATGTTTGCTGTTTTTTCCTTGTTTCTCTTTTCTTTGCTGCAGCTGAATTTGGATGGAAATGTTGGGTCCACTGCAAAAAGGGAACTCAAAGTAAGTAAAATCTTCTTGAAATTTGTGTATTTTTCCTTGATTTGAGCATCTAAATAAAACTATTTTCCAATGGAATAAGATTTTTGCACTTAAAATAAGAACAATTCATCTCAATCATCTTATTTCAAGTGTCATCTAATTATCTTATTTTAGGGGAAAAATACTTATTCCATTGGCAAATAGTCTTATTTAGCTGCTCAAATCAAGGAAAAATACACAAATTTCAAGAAGATTTTACTTACTTTGAGTTCCCTTTCTGTCCAGATTTTGACCCCCAGCTGCTTCAGCGGTACCATCAACCGTACAGAACCGTACAGAACCGTGACCACCGACGGTCCCGCTGGCCATTACATAAGCTGAGAAAACATTGACCCATGGGCTGTTTGTTTAAACAGCAACGACACGCTGAGGAGTTTTAAAGGATCTTCACGATCAAAATCTCAAGTCACAAACAGAGCTTTTAATACATGTGGGTAGTTATAGGAGGAGGAATTAACCATTTAAACTGTAAAACAGCTTCTGTTTTTAAAAATAAATGTAATAAACACGAAGATAGAGCTCAACTTTCTCCATCTGCAGACTTAGTTGAGGATAGCAGCTTCTGATATCATGAAAAGGAGCAAACTTAAATTAAAAGCTTTGCTAAAAGAAAGACGAGAGCACGGATCGCTGCACAGACTCACCTGCTGCTTGGTGGAGAGTTTTCCTGCAGACCCAAAGAAGCCAAAGTCCTGTGCAATAAACCAGGAGCGTGCCAGGGGATTAAACCCTGGTGGAGACGAGTGGGTGTGAGATCCTGCAGCCAACCAGGATGCACCATGGGTTAACTGATGGCCGTCTTCACCGCAGACCCTCACTGCGGACCACTCCAGGATGCTCAACCAGCCGTCTGTGTTTGCAGCCTCGTTTCTTTGCCTTTGTGTATTTTTCTGAAAGGCTGAAAAATCTGCAGAATTCTGTTAATTCTTCTTAAGGGGATCAAGGGAGCAGAGGTGAAAACGAGTCTGCAGCTCAGCGGCACATTGCACAACAGAAAGTCTTGTTTTAAAGGTGTCGGTATGTAATTGGTCACATGTTTAAACCATTCAAGGCAAACTCTCGTTTAAAATGCTGCGCTTTCAAGGAAATTAGTTCTTTTAGTTTCCAGCATCAATTAAACCTCAGCAGGAATCTGTAACATTGGGATGATTGGAAAACTCACATTTTTTTTTCATTGCATGTTAGAAAATCTGAAGGTTTTTAGATTTCTCTTGAGCTTCAACTCAATAAATAAGCAACAGTTCAGATGTTTAAAAGAAAATGTTTTGTTTCTTTGGCTTTTAAAAACAACCGAACATTTACAAAGTAATGACCTACTTGAGGAGTTTCAGTCAAGCATCAGAGCTCATCATAGCACTGAAACGGCTCTGGTGAAGGTCACTAATGATATTCTCATGGCCTCAGATAATGGACTTGTGTCTGTACTTGTCCTGTTAGATCTTAGTGCTGCATTTGATACAGTTGATCACAATATTCTCCTACAAAGACTTGAGCATACTGTAGGGATTAAGGGGAAAGCATTAGGCTGGTTTAAATCTTATCTGTCGGACAGATTCCAGTTTGTTCATGTTAATAATAAATCTTCTTCAAACTTTAGGGTCACCTGTGGAGTACCACAGGGTTCAGTCCTTGGACCAATTCTCTTTACTATATATATGCTTCCGGTTGGCAAAATTATCAGACAGCATGGGATTAATTTCCACTGTTATGCTGATGACACTCAGCTATATTTATCCAATTATCATATTATACGGTTAAAAATACTCATTCCATTGTCAGATAATCTTATTTACCTGCTCAGATCAAGGACAAATACAGTAATTTCATGAAAAGTTTACTTATTTTTAGTTCGGTTTTTGCAGTGCATGTTGGATATAAGTGGGATCTGATTAGGAGAAACATGTTTCCAAATATAAACTTTCAAGATACAAGCTGTTGGAAATTATCAGAATAAATTCTACAGTTATCTGTATATAACTGATTAAGAGGTTCAACTGTGACTGAATATCTTGACCTGCTAACGTTACCTGATACTTTCAGGCTTTGGAGTTTATTAGTGGCAGTAAAAATCTGGAAATGTAAAATAAAAAGAGAGAATTTCTGAGGATTAAGGAACAAATCCATGAGATTACAGACTAAGAGAGAAGAAGGAGCTTTGATCGTGAGCATAAATCACGGGACGGCTGACAGGAAGCTGGTCCTTGTTTAGATTTCCCTCATCGGATCCTGAACACTCCTACAGAACCACGAAAGCTGTTGAACCTGGACTCTGTCTGACCCAGAATGAGATAGTTAAGAAGAATTGATACAAATCAAATCACTATTCCACCCTAACTATGTTAGAAAACACAAGATAAAAAACCCAAAAGAACATGAAGGGATTGTTTTCCACTAAAGCTGCTAAAGCTCTAACCCAGGTCTGGTGCTAGGCCCGGTTCTTCACGGGTTCCCCACAGGTTCTCCACAGGAACCAGGCTTAGTGTTCCACAGTCAGAAAGCTGGAGAGCTGCGAGGGACGATTTTAAAGAATGCTGGTGAAGATTCTCAGTCATCCAGGTCATGGTCATTCCAAAAAAAAGTAAAAAACAAGGCAACTGGACTTATTTTCCGTAGTGGAAGACGTTTCGCTTCCTCTCCAGGAAACTTTCTCAATTCAAAAAGTCTGGAGTAATGTGGAGTAACCAGCTTTATACCAATGCCAAACAAAGGCCTTGTAATGGCTTAGATAACATGCAGATTGAACAGAAACAGCTCCACCCCTTAGTAATGGGCGGTCATTAAAGTCATTAAACCAGCAGATTGAACCTAAACTGGTCCACTCCTCTGTAACGAGGAGTCATTGGGTTGTTATTGGCCTGGCTTAAAGGAACGATGTTTTGATCACCCGTATGAGGGTGAGAGTTAAGGTGATGATTGGCCGGAATTAATCCTATAGCTGGATTATAAATTTTAGAGAGTTGTAACCTAAGGCCTCCTCCTCTGTTTAAGGTTGGTTTTTCTCTCTTAACGTAGATGGCTTCCTTCACACCCCTTTCAAACCATCTGTCTTCTTTGTCCAAAATGTGGACATGTTGGTCCTCACAGAGTGTCCTTTGTCCTTAAGGTGTAGGTGGACAGCAGAGTCTTGTCCTGAGGAGGTAGCTCTCCTGTGTTGAGCCATGCGTCTGTGGAGAGGTTGTTTGGTTTCTCCAATATAAAGATCAGAACATTCCTCACTGACTGAACTGCAGACACCACTCCGCTCATCTTAGGTTTGGGGGTTTTGTCCTTGGGATGCACCAGCCTCTGTCTGAGGGTCCTGTTTGCTTTGAAATGTTCTGGGATTTTGTGTTTGGAGAAAATCCTCTTGAGTTTTTCAGAGACTCCAGCAACATATGGGATGAGGGTGTTTTTGCAAAAACATCGTCTCCACATTACTCCAGACTTTTTGAATTGAGAAAGCTTCCTGGAGAGGAAGCGAAACGTCTTCAACTACGGATAACAAGTCCAGTTGCCTTGTTTTTTACTTTTTTTTGGAATGATTTTAAAGAATAGCAAGAAGATGAGTGACAAATCGAACTAATCTGAAAAACCGACTTTAATTTGCTTATTTAATCGGGTTTGGTTCTCAGAAACCCGACAGATCCTAAAGAAAACCACAGTGACCCTTTTACCTGTTAGTAAAAATGAAGAAAATTGTCTTAAAACCAGCTTTTCTGACACGTTGGAGTTTCTGGAGGCAGAAACCAGAATCTTACGCCCATATAAGGAGTGATGACATGTCGTTTGGGAGCCAATGGGGAGCCAGCGTCCATCGCTGGGAGTCGGACCACAGATGGACGTGTAGAAAACTCAGGAGCAGGCAGGTTAACAGCCAGACCAGTAAACATGGAGCACTAACCTTGTGACTGGTCGGAGGTCTGAGAACCTCTGCAGCTCCTGATGACACCAGAACTTTCTGGACCCGGCGCTGATGGAGAGGTTTCACTGTGGCGGTGCCAGTACTGACACCAGTCTGGCTCACAGTTACCGACCACTTTCAAACCTTTAAAGCTGCTTTTTCTGTCACATTATTTTCATTTTACATAAAGTTTCCCACACGTAGAACATGTCATGACATGTTTCATTGTTTTGTCATTTTGCTGTTTAAAGGAGATAAAATCCAGTAAAACCCGTCTTTCAGGTGTTGTGAACCTGAGTTTTTCTGTAATGTTTACCCAGCCGGACAGTCTCAGGGGAGCAAACGTTACTGACATGTTGCCCAAAAGGTCAAAGGTCACAGAATGAGAAGAAAGAAGAAAACCTGCTGCGTCTTATCGCCAAGCGAGCAGATAAGAACCGTGAACAGATTATCACCAGCTAGCATCAAATCTGTGATGTCATCAAGTGAGACGCACACAAAGCAGAATTAGATGTTTCTTTTTTTTATTCGACACCTTTTAAAAACTTTAGATTTCAGGAAATCCTGCAGGAAAAATCAGTTTTTCACCACCAGACTTTAAAGGACGGTCTGGCGTTTTTCCTCTATAGACGATGATGTCACGACCTGGAAGTTTTCCACTCGGACTCGTTAAGGCAAAGCAGAAGCAGCTGCCGCAGCGCTGAGCTGCTTCATCAGCTAATATTACACATTCCTGCGTGATTTCCTGTTTTATTCCTGCTTTTCATCTGAACTGTGGCGTTACGGAGTTCTCAGCCAGTTCTGGTGAGCGTGAAGCACGCTGCTCCTGTCAGTCAGCAGATCCCAGAACAGCTGAAGTAGCTCTCTGTCCCAGGCAAACAGCGGAGCCGCATCGCTGGGTCAGGTTTCTACGGAAACATTTAACTGCCAGGCGTGATAAATACATTTAAAACGAGATCGTTGTCCCGTTCTAACCAGGCAGTTGTCTGGCATGACGTCGCGTTTCCTGGACATTTGAATGAAGTACAGTCCTGCTCACCATTATTGGCACCCCTGAAGTTTAAGTACATGTAATGGAATATTTCCTGAAGGAAATTCATCAAGTTAAACAACATTTTACTGCTGATAGCTTGTGCTTGATGCAAAACAGCAAATGATAAAAAAAACATTTCAAAAGATAATCATTAAGAGGAAAACAAAGAAAAACACGTTTACCATGTCAATGGTATTGGCACCCTTTGCTGCAAATCAGTATTAAAACCCAATTCGGCTCACCTGTTGCAAATCACAAATAAAGATCACCTGTGATGAACTGCCTCCACACATGTGACATGAATTAACCAATGAATGATCATGTTGGTGCTTTAAAAGGCACCTGTTAGTCCATCTTCACATGTGACAATGGTAAAGACAAAGGAGCTGTCTGAGGACACCAGAAATGCTGTTATTTGTAAGCACAAGACCTCCAAAGGGTATAAAGCCATCTCCAAAGACCTTGGTATCCCTGTTTCAACGGTGCGTCATGTTATTCAGAAGTTTTCCAGCCATGGAACCGTCAAGAACCTCCCTGGACGTGGGGGAAGAGAGAAATTGATGACAGAAGTCTTCGACGGTCGGTGTGAATGGTGGAAAAAACACCACATCAAACATCTAAAGACCTAAAGACCAACCTGGAGCAGTCTGGTGTGATTGTTTCAGCAATCATACGCCGCACACTAAACAAAGTGGGGCTTTATGGGCGGAGGCCAAGGAAGACCCCATTGCTAAAGAAAAGACATAAAAAAGAACGACTGATCTTCGCAAAAGAGAACCTGGACAAACCTCAAGCCTTCTGGGACATTTTATGAACAGATGAAACAAATGTGGAGCTTTTCGGTAATTCACACAAACAGTTTACAGACGGCGCAATGAAGCCTTTAAAGAAAAGAACACCATACCAACAGTCAAGCATGGTGGAGGATCCATAATGCTGTGGGGCTGCTTTGTGGCATCTGGT
The DNA here is from genome assembly GCA_037039145.1 of Fundulus diaphanus. Lineage (NCBI taxonomy): Eukaryota > Metazoa > Chordata > Actinopteri > Cyprinodontiformes > Fundulidae > Fundulus > Fundulus diaphanus. The sequence continues at coordinate 52,591,980 of CM073135.1, forward strand.
ACTGGAGGACTTGACCGTATCACAGGCATCATTAAATCAGAAGATTATCAAGAAATTCTAGAGCGAAATGTCTTGCCCAGTGTAAGAAAACTTGGTTTGAGGCGAAGATCCTGGGTCCTCCAGCAAGATAATGACCCAAAGCACACCTCCAAAAGCACGCAGGCATGGTTGAAAGGGAGAAATGGACTGTTTTAAAATGGCCAGCAATGAGTCCTGATCTCAATCCAATTGAAAATCTTTGGGTTGAGCTGAAATCTGCCATTGGAGAAAGGAACCCTGTAAATGTACAAGAGCTTGAGCAGATGGCAAAAGAAGAGTGGGAGAAAAATGCCACCTGAGAAGTGCAAGAAGCTTCTAGATGAATATAAGAAACGTTTGGAGGCTTTCATCGCTGCCAAAGGCTGTGCAACCAAATATTAGGGAGGGGTGTCAATATTAGTGCACATGCTGGTTTCCTGTTTTGTCCTTTGAAATTAAAATATTTGTGTTGAAATGGTAACTGTCTTTGTTAAATTATTTTGGACCTCAAATTGAAAGATCCTGCTGATATAAGTTTTGAACATTTCCATTTATTTCTGAAGATATTCACTCAGCTATGCAAAACATGAAGGGGTGCCAATAATGGTGAGCAGGACTGTATGACGGGAAATGGAGATCGAGCCACTTTATGCCTTTTTACTAAGAAGGAATCTGCATGAAGAGGTATTTCGAAGCAGAGAAGTGACACTGGATGGTGGATGTGTTCAATCGGCTGGGAAAATGAGTCCGATCGCAGCGAAAACAGGACATGCTGAGGAAAAGGAGACGCCTGATGTCTTCTGACTGCGGAAAAGTCAGGTGAGTAATAATAATGTTATAGTAGAGGCTGAATTATCATATGACAACATTTATTTATTTCATTTTCGTTATCATGTAGGACTTAGTGAAGCACCTGCTGAACCCGATGTTAACAGGACGCGACCCTGGCGTCCTCCTCGGTGGACTTTGTGGACAGATGTTCAACCTGCTGAACCTCCAGGGAGACGACAGATTAAAAATGAAATTATCACCACAACAGAGAGCAGTGACCACCTTACACTGCAAAAAAGGAACTAAAAATAAGTCAAATCTTCTTGAAATGAGCCGGTAAATAGGATAATCTGCCAATGGAATGACTGGTTTGACCCATAAAATAAGACAATTAGAAATAAGATGATGAAGATCAGCTGTTCCCATTTTAAGTGCTAAAAATCTTATTCCATTGGCAGATAATCTTATTCACCTCAAATCAAAGGCAAATACACTTCATTTAACACAAAAAAAATGTGTTGGTTGGTTTATTGGTTTAGTGATGATGATCGGTTCGAGTCAAAGCTTAATAATTAAAATTCTCTTTTGGGGTCACTTTGTTTAATAAACATTGTCTGGCTGATTAAATTTAGTAACTTATAAACTTCAAATCCAGTCAAAGTGACGGCGTAGACAGCGGACTCTCGTTTTAACCAGGTACTGCAGGTCTCCGTTCCCAAAAGGGGAAACAAAAGTGAACCTGGAGAAAAACAAATCCCTAAAGATCAAAAATGATTTTAGAAAAATATTCGATCAGAAAGAAAACTGCAAAGGTCCAACAGCCAAACATCTTCCAGGGAATGTTGAGGCACTTTGTGCTATGGCTGTCTGCTGGGGGGGGGGGGGGGGGGCAGGAGCAACATGAGGATGAAGAACCTAATGGAGATGATGAGGAGCTTCCATGTGATCTCAATCAGCACCTTGTCTTCACGTCTTTTCAACCCATAAGAACCTGAGGAGCTCTTGGCTGACCGGTCCCAGCTACCCAGGAATGTCCCTGTCTTCACCTCCGCACCGGCACCACCTCGTGTCCCAGGAGGAGGAGCAGGAGGAGGAGGAGGAGGAGGATAGGTCCCGCTAACTGCAGACGTCCACGCAGTCCTGGGCTCTGACGAACACCTGGTAGACGTTCACCAGAGGGAACATGGTGAGCGCTCCGATCAGGGAGCCCGCCTGGATGGAGATGCCGCACCACAGCAGCGCGGCGTGACCCGCCTCGTGGAGCAGAGTGCCGACCACCACCTTCAGGTAGGAGAAGAGGCCGGTGAAGACGATCCAGGAGATGACCTGCAGGGGGCGCACACGGGCAGCTGGATGAGTGAAGCAGCAGGAAGTCCGTCTCCTGGAGCTGCAGCCAATCACAGACATAGAAACGTAGACGCCTCATTGGCCGCAGGTTTGTACCTCGACGTCACCGTAGTGAACGTCTATGTTCCCTGTGTTTATGTTCTAAATATTTAGATAGAAAGATATAGATGGAGCTTATATATACTTGTAAAGAAATGTATATAGATTAATTGATAGAGATTGGCTGAACAGAGAGCTATTGATCCTGAAGGTCAGTTATTAACATGTGGAAATGTTATTTTACGTTATTGTTCTCCTGCTTCCATCTTTGGTTTGTGGTTCTTGTCTCAGAGTCGGGGAACCTCGTAGAAAAATGTAACTGAATGCAGCTTCATACGATGTTTAACTTAAAAACTAGCTACGGTGTTTTCCTCTAAGGCGTCTTTTCCATCAGAACCAACATCAGAGGAAGTTTGACCCGACCCAGTTATCAGTTGATTCCTTTTACCAGTTTTTCCCACAATCATAGTTTCAGTTTGAGGAATTTCCTCAGATTTTCCCCCAGGAACGTTCAGCTTAGAGTGATGACGGTTCTGACCCGATGAAATATTCAGAACCTTCTGGATTTAACCTGCTTCCATTGCCCCCAAACCCCCCAAGCAGGGAGGATTTCAGTTCACCTGTGATTAGATTCAGTCAAGCAGAGCTTGGTGGCTCTATAGGAAGCAGGAACAGCTACAGGTTCTACCTCAGACTTTCAATTTGTCTTTAAATCTAGCAAAGAACTCATAACGGGGCTAACGGACCACAAGCTGCATCAGCATCCTTCAAAATGTCTGAAACTATCTCAGTGGACATTAAAGGTCCCATCCAGAATATCACGTTTTCCATTTAAATGACTGTAGGGGAGTAAAAATCAGAAGCGTTGCCTCTCACCACTAAGGCCTTTCCTGCGATGCTTCCCTGGAGCGGCGGGCAGGGGCTGAGGGCCGCCAGCGCCAACAGGTACGCAGCGAACACGCCCGCCGCCAGAGACAGGAAGCCCAGACCTGCAGAGGACCTGAAACAGAGAAGGTCACAGCCTGAGTCCTCATCCGACCCTCGTTCCTTAGCTCTAGTTCTCCAGACGTTTTCTAAATCTTTTGGAAGTGTTGATGCTGTTTACTCATTTTCAGTCCAATTCTAATCTTTTTTCCATTTTCTGTATCTTAGTTACCGACTTACGATTAAATGTCAATCAATGGTTGATTGAAGTTCGTTCCAGGCGATTAACTGATAATGTCCCCTTAGACCAGGCGTGTCAAACTCATTTCTACATGGGGCCACTTTGGCATCATGACGTCATTTAAAGGGCCGGTTGCACCTTTATAGATGATACTTTTAATTTCATAATTTCATTTCAGTTCACATAGAAATATAAAAAATGCACAGTAATATAAATGTAGCATCTCAGGCCCAGTTTATACAGTTTGCAAAAAAAGTTAATATTGGGGTGAGTTACACTTTAAACTGATCATTCTGCATCACTTCTTCTCTTTTTGGACATTTCTGGGTTGGCAGGATGCTGTTACTACACAGTTAAAGAAATGAATCAACATTCGCTACAGGAGGCTCAGTTTTAGCCATTTTATACACTTTAAAAGAATATATTCCTCTACTTTATGACATGATGTACCTTTTTGGCTCTTGGGGGCCGGATAAATTGCCTTGAAGGGCCGGATTCGGCCCGCAGGCCTTGAGTTTGACACGTTACTTAGAAGGCCCTTCTTCCAGTGTTGCAGTGTGGCCGCCATCAAGAAGAGGGCGCTGTCAGTCATGTGGGATTATTTTTGCATAGTTCAATGACAACAAGGATGCAAACTGGTCTTTGTGGGGTTCTGTTTTTAATTACAAATATTTAACAAACTCCTTAATTTGTCAGCTGCATAGCTCCATTTAGCCACGCTGCATGGCGGAGCAGAGTCAACTTCTGCACCGAAACTCACTGATGTGCTCAGGAGCAGAGGATGTGATGACAGAAAAGTGGAGGGTATTATGCAAAAAACGGTAAAATGATAGAAAAAGATATGATAATAAAAGCACGTTTTTGTGAGGGACTTCGTTGGGATAATTATATAATTTAATATATTTTATTCTATTTTTAACTTTTTTGTTTCTATTGAGTAACTTAATAGGTTCCTGTTGTATTATATTTCATAAATATGTCCAAGTTTAATAATGTGTGAGAAAATTTACCACATTTATTCAGTCAGTATTTAATACAGGTGGCACAATAAACTGTTAAATTATAATGATTAGCCTCTTTTAAAATGCAGGACATTATAAAGAATTAACCCTTCATGGTGTGGACAGATCCTCTGGAATCAAGAGAAAACTAGGGTTTGTAAGAAAATGGCTGCTCATCAGTTAATCGTCAGTCGATTGATGAGATCAATCAATTTTAGATGAACTCATTGATGGATAAATCGGATTTAGGACTAAAGGAAACTGGACTTGATCAGATAAGGAGAGGTTCTGTCTCCTGGTTCTCACCTGAGCACCACAAACATGGCCAGGAAACAAGCCAGAGGGTTGGCGATGTTCCCCAGGACCACGGAGAGGTGAAAGGTCATGTTGCTGTACGGCAAGCAGGAGAAGCTCTGCACAGACGGAAGGACGCCGTTGGTGAGGGCGTTGGACACGGCGAGCAGCGCCAGCAGGTAGATGTTCCGTGAGGTCCAGAACGTCGGGGCGGCTGGCTCCACCTCCACTCGGACCTGTTCCTCGGACACTGGCGTTCCTCCGTTGTACAGCCGGTGCGTCTCTTCTCCGTTCTTTACGGCCTCGGCGCTGTTGGACCGTTTGGGCGGCGACGTCTCCTGCTGGGATTCGGTTTTTCTTCTCGTTAACGCCACGAAGCTCAGAGCTGAGAGCGTCAGCATCACAAACAGGAACCAGAAAAAGTTCTGGGCGGGAAAGCTCTCCTCCAAAGTCTCCGGCTTCACTGTCCCGTTCACGGTTTTACACTCCAGCTTGCTGACGCCCTGGCCCAACGCCACAACGCAGGGGAACAGGGCGCTGAAGCCCTGGCCGACGAAGAACGTCCGGATATACTCGGGCGGATAGCGGAACATGAACGGCAGGAAGGTGACGGTGGAAGTGCAGCAGACCAGGGCCAGGACGAAGCTGAGGAGCAGGAAGGGGAGGGACCGCTCCAAACCTGCTATCGGTACCTTGTAGGACCAGAAAATGGCCAAGAAGACCGACGCCACCACCGCCAGCGCCTGGATGCAGTGGATGGCGACGCGCTCGTTCAGACGACCCGGAGCGCAGTGGTGCATCGCTGTCACTGCGATCGGACCCAGATTCCCAAAGGCAATGAGAACCGAGAGGTACGCAGGAAGGTTCCAGCCTGAAACAGGAGAAGAACCGGGTCAGCTGCTGGTGTTGGACGTGAAACCAGAGAGAGCCCCAAGTTCAGCCAGAAGACTTTCATCCGTCGGTAACTTTGCTCGTCACAACCACAGCTGAAGGTTTTATTTAAACTGCTGCTTCCGAGCTGCACGCTCTGTAAAACAATCGGACATTTTGTAGAGTTTATCTTTAAAGGTTCAACTCAATTTTATTTATATGTAGTTCTACCAGCGTAAAGAGCTTTGGGTCGTCGGACCAGTCTGTCTCCGGACAGACTGGTCAAAAAGTAAAAAGTTGTAAATAACAACAAGCACTGCAAATTGGGGAGCAGTAGGAGAACTCAGCAGGAGAGAAATAGAACCTGATGTCCTCAGAGCTTTGAAGCTTTAAAGTTTCAATAAAACCTTTTTAAAAGAAGAAAATGGGAAATGCTAGTGCAAAAATTATTGAACAACTCTTCATTTCTTTATATGCTCGTCTGATAAAAGTGCTTCCAATAAACAATGATGCAACAACCTTAGTTTCACTAATACTATTCATCCCTACTTTTAACCTATTAAAAAAGTCTGAATCAGCAAATCAGACGCAAACACTGAGCCGAGGAAACCAGATTTTAATCTCAGCCAGTAGAAACCCGATCAGGGGAAGTTATTTCCATATAAAACAAGACATTTTAGAGGTTTTCTCTCCTGAAAATTTAGTATCACTTTGATTAGTTTTGTAACTGCAGGCTGACTTTTCTTCACAAACAGGTGAAACCTTACTAATACTATTAATGCTACTAGTTACTACTACTATTACTTAATTAACCAAAAAGTCTCATTTACAAGACAGGACACTGATTTTCCATCAAGCATTTATTTACGACACCACTTTAGAATAAGGCTCTGATTATAGATGATTAATAGTTTATACATATGTTACTAATTATTTAGTAAACACTTTATTACTCATTCATTATTGCTTATTATGCATCATATATTTAATCTAGAATAGGGCTGGACGATAATTCAATAACGATTTATATCAATCAATAGACGAATATCGATGATAGAAAAAAATGTCAATAGAATAAAGGTTTTCCTTCCTTATGCATTCTATCATGTAGGTTAATATTACATCATTACATCCTCCCAGCCAATCACAGCACAGACCCAGGAACCAAGCTCCGCCCCCTTCAGAGAGGTCAGAGAGCACAAATTCTTTTTTATTTTTAAAAACTTGCAGTTTTGGTAAAAAGTTGGTTAAATAAAGGTTTGAGTTTGAATTCAGTGTTTGTGTTCTGTATCTAAAAATAGGTTGCTAAGCAACACTATAAAATGTCCAGGGCTGCACTTAAAATAAATGTTTTGAATTTGTTGATAATTATCGATATAGATGAATATGATTTCTATTTTTTCGATGTATTTTTTATCTATGTCGTCCAAGCCTAATCTAGAATTGCTTATATTAAACATTTCAGACTAATTTACTACCTTGACAGTACAAAACGGTCAGTTTTGTCTCTTGCTCGCCCGTAATTAATGTATAATAAACACTAATGAATGAGTGATAAAGTGTTTACAGATTAATTAACATATCTATAAACTGTTTACATGTCATCTACAAGGGGAGCCTTATTATAAAGTGGTATATTTACTATTTTCCATCACACAAATATTCATATTGAGCCCAAGAAGACCAGATATGGATCCTGCTTTGTCTCGGCTTCCAGAATCTGTTACCTGCTGAAATAAATTCACCTTTACGGCCAAGTTTCACCTGGAAAGGCTGAAGATGAGAGGAAAATAGGCCAAAGTTCAAAGACAGGAAAACTACAGATGACTTTGGATGACTGGAAAGAACACAGAGAAATGCGGGATTGAACAGGAGTGTTTATGTCTCATTAAGGCCGGCGGTCCGTCCACCGAGCCGCCAACCTGAGGACTGACCTTCGGGAAGCTTCCTCACCACCACCGGCAGCTCCACCCACAGGCTGTTGACGGAGACCCAGGAGCCCATGGCGAACATGGCCGTGAGCCCGTGGGTCACCGCGGCGCCGCTCCACCAGCTGCCCGCCATGGTAACGCTCGGTTCGGCGGGAAGTGACACAGATCGCTGCGGAAGCGCCTCTCCACGCCGCCGCTGTTGTTGTAGGACTGTTACGCAAAGGCCCCGCCCCCTCTGCTGCCTTCACGGACGCTGGGAACTTTGAGCTCTGGGCTGAAAATGTTGGAAAGTTTGCGTTTTACCGCTGAAGGATGTTAGCGACGCTTTTCTTTATTAGAGAAATACTAATTTCTATTAATACCGCTAATTTAATCTATGTTTTTAAACAAAGTCATCCCCTATGCTAAGAGATATTTACATCGCATTAGTTAAAAAAAACGCGAGTTTAAGATTTAACAAACCAGTATATTTAACATTTCCGCAGCTGTTTAGGGGACACTGGAGACGTTTGCAACACTTTTTGCTTTTCTCTCAATTAATCCGAGATGATTGGGTCTAGACAACCATTTATTTATATATTAAACGTGCATCCTTCTGCTAATTGCCAATACCATCTAAATATGATTACATGGGACAGATGTTTTACGATATTCATTAAAGACTAAACAAAAAAAGTCAACTGTTGCAACCGACCCCATCGCTGGGAAGGCTGCAACAAGTCATAAGTCCACTAAATTTCACAAATCAACTTTTGGTTTTTGTGTCAGTGAGAATATCGTTCTGAGAATTTGTATCGTTTATAAAACGCAGTGTTAGAGCAGAAATGACGGACAGGTGTGAAGCGTGGTTTTCAAATATAAGAACAACTTTGGAATTCAAGGAGTTCTTTGTATGAAGCTGGAAATGCTTCAAGAAACCCAGAAATGGAGCTGATTTAAAGTCCATTCGTGGGGAAACAAACATTGGTGGGATGGATGTTCCCAAGTGTATTAATGTCCACTATGACAGAACATGTTGTGCCGCTTAGACGCACAGATTTTAGCACAAGCTAACAGTGTAACTCAGAAATAAACTCAATGATTCAATCTACTTATGAATTAATTATACAGCCAGGACAGGATGACAAAAAATACCCCACATGAAAAATATGTACTTTCATACCCCAAAAACAAATTTTTTCCAATAAATTCAGAAAATGATCTTGAATGTTCTGTCCCGTTAGTGAGAGTCTAACTCAGCAGAGTCTCAAAGTCATGATCTAACACAGGGGTCACCAACCTTTCTGAAACTGAGAGCTACTTCATCGATACTGTAATTTCCTGCATTCTGACAGCAGTGAAGGAACCAACATCATAAGTCATTTAAGAAAGCAGCGCTGGTTTGTTTTCCCAACTGGTTCTTTATCTGTCAGAGAGATTAGGACTAGAAAATCCAGGCCAAAGTTCAGGAAACATAAAGAGGCCTTAAAGCACACAGGGGAAAGAAAAACAACTTCACTGCTAAAGAAAATCCCCTTTACTTTTTTCCCTTTAACAAACGTGAAGGACATCTGTTTGACAAAAGGGAAGATAATTAGATCTTTTATTATCTATAATGAAACTGTTGGGAAAAAATGGGAGAAGTTTAGAAAGAGTTACGCTTGCATCTTTCAGTTTTTAAGTTTACAGATCTGAGAACGACAAACTTATATTTCAGCAGCTACGTTAACGTCTGAGGTTGTAATGATGCTTTCAGCTCATTAAATGATTAAATTATAGTATTCAATTAGGAATTTTTTGGTTGACTTCACTAATACTTTAAATAAATGTAACCATAGAAGGATAATGAAGTCCAGGTCCGTCTTTATCTCAAGATAAGCTAAAAAAAAACTCACTGAAAGTTCGGCTGCAAACATATAAAAGCTTGAAGCACGTTTTATTTCCAGCCAGGATAAAAGCTTAAACTCACCCCCACTTCTTACAAATATTTCACTCAATTTTTAGAGATTACCCCTAAAGTATTTCCTGTTGTAAAAGAATAAAAGCCTGCCCCCCCCAAAAAAAAAGTAAAAAAAAAAAGACAAACAATGTTTATTTTGACAATCCCACATTTAAAAGTTTCTTCTCCTCAAACACCAGCAGCGAGGCATTAATGGAGCTGAGCTGGTGCTCAGGAATGCCTCGTGTGGACCAGCGTGGACCATCTGAAGTCTCTAGAACGGTTCCTGACTGTTCAGTCCTCCATCCTGACATCCACTGAGCGGGGGTCTGGACTCTCCTCTCTGGACGCCAGCGGCGGGTCGGCGGCGTCTTCAGCATCAGGATCTACTGCAGCGTTCTGGACCAGAGGCTTCGGTTTGGTCTTCCTGGGCGCCAGCACCAGCGAGTATCCAGGTTTGACCCGAGGGAGAGCGAGCTTGAGCTTCATCACCATCTGGGTGGTGTTGAGGGTGTGGTAATCCAGGTTTGGGTCCGGGTTGTTCAGAACCAGTTTCTGGTACAGCATCTCGCAGCGGACAGCCTCCCGTCTCTCGGATCGGGACTTGCCGTCGAAGCGCAGCATCATTTTATCCAGGTCCTGCTGGGTCTTGCAGGGACCTCCGTTTTTGGTCACCACGGCGGTAATGTAGTCCTTGTCCATGTTCTCCTCCTGCTCGTCCTCCTGAGCTCTTCTAGGACCTCTTCTCGTCTGAGGACTGAGCTCGTTCTGGCTGATCCGGGAGAAGCTTCTACTCTGTGAGGCTTCGTCGGAGCTGTTGCCAGACATTCCCTCGTCCTCCTGCGAGCTCTCCAACGCGCCCTTTGAGGAACCCTTGGCCTGCTGGTCCGGCCTCTTCTTCTTGTACGGATACGCGTGGCCGAAGGGATATTCTGCCATCAACACGGAGAACGTGCAGCTGACCATCTGCAAGCACAGATCGCTGGAGGGGATCTGGGAGAACCTCCCTCCGGGCAGGAAGTCCTTCAGGTGTTCCTCGGTGACGGCAGCGATCACCTTTACGGTCCTCTTCAGGCAGGCTCGGATCAGGTCCCGGTTTGTGTGCCAGTCGCCGCAGAAGTGAAACACGCCGCTGAAAACCCTCTCCTGCAGCGGGAACTGCAGGAAGACGTTGCTGCCCTCCTCGGGTTCCAGCAGGGTAGACGGGTCTTTGGACCAGTCGATGAAGCGCTGGTAGAGGCAGAGCAGGAACCGACTGAAGAGCGCGTACTCGCCTCCGCTCTTCAGGAGCTGCCAGTAGGGGCCGAGGATCTTGCAGTAAACGATGGCCACGACGCACACGAAGCACTGGATCATGGAGTCATTGGCGTCCGCGGCGACGCTCTCCAGGATGACGTTGGGACACGGGTCGTTGGCGATGGACAGCAGGTCCGCAAAGAAGAGGGCGGTCTCTTTGTGATGGTGGATGAGGCCCGCCGCCGCTTCGAAGTAGTTGTTCAACCTGTTTGACTGGTTCACAGCGAGCCTGGAGGGGTTTCCTTTCTCCTCGCAGAACGCCACCCAGTGCTTCCTGTAGTTGGGCTTTTCTGCGCTGATGGGGCTCAGGATATCGCAGGCCATGTGGATGTAGCGGGACGTGGCGCTCTCTGGCAGATTGACAAAGTTCCTGAACTTTGAAAGATTGTCTCGGCCCAGTTTTACTCCCGTGGACAGAATGATCTCCTTCTCAAAGCTCATGATCTGCGCCTCTACGGCGTCGTGCAGATCCACCAGGAAGTTGGCGTTGTAGTTCAAAAACACCACCGGAGGCACGAGGGAAGACTCTCTCCACGCAGCGCTCACCTTGTTCTCAAAGTCCTCCATGGCCGGGTGCTCTTTGTAGGTCAGGGCGTAGTGATTCTTGAGCAGATCCAGGGAAACGCCTTTGCACGTCTCCGTTTTGCCGCCGTAAACGCTCGACAGCTTCTGGACGGACAGCATGGCGATGTCCAGCAGGGTCAGGGATTCTCCTCGGTCGGTGGAGCTTTCCGCCTGATGGCTGGATGCATTCTGGTCCTCCTCGCCTCCTTTGTTAGCGTTCCCTGTCTGCACTGGGTTTCCCAGAACCTCACGTTGCACCTCAGGAGGTCTACTTTGTGAGATTTCTGAACACTCCTCCTCTTCTTTGATTATAACCCTTTCATAGTCATCCCTCCTCATGCGTTTCTTTGCAAACAGCTTTGGTGATTTCCTCCGAACCAGTTCAAACGGGCTCTGCAGCACCTTTTCTATGGCTGCATTTCTCCTGTGACTCCTCGTCTCATAGTTGCGACAACAAATCTTTAGCTTCTTTATCCGGGCCCTTAGCAGTTTGTACGCCTTCTGGATGTCCCCGTGCTTGCAGTAATCTGGGTTGAAGTTTCTAAGCCAAGTGACAATGACGACCGGGGAGATTTTCTCCCTGGCTACGAAGTTGGTAAATTCCAGAATGAGTCCGTTTGTGACTTCGATGGACCGCGCCCGCTCTGAGAAATCCCTCAGCTCCAGAAGATGCTGGCGCTCCACCCCGATACTGTCACATATTGGGCCAACAAAGTTGAAGTTGACGTCCGAGTCCAGGAAGGTAAACCTGGCTTCGGTGCCCAAGCTCAGAGTTGTCGCAATGCCTCTTTCAATCAAACAGCGGAAGTCAGCCGACTGATGAGCCGGGAAGATCTTCTTCAGCCATTCTGTGATGGCGAGCCAGGGGAAATTATTGTCCTCCCTCAGAAGTCCAACCTGGATCATCAGTCTGTTCTTACACGGCCCCTGATTCAGCTCAAGGCCTTCCCCTGATTGAGGGCCGATGAAGTCTGCAACAAGCTTCCAGTAGTACTCATCTCCTGGAGGCACAGAGTTGGACAGAGGTGAGAAAAATTACTTCTGGTGAAAATGTTTCATAAATGTGGGCAGAGCTGCACAATATATCAACGGTCCAGAAAATAATCATTTGAAAGATTTTCAGAAAGCCCAGAGAAACTGCTGACTTTAGAATATTACAGGAAGGTCTAGCAGCTTGGAAGGAGAGACCAAGAAACGGAGGTTGGTTCTGATGCTGCAAACAGGACTTGCTGCGCAGCTGTTACTGTAATGGAGTTCAGACTTACTCAGATTAGCATCATTTACAACTGGCTTCGCGTGGAGAGAAAAATCCTGACCTTCCTCCATAGTGTCCTGTTAAAAAACACAACACACACACAAACAGGTCCAAAAGTTATTCTACTGTCACACCACCAGTGTAAACACAGTTTCTATAATGCTGTGAAAAGGTATTTGGTCCCTTAGCATAAGGAGCGAGTCTTTAACCTCTTTGCGGAGGAGTTTTGGCCCGCTTTGCTTTGCAGACCGGTTAAATTCAGGCACACAGGAGGGGAATCCCACATGCCGGGGTCGTACCGTAGCAACTCAATGACATTTAAGGTACCGCAATACTTTGACTAGGCTCCTCCAAAATCTTCTTTTTTATTTTATTAGCCAATCAGAGATGGTGCTTCACATCATTGTCCTGTTGCAGAATCCAAGTAAGGTCGAGCTTCACAAAGTGATCAATGCCACACCACCACCACCACCACCATGTTTAACTAGGTGTGATGGTCTTCATCTCGAATGCTGTTAGTTTTACACCAGATGTAACCAACTCCCTTAAAAAATATCCACTTTTTTCTCATCACCCCACAGAATATTTTCTCAGAAGAACAGCATCAAGATGTTGTTTGGTAGATGTAAGACGGGCCTTTGAGTTTGTTTGTACATACATACATACATACATACATACATACATACATACATACATACATACATACATACATACATACATTACACTATCCCATGCTCCATTCTTGTTTGTAAATTCATCCAAACATGGAAAAATACCAAATCCAATCCTTGGTTTGGGAGCTTTTCCTCTCTAACGTTAGATTACTTTCATGTTTTCATTCAGATACATGAAAGATGAAAATGCCATTAAAATTATTGGAAATTAAACAATCATAATACAGACTGAACTGGTCTAGCAGGATCACAGATGCTGCACGAGTTAGCATTCAGAGCAACTAGTCTCTGCTACACGCACTTTACCTGCTACACACTCAGTTGACTTCAGTTCTGCGGAGCCAATATGACAGACAAGCTCTACTATTCAGTTTCATGATGAATAATTGCGGTTTTTACAGCCCTTAAAATCATTTTAATTGAGAAACTCACTCTGAAATCGACACAACTCGCCCTCCTTGTGGAAAAATCCCTCCTGCTCTGTGATTGGCCAGTTTCACCTAAAGGCGGATACAGTTTAAGGTCTTGACCAATCAGAATAGAAAAGCGGAATACATCCTGGGTCTGCTGCAGGTTCTAGCGCTAGCATCAGAAAAGGTGAAACAAATAGCTGCCTTTTATTACATAGATGCTTTCTGCTGTATATAATAGGCGCCTGAATATAAACGGATTCCAATGCATGTCGTTACGTGTTATATTCATGTTGGTTCGTCTAATTATCGCAGTTAGCCGATCAGATTTAGCAGATGCTAGCTAGCCAGTGCTAAGCTTCGGGATGTAAACAATCGAGATGCGCGCGCAGCTTCATCCAGACCGAACGGAAGGAAACGAACAATCTCCAAACAGGAGAAAAATAGCAGAAAACTGTAAAAAGTTATGGTCTGAGGATAACTTTAAACTCAGAGACGTTAACCCGACAGGATAGATTAATTTAGGGTCTGAAAACAACATCAATAATCTGTAAAAATCGGCATTTACCGAGCTGGAAGCCCAAAATAAAAGATAAACCGTCGACACACGGTGAGCTTTGTGTTCTCTGGCAAAACTAATGGCACATTACATGTGAACTTTACATTACCTGAATTATCTGAAAGTTTAAAAGACGTTAACCACGTTGACCAATCTGGCCAAAGGTAGAAAAAATGGGAAATATTTTTAAATTTCCACTAAACCTTTATTTACAAAGTAAGGACATTGACTAAAACATTATTGATAATTATGAAAATATTTGTGTGTAAAAGCATAACGTTTACTTTTTGTGACATTTTTCTGTTCTCCACTTTGTTTTGACTCTTTGTTATTCATTTGTTACTACATTTCAGGTCCAGCAGATCCTTTAAAACTAGCAATTGCAGGTTGGATAATCCAGCACATCCCACAGATGCTCAGATTAATCAGGTCTGGGCAATCTGAAGGCGAAGTCAATACCTCAAACAAAATCTGGATAACATGAAATGAAGCTAAATCGTAGACTTGCTCTTTTCTTTTTAATTTGTTTCATAAACATTCTAAAGTTCAGGAACTGATGCATCTTTGAATGTAAAATGGTTCCAGATCAAATCAAAGGAAAAATAGATTTTACGGGAAAAATATCAAAAGGGTAATAAAAGGTTTTTGGTCAACTATCCAATTATAGGATGAAGACGTGAGATTGCTGTGTATTAAAATGTGATTTAAAACTGCTGTAAAATCATAGAAATTTGCATCCAAAACTATAAATGTGCTTAAATCTGTGCAGGCGAAACAGTGCCTAAGCATTTAACTTCTCTGCTGTACTTTATGATGTGTCCCTGGCTCGCAACAGAGATGGAGGACTTTGGCTCGGGGGGTTCAGTCCGGAACGGAAGAGTGGACGAGGATGCAGCGTCTGGGTCAGGAGAAAATGAGCAGAGGCGAGCGCAGCTGAAAAGAAAGATGGATGTAAAAGCAAAGAAAGCCAAAAAAAAGGCCAGATTGCCCCGACCTCGACAGCCCAACTACACCATTGAGCAGGGGGAAGACATGCTTCTTTATATAACCAATGCTTCGTCTCAGTTTGAAGTGTTTCGGACTCCTAGGAGTAAAAAAGGTCCCAAAGGAAAGTCGCTCAAGAATCAGAAAAAGAAACGAAAGACGGTTCGTCCCAAACCTAAGCTGGAGAAGAAACCAGCGAAGGAGGAAAAGGAGGAAAGGTTTTCTGAGCCCCAGCTGGAGGCTGAGGACAGATGGGGGCAGCATTTACCAGAGGAGGTGCTGGTCAACATATTCCAAATGGTGGTGGTCCAAGATGGTGCTGTGCCTTTTCTATGCAGGTATTAAACATCGTTTCATACGAGGAGCCGATTCAAGCATAACCAGCATAGCCTAATGGGATTCAGTGATTTCACAACTGAGTTTGGGTCAGAAGTTTAATCTGTTTCCTCCTCCTGTGTCTGTGGTTCAGGGTCGGCAGAGTTTGTCGTCTGTGGAACGCCGCCGCCTCCACATTGATTCTGTGGAGAAAGGTGACAGTCAGCCACTGCTGGATCGAACCAGCAAGAAAACAGTTTGAAAAGACTGAAAACAAGATCAAGAATACTGTTACCTGGCTGGCTCAAAACAGGTGAGAGCTTCTGCTGGTCTGAGTCCTGTTGATGTTTGGCTTCAATTACCTTCTGCAGAATCTTCACTCAATTTTAACTCCAAATTAAACACCTCGTTAGAGCTAAAGTGCCACTTTCCATCTGTAAAAGCTCCTTATGTTGTTAAATATGAGCCGTTGTCCTTTAGATTCAGCCAGCTGCGGGACTTCACTCTCTGTCACTGGACAAACAACGTTGACTTCACTTTAGAGGTAATTCTGAAACAACAGCAGTTTAGATCTGCAGCTTTCCAGGTTATCTGAAAGCTTGTAAAGCAGAAAGGAGAAACTTATCAATTGAAAATATATCTTTACTTGGAAGATTGACCAGTAACAACCAGTATATAGCCTCATATCTTCTAAATGCAAATCTCTTTTGGTTAAAATATGCTTTTTTTCACTCTTTATTATCTCGTTCAGGTTGTTTCAAAGTTTTGTCCTCATCTTCATTCAATCCACCTGTCCTACTGCAAAGGTCTGACAGCGAGCGGCATCCAGAGGCTCGGCCAGCACAGCCGCTCCCTGCAGAGGATCAATCTGCAGCATTCAGAGGTACACGGGCCGCGTCAGCAGGAACATCTCAATGTCCAGCAATGATTCACGCATTTTTCTCACCCTTTTTTATCAAAGGTATATTCACAGTTTGATGCTGGACGGCTGTTACGAAGAGGGAAAGCATGGGTCATTGTTTTTTCAGCACACTTGCATTCACAGAGCTTCTGGGATTTTCAGAGTAAATGAAGATTTGTCAGATTTATTGTAGAATTGGTACCAGTGGATTTGCAAATGTCTCTGTGTATTAATTTCTTACTTTTTCAGAACATTTTCTTTAAAAAAAACAAAATAGAAGGAACATTTTGCTGAGTGTAGATTAACAGGGGAATCTGCATGCAGCACTGTCCACCCTAACACCTCGCTGGCTGTGTTGCATGTTAATTATAGCCGTCCTTTAGGAAGATCTTCTGACTTCACCCAAAGTGACCTCAGCATGCAGCTGCAACGGACAATCCATCTTCTCCACACACCAACAAATAACATGACACACACACCTCCAAATTGTCCAAAAGCTCTATTCTGCTGGTTCAGAATTTGCCTTGGGGCGGCGTTGTGCTTTTACATGAAAGTGAGTTGCACTTTAATGTGTGAGTCAATAACCAGCTGGGTTAGGCTTAATTAATATAAACCGTAATCTGGTTTTATGAAGCGCTTTTCCTTTGTTGTAGTTTCAGGTTGAAGGACTGGTGGAGTACCTTGAGGAGCACGGCAAGCAGATCAGGGAGATGCTGTTCACCCGCAGCAATAGGAGTGACAAAGTTCTGGCAGCAATCACTGTGAGTTCCTGCTTTATAATCTGCCGGCTGGGAAACAGCCAGATGAACTCTTCTTACAGACCGATGCTCATGTTTCTGCAGAGGGGATGCTGTCCTGATCTGGAGCTGTTGGAAGTTAACAAGAAGCTCGACAGTAAAGACACAGAGCTGTCTGTTTGCTTTCAGTCGCTGCAGAAGGCCTGCCCCAAACTTAAGGTAAAACATTTTCTCTATTGCAACATTAGGAAGATTTTTTTTAACTAAATGATCCACCTAAAGATTAATCTGTGCTGACAGGTTAACAAACCCTCCTGTGTCCGTGGCTTCTGAACTCCACTCCACCAGGGCCTGCAATGAATCTGCTAACTTCTTTACTGAGAAAATCTTAAATATTAGAGGATCAGTTTGTACATCCATACTAACTCCAGAACCAAAGCTGTATCCAACTAGAACTGATCAAAATGTCCCAATTCAGCCAAATAAACTCTAAAAGCTTAGAGCAGATCATTCAGCAGTTAAGTTCCTCCTCCTGCTGCCTTGATGTTCTACCCACAGCGTTCTTTAAGAACGTTCTGCCTGTCATAGCGTCTGAGTTGACTCAGATAATAAACACGTCCCTTCTGTCAGGTGTTTTCCCCCAGTCCCTAAAAACAGCAATTATCAAAGCACTGCTGAAAAAGAACAATCTAGACAAACTACTACTCTAGAACTACAGGCCCGTCTCAAACCTCCTTTATCAGTAGATTATAGAAAAAGCTGAGTTTCAACAATTAAACACCTTCTTAACAACGACCAGCCGCTTTGACGTTTTCCAGTCAGGTTTCTATAAGGGCACTAGCCCCATTGTTAGAGTAAAACTTAAAGGTAAAAAATTAGTCCAAGGGACCATTCAGTTACAGTTTATTGCTGATGCATATCGTCGTAAGAAATGTATTTAGTATCATGTCTTTAGTACAGGGGCCAGGACCAGTTCTACAGGGGCACTGGCCCCTGTTGGGCCCTCCTAGAATCGCCCCTGCTGTCAGACCTTCCCCCAGTTCATATAGTCACATAATCTTGTTTCTTTGTTTCTTTTCAGATCTTCAGGATGCTAAACATCCAAATTCATCACAAACCGATGCAAAAAAGAGACGAGTCAGAAGCCGGATTCCCACTTCTGGACGAGTTTTGTATCGCCAACACCGAGTATTCCTACATGACCGACCAGGTTTTACGGGATATTCTGTTCGGCTCCACCCAGCTGCGAGTGCTGGACCTGCGAGGCTCCACGCGGATCACGACCTGTGGTCTGGCACAGTTACCGTGTCCCAGTGTGTAAAAGATGCCACATTTCTACCTTTTAACCTGTTATATTTACACTGAACAGGTTATTCAAGCAACATCTAGGAGTTTGAGGTGGTTTTTAAATATCTGATGACCTCAAACATCACTGTTCTTACATTTGAGCGTTTATGTAATTTATCCAATCCAACTTTATTCATAAAGCACAAATGCAAAAGCCAAAGGGCTGTACGGATAAAAGCAAAATATGGAGAACGCCAGTAAAATGCAGAGTTAATAAAATAAGAAAATAAAGACATAAAAGAACATAAGCTGAACATAAAACCAACAATGCACAAATTATTAAACGCCCGACAGAAAATAAGTTTTTAAGAGAGATTTAAAAATGGCCGGGGTGGGTGACTACCTCATGTACAGCAGCAGAGCCCTCCAGAGTTTAGGCCCGGTCCCCTCTGAGGTAGAAAGGCCTGTAAAAGCTCAGAGATGTACTGGAGTGGGGCAAAGCCATTTAAAGATAAAATTAATAAAAGAATCCTAAAATGGACGGGCAGCCTGTGAAGTGAACCCAGAAACCCACTGAGCCCAGAGTAAAGTGCGTCACAGTAAACCAGCCATGTGGTCACAAAGGTACAGAGTAGCTGCTGAAGCCGAAAGAAGCTGGACTGGATGAGAGCCTTGATCAGGTTGTCGAATAAAAGCAAATCACGACTTCTAAAACCAAGATTTGTTGATGTCGGCTTCACAAACTGATCAACACCCCCCAGATCCAAACGCAACCACCAAATACCATCACCTCAGAAAAGTATAAAGCCATCCACCCCTCCTAGTCATTAAAACAATCAGCAAGACATCAACAAAGTTTGTGTCACATAGATTTGGCAATTGTCTTCATAAAAGTGAAAAGAGACTTCATGGATCCAAGTGGGAGCAGCAAAAAAGAAGGGGCCCAAAACTGGACCCTGAGGGACGCCGTGTACGAGAGGTGCATTGACACCCAGGACTGGTCGGTCCATGCCAGGGTAACTGAGGATCCAGGACACGCCGCCATGCTTACACCCCATAAACCCCATAAATCACACCTACGGGTGATTTATGGGGTTTAAAGGGACAGTTTTCTGTGGGAGTACCTGGAGAGACCCCCTCCATGCACAGGGAGAACGCTCCAGGGTTCACCACCGTGCATCCCCATCTAAAATGTATATTTATTATTACAATATATATTACTTTTTATTATTGCAATTATTATGTATTTTAATTTTGCAAAATATAAATATTATATAATTTTAGATCATAATGTTACATTATATCTGTTTGTTTATTATTATTGTTGTTTGGGTATTTTAATATTGCACAATATTAATTAAGCACAAAATATTATTTCATTTACTCCTAAATGACAGAAGTTTATATTAAATTATATAAATTTAGATCATAATGTTACATTATATCTCTTGACTTTATATCCAGAAGCTTTCTTATATTTTATTAGTTCATAAAGAAGAGAATAATATTGATAACATAAATTATGATATGTTTACTTTGTGAGGGCAAAAACAGGACCTGAAAAGGTATTAAAAATAGAACAAAACATAGTTTAGGCAATGGAAACCTCTAAAAGTGATTAACATGTTTATTTAATGTTTCTTGCTGTCAGTTGTTGATTTTGACTGAATGTTAATTTAATTAGAGCTGTGAGACTTACTGGAAAACCTAAAAAAAACACCTCAAACAGTTTAGATAAATTTTACTAAATAATGAGTTGGTTGAACATTTCATATTTAGTAAAACAGATTAGATATGAGAACTTTTGTGAAAACAGATTTATGTGGGATAAAAAGCGTTTAATCTTATGTAGGAGAGTCAGCACACTGATTTATGGTACTGAAAGGAGACCTGCTGATTATTTTTCTTTCTTCCAGAGCTTGAGTGCCTGTTCTGGGGTCAGTATTTCACCAAAAACCTTGGCTTCACGTCTGTTAAGAAGAACCTCCACCTGCTGATGGAGAAGTGGGGTCAGACGCTGCAGCAGCTCGACATCACCAACCAGCCTTTTACCGGGTCCGACCTGGAGGTGGCGCTGAGTTTCCTTCTTCAGGTGGCCGACACGGAGACGCTGCTCTCCCTGAACCTCAGCGGCACCAGGGTCACGCTGCAGCCACTCAGGTAATCCGCCGGCTGATCTGTAGTAGTAATGGTTTCTGGCTCAGCAAATTCAGCACATTTTAGTCGAAGAGGAGCCAGGTGAACGTCAGCCAGGTGTTTCACCAGCTCAGAGATTGGCTCGGGTGTAAACCCGAGGCTAAATGTCTGGATTTGTTCTGCTAACAGGTTGGTAGAGGACAGACATCTGAAGCTTCCTATAAAAATACCGCTGTGGTAGAGAGACTAAACCCAAAATGCAATATTCAGTACTGACTCAAACAATCTTTACGCGTTTGTATTGAAAGTGTCCGTCAGTACATCTATTGTCTATTGCAGAGGAAGAACGTGCACACTCCATGCAGAAAGACCCATAAAAGCCAGAACCTCTCCTAACCCACCTGGCCCTGTGTGAAAAAGCAATTACCGTATTTTTCGGACTATAAGTCACACTTTTTTTCATAGTTTGGCCGATCCTGCGACTTCTATTCAGGTGCGACTTATATATCAAATTTAAATGGCAATTCATCTTGACCAGCATGAATCAAGGAGTAAACATAAATAAAAATGCCATATCCAAGATTATTAAGGAATGTAGTAAAATCACAGGCGTCCAACAGAAAAACATGACTGAAATATACAAAGAGCAGGTAATTAGGAAGGCCGAGACCATCTTGGATAATTACACCCATCCCCTACTCAACCAATTTCAGTTTCTACCCTCTGGTTCCCGTTTTAAATATCCACCAGCCCGGACAAACAGATACAAACATTTCTTTCTTCCCTCTGCTGTCCAGCTGCTAAACACTACCAGGAAAAGCAGATAGTCACACGTTGCATACATATAGGCCTTCGCTTTATTCATTCTCTGCGCTGCACATATTTATATTTATTTATTCACCTTACTTTTATATTTTATGTGTTTCTTGTGTTTTTATGTGTGAAGTGTGAATGTTTATTACTACTGCACAAAAATTGCCCATATTGGGACAAATAAAGTTACTAACTACTACTACTAACATTGCTGTCTATAGTATATATATATATATATATATATATATATATATATATATATATATATATATATATATATATATATATATATATATACAAGGGTTTGCCAATGAAACTGAAACACCTCTCACTTTAGTGTGGGAGGTTTCATGGCTAAATTGGACCAGCCTGGTGGCCACTCTTCATTAATTGCACATTGAACCAATAAGAGCAGAGTGTGAAGGTCCAATTAGCAGGGTAAGAGCACAGTTTTGCTCAAAATATTGCAATGCACACCACATTATGGGTGACATACCAGAGTTCAAAAGAGGACAAATTGTTGGTGCACGTCTTGCTGGCGCATCTGTGACCAAGACAGCAAGTCTTTGTGATGTATCAAGAGCCACGGTATCCAGGGTAATGTCAGCATACCACCAAGAAGGACGAACCACATCCAACAGGATTAACTGTGGACGCAAGAGGAAGCTGTCTGAAAGGGATGTTCGGGTGCTAACCCGGATTGTATCAAAAAACATAAAACCACGGCTCCCCAAATCACGGCAGAATTAAATGTGCACCTCAACTCTCCTGTTTCCACCAAAACTGTCCGTCGGGAGCTCCACAGGGTCAATATCCACGGCCGGGCTGCTATAGCCAAACCTTTGGTCACTCGTGCCAATGCCAAACGTCGGTTTCAATGGTGCAAGGAGCACAAATCTTGGGCTGTGGACAATTTGAAACATGTATTGTTCTCTGATGAGTCCACCTTTACTGTTTTCCCCACATCCGGGAGAGTTACGGTGTGGACAAGCCCCAAAGAAGCGTACCACCCAGACTGTTGCATGCCCAGAGTGAAGCATGGGGGTGGATCAGTGATGGTTTGGGCTGCCATATCATGGCATTCCCTTGGCCCCATACTTGTGCTAGATGGGCGCGTTTGGACTACCGAACCATTCTGGAGGACCATGTGCATCCAATGGTTCAAACATTGTATCCTGAAGGAGGTGCCGTGTATCAGGATGACAATGCACCAATACACACAGCAAGACTGGTGAAAGATTGGTTTGATGAACATGAAAGTGAAGTTGAACATCTCCCATGGCCTGCACAGTCACTAGATCTGAATATTATTGAGCCACTTTGGGGTGTTTTGGAGGAGCGAGTCAGGAAACATTTTCCTCCACCAGCATCATGTCGTGACCTGGCCACTATTCTGCAAGAAGAATGGCTTAAAATCCCTCTGACCACTGTGCAGGACTTGTAGATGTCATTCCCAAGACGAATTGACGCTGTATTGGCCGCAAAAGGAGGCCCTACACCATACTAATAAATTATTGTGGTCTAAAACCAGGTGTTTCATTTCCATTGTCCAACCCCTGTATATATATATGTATATATATATATATATATATATATATATATATATATATATATATATATATATATATATATATATATATATATATATATATACACTCCTGATCAAAATCTTCAGACCAGTCAAAAAATTGCAAGAATTTGCATTTTGCACTATTGGATCTTAAGAAGGTTCTAAGTAGAGCTTCACAATGTTAAAAGGACAAATCAGTGCAAGAGACAAGAACATTTGAGCAGGGAATTGTCTGAAAACTGCATTTATACTCAAACATGATTTTTTTCAGCTGATCAAAAGTTTAAGACCATAGTCTTTAAAAGCCAAAAGCTGTGCAAACATCTGGATTCATGTCATTTTCTGTGAAGTCTTTACACTGTCAAGACCTCCTGATGGCAAAAGCAAAAAAGCTCACTGACTTTGAACGTGGTAGGATTGTTGAGCTGCATAAGCAAGGCCTCTCACAACGTGCCATCGCTGCTGAGGTTGGACGCAGTAAGACAGTCATTTTGCATTTTTTAAATGATCCTGAGGGTTATGGAACAAAAAAGTCAAGTGGTAGACCCCAAAAGATTTCACCAGCTCTGAGCCGCAGGATCCGATTGGCTGTCCGTCAAGATACGGGACGATCCTCTACCCAAATTAAGGCCATTACTGGTGCTGAATGCAGCCCAATAACCATCAGACGGCATCTGCGAGAGAAGGGCTTCAGAAACAAAAAACGTCTTCAAAGGCCACGTCTTCTTCAACGCCACAGAATTGCCCGTTTGGACTTTGCAAGGATGCACCAAACATGGGACATTGAAAGGTGGAAGAAAGTTGTCTTCTCTGATGAGAAAAAATTTAACCTTGATGGTCCTGATGGCTTCCAACGTTACTGGGATGACAGGGAGATCCCACCTGAGATGTTTTCTACACGGCACAGTGGTGGGGGCGCCATCATGATTTGGGCTGCGTTTCCCTTCAATGGAACAATGGAGCTTCAGGTTGTGCAGGGGCGTCAAACAGCAGCTGGCTATGTGGAGATGTTGCAGCGGGCATCCCTCATGACTGAGGGCCCTCGTCTGTGTGGTAATGATTGGGTTTTTCAACAGGACAATGCTGCAGTTCACAATGCCCGCCTGACAAAGGAGTTCTTCCAAGAGAATAACATCACTCTTTTGGACCATCCTGCATGTTCCCCGGATCTAAACCCAATTGAGAACATTTGGGGATGGATGGCAAGGGAAGTTTACAAAAATGGACATCAGTTCCAGACAATGGATGCCCTTCGTGAAGCCATCTTCAACACTTGGAGCAACGTTCCCACTAGCCTCCTGGAAACACTGGCATCGAGCATGCCTAAACGATTGTTTGAAGTCATCAACAAGAATGGTGGAGCTACTCATTACTGAGTCCTTTTTTTTGACATTTAGATTTCTGTTTTGGGGGGTTTTCGGGTTTTTTTGAGCTATGGTCTTAAACTTTTGATCAGCTGAAAAAATCATGTTTGAGTATAAATGCAGTTTTCAGACAATTCCCTGCTCAGATGTTCTTGTCTCTTGCACTGATTTGTCCTTTTAACATTGTGAAGCTCTACTTAGAACCTTCTTAAGATCCAATAGTGCAAAATGCAAATTCTTGCAATTTTTTGACTGGTCTTAAGATTTTGATCAGGAGTGTATATATATTAATTGTATCATGATGGAGGAACGTAGCAGAAGAGTTGGGTTGAACGCGTCTTCCCCGCCCCGTCGGCGTTACAGATCATGCAAAACAAACTAACCCCAGACAGAGATTCTCACCAAAATCAGAGACATCCCAGGTTTTAGTTAGAGAAACCTGGTCACCTTAACTTAAACATTTATTGAAACATTAACCTATAGACAACAAAGACTGTCATGTTTGTAAGTTGTTACACTGTTTCAGTCTGCATTCACGCAGCGGAGCGTTACGTGGTGCTGCTCGAAGGACCCAGACCGTGATAGAACCCGTTATTGAGCCGTCTGTGAAGCTAATAACAGCTGAGAGGTCTGGATAAAATAAGAGGAGAAGAGGATATATTATGTGCCGAACAGAAATTTTTAAAACACAAAAAAAAAAATACAACTAAATTGCCTCTTCATTCTGCCACAGCTAGGGAAGTGCAGTGAAACTCATGTTCAGTGCAGAGACTCAGAGAAAGGTTATATCAGGGGTTAAAGTTCTCCGACGGATTTCTGTCATTTGGAAAATGAGCGCAAATTGTTCCGTCTAACTTTTTTTTTTTCAAGGTTTTAAACTAAAACTGCTCTCAACCAATGAAACCTGGCAGAGCCGGGACATTAACCAATCAGAAAGAGAGTAGGGCGGGTCTTTGCAAAGCAGACATCCACCAGTCTCACGTTTATCGGCGTTCAATCATATTAACTTTTGGAGGAGCGTCTCAAACTGACCACAGATGCTATGAATGAATAGCCTCGTGAGACCATCCTGATCTCGCGAGCTTTCAAGGCTTCACTCGCAGATCAGTCTGGCTACTCTCCGTTAAAGAAAATTTGGAGCCGTTCACCAAACGAACGTCCAATCAGCGTTGGCTTTGAGGCGGGTTGAGGTGTGACGCAACGAGAAGCGCGACAGTTCAGTCTAAAGAACATGGCGGCTTCAGCCGATGAAACTAGCGTTAGCGTGGCTATCGAGCAAGTTTTATCGGAATTACAGAGTATTTCTTTGCTGAGCTAACGAGCCTTTACCTGCAGCAGCAAGAGTAGCTTGGCTTGTGGTTGTGTTTTCGTCGTCGCTCTGTTACGAGCGACGACGAAGCATGTTGACGAGTACGTCATATGCTTCGTTGATCTGATTGGTTTATTTGGCCCGTCTATCACCAACATAGGCCAATCAGCTAACCAGTATTTTCACCCCTTCCCAAAATTACTTCAACAGAAGGTTTCCAGATGGATATGCGGAGCAAATCCATCTGGCGGAGTCAGGTAAATGAATGAAAGTAGTGGTGGTCAAAGGTTTTCTTTGGATTTATGAACCAGCTGGTAAAGTTCAGCAGATTGAACATCTGATAACAACTTCCCTCGGTAAGCGTGTCTGTCGCTGCTCCTGCAGTTAATGAGTTATTTCCACCTGTCACCTGTCAGCGTTTATTCCCCCGCTTCCCGTAATTCAATTCAATTTTATTTATATAGCGCCAATTCATGAAACATGTCATCTCGAGGCACTTTACAAAGTCAAAATCAATCAGATTATACAGATTGGTCAAAAATGTCCTATATAAGGGAACCAGTTGATTGCTTCAAAGTCCCGACAAGCAGTATTCACTCCTGGAGAAGCGTAGAGCCACAGGGAGAGTCGTCTGCATTGTCCATGGCTTTGCAGCAATCCCTCATACTGAGCAAGCATGAAGCGACAGTGGAAAGAAAAACTCCCCATTAACGGGAAGGAAAAACCTCCAGCAGAACCAGAACCAGGTTCAGTATGAACGGTCATCTGCCTCGACCCACTGGGGGTTACAGAAGACAGAGCAGAGACACAACGAGAGAGACAAGAGGCACAGAAGCACACATTGATCCAGTAATCTGTTCTACATTAGATGGTAATAGTGGTGATCTGTCTTCCCTGGATGATTTCACAGTTAACAGAACGTCAGACCAGGTGTACCTACTATGAAGAAAAAAAGAGAGTGAACATAAAGTTAAAAGCTGAAATGACAGCAAGCATTTCAATGTAATACAATGCAAAACTGGAGAACAGTAGAGCAGAGTGAGAGAAATAGACCCTGATGTCCTCCAGTAGCCTAAGCCTATAGCAGCATAACTATAGAGGTAGCTCAGAGTAACATGAGCCACTCTGACTAGAAGCTTTGTCAAAAAGGAAAGTTTTAAGATTAGTCTTAAAAGTAGACGGGGTGTCTGCTTCACGGACCAAAACTGGGAGTTGGTTCCACTGGAGAGGATCCTGATAGCTAAAGGATCTGCCTCCCATTCTACTTTTAGAGACTCTAGGAACCACCAGCAGACCTGCAGTCTGAGAGCGAAGTGCTCTGTTAGGAACATACGGGGTAATCAGAGCTCTGATATATGATGGAGCTTGATTATTAAGGGCTTTATACGTTAGAAGAAGAATTTTAAATTCTATTCTTGATTTAACAGGAAGCCAATGAAGGGAAGCTAAAATTGGAGAAATATGATCCCGCTTGTTGATTTTCATCAGAACTCTTGCTGCAGCATTTTGGATCAGCTGAAGGCTTTGAACTGCATTTTGTGGACTTCCTGATAGTAAAGAATTACAATAGTCCAGCCTTGAAGTAACAAATGCATGGACTAGTTTTTCAGCGTCACTCCTGGACAGAATGTTTCTAATTTTGGCGATATTCCTGAGGTGAAAAAAGGAAACTCTGGAAACCTGTTTAATATGGGATTTAAATGACATGTCTTGGTCAAAAATAACACCAAGGTTTTTTACTTTATTACCAGAGGCCAAGTTAATGCCATCCAGATTAAGTGATTGGTTAAGAAGTTTGTTTTTTGAGGACTCTGGTCCAAAGATTACAACTTCGGTCTTGTCAGAATTTAGATGCAGGAAATTTAAAGTCATCCAGGTTTTGATGTCATCAAGACATGACTGCAGTCGAAGTAATTGATTGGATTCATCAGGATTTATGGATAAATATAGCTGAGTGTCATCAGCATAACAGTGGAAATTAATCCCATGCTGTCTGACTGCTGTAATTTAGCTGATAAACGCAGCGACTGACCAGGGATCTCCTCATTATTCACTGTTATGTTTTATTTAAAACTCGAAGAGTAACGCTCTAGCTCGGCTAACTTAGCATGACATGCTTTCTTTTTTGAAGAAGAAGAAGAAGAAGAAGGGTCGGAATGTGAAACAATGTCCCGCATTTGACTGGGTCCAATTTGGAAAAAGTAATAAAATAAAATAAATTCTGCCTGCGCTTTTCTGAACCAAAGAAGGCAGAGCTGCAGTCAGAGCGGCTGTCAGTCAATATGCAGCAGCTCCACCTGATGAGCCGCTGCACACCAGGACACTCCTTAAATGATGAGGATTGTGTGAGATCTGTGTTAAATTAAAATGTATGACATCATAGTGTTGGTTATGTGTCCTGCATTGTCCAGGTTGTGGTTGGCCTTGTTTGTTCATAGAATTAATTTATACTGAATGTGACAGGGAGCCAGTGGAGTTAATGTTCAGGAGTGAAGTAGATGATGTAACGATGAAGCTGCTGTCTTTGTACTAGTTGTGGTTTATGGAGGTTTTCTGGAGGACAGGGAGTGAAGGGAGCTGAAACTGTAAAGTGGACTGTGGACCAGTTTGGCAAAAGTGTGAAGAAAGAACTTGATGCTGCAAATATGAAAGTTAACCAGGTGATGTTCTGGATGTGGAAAGTGAAGAAGATTATGGAGAGGGCTGTCCAGGATGACGCCAAGGCTCTGAAGCTGAAAGGTGGGACAGAGACAGGAATGGTCATTGCATATTTTAAAACTACCAGATTTGGTTAAAGTTGACTTTGCACAATAAGCAAGTGAGGTAACTAATGTGGCATTATGTCCACGGTCCTGGGAATATATGGGCTGACTCGAAAAAAATGTCAGTCAAACTGATTATTTTTGCTTTAACCTCTGGGTTATATCCTTAGACAATTGGGCTTCTCAACTCAAACCTGAGTCACTCTGTTTTGCATAGCATACTTTGCACACTACATTACTCAATAAATTACTTTATCACTCAAATCATGTCAACACTTTATCCCTTGAACTTTATTAACACTCTTCTAAGTAAATTTTTCTCCCTTCTTGTCAACCGTTCTTTCCATCACTGGTACTATTTTCTTCCACTCTCATTTAATCCTTTCTGTCTTCCTATCTTCTTCCTCTCTCCTCTTGTATCAATCTTACATTATTCTAAAACAGAGACATTATATAATTCAAATCACTCCCCAAAACATTAGAATGTAAAACATGAAAACTTCCAATTATTATTTTTATTATTATCTCATCTGATTAAATACTAAAAATGGTAATTACCACAATATTCGGAGCTACAAGCATAAACAACATAATAAATGAACATTAAACAGGCGGTTATCTCTTACTCCATCATTGTCAGATCATGCAGATCTTCTCATTCAGTTCTCCTGTTACTGACTTCTATTTTTCATGAGGAACTTTCATATATCCAAACTGAGCAGTAGAAAAGCTAAACCTAAGCCTGGAAGTCTATGCTCATAAATCACAACCATAAATCAGCAAAACATCTTGTAATAACTCTACTTATAACTAACTATCTGACATATAAACTAAAGGTCACCAATCAGTTCTTAAACAATTTTAGACAAACCCTTGTTGATCCCTGGAGAACCAGCGTACCAGATTAGCGCCTTACAAAGAGTTTTCAATCATTCTGTTACATTTTATCTGAGTGTCTTTTACTCAGGCGAGCAGCAACTCGTGGTCTTGTCTTACTTTTTATTGTATATTTTTTAACCTGGACACAAAACAAACATTTATCACAGGATCAGCCTGATCCAAATAAAATGAATCGTTAACACACTTACATAACACAGCAGCTCCCCATCAGTTGCCACCGGCTGTGACAACAAACTTCCACTTCTTCTTCTTCTTCTTCTTCTTCTTCTGTTTTAAAACTGGTGCGCTCTTCTTCGTCGTGTTTTAATAGCAGCTGACATCCAAAAGCATCATTACCGCACATCTAGTGGTGCGCTCTGTTCCTCATCTTTATGTTAACAGCAGCGCAACCAGCTACCGTAACACCTGTTTCTGCGCGCAACAGCTGTACCGTAATAACAGTCTACAACACACAACATTTTCCCCCGCGGTAAAATCAGGGACATTTCCGGGGACAGGTGGTTCAAAACGGGGACTGTCCCCGGAAATCGGGGACGTCTGGTCACCCTACCCTAAACCCAATAACTGGTGGTTCCCTTGGCAGCTACAGCTTCCATCAGGTGTTTCTGGTAACTGGTTTTGAGTCTTTAACAATGTTGGAGGAAAATAAATGTAAGACTGTGAGCGCAGTCCCCTGGATATCCGGGCAAAGCTCATCCAGGTCTGGGTCCTGAACGAGAGCTTTCATCCTGAGCTGGACAGCTAGCTTTCACCCTGGAACAATTCATCGCAACCAGATGCTGCAAAGTCGACAAAACGGAACACAGAGACAGAGGTTTGGCAGAGATGAGCAGATAAAGTTAGGATGGGATGAAGCCATTTAAAGTGGTTTCCTCTTAATGCGTTTTCAGTGTGTTTTTAAGGTTTTACTTAGGTTAAGATCTGGAGCTAACAGGCTAAGCTAACAGGCTAAGCTGCCCACTAGCGATCTTTGAAACAAAGCTATGCTGATGTGTTTTGGGTGGCTTTTAAGGGCTTGACAAACTTTATTTCCATAAGGGTTTCTCAACACTGATGGGCAGAGCCGCCTTAATGCTCTGGCTCACCTGGGCTGATACCCTCCCAACATTATTTCCGGTCATCGCCTGCTTACTGTGCCCTCTACATTCTTAAGTTACCAATTTAAATCTTAATCATTTCTAGAGAAATAATTACATTAATAAAAATCAAGTGTCCTAAAGGTTAATGACTTTTATTTAGCAAATCTTTCTTAAAATGTCACAGTCTCAAGATTAAGAAGCCAATCACTGATCAGGATGCTGCTCTCATCTTTTAACCAGGCGACCTCTCCATCAGAGGACAAACATCAATCCATGTACACACAGAGATTATTTTTTGCTAAAAGTCTAAATGTGTTTAATGATCTGAAACATGTCAGTGTATGAAAAGCAAAACAGAAGAAATCTTAAAGGGGGTAAGCACTTTTTCACATGACAGTATGTTGATAAAGTAACTTCTGGGTTGGTGTAGGATGGAGTGGACACTGAAACTCAGCAGAAACAAAGATGGAAACTCTTGTTTTTTTTTGTATTTTATCCCAGCAATTTATTGTTGTTGTTTTTTTTAAACAAGGAGTTAAAATCAAATGACTTTTCACAAAGACAGAAACATTTAGGAGGATCCTTAAGTTATTTTACATCCTGTAAATTGAATTCTTCTTTATTATTGTATTCAGTTTTTTGGGGTTCTTCTTGAACCTGAACACAGTTAATATTTAACACTGCAATTTTTTTAATATCTGCACATTTGTAATTTCTCCATTTCTGGTAGGTACTTTGTTCTCCAACGGGTTAATCCTCCATAAATTATTCTGCTGGTTTGTTTTATCTGGTTAAATGTTGTCAAGATTTAACAGAAAGTACAAACAATGCAGTAATTAATACATCACTGGACAAAAAAACTTTAAAAACTCAGATGACTGCTTCACTTGATGCTTTTTTCTCAAAATTAATTCCTATATTCCATCATGAGTTGTTATTTAGAGAGGCTAAACATCCACTTCTGGTCTCTGTCTGCACTTCTTATTGCAGGGCAGTCGTTGAACGAATGACGGGTCTGAACTACCTAAATATTTCATCGTGTCGCAACCTTCCAAGAGGAGTGAGAAAGATTTACCGCAGCCGAGAGGACATTCGTAAGCTGTTGGACAATCTGCACTGATGGCAGAACCTTTGGTGCCTCATGCCTTGGAGCACGAGAACAGTTTTCATGCAGATTCTTTTCTATTTGTTGTAATTTGTAAACTGACTTGGAATAAGGCTAGAAAACCTGTTGATATTGTACTAGCTTGACTTAAGTGTCTAGCTTTATTTTATAGCACACCGGTTGTTTTTCTACAGAAAAAAGTTACGAGTTAACTCAGGATTCCTGGATTTTGATCATTTTTATTTGGACATATTTCGGTATGGTTTAGTATGTCGGACCAATCTTTTAGGGAGTCTAATGACTAAAACAGTTTTGAAGCAAAAATAAACCATTTGTTTACACAAACAAAGTCTAATTTTATTTCACTCCACTACAAGTGGCCAAGGTTAAAGAGAAAACAAAACCTTTGTTTGAAAGTTGTTCTGGAAACTCATTGAAGACTAGAAATATCTTTTAGTTTAATGTTGATTAAACGTTTTTCTGGTGGTTAAAGTATAAAAATGCTTTAAGCGCTGAATGCTAAGAATGAAAAGTAACTGTTCCTTGTTGAAATAAACATTGAAAAAGGACACATGAAAATGTTTAAATTGCACCAGTTTATTAAGCCTCATGAAACAAAGAAAAGTGTTCTTGTGCAACTACATCCACAACAAAATCACATTTGAACCCATAGGAACTGCAGAAAAAGATTTTATGCAAATAGCACCATCTGGTGACAACATAAGTTGAACCATAATTATTGCTTCAACAGCAAAGTAAATCAAATATGTCAACAGAGATGAGAATCTGATTATAAAAAAAGCAAAAGACACACAACACCTTTTAAGTTTAACTTTGGCATTAAAGTACATATAAAAGGTTGCTTTGTTCTAAACTGTGATGAGCACATCTAGATCAAAGCTCTAGTTTATGACAAAGAATGAAAGGAATTTAATCCTAGCAGAGTGTTAGTTTACATTCCGGGTTTGGTGAAGCCTCACTAATTGTATAGACACGTCTCAAGCCTTGCTGAATTTACTTAGCCAATGATAGCAAACTGAGACCTGTGACAGGATCTGTAATGCACCTTTCAATCAGCTGCAGGTAGGTAAGGTTCTCCTTAGTGTTGGGGTCAAAGAAACCCTTGGTGTCATCATCTGGATCAGATAAAATCTGGTTCATCTCCTCATCAAAGTAACCTCTTTGGTAAGCCACCTGGACTGGCACTCTGTGACTGTGGACTGGATCAATTATTCCTCCGGTTGCAATTTGCGCTTCAAGGAGACGGATTCCATGATCCTTCACAATTAGATCTTTCTTCAAGGCCTGGAACAAAGAAATTGTGTTTCCGGTGTAGGGATCTTTGTATCCTGTAACTGCTCTCTCTGCTGAAAGGAGTTTGTTCTTCCACTCTGTGCCGAAAAGTCTCTCAGTTACAGCTTGCTCTACAGAAAGTTTCTTGTTGTTTACGGGGTCAATGACAAAGCCAGTGGCAGCTTGGGCTTCCAGCAGAACCAGAGAGGTACCAGGAGTCAGTAGACCTCGGCTTTTGGCTTGATAGATACTCAGCGTCTCCTTTGTGGACTGGATGTATACTCCTGCAATGCTGTTGGTCCCTTCAAGGTATTTACGTACTGAGTCCATTTTACTGACTTCAGCCACTGTGACATTTCCAGATCTAATTTCCTTCAAGAGTTTCTCATCAATGATTTTTGATTCAACTAACTCAGACATAGTGACATCTTTTCTGATTCCCTTGAACGTTTTGTCTTCAGTTGTCTCTGTGATGGTGGTGGTGGTGGTGACAGTGGTTGTTGTGGTTTGCTGCTGAATGATGGTCAAGACGATTTCCAAAAAGCGTTCAATGGTGAGAGTTCCAGCTTTGAACTGTTGGACAAGGTCTCTCCTCTTTTCTTCTGTGATGTATTTGGAGTATAGCAAATCCCACAGAGAAACTGTGGTCCCTTTGTATTTCCCTCCAGCTTTGGTTGTTGTTTTAGACTTCAGGATAAGCTTTGTGGCCTCATCAACAAAGAAGTAGAACTCTCCTTTCTTCACAATGACCAACAAACTGAGACCTGTGACAGGATCTGTAATGCACCTTTCAATCAGCTGCAGGTAGGTAAGGTTCTCCTTGGTGTTGGGGTCAAAGAAACCCTTGGTGTCATCATCTGGATCAGATAAAATCTGGTTCATCTCCTCATCAAAGTAACCTCTTTGGTATGCCACCTGGACTGGCACTCTATGACTGTGGACTGGATCAATTATTCCTCCGGTTGCAATTTGCGCTTCAAGGAGACGGATTCCATGATCCTTCACAATTAGATCTTTCTTCAAGGCCTGGAACAAAGAAATTGTGTTTCCGGTGTAGGGATCTTTGTATCCTGTAACTGCTCTCTCTGCTGAAAGGAGTTTGTCCTTCCACTCTGTGCCGACCAGTTTCTCAGCTACAGCTTTCTCTACGGAAAGTTTCTTGTTGTTTACGGGGTCAATGACAAAGCCAGTGGCAGCTTGGGCTTCCAGCAGAACCAGAGAGGTACCAGGAGTCAGTAGACCTCGACTTTTGGCTTGATAGATACTCAGCGTCTCCTTTGTGGATTGGATGTATACTCCTGCAATGCTGTTGGTTCCTTCAAGGTATTTACTTACTGAGTCCATTTTACTGACTTCAGCCACTGTGACATTTCCAGATCTAATTTCCTTCAGGAGTTTCTCATCAATGATTTTTGATTCAACTAACTCAGACATAGTGACATCTTTTCTGATTCCCTTGAACGTTTTGTCTTCAGTTGTCTCTGTGATGGTGGTGGTGGTGACAGTGGTTGTTGTTGTGGTTTGCTGCTGAATGATGGTCAAGACGATTTCCAAAAAGCGTTCAATGGTGAGAGTTCCAGCTTTGAACTGTTGGACAAGGTCTCTCCTCTTTTCTTCTGTGATGTATTTGGAGTATAGCAAATCCCACAGAGAAACTGTGGTCCCTTTGTATTTCCCTCCAGCTTTGGTTGTTGTTGTAGACTTCAGGATAAGCTTTGTGGCCTCATCAACAAAGAAGTAGAACTCTCCTTTCTTCACAATGACCAACAAACTGAGACCTGTGACAGGATCTGTAATGCACCTTTCAATCAGCTGCAGGTAGGTAAGGTTCTCCTTGGTATTGGGGTCAAAGAAACCCTTGGTGTCATCATCTGGATCAGATAAAATCTGGTTCATCTCCTCATCAAAGTAACCTCTTTGGTAAGCCACCTGGACTGGCACTCTGTGACTGTGGACTGGATCAATTATTCCTCCAGTTGCAATTTGCGCTTCAAGTAGACGGATTCCATGATCCTTCACAATTAGATCTTTCTTCAAGGCCTGGAACAAAGAAATTGTGTTTCCGGTGTAGGGATCTTTGTATCCTGTAACT
The DNA here is from genome assembly GCA_037039145.1 of Fundulus diaphanus. NCBI lineage: Eukaryota > Metazoa > Chordata > Actinopteri > Cyprinodontiformes > Fundulidae > Fundulus > Fundulus diaphanus. The sequence continues at coordinate 52,626,739 of CM073135.1, forward strand.
GCTCTCTCTGCTGAAAGGAGTTTTTCCTTCCACTCTGTGCCGACCAGTTTCTCAGCTACAGCTTTCTCTACGGAAAGTTTCTTGTTGTTTACGGGGTCAATGACAAAGCCAGTGGCAGCTTGGGCTTCCAGCAGAACCAGAGAGGTACCAGGAGTCAGTAGACCTCGGCTTTTGGCTTGATAGATACTCAGCGTCTCCTTTGTGGACTGGATGTACACTCCTGCAATGCTGTTGGTTCCTTCAAGGTATTTACTTACTGAGTCCATTTTACTGACTTCAGCCACTGTGACATTTCCAGATCTAATTTCCTTCAAGAGTTTCTCATCAATGATTTTTGATTCAACTAACTCAGACATAGTGACATCTTTTCTGATTCCCTTGAACGTTTTGTCTTCAGTTGTCTCTGTGATGGTGGTGGTGGTGACAGTGGTTGTTGTGGTTTGCTGCTGAATGATGGTCAAGACGATTTCCAAAAAGCGTTCAATGGTGAGAGTTCCAGCTTTGAACTGTTGAACAAGGTCTCTCCTCTTTTCTTCTGTGATGTATTTGGAGTATAGCAAATCCCACAGAGAAACTGTGGTCCCTTTGTATTTCCCTCCAGCTTTGGTTGTTGTTGTAGACTTCAGGATAAGCTTTGTGGCCTCATCAACAAAGAAGTAGAACTCTCCTTTCTTCACAATGACCAACAAACTGAGACCTGTGACAGGATCTGTAATGCACCTTTCAATCAGCTGCAGGTAGGTAAGGTTCTCCTTGGTGTTGGGGTCAAAGAAACCCTTGGTGTCATCATCTGGATCAGATAAAATCTGGTTCATCTCCTCATCAAAGTAACCTCTTTGGTAAGCCACCTGGACTGGCACTCTGTGACTGTGGACTGGATCAATTATTCCTCCAGTTGCAATTTGCGCTTCAAGTAGACGGATTCCATGATCCTTCACAATTAGATCTTTCTTCAAGGCCTGGAACAAAGAAATTGTGTTTCCGGTGTAGGGATCTTTGTATCCTGTAACTGCTCTCTCTGCTGAAAGGAGTTTTTCCTTCCACTCTGTGCCGACCAGTTTCTCAGCTACAGCTTTCTCTACGGAAAGTTTCTTGTTGTTTACGGGGTCAATGACAAAGCCAGTGGCAGCTTGGGCTTCCAGCAGAACCAGAGAGGTACCAGGAGTCAGTAGACCTCGGCTTTTGGCTTGATAGATACTCAGCGTCTCCTTTGTGGACTGGATGTACACTCCCGCAATGCTGTTGGTTCCTTCAAGGTATTTACTTACTGAGTCCATTTTACTGACTTCAGCCACTGTGACATTTCCAGATCTAATTTCCTTCAAGAGTTTCTCATCAATGATTTTTGATTCAACTAACTCAGACATAGTGACATCTTTTCTGATTCCCTTGAACGTTTTGTCTTCAGTTGTCTCTGTGATGGTGGTGGTGGTGACAGTGGTTGTTGTGGTTTGCTGCTGAATGATGGTCAAGACGATTTCCAAAAAGCGTTCAATGGTGAGAGTTCCAGCTTTGAACTGTTGGACAAGGTCTCTCCTCTTTTCTTCTGTGATGTATTTGGAGTATAGCAAATCCCACAGAGAAACTGTGGTCCCTTTGTATTTCCCTCCAGCTTTGGTTGTTGTTGTAGACTTCAGGATAAGCTTTGTGGCCTCATCAACAAAGAAGTAGAACTCTCCTTTCTTCACAATGACCAACAAACTGAGACCTGTGACAGGATCTGTAATGCACCTTTCAATCAGCTGCAGGTAGGTAAGGTTCTCCTTGGTGTTGGGGTCAAAGAAACCCTTGGTGTCATCATCTGGATCAGATAAAATCTGGTTCATCTCCTCATCAAAGTAACCTCTTTGGTATGCCACCTGGACTGGCACTCTGTGACTGTGGACTGGATCAATTATTCCTCCAGTTGCAATTTGCGCTTCAAGTAGACGGATTCCATGATCCTTCACAATTAGATCTTTCTTCAAGGCCTGGAACAAAGAAATTGTGTTTCCGGTGTAGGGATCTTTGTATCCTGTAACTGCTCTCTCTGCTGAAAGGAGTTTGTCCTTCCACTCTGTGCCGACCAGTTTCTCAGCTACAGCTTTCTCTACGGAAAGTTTCTTGTTGTTTACGGGGTCAATGACAAAGCCAGTGGCAGCTTGGGCTTCCAGCAGAACCAGAGAGGTACCAGGAGTCAGTAGACCTCGACTTTTGGCTTGATAGATACTCAGCGTCTCCTTTGTGGATTGGATGTATACTCCTGCAATGCTGTTGGTTCCTTCAAGGTATTTACTTACTGAGTCCATTTTACTGACTTCAGCCACTGTGACATTTCCAGATCTAATTTCCTTCAGGAGTTTCTCATCAATGATTTTTGATTCAACTAACTCAGACATAGTGACATCTTTTCTGATTCCCTTGAACGTTTTGTCTTCAGTTGTCTCTGTGATGGTGGTGGTGGTGACAGTGGTTGTTGTGGTTTGCTGCTGAATGATGGTCAAGACGATTTCCAAAAAGCGTTCAATGGTGAGAGTTCCAGCTTTGAACTGTTGGACAAGGTCTCTCCTCTTTTCTTCTGTGATGTATTTGGAGTATAGCAAATCCCACAGAGAAACTGTGGTCCCTTTGTATTTCCCTCCAGCTTTGGTTGTTGTTGTAGACTTCAGGATAAGCTTTGTGGCCTCATCAACAAAGAAGTAGAACTCTCCTTTCTTCACAATGACCAACAAACTGAGACCTGTGACAGGATCTGTAATGCACCTTTCAATCAGCTGCAGGTAGGTAAGGTTCTCCTTGGTGTTGGGGTCAAAGAAACCCTTGGTGTCATCATCTGGATCAGATAAAATCTGGTTCATCTCCTCATCAAAGTAACCTCTTTGGTATGCCACCTGGACTGGCACTCTGTGACTGTGGACTGGATCAATTATTCCTCCAGTTGCAATTTGCGCTTCAAGTAGACGGATTCCATGATCCTTCACAATTAGATCTTTCTTCAAGGCCTGGAACAAAGAAATTGTGTTTCCGGTGTAGGGATCTTTGTATCCTGTAACTGCTCTCTCTGCTGAAAGGAGTTTGTCCTTCCACTCTGTGCCGACCAGTTTCTCAGCTACAGCTTTCTCTACGGAAAGTTTCTTGTTGTTTACGGGGTCAATGACAAAGCCAGTGGCAGCTTGGGCTTCCAGCAGAACCAGAGAGGTACCAGGAGTCAGTAGACCTCGACTTTTGGCTTGATAGATACTCAGCGTCTCCTTTGTGGATTGGATGTATACTCCTGCAATGCTGTTGGTTCCTTCAAGGTATTTACTTACTGAGTCCATTTTACTGACTTCAGCCACTGTGACATTTCCAGATCTAATTTCCTTCAGGAGTTTCTCATCAATGATTTTTGATTCAACTAACTCAGACATAGTGACATCTTTTCTGATTCCCTTGAACGTTTTGTCTTCAGTTGTCTCTGTGATGGTGGTGGTGGTGACAGTGGTTGTTGTTGTTTGCTGCTGAATGATGGTCAAGACGATTTCCAAAAAGCGTTCAATGGTGAGAGTTCCAGCTTTGAACTGTTGGACAAGGTCTCTCCTCTTTTCTTCTGTGATGTATTTGGAGTATAGCAAATCCCACAGAGAAACTGTGGTCCCTTTGTATTTCCCTCCAGCTTTGGTTGTTGTTGTAGACTTCAGGATAAGCTTTGTGGCCTCATCAACAAAGAAGTAGAACTCTCCTTTCTTCACAATGACCAACAAACTGAGACCTGTGACAGGATCTGTAATGCACCTTTCAATCAGCTGCAGGTAGGTAAGGTTCTCCTTGGTGTTGGGGTCAAAGAAACCCTTGGTGTCATCATCTGGATCAGATAAAATCTGGTTCATCTCCTCATCAAAGTAACCTCTTTGGTATGCCACCTGGACTGGCACTCTGTGACTGTGGACTGGATCAATTATTCCTCCAGTTGCAATTTGCGCTTCAAGTAGACGGATTCCATGATCCTTCACAATTAGATCTTTCTTCAAGGCCTGGAACAAAGAAATTGTGTTTCCGGTGTAGGGATCTTTGTATCCTGTAACTGCTCTCTCTGCTGAAAGGAGTTTGTCCTTCCACTCTGTGCCGACCAGTTTCTCAGCTACAGCTTTCTCTACGGAAAGTTTCTTGTTGTTTACGGGGTCAATGACAAAGCCAGTGGCAGCTTGGGCTTCCAGCAGAACCAGAGAGGTACCAGGAGTCAGTAGACCTCGACTTTTGGCTTGATAGATACTCAGCGTCTCCTTTGTGGATTGGATGTACACTCCTGCAATGCTGTTGGTCCCTTCAAGGTATTTACTTACTGAGTCCATTTTACTGACTTCAGCCACTGTGACATTTCCAGATCTAATTTCCTTCAAGAGTTTCTCATCAATGATTTTTGATTCAACTAACTCAGACATAGTGACATCTTTTCTGATTCCCTTGAACGTTTTGTCTTCAGTTGTCTCTGTGATGGTGGTGGTGGTGACAGTGGTTGTTGTGGTGGTTTGCTGATGAATGATGGTCAAGACGATTTCCAAAAAGCGTTCAATGGTGAGAGTTCCAGCTTTGAACTGTTGAACAAGGTCTCTCCTCTTTTCTTCTGTGATGTATTTGGAGTATAGCAAATCCCACAGAGAAACTGTGGTCCCTTTGTATTTCCCTCCAGCTTTGGTTGTTGTTGTAGACTTCAGGATGAGCTTTGTGGCCTCATCAACAAAGAAGTAGAACTCTCCCTTTTTTACGATCGACAGTAGGTTTAGGTCTGTAACTGGATCTTTTACACACCTTTCAATCAGCTGCAGGTATGTAAGGTTGTCTTTGGTGTTGGGGTCAAAGAAACCCTTGGTGTCATCATCTGGGTCAGATAAAATCTGGTTCATCTCCTCATCAAAGTAACCTCTTTGGTAAGCCACCTGGACTGGCACTCTATGACTGTGGACTGGATCAATTATTCCTCCGGTTGCAATTTGCGCTTCAAGTAGACGGATTCCATGATCCTTCACAATTAGATCTTTCTTCAAGGCCTGGAACAAAGAAATTGTGTTTCCGGTGTAGGGATCTTTGTATCCTGTAACTGCTCTCTCTGCTGAAAGGAGTTTTTTCTTCCACTCTGTGCCGACCACTCCTTGAGCAACAGCTTCCTCTACGGAAAGTTTCTTGTTGTTTACGGGGTCAATGACAAAGCCAGTGGCAGCTTGGGCTTCCAGTAAGACCAGAGAAGTTCCTGGAGTAAGCAGACCTCGGCTTTTAGCTTCATAAATGCTCATAACTTTCTTTGTAGATTCAACCCTTACACCTGCTATACAGTTTGTAGCTCCAAGGTACTTCTGAATTGACTCCATTTTCGACACATTTTCCTCACTCACTTTCCCTTGTATAATTTCGGTGAAAAGTTCTTTTGAGATAATCTTTGACTCAAACAACTCACTTGCTGAGACTTGTTTTCTTAATCCTTTAAATTTTCTTTCTTTCGTAGATAACTCTGTGATGTTAACTTTGAGGATTTCAATTATTTCCTCTAATTTCAAAGCTCCTGCTTTGTACTGTTCTATCAGCTGCTCTCTCTTTTCTTTTGAAATGTATTCAGAAAGCAACACCTCCCACACGGTTACTTCCTTGTTCTTAAATTTTCCCACATTCAGGGAAATAATTTTGTTTTTGAAGGCAAGCTCCACCTGCTCATGTGTGTGAAACACCCTGGACTCCTCGTTGTGCAGTGGCAGAAGAAGTAGCCCGGTTTTGGAATCTCTTTCACATCGAGTCATCAGCTGAAGGTAGGACAATTTTTCATTGGTATTAGGGTCAAAGAAACCTTTTGCATCATCACTTGGGCTTAACAGGATTTTGTGAGTTTCTTCATCAAGGTATCCTTTTTTAATAGCAACATGAGGAGGTAGCCTGTGGCTTTGATTTGGGTCAATAATTCCTCCAGTTGCCATCTGTGCATCAAGAAGCTGGAGACCTTCAGTTCTTTCAATCAGTGTTTCTTTCATTGCTTCAAACAGGGATATATTGCCACCTGTGTAAGGATCTTTATAGCCAGTGACAGCACGCTCGGCTGAAAGCAGTTGTTCATGGACATCTGGTCCAATTACCTTTTCTTTTGCAGCTTCATCGACTGAATAGAACTTATTGTTCACAGGATCAGTCACCCATCCTGTAGCAGACTGTGCTTTAAGCAGTATCAGTGCAATGCCGGGAGTCAAAAGAGCTTCTTGTTTCGCTTCATAAATGCTCATAACATTTTGTTTTGGATACATTTTGATTCCAGCTATGCTTTCAGTTCCCCTGAGGTATCTTGTAACACACCCATTTTTGCTTAATTCATCAAAATTGAGTTTTCCTTCTTTAACCTTTTTGAATGTGGCTGAGTCGATGATATCAGAATCCAGTAGTTGTTGCGCAGAGACTTCCTTTCTCAGCCCCATTGTTAATTTGGGGGTTTCATTCTCCAGTTTGTCAATTGTAGAAAGAACCAATGGTATTATTTTTTGGGTGTTGATCTGCCTTAGTTTGACTTTTTCAATGAATTCCAGTTGCTGATCTTCAGTGAAGTAACACGAGTGAATCAGGTCCCAGAGAGAAACGGATTTTCCTGAAAACCGTCCCACACTTACGCTTACAAATGTCTTTTCAAACTCTTGCCTTATTTCCACTTCAGTGTATGTTTTGTCTGTTTTTGTTGTTGTCTTTGGTGTGTCATTCAGCGGCAAGAGGAGGAGTCCAGTATCTCTGTCTTGCACACATCTGCTCAACATTTCCATGTATGTCAGGTTTTCTTGAGTCACTGGGTCGAAAAAGCCCTTTGTGTCATCAGTGGGGTCTATTAAGATTTGATTGAGTTCTGCATCAAAATAACCTTTTCTGTATGCAACCTCTAGAGGCAGATGAAGGCACTTCACTGGATCAATGATGCCACCTGTGGCAATCTGGGCCTCTAGTAGACGAATACCATGCTGCTTGACAATAAGGTCCTTTTTCAAGGCTTGGAATAGCGAGATCTTTTGACCTGTGTATGGGTCTTTGTAACCGGTAACAGCCCTCTCTGCTGACAAAAGCTTTTCGTACGTTTGTGGACCAATGACCTTTTCTCTTAGTGCTTCTTCCACTGTAAGTTTTTGGTTTTTTAGAGGATCTACAACGAATCCTGTAGCTGCCTGTGCTTCAAGGAGACAAAGGGCAGTTCCTGGAGTGAGGATGCCCCTTTGCTGGCCCTCATAGATGCTTAGTTTCTTATTGGAGGGTTGCAGGATCAGTCCTGCTACACAACTTTTCCCTTGTAGGTAGGCTCTCACACTGTCCATTTTCATTACATCAGTATTTGACATGTTTCCATCAATTAAACTTTTGTATGTTTTTTTATCCACAATTTCAAGATCCAACAGATCCACAACAGAGACCTCTCCTCTGAGACCTTTAAAGCTCAGCTCTGCTTGCTGCTTTATCTCCTTGCTCTCAATGATCTCTATAATGAGCACTGTCAGCTGCTCTATGGTGATTTTTCGGGACCTGAAAAGTTTTAAAAACTCCTGTCGTTTGTCCTCAGACAGATATTCTGAATTAATTGCTTCCCATAGTGTGGTGTTTCCCTTTAATCTGCCGTACTTGACAGCAATTGTTGTCCTTTGGAAAATTTCCTTCATGTTGTCATCAACAATTCTTTTGCTGCTCTTGCTTTTCAGAGGCAAGAGGCACAACCCTGTACTGGGATCTTTCACGCACCTGGCCATGAGCTGCAAGTATGTCAGGTTCTCTTGGGTGTTGGGGTCAAAGAAACCCTTGGTGTCGTCACTTGGATCACTCAAAATCTGATTCATCTCCTCATTGAAGTAACCCCTCTTATAGGCCACATGGACGGGGATGCGGTGGCTGTTTACTGGGTCAATGATACCGCCGGTGGCAATCTGTGCCTCCAGAAGCCGAATTCCATGGTCTTGCAGGATCAGGTCCTTTTGCATTGCTTGGAACAAGGAGATTATTTTCCCGTCACATGGATCTTTATACCCAGTGACCGCTCTCTCTGCTGAACGCAGCTTCTGACAGAGATCAGGTCCCACAATTTTGGCTTTGACAGCATCATCCACTGAAAACCTCCTGTTTCCAATAGGGTCAACAATGAAACCAGTTGCTGCCTGTGCCTCCAGTAGAACCAGAGCAGTTCCTGGCATCAGCTTTCCTTTTTGTCTTGCTTGGTAGATGGTCATAATTTGGGAATCTGGAAGCAGAATACCCGCAATGCTGTCTTTACCCTGCAAGTAAATGTTTATATTTTCAACTTCTATTACATCCTTTACTGACTTTTTTCCCTTTTCCAGATCCTCCAGCACTTCCTCACTGATGATTTCTGCTTCGACAAGCTGCTTGGCAGTGACAGTTTCTCTAATGCCCTCAAAGAAGGTTTTTGTTGTTTTCACAGATGTTTCTATGGTTTTTAAAACCATCGTAATGATGGCACTGATACTTAATTTCCCTTCCCTGTGTTTCTGAACTATATCTTGCCTCTGGTGTTCATCGAAGTACTCTGACATCAGTAGTTCCCACAGAGATACTGTCATTCCCATGTACTTCCCACATGTCACTTTGACTTTCTCAGTTTTGAAGACATTTTTTGTTTTGTAGTCAATAAAGCTGGAATTCAATTTGCCTGATTTGTCTTGTAGAGGAAGAAGGCACAACCCAGTGCCAGGATCGGTGACACACCTTTCGATCAGCTGAAGGTATGTTAGATTGTCTTTTGTGTTTGGGTCAAAAAATCCTTTTGTATCATCTCCTTCATCCTCAAGTATCTTATTCATTTCGGCATCAAAATAGCCTCTCTTGAAGGCCACTTGTGTGGGAAGCCTGTGGCTGTTGATTGGATCGATTATTCCACCTGTGGCAATTTGTGCTTCCAGGAGCCGGATCCCATGTTCCTTGACGATGAGGTCTTTTGACATTGCTTGAAACAGGGATACAGTCTCCCCTGAATATGGATCTTTGTATCCAGTCACCGCTCGCTCAGCAGAAAGCAGCTTCAAGTGATATTCTGGGCCAACAAGTTTGTGCTTAATAGCTTCATCCACTGTGTACTTTTTGTTTTCTACAGGATCAATCATAAACCCAGTAGCTGCTTGTGCTTCCAGCAGAACGAGAGCTGTACCTGGCATCAGTATCCCTTGAGTCATGGCTTGATAAATACCCATTCTCTGATTGGTCGAGAGATCAGCAATGCCTGCTATACTGCCTTTGCCTTCCAGGTATTCTTTCACAGTTTCCATCAACATCACATCCTGTGCTGTGGTCTTCCCCGTTTGCAAGTCTTCATACGTTTCTTTGTCAATGATCTTTGACTCAAACAGTTCACTGGAGGAAATGCCTTTGCGCAAACCCTTGAAGGCAATGCAGACAGGAAGGAGCAACAAGCTGGTGTCTGGCGCCACAGTGCATGTTTCCAGAAGGCTTTGGTAGTTGAGATTTTCTTGCGTGCTTGGATTGTAAAACACTTTCAGCTCGGACATCTGGTTACTGATCAAATCCTTTTCATAAAGGCCCTTTTGGATCGCAGCCTCAATTGAGATGCTTGTCTTCTCTACTGGGTCAAATATACCCTTGGTGGCTATCTGTGCTTCCAGTAGTCTCAAACCATAATCTCTGGAAACTAAATCCTTTTGCATAGCCTGGTACACAGATATAATTTGATTGGTGTAGGGGTCCATGTACCCACTAATGGCTTTCTCTGCGGTAAGGAGTTTCTCCCTCATTTCTGAACCAACTACTCCCTCTTTAACAGCATCTGCAACAGGAAGTATACGATTGCCTATTGGATCTATGATGCCCACTGTGGCAGCTTGTGCTTCAAGCAACGCTAATGCCGTTCCTGGTTTAAGCAAACGCTTTTTCATTGCCTGATAAATTGTGATCTTTTCCCCTGTCTTCTCCACAAATATGCCTGCAACAGGTTCATGGACATTGTATCCATTTTCCTTTACTTCAGAGTTCTGACTGATGGACTCCATTATGACCTAAAAAACAGAGATAAAACAAAGTTATTCAGATTGGTCAATGCTGTAGCTAACTTATATTTTAGAGAATGCACTCATTGACAAAAAACATTGAACACTCAGCTAAGTATTCAGAAATAATGGTCTAAATTGAACATAATTTGGCCCACGTGCAAACCAGCAATGCAGATTTGAATGATTTCATTCTTATGGAGCTGGCATGTCCAAAACACTTGGATGAGTTCAAAGTTGAGTGATATTGTTATTATCAGGCAGGTTATCAGTTATCAGGCAGGTAATAACGCCTCTGGCAGTCAGGATACTAGGTGAAGGTGAGCAGAAACCCAGGATCTGTATTCTAACTGACATAAGGCCGCCTGTCAATCAACCATGGAGGCTTGTCAGTAACTGACCAATCAGCAATCGTAATTGATCCCAAAGTGAAATGCCCTTTATTAGCTGGAGTTGCGGGCCATTTGCCTTCAGGCGCCACACAGAGGCAGCCCACTGCTCCCTAAGGGATGGGCTAAATGCAGAGGACAAGTTTCATTGGAATGTATGTGGCAATTACAATGAACAGGATTATATATCATGCAAAATTAACTTTTTTAGGCTTTTAACTATGTTAGAATGCTATCCCTATATCAAAATCAGGGAGAAAGTGTTGTTTTGCTTGATTCATGTCTGAGTAATTTAGCTCGCTGTCCTGGAAAATTAGTGGTTCATTTTTGGTCTACGTAGAACGTAGGAAATGCCAACCTTGACTTTGCCACCATTGCCCAGTAAACAACACGCACACTTTCTCCGACCAGCGAGCGGCGATGGAGGCATGGCGCGATCCTTTCTTCTCAAAGTTGAGACGAAGAGGCTCTTTTAGCAACTACTCTGCACTGTAACAGCAACTGGTCATTTTATTAGCTAGTTAGTGAAAATGTGCATTCAGCTATGAGAAGTCTCAGACTTTGGTGAGCCTTCCTAAAGAAGAGCCTAATTGCCAGAAGTGTCTGGATTTTATTCTTGGGAGCAAACCACAAACCTGCATACACCTGTTTGTCTGTGACCATCACTTCAGAGATGATTGGTTGGTGAACCAAAGCGGATTATCAGGGAGTTGTAAGTAATACAAACCACTTGCTAACTTGTAACAGTTATGTTGACTGATACCATGCTTAGGGTTTCCCCCACTGTATTATATCGGGGGGTCGTGGCCTAGTGGTTAGAGCAGCGCGCTTGCACTCAGAGAAGGATGCAAGTACCCGGTTCGATCCCCAGCGCCTGCACTCTGGGTCCCTGAGCAAGACCCTTAACCCCTGATTAACCCCTGCCACACATGGCAGCCCACTGCTCCCCAAGGGTGATGGGTTAAAAGCAGAGAACACATTTAGTTGTAATGTATGTTTCAATGTATGTTTAAATGACAATAAAGATGATATTACTATTACTATAAGTCTGGCAGGCCCCCAGGCTTTGCTTGCCCCCCTGCCAGGCTAAGTGTGTTTTTTTATTTATTTACTTTAAACACACTTTTTTATACACCAGTAACAGCAATACCAAAGATGGTATTTAGTAGAGTTGTCAAAATAATCAATGCCTGGATGTTTCAATTCAATTCAATTCAATTTTATTTATATAGCGCCAATTCATGAAACATGTCATCTCGAGGCACTTTACAAAGTCAAATCAATCATATTATACAGATTGGTCAGAAATTTCCTATATAAGGGAACCATGTTTGAGAGAAACAAAAAAAAAACAGTCAGTAAAGATCCTTTTTTTTGAAACAATGAAGTTGTAAACCTCCTGGACTTACTTGCAACATAAGCAAATGTTAGCTGTTGTTAGCATGATGGACACGAACAGCCCAATGAACGGATACTGTCAGTCTGACCCCCCCCCCTTTCAAGCTGCACACTTCCCTGATAGGGACAGGTGCCCAAATCAGTACTTTTATAGGTACCAACCGAATTCTGTCGGTACTACTGGGTACCGATTCACGTAAAATCAAACGGTACCATGTTTCGATACCTAAACACATCATTGTGACACTGAGGGAGTGGAACAGTGAGGGACTTTCCATGCCGGACATGAACGTAGCATTGCACGCAGAAGAGCGTGATGACATCAGTAGCCGCTGGTCCAGTCAACGAAGTAAGGATGGCTGACAGAAAGCGTTCAAAAGATTGGCTCCACTTTTCAAAATGCGACACAGGTTACACTCGCCAGCCATGGGAATACTTCTAATCTGAGGAATTACCTGGTCACTGCTGCAAACTTTCCGCTACATTAAGCCACTTTTCAGACCCATTCAGCAACCTTTTTTTCAAAAAAGTGACTAGTTAAAAAACTATCAACTTTCTTCTGTTATTGGTGACTGGTTAATCACTTGTGTGTTATTTGTACAATGTTTAATATAGTCTTTTTTTCTCTGAAACTGTTGCACTGAAATAATTCCCTGAATTTGATTCACACAGGTTCTTTTTTTTCCCCAGTGTCCTGTCTAGCAATGTGACAATAAGAATTGATGTCTTAATGCCAAAAAGAGCTCGACAGATTTTACTTTCACAAGTGGAACAATCAGCTTTCGCCATAGTGCTCCACTTGATTTATGCATGTAAATAGTTTTATTATGATTCATGCAGGGAGTATTTCAAATTATCTGGACACTACAATGAGAAAGTAGGAGAGTAAAGGAAGAACAAGAAGAGAAAAAAGAAAGAGAATAGGTGAAAGAAAGAGGAGATAAAAGGGAGAGAATGATTTATAATTCACACAGCTTCAATCCGGCATTCGCCTCAGTCGCTCTGTGTGCCTCTGATAACCAGAGCCGCTGGAAGTAATTTTGAACTGGGGGTGCTGTGAAATTTTATTATTATTTTTTTTGGACAATAGACCTATGAGCCTATAGGCCAATTTAAAATTCAATAAATAAAAATAAATGAATAGATTGAGATTCACTACTTTATTGTCATATACACTTCAGTGCAACCAGGGTCTGTAACACACAGACGTCATCAGTTCTCAGGTGAATATATGCGCTATTAATTAAACTTCACAATAACACTATAACAACGTAGATTTGGTCAGCTGGCATGAACCTGAGTCACTGTGTTTATGTCACATGTGACTACCAGCTCCAAAATCCTTTTACACAAACCACAAGGAAATAATTATATTACTATACTATTTAAACGTTATTGAACAGTTCTCCACATCTATTACACAAAGAACACAAGATCAAAATAAGACTCTCTAAAATACTATGGTTACGTTTCTGGCATGAGCGCTGGATAAGAGCATCTACAGGGACGTCATCCAAAACAGCCAACTTTCGATTGACACGCTGTACAACTCTGATCTCTCATGCTCGTTACATTTTTCAGTGGCTTTACGCCAATTTGAAAAGCCGGCATTCACGAAAGGGTTGTCTTTCTTAAATTTGTCTGTAGGTATGACTTTTTTTCTGACTGCTTTCAGACAAACGAAACACAAAATATGATCAGTCTCTTCCACATAATGCAGCCACTGCTATCTAGCAAACCAAGCCGGTGCCACAGAACGTGAGAACGTTTCATTACCACAACGCTGTGCAGCGAATTTGAAACTGGATGTTGGCTGGAAGGTCTCGTCTAATCCAATCACGCTAGGTTGCATCAGAGGCGGGCGGACAGTCTCCTCACTGCGGCTGCTCTCCGTTGTCGTGGTTGCGGTACTAGTGTTCTTCTTCACTGGTGGTGGTTTTCCAAAAAAATCTGAAATACGTTTCTGTGCCATATTTCCTCCTCGTTTCATAGTCATTAGACTCTGTAAATTTACTAGTCTGCTGCCGCGAGCGGGATACCTCTTTACTCGACGACCACTAACTTGCTTGACGTTGCCATGACAACGTAACTTCCCTGAACTTGTGTTAATTAGGACTCAAAATAATTAAATAAAAATCCAAATACACATAATATTAAAATAAAAAAAACTTCTAACTCATTTCCCAAAATATTCATAAGAAATTTATAAGTTGTGCGAAATATTTTTAATACTCTTTTTAAAAAAATCTCCCTCTCGCCACTAGGGGTTGCTGCAGCACCCCCACCTCCCAAGGCCATGCTGATAACTGTTGGTAAAAAATTAGTTTCATGCGGTGTGGATTCAAGTAATGTATTAAAATTAAACTAACATTTATTATCACATAAACACACAAAAGTACAGAAAATAGGTACCGTTGAGTGCCGGTACAAATACCGATATACGTACTGTACAGTACCTCGGAATCAGTACCGTATCGGTTCAAATGTGAGAGGCACCCATCCATATTCCCAGTTCGGTGCAACAACCATCCTCCTAAAACCGTCAATTAATACAACTACTGCCAGCATTAGCCAGTTGCTGCAGCGTTCTAGGTCGACATCATGAAATCGGTGCCACCCACATGGGGAGATGCGGCCTTGCAGTCAAGGCGAGCATCTGTCTTCCAGGTTGGACAATTAGGACCAGGAAATAACTAATATTTCATAACAAATGAATACTCTGTAGTGTCAAAGGCAATATTTCACCATATATACCTATAGTTGACTTTGGAAGGCTTAAAAAAGCACTATATAGAAACATTCATAGATAGTGTAATGTAAACTTTGCTCTCCTAATACAGACTTTCACTGTAAATTCTTGCCATGGATAGCTTGACAGCAGGAGGAAAACATCTACTGTAGTAACGATTTCAAGCTAGTATTAAACTTGGGCTTTATTGTCAGTTTGTCCGTGGTTACCATGAAATAACTTGAGACTTGTATGACTTGTTTAAACATTTTTCCCCTGTCTACTATGCCATAAGGTTGGTAGATAAGGAAAAAGTCTCTGCTGTGAGCTTCACTATCACCGTCTTTGTTTGTCGGAGGTTAGATCTGTTAAGGGTACATTGCCGAATGGGTGGAGCGATCTTACAGTTCATGTCGATTGTTTAATTGTTCTGCATATAGAGCATGTTTTTCTTTTCTCCATTTGGCTTGTGGTGTTCCTCAGGGATCAGTTCTGGGTCCACTCCCATTTATTTTGTGTGTAAATCCTTTTGTTTTATGCAGATGATACTTTAATGTATTCTGTCAAATTCACACCTTATCAGGCAATACATTATGGACCTTATTACATCCAATTTGGACCATTCTTTCTGGGTGTTTAAATTTGTTCTCCTGGTATCAAACCTTATAGTTCCGTTATGAGTCTGAGGGTAGAAGTAATTCCTCAGATGCTCCAGTTGTTCCAAAGTCCAGGAAGATGGATGCTGGATGTAGGGGTTGAAGATGTTGGACTTTAAAGGTGTGCTCCTGAAAAAAGACAGATATGAAAAATATATTTTATTTTTCTCACAACAGATCAATGAGATGGGTATAGTTTTATGAAGTTTATTTTAGTAACGTGTTCCCGCAGTATTTTAAAGCCCTCGGTTTTTATCTGTATCTCATCATCTATTGCTAAACTTATATTTAAACAGGTTAGAGCCCATGGTGAAGATTGAATACATTCCTCCCTAATCCTCTTTTTCTAAGACATGATGGGTGAAAACTGGAAGAGCCAGATGCTCCATGTGGTAACAGCAAACATGTAAATACTTGACACAAACAATTGTAACTGCCATATGAACACCTTTTACAACTTTCACTGTGTTCAGATCTAAAGTAGATAATCACAAGCTTTCAAATACATTAGAATATACAATGAGCGCACTACAGAAGGAACTCACACCCATTAGAAACAGAAAAGTCCTGAATGGCTGATTAATGCCATCAGGATACAGACGCTCCTTACTAAGATTGTCCTCTTATACCTACAGTATGAAGTTTGTGAACAACTTTACATAAAACCAAACAAAATGAAGAAAAGAGCTCTGAAGACTCACCACATTTCAACCAAAAGCATTTTTAACACATAGAGCTAAAAACTTGACTACAGCACTTTAGATATTTCTGTAAACGGATATTTTCACTGTCAGTAACAATGCAGATGTTTCAAGAAAAGCTCAGATAAATTTCCAGGGAACCAGATGTTTTAGAGCCATGAAACCTTCCTAACTATGAAACCATGAAACATTGAAGGCATGAAACATAGATTAATCATAATCTGCTATTCAGAAGTTTCTCATGGCAGGTAATGATTTTAAAAACACATTTTGTCAACAAGGAAGCCTTTGCAGCCGCACCTTTCCTAAAAACAGGAAGTGAGTGAGTCCTTTGGGCTGCTCTCTTATTCAGGGGGCGTCACAGCAAGTCATAACAACTTGCACACAGACTTGGTGAGGTATTTACACCGGATGCCCTTCCTGATGCAACCGGGATTCAAACCCGGGCCCTTAATCAAAGACACAGACTTAGCCCGCTATACTGCAGAAGGAATTACCTTTAACAAGGAAAACAGGAGTGGGTACCATACGGATGATAAGGGTGTCATCCTGAACCCACAGTGGGATGGACATGGTATGTTCCTTTGATTTAAGAAATGACCTTTTTTATCATTCTCTCCTTTTTATCTACTCTTTCTTTCACCTCTTCTCTTTCTTCTTTCTCTTCTCGTTTTTCCTTTCCTCTCCTACTTTCCCATTGTAGTGTCCACATAATTTGAAATACTCCCCGCATGAATCACAATAAAACTATTTACATGCATAAATAAAGCGGAGCACTATGGCGAAAGCTGATTGCTCCACTTGTGAAAGTAAAATCTGTTGAGCTCTATTTGGCATTAAGACAACAATTCTTATTGCCATATTGCTAGACAGGACACTGAAAAAAAAGAAATTCCCTTTTTTAATAGGAATATGCTGCAAGTATGTGACAGAGAAAAAGGAAGAGGTGAGTTGAAGATCATCTATGTAGGAAAGGGGAAAGAAAGCAGGTCAGGTGGTCTGATTTCTACTCAGCCATCAAACCTTTTCCTGCAGAATTATCAAACTGTTTGGTTCAGTTCTGGTTTTTATTGTCTGACAAGGGGAGAATTTGAGCACAGCAGCAGTCAATATCCACACTAAATAATAATCAAACATATCAAAAAGGATGCAAATAAAACCCAATTAAACCACCACAGATTCTAAAATGTTAACTAAGAACCTTAATTGTTCTTGGGACTAAAGACTGAGCCAATTGCAGCTTATAGTTGCCAACCTGTACCATCAACCCAAAGGAAGGAGAATAAATTTGCCTAAAGGGGCGGGCTAGGATAGCTTTGGCTAATTTTACTGTCTGTCTGTTCCTGATATCAGACAGGGGGCGCTGCTGAATGCCCAATATCGGTATCTTCAATTTATAGGAGGAAATACCCCAAAGCTGAGCAAGGAGGGCTGAAAGTGGGCCAAATGTAAAATTTAGCCCAGGGAAGGCAGATCATCCTCTATTACCATCTAACATAGAAAGTACTCCTGGATCAATGTGAGCTTCTGAGCTTTCTGTGTCTCTGCTCTGTCTTCTCTAAGCCCCAGTGGGTCGAGGCAGATGAGCGTTCACACTGAGCCTGGTTCTGGTTCTGCTGGAGGTTCTCCTCCCTGTTAAAGGGGAGTTTTCCTCTCCACTGTCGCTTCATGCATGCTCAGTATGAGGGATTGCTGCAAAGCCATCAACAATGCAGACGACTGTCCACTGTGGCTCTACGCTCTTTCAGGAGGAGTGAATGCTGCTTGGAGAGACTTGATGCAACCTGCTGGGTTTCCTTAGAGAGGAAACTTTCTCACCAACCTGGAGGATCTGATGGAGTCTGACTTTGGAAAGAGCCTTGATGATATTTCATGAATTGGCGCTATATAAATAAAACTGAATTGAATTGAATTGAATAGCCAAAAAACATATATATTTAACGCACTTTCTTCACATTTAGTGTAATTTTCTCAAATTTCTACATATATATTAATATGTAGCCATTAACTTAAACGGAACACATCATGCAAAATCCACTTTTTTAGCCCTTAAATCCATTTAGTTGTGCACTTGGAGTTCCTAAGAGTGCAGAATGCTGCAGAGTTTTACTTTTACTCTCTTGTTGTTGGTAACCAGCTGGTCTCTGAGGACGGCAGTGAAATAATCCAACTGCTTCTCTGACTTGAAACTAAACATTACAGAGGAGACGTCACTCAGATCTGAATTTAGACTTATATAAATCTAAACTTCTGGTTTTTACAGTAAGTCAAAGAGAAAGTGACAATAAAGACTGACCTGAATGCAAAATGCTTCAGACTTTAATTTAAATATGACCTAAATGAATCCAGTTTCACCACCAAACTGAAGAGGAACGCCACGCAGAAAGAGGCTGCTTATCAGCACCCTGAGGATGAGGAGGACCTCCTCCCTGCTTCCTCCTCAGGACACCTCGGTCCTCCTGGTCACTTTCAGACTGAGCTCCACATTTTGAGCTACAGACGTTTTCTCTCACACTGACACTTGATATGGAGGATGTAGTTTAATGATCCCCCCCAAGATCTGCAGCTCTGCTTCTGGATCAGGAAGCTCTGCTTTAGTACCTCTGAATGCAGCCGTCTGATGCTTTGCAGGAAGCAGCCGTGCAGAATGAAGCTCTGGATGGTCTTCTCACTGAGGCGGGCTGAAGGAGGCAGAGCTGTGAAACAACCTGAGCAGGGACACAAACAGACGGGAAACATGTCAACTAAGTAACTTTTACACTTCCATCAGACTCCCATGATGCACTGGGAATCAAGATTCAACACTTTCTAACTGTAATCTCCAGAGCAGAATGCAGATTTATCTGGATAGGCTTCCAGAATGGGTCAAGGTTTCATTTTATGAGCCAAAACCGGTTCTGATTACCTCCTGGTGTACAGTTAAAAATAATCACTTAAACAGAATCTGACGGACAACATCTGAAGCTCTGCAGGCCTCACTGCCTCAGTTAAGGTCAGAGGTCAGGGTTCAACAATAAGAAAGAGAGACTGAATGGAAATGGCCTCCATGGCAGAGTTCCTAGACCAGAACCACTGCTGACCCAACAGAACACAAAGGCCCGTCTCACATTTACCCCAAGATATGTTGATGATCACCTGGACTTTCAGGAACATGTTTTGTGGACTGATGAGACTAAAGTGGAGCTTATAGGAAGCTGTGCGTCCCGTTACATCTGGTGTAAAACTGACAGCATTTCAGAATCAGACCATCAGAACCACAGTCAAACACGGTGGAGGTGGTGTCATGGTCTGGGGCGACTTTGCTGTTTCAGGATCTGGGCTTTAAGCTGCAGTAACTCTGATTGGTTGTTTCGGACCGGGAGTAGCGTATTTCTGCAGATGGCCGCCGGACCACTGGGAGGAACTTGAGGAGTGGGATGTTTTCAGCATTTTTTCATATTTTTACTGTCAGGACATAGTGACAGTTTTAACAAATATGTAAAAAATAAATTTCTACCAAAATTACCTAATGCAGCTTTAATTGATGAAAACATGAATTGTGCTTTTTAGCAGAAAATCCTGAAGGATCAGTTTGTGATCATAAGGTTAAGTTCTCTCGGGTTCTGCAGCAGGACAGCGATCCACCAGCACCTCGACCTCCGAATGCTTCAGAAGCAGGACCAGCCTAATCAAAGGGTCTTAAATCCAACTATGATGCTGTTGCACGACCTTAAACAGGCCGTTCATGCTGGAAATCCTCCGACGTGGCTGAGATAAATCCCTTCAACATTCCTCCAGAGTGACGATAAAGACTCAGAACCAGCAGAACCACCTGATGGCATTTAAAGCTGCCGATGGAGGAACAACCAGTTATTGGGTCTTAGGGGATGATTACTTTTTCACACAGGTCCAGGTGGGCTTGGAGAGATTTTATTGCTTTAATAAATGAATCCAAGCTTCTTGTAATGACTCAGGTAAGCTGATGTTGCATCTGTAAGAGGGTGAACACTTTCCCCCCCGCACCATCTGGTTTTTAATTTTACTTTCTGTTTCTGTCAATGTTTGCTCTTGTTTCTTTATCTGCAGATTGAACTGAAGTGTCGCAATGCTTCACCACACCCAACTTTTAGGACCTTGTTCCCACCTTCAGCTTGTTGATGAGTAAAGACAGGAGTGTTTTTGTTACTGCTGTAAAACAGGAATGAGCCATTAATTTCATGCTTTTTTATTGTTTCATAAAATGATCAACCTTTGATGTGAACAACGAGGAAATACAAATAATCAAGGTGTTAGTTTTTTCCCACCAGAAACTGAAAACCTAAAATTTAATTTGACATAAATTTAATTTGACATAAATTTGACCTGGATACATTTTCTTTCTTTTTGCAACAGTCTGATAACATAAAAACTTAATGAATGCATATTAAAGACCTTTAGAGACCAGTTTTATGCATAAGGGGATTTCTATGATGCAATAAAAAATACAGCAGCACCAAGCAGTGCTGTCCTCAGTTTTCATAAAAACTGAAATAAAAAGAACAGAAATTACTCAACGGTGTGCAAAGTTCTTTTGTGCTCATTAAAAGGATGAAAGCCACCAGCTGTCATCCAGAGGTTAGTGGTCTGCAGGTGCGTTTACATGCACAGGTTAAAAGGTGAGGTCACTCATTTCCAGTTATGACACTGACAGCCTGAACTCAGACTGAAACTCAGTGTTTGTCCAACAGCAGCAGCTCTTCAGCCTGCAGCTGCTGCTTGACCTGGTCTGTAAATGTTTGAATGTTTCTAAACAGCTTCAATATTTACTTTGCATTTATTGCACCGTGGAAGTTTGCTTATCGTATGATAAAGCAAATATATTCCCTGCATTAAGATCACTAAACTGTTTGCAGTTAAAGGTATACTATGCAACTGGGATTGATTTTCCAGCGAGGCGCCCCCCAGAGGGCGAAAGTAAAAGTGCACTGTCGTAAAGATGCTCAGCTGTTCTCCTGGTTTCTCCCTCAAGCCAGGCGCGGTTGTTTTTGAGCTTAGCAGACAGGCGAACGCAACGAATACAAAAGTCGAAAAAACGGCAGTACAAACAATGACTAACACAGTGAAAGTATGAACATGCACAGAGAGAGAGAGAAACCATTCTAATGCAGTGTTTCCCCTAGGAATTTGCTTACCGGACGACGGGCGGAGCGGGGGGTGGGGGGGGGGGGGGGGGGTGTAGAGACAAGCTTTGCGCGACCGGCGGAGTGACCGGTGGAGGCGGAGCGGGGGAGACAAGCTTTGCGCGCATTACGAGTTAGTTTTTTTTTTTTGGAATGTTGGGAGGCGGTAGCGTGAGGGAAACCCTACAATGTTACTTACAATCGCATCAGCAGAAACGCGAGGTCCACGTCAGCCTTGCAGCCTTCTCTTTCTTTTAGCTCTCGCCATTCGGAAAAAGCTTGCCCGATGTTCACCCGTGTACGACTCCTCTTTCTGTCCACAGCCCTTGTCCTCTTTCTTGCCTGCTCCGACATGGGCTTTTGCTGTTTTCTCGCTGGTTCCGCCATGATAACTGCACAGATATCGCCACTGCGCTAGCACTGAGCATGCGTTTCACTGGGGGCGTGTAGCAGTTCTCGCCGTAAAGCAAGACTGACTCTCGCGATGCACAAGACTTCTGAGCCTGTGGGCGCGGGCCGAGGGCTCCTGCAGTTGCAAGTGCGGTATTTCCCCCACAGACCACCAGGGCGGCCAAGAAAACCTTTGTTCAACCTGAAATGACTCATTTAATCATCCAAAACGGTATGGAACACATTAATTAACTGAAAAATGTTGCATAGTGTGCCTTTAACTGCAGGCAGCTGAACCCACATTCCTGAGCCTAAATGTTACTTTCTAAACCTGTCCTTTCTAAAGGTGGAAAGATTTAAGAGGGAAAGTTTCAGCCAAGAGCTGCAGATCAAATGCACCGATTACCAGATTAGCATCACAATGCCAACAGAGAAAGATATCAGCAATATCCATCAATAAGGGTCAAAGGTCATCTCCAGACCATCTGAGCTCCATCATCCTGCAGAAGAAGATGATTCCCAGGAGGAGAACATCTCAGCAGGATGGACGTCCAGCAGATTCAGCTCAAGGTCAGAATATAAAACAATCAATATTGTGCAATGGCCTAGTCAAAGCCCAGACCTCAGTGTGACTGAGATGCTGTGGTTGGACCTTCAGAGATCTGAGTAGAAACCTCAATGAGCTGAAGACACGCTGGAGCAAAGGAGGGACCAGAAGTCCTCCATGAAGACGTGACAAACAAAAGACTTACGGCTTAAATGAATCGACTTAAAGGTCCAGAAAATGACAAGATGCGTCACATATTCATTCCCACATCGATTTAATGCTGCGGCTTCTGGTTCTAACAGGATGAGGATAATCAGTATAACAATCTACTGTTTCATTTACCAGCGTAGTTTTGTAATGTTTGACTGATTTATGATTTAAAGCCTGACACGTGTAACAAGCTGCAGCTACTTTTCAGAAGGAGTTTCTAACTGCAGCTTCACCCCTGGGCGTCGGGAGGAGGTGTGAGAACCAGACGACCTGCTCGTTTTCATCCTCAGGGGGACAAAGCGGCAGGATGATCTCACTTTAGCAGCAGAAGAGCTGCCAGCTGCATCACAGACTCAGCCTATCGTCGCTGATCCTGGAACCAGCCGGCCAACACAAACTGGAAGAAATGAGCTCAGCGTCGTTACTCAACAGCTTTTGTTCTTCTGGAATATTTCCAACTGTATCAGGAGTTCAAACGTGTTTAACACCTTTTTTAAGGCGTTAAACACAGGATGGCTCAAGGGTTAGGAGTCTGTTACCGTTGGGTTGCTGGTTCCAAGCTTCATAGGCCTGGTGGTGCAGCTCACCAGGGTCAGCGTGTGAATGAATGAATGATTGTAGCGTGAAACAGTTTGTGTTCTTTGATTTGATAAAAAGCTCTACAAGTACAGCCAGGTACCGTTCTTAGTGGCACAAGGCTTAAACTAACTGTGGTCAAAGGTGATCATGGAGGAATGTTTGCTCTCGCTGTTTTCTATCCCAGGGCGTGGGCTGCCAGTCTCTTCTCTCACTTCTGGCTTTGCTACAACTTTCCCCACGTTTCCCCGCTCAGAAGGAAAAAGCCACAGGATGAATAAAAACAGCATTTCACTCAATAATGAAGCTCTTTTAAAGTAGTGCAGCAGCTGTCCGTGAGTCCTGCAGAGATCGGTTCTTACCTGAATGTCCTGGACTGAAGTCTCTGCAGGTTGATGTTCTCTCTCAGCTGGAATAAGAGACGTTCTCCTGCTGAAGTTCCTCCAAACATCTGAGAGGACTCTGCCAGCTTGCAGCTCATTTATTGCCCCGGTCCCTCCCTCCTCTGCAGGGATCGGCCTCCTCTTTGTCAGCTGACAGGGAGTAACGGCTTCAGATTGACTCAGGATGCAGCAAATTCCTGCAGATTTCCTCAGAACGTGTCCATTGTGACCCGAAACAATATCTGCCAACATCTGAGCCGTACAGGAGGTGAAAACCCAACACTGTGAGGTTGGGTTATTAATCTGTCAGTTTCTATCGGATAATGGTCCTCAGCTTTCGTTCTGACGATCAGCCAATGATTTGTCTGATAACAATGACAGAGATCTTATCTTCCCTATCAGAGCAGCCGGTCGGGACAAGCAGCGCTGCAGGGCGTCGCTCAGGTTTGAGCGACGCCCTGCAGTTAGAGGTGAGAGGGGGCATCCTTAAGACCCAAATAATTAGCATCTGAAGCAGCAGAGAGAACACCTGAATCTGAGAGCATAAACCTACATGAGTCCCGACCCAAAGGCTGAGCTCAGCCTGGAAGCAGCTGAAGGAATGTGAGATAAAGAGGAGTGACTATGACCCTGAAGGCATCCTGAGGAAACAGGGAGGCTACCGCTCCACCCCTCCAATAAACAGCCTCCTGACGTGGGGGTGGGGGGTGTAGGCCCAAATATGACCGAGAAAATGTTTTCTCAGTGATATGTGAGCCTACAGTGAGCTGTTAGGAAACCTGGAACCCTTGCAGAATGTGACCTCATTTTGGTTTTATTTAATTCAACCGGTTTCAGACAATTACATTTTATTTACAGTTCACAACACAAGTCATGTCACGACACTTTACAAAGTCAAGTCCCGTTTAACATGCGGGGTCGATGAGAAATACTGCAGGGAGGTGTCACATGATCACACACTGACCTTCAAGATGCAGGACAGTGTCGGTAATAGTTTCCATCCATGGTCCGTCAGGCTTCTGAACACAGGACCACGTCTCAACCAAATTATATGGGTTAGGGCAGCTGCTGGCATTGAGTCTTTCACTCTGCAGCCTCATACAAGCATGCATGTAGCAACAGTGGAGAGGAAAACTCCCCTTTAACACAAAGAAACCTCCAGCAGAACTAGTTTCAGTGTGAACATATGACATATTTGACAAGGTCATGCCTGACATTGTCAAATATCAGCGCGTCATTCAATTCCATATGGCAGTGAATCCAGAAAATGACATTCCTCCACCAGGAGATCAGAGATCAGCAGGAATGATGGACAGTGGGTATGTCTCAAAGGGAGAAGCTCAGGAAGTCTCTGGAGATCAGGTCTCAGCTGACGGGGAACATTTAGCTCCCGACCAACAAAGCCAGAGCCGAGAGGACTTTTCAGAGTCTGAAGAAGAGATGAGCGATGAAGAGTTTGAGGAACCAGGTCCCTCAAGGGCGACTGCCGTACATCCAGAGTCTGAAGAAGAGGACAGCAGATCTGAAGAGACAGACTATGAAGAAGATGAAGAAGATGAAGAAGAGTGAGTGGAGACAATTTATGAAAGGCCCAACTCTGGAAGCCTTTCAAGTGTGAGTGAGAGAGACCTAGAGCCCAACTCAGAGGACTCTGACTCTGACTATGAAGACGATGAAGAGTCTCATGAGACACCTGAGGAACATTCTGGGTCATTAAGTTCCTCAACAATAAGTGAGAAACATCCTGAGGTCCAGGATGGAACATTCCCAATTTCACCATCCCCTCCTTCAGTGCAGGAAGCAGAACCAAACCAGGGACAACTATCTAAAGAGACAACAGCCCAGATTAACTCTGGGGTTGGAGACGTTGGACAGGGACTTGGGTATTTCCTGTCCACTTTTTTAAGCAGTGGCATAAACTTTTCTGGAAAAAAAGCCTCCCCTCGTCTCAAAGTCTGAGGACATTAAGTCCTGGGAAAACCCACTTTATTAAGAAAAACATTTGGGCCATCAAGGATATAACAAAGCAAACGACATAGACCCCAGTCCAAATTATTTCACCATATGTTAAAATAAAAGATGAATCAGTTAAGTTCAAGTCATTTGAGAAAAGTTCCTGCATGGTTATTAGCATTGCTGCATCACTGCGGTCCCGGGTTCAAAACTCACCGGGTGCCTTTTTCTGTGATGTTTGCATGTTAAAACTGTGCATGTGGGTTCTCTCCAGGAGCTCTGGCTTGCCCACACAGTCGAAAACGATCCAGGCAGAGTCAGCTGGGCTTTGGCTTCAGGAGTGAGAGTGTGAATGGTTGTTTGTGTCGTGTTGTCCTGTGATCGACTGAGTAAACCCTCTGCACTGAAAAATAGGGTTGGATTAAATTTAAATTTACTGGATGTATGGAGGATGCTGCACAGTTTGCAGCTTTGTTCTATCACAAAAAGATGGTCCAGGGTTAAAATCCTGGTTGTGTTCTTTGTGTTGTGGCGTTTGCATGTTCTAACTGTTCAAAATGTCGGGTTCTCTCCGGGTGCTCCAGCTTGCCTTCAGACAAAAAAGCTCTTCAAACTTCACATTTTGATGAGAGATGTTCCTTCTTTGTCGACCATGATGCCTTTCATGCTCACATTTTCTGTGAAACTAAAACCTTGCATGTTGTAGAGAGAGGAAAGGCGTATATGCACATCTATATTGTAGTTTGTACCAACTATTTATTTTTGGACAATACTTTTGCATACAAAGTATGGAGTTAGTTTCCTGCCAAAACGTTGTACACAAAAAAGGGTGTTGCACACGAATAAACTTGTTTTGCACACAAAAAATTGTGTTGCACACAAATAAAACTTGTTTTGCAAACTGTCCCCAAACGTTGCACTCAAAATATCATCTATAAATTGTCCCCGAATACAAAACGGTCTTTGCTCGCACAAAACAGCCTCTGCTCGACTACGAAGCATTTCCACACCTCTGCGGCAAATTTCTGCCAAAACTCACGTGATGTATTACAAGAGTTGTTCAGACTTCCCGACAGCAGGGGGCGCACTCGAAAAAACTGAAAGGTGCCGGTTTGGCTGAGGAAGACAGACGCGATATCACAGCTAACAGCATAAGCACCCCACAGGGGAGTTTCAAAACGTTCCCGGTGAAAAGTTAATTGCTAACTATGCAGATAGAACATGTAAGATTTCGCTTAAAGGCACTGCTGTGTTACGTAAGGGATCATGTTACTTTGCAGAGCAAATAACATGAAAGCTAGCCTTAGGTTGAACGCCATGCTAAAACAACTTTTGCATTGTAATGCAGCCCCTGTGGTTGGCTTCTCCCTTTACTGTGCTGTGTCAAATAAATAGTACCAGAGTGGATACCCAGATAAATGCATTGTTAACAGATTATAATGTGGTTTTTATGTTGTATTTAAATGACTGTCTATTGTTCTTTTTGGTGTAAACCTAAATTGGTGTTTAGATTTGGTAATTTATCCTAAAACTTTCAAACCAATAACACTTCTATTTGTCCAGCCAATCTTTGGTTGGATGCTTAGCAGACAGAATGCATGAATGCTTACGTGGAAAATGGATTCTTAAGGAATTTAAAATAATTGCAACAAGTGGATATTGATTATATGAAAATTGGTAGGGAAATAAATTAAAAATTATTTAAGTTTTCTAACACAAATATGAATGTTACAAGTATATAACATTAGATCTAGATTATATCTCACTACCTTTCTAACTCCTTAAAAAGTAAAAATTAGGTCATGTGTGCCAAATTGCAAATATGTGTTGTGCACTTAATAAAAATGGTTTGGCCATGACAAAAACCACAGCTGGAAATGGCCACATGGGCAGCTATTTACTCGAAAGGTTTGTTGGTTTCATCTTAGTAGTGATTTACTTTTTTCTTTAAAAGGAGTATTACCCTTTACATAACCATAACACATATCTGTTTTGCATCATCCACTGATGAGATGAAGGCCATCCAAGTTCTCACCGTGGAAATTAGCCATGGTGGTCTACCCAGGTCATCAACATGCTTTAAGACACTCAGGCTTCAATCACACTACCAAAACTTTGGACAATTCAAGATTTGATGGAATAGACACAGGATTTGGGCTTGTTTAAAAATAATCTTAATATGTAACCGTTTTAGTTCCCAGTATTAACTATTTTGATCATTAACAGTTGCAGCATGTCGTTCATAGCTCTTAGTGGAGCCATTTAGGCTGAACACAAAGGTTAAAAAAAAGGCCAGGTTTGACATTGTTCTAAATTTCCTGACAGTCTTACATGCAGGAATTGTTTTTCATAGTCCTGTTTTTGGCTTCTTCCATTTCATCAGCCAGTTTTTTTTAATACAGACCGTTTTATGGTAATACATGGATTGTTTACTGGGAAAAATCTGGAGAATTAATGGAGTTCTTTCAGTCTTAATTTGAACAATAAAAGCAATCCTTGTGGAAAAGGTGTATTCAGATTAATATTGGTAAGAATTGGAAATAAAGACTTTATCAAAGCAATGTTTATTATACAATGTGTAAAATAAAGGACTGTTTAATTGTTCCACAATGTTTGCATCCTCAGTGTTAGTAAAAGCCCCATGTGCCCCGTTTTTCAATAACCTCAGCATTTTTAAAAGGTTTATACAGTCTCTTACATATATAGCAGAGGTCACGGATTAGCGGACCACGGTCCGGATCCGGACCCAGCTGCTACCTAATCCGGACCCAACCTCATTTAAAACATTTATATATTACTGCATGTTGTCCAACGACAGTGTCTAACTCAGGGGTTAAAGTTCTCCATCGCTGCGACGGATTTCCGTCATTTGGAAATTGAGCGCAAAAAGTCCCGTTTAGACTTTTTATTCAAGGTTTTAAACACAAGCTGCTCTCAACCAATCAAACCTGGCAGAGCCGGGACATTAGCCAATCAGAATGAGAGCAGGGCGGGTCTTTCCAAAACGGACATGGCCAGTCTGTGGTTTATCGGTGTTCATCATTTTAACCTTTGGGAGAGCATTTTAAACTGGCCACAGATGGTATGAATGAAAGTAGCGGTGGTCAAAGGTTTCTATGGATTAATGCGAACCAGCAGGTCAGAAAGTTCAGCAGCTGACAACAACTTCCCTCGGTAAGCGTCAATCTGCTCCGGCTGTTAATTAATGAATCATTTCCACCTATGGCCATGTCGTCTGTCAGCGTTTATTCCCTCGCTGATAAACGCGGCGACCAACCAGGGATCTCCTCGTGATTCGCTGTTATGTTTTATTTAAACACAAAGAAGAGTAACGCGCTAGCTCAGGCTAATTTAGCATGACCCTTGAAGAAGAAAAGTCGGCATTTGACTGAGTTCGATTGGGAAAAAGTAATAAAAAAAAAAAAAACTGCGCTGTTCTGAAGCAAAGAAGGCAGAGCTGTATCTGCTGTCGGTATGCAGCAGTGTTCACCTGATGAGCAGCTGCGCTCCAGGACACTAAATAAAATGACAAGGATTTTGATGCTTACAGATTGTTAAGAAAACTACATCAAAAAGATAAAATAAATAAACTGCAGCTACAACATGGACTGGAGAACGGGTTCTAACTGGGTGAGGCCAGAGAAAGGCGATTCTCAGAGAGTTTTTTTATGAAGTTAAAGTGGAGCGCGGACACAGGGTTCATCCTGGACAGCTCTCCAGTCACTGGGCTAAAATATAACCATTTTATTAAACTTCAAAAAAAGTTAAATCATGCCTTTTTATAAACTGTAATTATTAATTGGTGAACAATTACGGGCAAAGCAGAGACTGATTATTGTCATGTGCAATCTGTGTCAAATTAAAATGTATTATGTCATGATAACGTTGGTGATGTGTCCTGCATTTCCAAGGCTGTGTTTGGCCTTGTATGATCATAAAATTGGTTTATATTGAAGGTAACAGGGAGCCAGTGGAGTTGATGTACAGGTGTGAAGTAGATGATGTAATGATGAAGCTGCTGTCTTTGTACTAGCTGGAGTTTATGGAGGGTTTCTGGAGGACAGAGAGGAAAGGGAGCTGGGATTGTAAAGTGGACTGTGGACCAGTTTGTCAACAGTGTGAAGGAAGAACTTGATGCTGCAGAGATGAAAGTAACCCAGATGATGATGTGGATGTGGAAAGTGATGGAGAGGCTGTCCAGGATGACGCAAAGGCTCTAAAGCTGAAAGGTGGCAGAGATACAGGAATTTTCAATGGATATTTTAAAAGTATCAGATTTAGTTGACTTTGCACACTAAGCAAGTGAGCCAACTAATGCGGCATGATGTCCACAGCCCGGGAATATATGGGCTTGCGAGAAAATGTTTTCAGTCAAACATTATTTTTGCTTCAACCCCTGTGCTAACTTCTCTTGTTAATATGGCAAAGCCCTCCGGAGCGTTCCCAAACATATCCGCTTGCTCATACATACGGAGAATATAGCTGATTTAAAGGCGCAGAACGAATGAGCACCTTGATATGTGCTTGAGGTTGGCTTTGTTGCCAATCAAACCAAGGTGTAAAATCCTTGCAGGGCAGCCTAAAGCTCACTTCTATCATTAAGCCATAAAAATGAAATTAAAAAAAGTTCAGGTGTTTTATAAAAGATGTGAAAGTCAAGAAATTGTCTATATACCAAACTGTGAAAGATTGTGGTTCTCTATTTCAAAAAGCACTTTGGATTTTAAAATAGAAAAACGTTCTATTTTTATGTTATTTTTTTGTTTAAAAAGTCAATGTATAAGGTGGATGCATAAACATTTTATTTCAGTGTTAAATACTGTTTAAAAGTAACGGATTGTAATTAAAAATGTGTCCGGACCTTTACTGGTTGTTGATTTTCTTTATTCGGACCCCGCTGATTTTTAATTAGTGACCCCTGATATATACTATCACAATCCCAGCAGTTCTATATTTTTATTCAGTGTATACACCAACTTAGTTACATTTTCCTGGCTAGATTTTACTACTTGAAAACCTTTTGCAACAATGGTAACCACAATAAGATTAAACTTTAACTTTTTGCTCTCTCTCTCTTTTTTATTCATAGTAGGTACACCTGGTCTGACGTTTTGTTAACTGTGAAATCATCCAGGGAGGACAGATCACCGACTATTACCATCTAATGTAGAACAGATTACTGGATCAATGTGTGCTTCTGTGCTTGTTTGTCTCTCTTGTTGTGTCTCTGCTCTGTCTTCTCTAACCCCCAGTGGGTCGAGGCAGATGACTGTTCATACTGAGCCCGGTTCTGCTGGAGGTTTTTCCTTCCCGTTAATGGGGAGTTTTTCTTTCTACTGTCGCTTCATGCTTGCTCAGTATGAGGGATTGCTGCAAAGCCATGGACAATGCAGACGACTCTCCCTGTAGCTCTACGCTTCTCCAGGAGTGAATGCTGCTTGTCGGGACTTTGAAGCAATCAACTGGTTCCCTTATATAGGAACATTTTGACCAATCTGTATAATCTGACCCAATCTGTATAATATAATTGATTTTGACTTTGTAAAGTGCCTTGAGATGACATGTTTCATGAATTGGTGCTATATAAATAAAATTGAATTGAATTGAATTTGTAAAGTGTTGGACATACTGGACAGTAGCAACATATATTCAATTCAAGAGCCGCTTCCCGCGGTTCTTTTGTCTGTCCAGCACCTGAATCTGTTATCCCTAATCTGTACAAAGAGGTAAGGACAGCGGGAGATCAGAGATGGGGCAACTGGCCGTTTCTGCTATGGAGCTCAGATAGAAGCAGCAGGAGAAAGCAGAGCCAGAGACCGACAGACAGAGAACCCAACCCCCCCACCGGGCCGGGCCAGTTCTGGAGCAACAGGAGGACCAATGATGAATGAGTTAACAGTCCTTTTAAGGGCTACGATAAAACGGCTTTTTCCAAAGCCACCCACAAACCTCTTAAGAGCATTCCTTACTTCGTCCCATGTAAACTTTTAATTTTCTTTCTCCTATTTTGATTGATAAAAGCTTTATCTCTGCTCCACCTGACTGATTGCCGCAACACTATGTTGTGCTATTATTACGCACTGTTTTAGTTATTTTATGTTTAATAAATAACTCTGTGTCTGTTAGGTATTGTCCGGTGAATATCAGCGCGAACAGCTGATAACGGCAAACTCTGCACATATATAGAGTAAAGGAGTGACAACTTCTCTTCAAGTTCAAGAAGTTATTAACAGATATGAAATCATATCCATCCAGAGAACATTGCTATATGTTTGTATTGTTGTGTCTCTGCTCTGTCTTCTGTAACCCCAGTCGGTCGAGGCAGATGACTGTTCATACTGAGCCCGGTTCTGCCGGAGGTTTTTTTTTCCCGTTAATGGGTGGTTTTTCTTCCCACTGTCGCTTCATGCTTGCTCAGTATGAGGGATTGCTGCAAAGCCATGGACAATGCAGACGACTCTCCCTGTGGCTCTACGGTTCCCCAGGAGTGAATGCTGCTTGTCGGGGCTTTGATGCAATCAACTGGTTTCCTTATATAGGACATTTTGACCAATCTGTATAATCTGACCCAATCTGTATAATATGATTGAACTTGATTTTGTAAAGTGCCTTGAGATGACATGTTTCATGATTTGGCGCTATATAAATAAAATTGAATTGAATTGAATTGAATTATATAATGCTGTTTATCTGAATTAACACTATATTTCAATCAACAAATCCTCTCTACTAGGCTAATGAAACCTAAATCAACTACTAAGCAAAATAAGATAAAAAGAAGCTAAGGAACTATGTACACACACAAGAAACAAAAAGACAAAATAAAATGGTCATCAGAATAATTCACTGAATCCTGGTTCACTGCAGATCTGAGTTAAAGAACCAAAGTTCATCATAAAGAATGTGGAATGAGGTTGAATTAGTTTAACTAATTCAGAACAACATCTGGTATGTGCTTCAATCCATTCATCCAAATCCTGAGTTAAACAAACATTACGCAATAAAATAACATTTTAAAGAATGATTTGCTCAGTAAAATCAATAACCTTTAGGCCACTTGATTTTAGTAATGTAATTATTCCTCCAGCACCCTAGGGGGCACTGTAGCGAAGCTGAAATGACATCACTTGAGGGGTTAACCCCAAAGTTATACAAAACACCATTAAATCAACATTAATCTTCCCTTTCAATGATGTAATAACGTGCATAGCACTATCGAACGATGGTGGAATGAAACGAAAACAGGGAAGCTAATAGCGCTATGCTAGCAGATATTCGGTGCTAATTTAATAATAATATATTTGGTGCTAATTTAATAATAATAATAATATTTCAACCTTATTGATCTCACAATGGAGAAATTCACTTCTGCATCTTAACCCATCCCCTCGGGGAGCAGTGGGCTGCCACTGTGCGGTGCCTGGGGAGCAATCAGGGGTTAAGGGTCCAAGAGTGAAGGCTGTGGGGAGACAGTGTCTAAGAGACTCTTCAGTTCTATTTTGATCATTATGAGCGGGCCGAACAACACAAACATCATTATCCCATCGGTGTATAAAACCTTTATGGAAATAAAGTCTGTTATCGCCGTAAAAACACACTCCTACTACATCAGCAAAGCTCGGTTTACAGAATACTAGCGGGGCTAGCGTGTTAGCTCAGTCAAGGTTTAAAAACACAGTGAAAACACATTGAATAAACCATTCTAAATGTTCCCTGTTTATTTCTCAGCCAGATCGCTCCCATTGTCTCTGGTTGTGGCGACGGGCAGCGGGTTGCACTGAATTATTCCAAGGAAAAGCTGGTTATCTCAGCAGCGAGCAGGCGGCTAGCTTGAAGCGTGGCTGCAAGGAGGTGGCTCAGACTCCTTCATTCTGGTCAGGACTGACCTTCGCAGGAAGCTCAGCCCTGCAGGGCTGCAGCATGTGGATATCTGCGCGGCATAGGTGTGGCTCGCTCCCAGGTCAGCTTTTCTCCTGCACAGCTAATAAACATCATAAACAGTCTGTTTCACGGCAGTCGTCTGTTCAATTTCCGATGCTGGAAAAGGGCAGGGATGTAATCAGCTTGGCCGACCCTGCATGTTTGTAGGTCTATCCAGTGTGAATGTCCCTCCAATGCTGCTGTTGAGGAACAGCGTGCGAAAAGAGCGATTGTAGCGTGCCATGGTTTTATACAATAGCCCCCTGCTGTGAGAGGCAGTCCCCTGAGGGCCAGTAAAGGCCCGTTTACACTACACTTTTTTAACCGAGCGGAGACCAGTCCGAGCTCGGTAACCGAGATAACTCTTGTGTGTAAATGGTCAGCAGACTGAACCAGACCGCGCTAAACATAACCGGACCGCGCTAAATGCAGACCAGTTCTTGGGGAGGTCTCGGACTGTTTTTTTTATCCCGGTTACCTGATAACGAAGAGCGCATGAGCAGACTGCGTCATCCCCTTATAGTCAGCTGACTTTCCGCGGTTTTTCCGGCGTGTCTGGCTGCACGTCCCGATTCACACTCCATTCAGACAAATTTCAGACATTCATAAAAATACTAGCTTCCTTACCATGCCACACGGTTTCCAGAGATGATTCTGCTTAGCAGTGTGATGAACCTCAGTGTCTGTCGTTGTTTCCTGCATCTGTAAATCCTTATTAGAAGTTCGTTTGTCTTATCCATGTCCCAAAAGCCGACTCTGTCAAACCATAACATCCTGAATGTTACGGGCGCCGCCATTTTGATTTGCTTTGTCCCGCCTTCAATCCCAGAGAGCAGCAGTACCGCAGATCGTCACTAGGAGGCGAGGAGCAACCAAGGAACCGGGATAGTGTGGTGTGTAAACGGTCGTCTCAACTGATCCAAGCTGGGACTGGTCTCGGCTCGGCTCGGTTAAAAAAGTGTAGTGTAAGCCGGGCATACACTGTATGAGTTTTTCAGTCGTGGTACTTATATACATCTCAAACTGTGCGACGGAACCGCGGGGTTTAAAAAGTTCACCGCTCACGATCTGTGCGGCGCGACGCTCGGACGCGACCGGACTGCTCAGACTGTACGTCGTGCCCCCTCTGGGACCGCTCGCTGTGGTGGCAGAGGCAGGCGAGCGACGGTGGGTGACAGGGACCCAGAGCAGGGGTTCGAGCCCAGCTCTGGCGAGGCCCACAGGAGGCACCGGGCGTCGGGGGAACGGAGGGGAGAGAGGAGGGACGAGACGCACTGGCGGCCGCGCGGCACGGCAGGTC
Source organism: Fundulus diaphanus (assembly GCA_037039145.1). Taxonomy (NCBI): domain Eukaryota; kingdom Metazoa; phylum Chordata; class Actinopteri; order Cyprinodontiformes; family Fundulidae; genus Fundulus; species Fundulus diaphanus. Next base: position 52,661,002 of record CM073135.1, read on the forward strand.
GCCTGACCCCCCCCCCCCGCGAGCGGAGGAGTGCCGAAACAGGCGGCCAGCGCGTTGCACGGACCGGAGCGCTGGCCCTTCCCAACCCCCTGTTTTATGAAATTTTTATTTCAGGATCGGGAGAGATCGGCAAACACAAATAAGGACTCTGTAGTGGATTAATATCTCACAATGAATATCTTATAATAAATATAGTCTTATCACAATTGATATAAGGGGTGCTGTAAACATTCACCTAAGAAACATGTGTGTGTGTCATGCAACAAGCCCAGAATAAGAATTAGGGGGTCAATGGAATTTACCAATTTACCAGGGGAAATTGAAAAACCTCTGGGTCAAAAGGGCAAGCCATTTGCAATGTAAAGCAGAACATGAAAGACTCCAAAATGAACACAGAAAATGCAAGGTCCAAGTCCGAAAAGGTAATGACGTGTAACCATATGGAAATGAGCAGGGGCCATGATTGGGAGGAGCTGTGATGTGTAACCTTGTTTTAAAAAAAGCACGCCCCATAAAAGTTTCCACTGATAGGTAAAAAATTAACAAAGATATCCGTGGAAAAAACAATGGAAATTATGTAAAAAAAGGAGGGGCTCACAGGAGGAGCTCAAAGATCCAGAGAATGTATTTAAACCGACCGCTTTCTGTATGTTGTCAGATGATGTTGTCCGGAGCACATCTCACGTGTGGTTGTCTTGTGTTGTTGCAATAAACCACCCTGGACTGAGACTCAGCTACTTTTGTTCACTTTTTGACTACTGTTTGATATTTTTAACTGCCTTACCAAGAACTTAGAATTTTTGAAGGACTTAGTGCAAATCATTACGTTGTGGGAAGGCCCATCCACAACATTTTGGCGAGCCGAGCCAGGAGGACGCGTGATCCCGGACGACTGCTGCCATCGGTCGGACGCCAGGAACCCCAAGGGCCCTTAAGAATCCACCAATACAGGTGAGATACTAATTTGTTATAATTATCTAAATTTGTGGGGAACCGGCCTCCGGCAGGTGGCTAGTGGATGTCAGGTATCACAAAGCCCTCCTAAAAGAACCTAGTAATCTAAATTTAGTAATATACACAAAACAATAACATAACAAGAAGAATATATACAAAAATAACATAAAGGAAGAACAGAATAAGCTGGGGAGCGGTCCAGAGGTGTGTGTGTGTGTGTGTGGCTGCATTGTCGTTTTTATGTGTATGTGAATATATGGCTAATTGTATGTGGCTGCATGTTTGTTTAAAGTGTTGAATATATGGCTAATTGTATGTGGCTGCATGTTTGTTTAAAGTGTTGAATATATGGCTAATGTAAACTGCTGCAATTTTGTTTAAGGTATCAATTGATGAAAAAAGTATATGTGCATGAATATATGGCTAACGAAAAACTGATGCATTTTTGTGTAAGGTATTGATTGATGCAAAGAACTGTTTTGTATCTGAAATAGATAATAGGTAGAGAAGTAGGGACAGACCGGTCAAAGCGATTGACATAAGTCTGGTGAGACAGCCGCTCGGAGCAGTGGATGCATTTAGTGTATGGTTCATATTTTTGGCAGAATAAGGGTATTAGTGACTAAGTGATAGTCGTAGTGTGCTATGAAGTTGTGCAAAAGTATTGATGATTAATAAGGCCTGGCTAAGCGATAGTCCAGAGTATAAAAAGTACCGCTCGAAGGAGACGTCCCTCACTTGTCCAGCGTGAAAGTGGGGCCGGGAAGCTGGGAAAAACGCGTATGCCACTGTAAGAGACAGTGAGGAAAGTTATTGTAAGAATAATATAGACCTGCAGAGTAACGCACAAGAAGTGCAATAGGTGAGAGCTAAAATACATGTCTGTCTGTGTTAGTGTATGTAAAGTGTAGATTAATTGTTATAAAGGGAAATAAGGGAAAAACGGGAACTATAATAATAATACATAGAAATAAGATAATAATAAATAATAAATTGACAGTGATAAGGATACAGATATATATTCGAAAGAAACAAAGTATAGAACAAAATAAAATTTAAGCAATAAAACATAAAAAGATAAGATAATGATAAACAATAATAACTGATAGTAGTAAAATATATATAATAAAAAACTATAAAACAAAGGATAAAACAAGAAAAGTTCAGCATAACAGAAATACCCTAACCCTAGATTGTTGAAATATAACAGATCGAAAAAGGTAAAAAGTTAAAAAAGGAAAAATCTATATTGGAAAGAGCAGGACCCGAAAAAAAAACAGACAAATAGGGACTAAGAGGGTTAGTAAATAGCTGGGCTGGACAAATAATAGCAGTCTTAATATAAACGTAATTTCCAAAATCACAGAGTTTACAATTTGTAGCTACTAACAATTATAAAACTAAAACGTGTCCATTAGGTGTTGACAAAAACGTTAGCTAAAAGAAAGACAATAGCAGCAGGGAGATAATCTAATTTTATTACTGGATTTGGAAGTCTCTATAATCATACGTAGCATAAAAATACAGATCAATTAGTTTAAAGCTAGACTTGCCTGTAGACTGCACCTTAAATTTAACAAGGATTAAATGTCCAAATTAACTAAAAGCTAGTCTATTGAATAACATTCTGATTAATAGAAACAATAAAGGTTCTAGGTGTAACTAGTACTTGGGTACAAACAACTCTAGGTATAGGCCATTCTTTCTTTACTTACGATTAATAAAGAGAAAGGTAAAAAATTGCAACCTAGGTTAAAATATAGTTAGGTTAAAACACAATCATTGCTGTTCTGAATTTAGATGCGGTGAGTCTTTTAACAATTGAGCTGCACAGCAAGGAAACAAAGTAGATTTGTTGTTTATATGTGAGTAAAATTAGATTGGAAATAATCACATTAAAATTACAGTAGCAAGGAGAAGCATAATTAGATTATTTCCAAAATCGTTCAGCCCTAAGTAAATAGACACAGGCCACAGTGTCCGCTGACTGCTGACTGCCATGGGAACCAACGTGAGCAAACAGACTAAGGAACTGACGCCGATAACACATCCTTCTAACAAACGCAGAATTCAAAAATGCATGATGGAATGGCATAAAATAACATCTGGAAAAAATCGCTGGCCTATAGAAGGTAGCTTTGAACCGTTATGCTATGATGAAGTAGAAGAAAGGCTGCGGCATAACGATGCAAGAAATGACCAAACGCAGTTGCGTAAGAAACAGAAACATGCTGAACAGAGAGATATCTTGCGATATTTTAAAGTTGAAAGTAATAAAATCCCAACAGCACCTGAGTTTACTGGTTCTAAGCCACCACCTTACCATGCCACAGCAGCAGGGCAGTACCCAGTGTGTACAGATAAAATTAGTAGGGGTAAAATCACAGGGAGGTTAAAATTAGTAATGGATAACGAGGGGGAGGGAGAAAAAGGAAAAAGAGATAGACAGCAGAGAAATTGGGGAAATATAAGCCAAGAAGAGATGCCAAGTTGCTCGTTAGATGAGGAGGAGGATAGTGCCTGCTCCAGCCCACCGACACCTCCTAGGGCTCATTTGCCCGCATCAGTCGGATGGCCCACGACTCTCCCTCAGGCATTTAGAAAATCAAATCCAAAAGAAAGGTCAGAATCAGTGGAAGAAAGAACAACTGCAGAGCTGGAGGAATTGCAGGAGTGCCATAAATTAACCCGCAGCTGGGGGAAACATAGGGAACGTTTGGAGAGACAGAGGGAAGCAGAAAGTCGAAAAAAAGAGGAACAAGAGGAGGTGGAAAGACTGAGAAAAGAAGTAAAGGAATATGAGGGAAACTTAAAAGAATTACAGAGATGTGCAAGAAAGCAACGAGAAGAGAAGCAAAGACAGGAGATTGAGCAGCGGATGGAGGAGGCAGCCCAGATTGACCTCGCAGACCACCCTGACCAGCACTTCAAAACTACGCTCACAGAAGCAGAAAAAGAGGAAGAGGATGAAAGAGAAAGAAATATGGAACTATGGGACGCAGCTGAACGTCTGGATGAGGGGAACGACATAATATCCCCACATTTTGTCAGCAGGACCAGACAGAGCGGGAAGGGCCCAGCTGTAAGACCTCAGGAGGTCACGGAAAGGAGAGCGATGCTTTCAGGTGTGAAAAAACAACTTGCAACTGAACTTGAGGTGGATGTGGAGGTGGAAGAGCACCGCAATCATGCAATGGAAACGAGATCGCAAGCACATCTACGTGCAGCAGCACAGGGGCAGGAGGCTAAGATCATGCCTTTAATTTCCAAGGGACCTAATGATGACAGGTACATGCCATGGTCATTTATGGACATGATAACGCTTGCAGGAAGACTAACTCCGCTGGTCGACGGAGCCGACAAATGGATAGAAAAGCTAGAAGAAATCACGGGGGGCATCAACTTGGCAGCAGGAGACATCAAAGCACTGCTAATAAAAATGGCAGGACACTCAGCAGCCAAAGAAGTGTTTGTGGAGGCTGGGCTTCCAGGGGTCATGCGCGGGCACCGGTGTGATGGGTTACCCTTCAACCATATGAGACCCCGAGTATGGGAAGCCCTGAGAAACAAATATCCCTCACGCAGAGACCCAACCAAGCTGAAAGAAGAATGTCTAAAAGATGATGAGAGCCCAACCCAGTTTCTGCACAAGTTTCAACAAATGTGGAAAGCAGAGACAGGAAGTGAGTGGGATGAGCAAGAATCAACCAAGGCACTATTTAAAATGTACGTTAAAGGTGCCATGCCCAAAGAAGTACAGGCCAAACTGGATGGAGTGGTGGGACTCATAAAAATGGACTGGCCTGCGTTCTCTGAGCATGTCATACATTATGTAAACATGCACCGAGCTGAAAAACAAGCGCTTGAAGACCAAAGCAAGATGTTGGCCACAAAGTTGACCCAACTGCAAATTGGAGAATTAACAAAAGCAAAGAGAGACAGAGAGAAGCCCAAACATCAAGCCGCGCTGACAGTGGCAGCCCCTCCCACAGCTGAGAGTGGACCAGCAGGAGGTGAAGTCGTTCAAGCCCCAGTGATATCTCCCACCATCCCTCCACCCACACAGCAGATGCAGTATCCAACAGCACCACCTGCAGGAGGGGCCCAAACTCAACAGGTTCCCCCCATCCATGTCCATCTAAATCAGGGAACAAGTCCCCAGCACGTGATGACTGGAAGAGGAAGAGGGGGGCCACCCATGCGGGGCAGATGGAGAGGACAACAAGGAGCCCCAAGGAGGCCCCCTCACGGACAATACCAGCGGATGCCCCAGGCGGGTCCAGAAATGGGACAACAGCAGCTGAGGCTGCAGTGCTGGGGATGTGGTCAAGTCGGACACATGCAAAGAGACTGCCCAACCAATCCATGGATGGGACCCCAGCACCCTGCCACAGGACCTGCCAGCAGTGCAGCAGGGCCTGAAGCGTACTGGCAATAGGGGTGCCCAGAGAAACCTGAAAGAGAGGCCATTCTACCTGTATTAACACAACGCCCACAAACGGAACCCACAATTGATGTCACAATATATGACAGCCATCATCAATTCATGATTGATACAGGTGCTGCATACTCCTGCATAGGAAAAAGTGGAATTGGTCTGCCTCTCTCAGCATCAAAGATTCGAACGGTAGGTTTCTCTGGGAAAACCCAAATAATACCCATGACTGAGCCAGTTCCCATGATTATAGGAGAAAAGACTGTGTATGCACCACTACTTTATTCAGCAGATACGCCAATTAATCTGCTGGGCAGAGATGTGTTATGCCAGCTCAACGCAAAGATTAAATGCACTCCAAATGGAATTTATTTTGAAGCAACTGACAACAGCAAAGCCTTCATGATGCCACTGGGCCCACAGATGACCCTACAAATGAAAAATCATGACCCCGAAGACCAAGTATTTTGGATGAAACTCACGTCACCTACTTCTTTCCTCCAATTGGAGTGGGAAACATGGAGACCTCTGATAATGAACCACTACGATGAATCTAAAGAGCCTTTCCTACCCCTCCATTGCACCATGTTTTATGATAAAGGACAGAAACATGAAGACTATGAGAAAAGCTGGGATGAAGAAATTAACAACAAAACAACTGTCATCCAATATGCTGACATAATGGTTGGGCCACAAGGAGCCGCAGCCGTTGTCAAGTTTCCTGAAAAAGACATTGCCGAATGGTTCCAGGTCACTGACTCAGCACCGCATGTCACATTGCTGATTGCTGACCAGTACGAGTCGCATGACCTGGGTCCCATGATTCAAGAAGCCAAGAAAGTCACAGAATGGATCGATACTGCATGGAACCGGATTAGTGTATCAAAAGATGGACTATTCTTCAAAATCTCATTTTCACATGCAGATGAAGTAATAGCAGAACACATCAAAGTGCCTGGGAAAAGACAAATGGCGGTGACTGAGGAGCACGCATCACTATTAGAACAAGTTCCTGAGCAGGTGTGGTCCAAAAGCAAAACAGATGTAGGTTTAGTAAAATCAGCTGACCCCATCAAATTCACCACCAAATTAAATGCTAAATTACCCTTTCAAAGACAATACCCCCTCAAACATGAAGCAGTAGAAGGCATACAGCCCATTATAACAGGATTAGAAACTGTAGGCGTTCTAAAACCGACAGTAAGCCCCTGTAACACACCAATTTTTCCCATCAAAAAGCCTAACGGTAATGAATATAGATTAGTCCATGCTCTAAGATTAATCAATGCCATTGTAGCAGAAGAAATACCGATAGTACCAGACCCCCATACACTGTTAAGCAACATACCCCCGGGTACAAAATGGTTCACTGTGATAGATCTGTGTTCAGCATTTTTCAGTGTGCCTGTGCATCCAGATTCCCAGTATCTGTTTGCATTTACGTACAAAGGTCAGCAATATACGTACACACGATTACCCCAAGGGTTTGTACATTCACCATCTATTTTCAATCGTGTGCTGGCAAATGATCTGAATCACTTAGACTTACCATCCACCATGTTGATGTATGTTGATGACATTTTGATCTGTTCTGCCTCAAAAGAGCAGTGTGAAAAAGACTCCATTACGGTGTTGACTTCATTGGCAGAAGGCGGACACAAAGTAAGTAAACCAAAATTACAATTCTGCCAACAAACAGTAGAATACCTCGGCAGGCAACTCAGTGGGGACAAGAGGTCTATCGCACCGTCCCAAATAGACGCCATTACCAAATTGCCCAAACCTCAAACTGTTGGTCACATGTTGTCTTTCCTTGGCATGGCAGGTTACAGCAGACCGTGGGTGTGTGATTACGCCATCAAATCTGCTCCATTGAGAGCACTTATTAAAGCCGCAGGCCAAGGACACCAGTCGGCTCAGTTACAGTGGACAGACGAGGCAGAGGGAGCGTTTCAGCTGCTAAAACAAGATCTCCAAACGGCTCCTGCTCTGGCCAATCCAGATTATGGCAAACCATTTCATCTGTACGTGGCAGAGCGACAAGGGTATGCATGTGCAGTATTGATGCAAGACACCCCCACAGGTAAACAACCAATTTCTTATTACAGTACAAAATTAGATGGAGTTGAAGAAGGCCTGCCTCCTTGTTATCAAGGCTTGGCAGCAGCGGCATTTGCATACAAAAAGGCCTCAGTAATTACTATGGGCCACCCTATTTTCTTGTATACATCACATCAATTACATGCACTGCTCACAAGCCCACGCTTCGTGATAACCCAAGCTCGTCGCACTGGTTATGAAGTTCTGCTTTCAGGACCTGACCTTACCGTGCAACGTTGTGTCACGATCAACCCGGCCACAAGGATGGTTTTGCCAACAGAAGGTGAGCCCCATGATTGTCTCAAGGAGACGGACGCCTTCATGAAAGTAAGGGAGGATTTATACAATCACCCAATCCCGTCCGATCTAACATTGTTTGTTGACGGGTCATGCGTCAGAGGTGAGACGGGGAACAAAGCAGGATATGGAGTGGTCCGGCTTGACCCCGACGGCACCTATACAAAAGTTCAGTCCATGAGCCTTGACCAACCTTGCTCTGCCCAATTGGCAGAGATAAAAGCGTTAACAGCTGCATGTAAATTAGCTACAGGTAAAAGAGTCACCATTTATACAGACAGTGCGTATGGTTATGGGGTATGCCATATAAACGCGAGCATCTGGAAACAGCGAGGTTTTGTTCGAACTGATGGCACCCCGGTGACACATGGGCAGGCTGTCATGGAATTAATACAAGCCATGCAGCTCCCATCTGCGTTAGCTATAGTAAAATGTACGGCACATCAGACAGCAAAAACACCTATAGCAATAGGAAATAACTTAGCAGATGAGGCAGCCAAAGAAGCCACAGGACCTGCAATACAAGGACCAATGGTTCTTGCAGCTGACTGTGAACCCATCACTAATTTGGCCTCATTAATTGAGGCACAGAACAGCGTCTCTGAAGCAGAAAAACGTTTGTGGGTGCAAAGGGGGGCGGTACGCACATCACACCCCCATGCAGGGTTGTGGCGAAGTTTCCGAGGACATTTTGTACTTCCTTTGTCCTTATTACCAACAGCTATCAGAATAATGCATGAACCTGATCATTGTTCGCGCGCCCAGGTTGTTCGAAAGTTGCAGGCAGTATGGTGGTCACCTTATTTGACACCTATGGTAGACAGAGAATTAGCTATATGCCCACACTGCCCCAAGTACAATGTGCGAAAAATGTTCACACAACCTTTAGCACATATCCCTATGCCGGATGGCCCTTTTCGTCATCTGATTATGGATTATGTTGACATGTTAACTCGTGTGCAGGGAAAGAGATACATGCTTGTGGTTGTTTGTCGTTTCAGCAGGTGGATAGAAGCCTGCCCCACTGCTAAAAACGATCACAAATCAGCAGCAAGGTTTTTATGTAAAGAAGTGTTTCCCAGGTTTGGTATGCCTGATACTATTTCATCTGATAACGGACCTCACTTTATTTCACAGGTCATCCAGGCGATGTTCACCCAGTTGTGTATAAAACAAAAGTTTGGTTGTGTTTATCATCCCCAGTCACAGGCTTCCGTCGAACGGGCCAACGGTGTGCTCAAAACCAAGATTGCAAAGATTATTGCTGAGAGCAATAACCGCCTGACGTGGGTGGATGCGTTGCCGATTGCACTGATGGCAATGCGTTCTCAAACTAACCGATTAACCCATCTTACTCCTCATGAAATGCTTACAGGTCGACCTATGCCTCTCCCACAGGTGCGAGGGCCCCAGGAGGAGATTTCCCTGACGCAACTTGAACGTGAACTGGGGGACTACCTCAGGTCCCTAACCCGTATTCACAGACTTATATTTCAACAGGTGAAAGCAGCTCACAACCGAGACGAGACACGTATTCCAGTGGACGTCAGAGACGTCCAAGTCGGTGACAGAGTGTTCATACGAGTATTTAGACGTCAGTGGAACGAACCTCGTAGGGAAGGGCCCTTTAAAGTTGTTCTTACCACCCCCACTGCCCTAAAAGTTGAAGGTAAGCCCTTCTGGTTCCATAAGAACCACTGCACACGTCATCGTCCACCAGACCCACCTGGCCTTGATCCAGGACCGACGGGCTCTGCGCATGCTGAAAGGGCAGCAGCAAGTCTCCCTCCGCATACTACCATAGCACATTCACAGGCGTTTGATGTCGTACCTGGGGCGAGCACTGATGCATCCTCAGTCCCGTCGTCGTCTGATGGCCAGAGACGATCAGCCCGCTTGGCAGCCCGACGGGCTTCACTGTCAGGGGACTCTGAGAATGATAATGTTCATTCTTTTGCTTCCGATTCGCCTTCTGACTTGGGCAGCAGTAATGATGATTCTCCTGCCACTCAGACTCCTAGCAGGTCTGTCTCAGACTCACCCAGCTCTGAGGCACTGGAAGAACCTTTTTCTCATCACTCATCAGACAGTGCTGGAATTGTTTCCCCTTCTCCACATCCCTCACCTTCACCTTCCCCACCCCCTCCCTCCCTATCCACTCCCTCGGACGGCACGTCTGGGTCGGCGAGCGGGTCGTGTCCGCCCACTCCATCGCCGTCTGGGCGTCACTCGTATGCGTCTTCTTCCGAATCTGACTAGTTTTCTTCTGTTGTTAACCCTGTTTGGGTTAACAAGGGGGGATCTTATTAAGCTCACCACTAACAATGCACACTCACATGTAAAGCGTCAAACAGAGACATGTGCACTAGCAATGATAACACTAGCTACTAACCAAGGGATAATCAGTAATAACGGTGGGGAGAATAAATCATTAATGCATGTGCAAACCGAAGGTTATGACTATGTGATGTCTGAGGAAATTTTAGGAGACGAGTCAATGGGAAAACATTGGCTTGGAACTCCACAAAGCATGGACTGCCGTGGGGATGGGATGGTGATCATTACGGTAAGATGCAAAACAAACATGTGCCAAAACATACTAACAAAACAAATAATGACGATAGAAAGAGCTCATAGAGTAGTAAAATTAATAAACAAAAGACAGAAAAGGGATCTGAATAAATTAAAAACGTCACAATGGCAAATGAATATGTTTCAACAATGGATACAATTTTCGGTTCAAGCTATGTTTACAGCTAAAAAGCGCCCTAAAGATGATTGTATAGCCTGTTATAATGCTAAGCAGTTACCGACCCTTCAGAGTATACCCGGAAGTAAAATAGGCGACTGCACAGACATATCAGAATGTTTTGCTCACTGTGTTATGCATATGGCTGCAGGTTTACCATCATGGACAAAAGACAGGAAAAGATGCCCCGAAGCAATAACCTCCTCAATAAATACAGTAATGAGTACATCTTCCCTCCCTCCAGTAGTGCAAAAGCCGGCTAAACTAAGCTTTCCATTTTGTATAGCACGAGGAACAGAATTAGAAGAGGTGACCGACAGAACCTCTAGCAAAATGGAGACTGCAGATGAAATGGTGAAATGTAATAAAATACCGTGGTACCCACCGGCAGCAGGAGGGAACGTTAGCTACATCAAACTATGTGAAACTAGCCTTAAAAGTAATATAAGTTGTAAAGAAATAGTACCAGATGGAGGAAATATTATCTATGACTTCCAACCTACAACAGTAGCTCAATACCGAGTAAGGAGTCTGGCGCAAGGATCTGTCCCTTTAGGAGACATTTTTTGGATGTGTCACAATACTGAGCAAATACTATCCTCACTGCCTCCTCAGTGGGAAGGTATCTGTGCTCCAGTAATGCTTACAGGACAACTAAAATTAATAATAGATAATCAAAAACTCAGCAACAAGACACCTAATGAAATGAGAAACCGTACAAAAAGAAGCACTCCTACTGAGCACAAACAGAATTGGCAAATGTCAGATGAAGTATACATTACATGGGATCAGGTCCCATTAGGGGTGCCAGAGAAACATGCTGCTATAGGAAGTGATTGGATAAAATCTGGGAGAGGAGTCGGCTCGATACCATTCGTCGGAACAATTACCAATGCGCAATACATAGCTCGAAATAGTAGGTGGATAAATCTCCTATGGTACAATCAACAAAGGTTTATAAATTTTACAATAAAGGGCGTAGACCTTATAAAAGAACAATTACATGCTACATCACTAATGGTTTTACAACATAGGTTCGTACTGGAATCCCGTATGGCCGGAGACCAGGGACTATGTGATTATATCGGGACAGATTGTTGTACTTTAATCCCTATGCATACTGATATTAACGGCAGCCTGACAGGTGTTCTTCAAGAAATGAAGCGCATGAGAGATGAACATGTGGAGAGATCCAACTGGAACACTCAGCTGAAGGGGTTTTGGGATTGGTTCAATAAGCTTGGGTGGACAAGATACCTCAAAGCGGCAGGAATAATACTAGGAACTATAATATTGATAATATTAGTAGTTGTCTGCTGCATCGTACCCCTCATTCGGGGGTTGGTCTCAAAACTTATTGTGAATGTAACTGGTCAATTCCCCATAATAGAGGTACAGATAGACCAAGACATATAAAGTAATACCATGATCCCCTCTCACCCCCACCAGGTACGTGCATATTTTTTATATATTACATATATAGTACATGGCATGCTAAGTCTTTATAATCAACTGTAGATGTAGTTAAATGGATGTCAAGTATTTATAGATTAGCTTAGAAATAGTAATTTGCATGCTAAAAGTATTTATAAATTCTTTTAGGAAAAGTATGTGCCTCTCATGTGGATATATACCTATAACATACTATGTCTCCACATGCAGACTGCTGAAAATGGCGGACGCTTATTTTAATGTGCACCACACACCCGCTGAGGATTGGCAGGGACGTGCAAATAGAAGAAACACAGACGCCGCACATGCGTCGTTAGGCACACAAGCATATGTAGGTACAGGCACTGGTCTCCCTAATAGGCGTCCAGACGATCCAGCAGAGGGCCCTAGCGCTGCACTACCGGGAGGGATGGTGGACCTGGGAGAGATACACATGGATGACCCACCATCACCAGGGGCCCTGAGGATCATCTTCAGCCCACTCAGCCCCGAGGACCCAGCAGACCGAGGATTGCCGGACACAGTTGCCTTGGAGTTTCCATCCACACCGGGCCAAGGAAGGCCATCTACATCGGGCACGAGGACGACGGGTCCCACCACAATGGGAAATCCTGCATTGGAGCCTACTGTTAATATTTTTCAGCAGATGCAACTGAGCTCCCTCGAGATGAGCCACGTCCAGGGGTTTCTAATGAGCCCTCTGGATCTTTACAGAACCGCCCAGGACCTAAAAACTGAAATTGCCTCCATGGATACTGGAGTTTACACTCTGCTAGTCAAAGGTCTATCTCCGGCGTCAAAGAAGCACATATTCGCAATTCGCCGCAGCACATACAAAGCCAAATATAAGGCTAGAGTATGCCAGTTAACCCAGGAACAGGACAATCTGACACGACGACTTCAGGATGCTCAACAAACTATTGTCAATTTACAGGAAAAACTGCTGCAAATGACAGCAGAACGGGACACAGCAAGGCGGCAAGTACTGCAGTGGCGTTTAGCTGCTACTACACTGGCACAGCTACAGGGACAAGCTCCTGGGACTTCCACAGAAGGACTGGGGAATCGACCTCCAAGGGGGGTGGTTTTCCCTAATCCCCAACCTTAGAACTTTCAATAAATAAAAAAAAAAAAGAAAAGAGAAAACTAAGCTGATGTGAATGATGAAATGATTATGTATACTTCAATAATAAATATGATGGTGCATGCTTAAAAAGATAAATATAATTATGTATGTCTATAACCTATGTGACAGTACTAATGCTGTGCAGGGAGCATCGATAGGATTGCTCATATGTTGGTTGTAATGAAGGTCTACTGACCATTAAGTGACTGGTTAGCCTGATACAGCGGGCATGATGGAGTATTTGGTATTAATATTTAAACATCAACTTGTTTGATGTAGGGTGTGTAATGCACCCTGGGTAAGGGTTGAGGTGTCCTAACAGGTGTTCAAGCTGCACGGATATGTCAACCTGAGGCCCATTAACATTGCTGAAACAAATCCGGAAAATCCTTCTATAAAAAAAGTAAGCAAGGGGAAAAGTCCTCACAAGAGTGCCAAAGGGGGGGGTTCCCTCTTTGTTTAACTATAAATCTTATGTTTTACTGTGTGATCATAGTTTTGTGTATCCCTTACTACTAGTAGAAGTGTGTTTTGATCTTAGATGTTGGTATTAATCATGGTACGTTTGTGATGTGCTAAGTATTAATTAGCCTTTGTTATATTAGTACTATTTACTCTAGACATTCATAGCCATGATAAATAGACAATCATTTGTAGAGTGTGATTTATTTTGTGAGCCTTTACAGGATCACAGGGGGGAATGTAGTGGATTAATATCTCACAATGAATATCTTATAATAAATATAGTCTTATCACAATTGATATAAGGGGTGCTGTAAACATTCACCTAAGAAACATGTGTGTGTGTCATGCAACAAGCCCAGAATAAGAATTAGGGGGTCAATGGAATTTACCAATTTACCAGGGGAAATTGAAAAACCTCTGGGTCAAAAGGGCAAGCCATTTGCAATGTAAAGCAGAACATGAAAGACTCCAAAATGAACACAGAAAATGCAAGGTCCAAGTCCGAAAAGGTAATGACGTGTAACCATATGGAAATGAGCAGGGGCCATGATTGGGAGGAGCTGTGATGTGTAACCTTGTTTTAAAAAAAGCACGCCCCATAAAAGTTTCCACTGATAGGTAAAAAATTAACAAAGATATCCGTGGAAAAAACAATGGAAATTATGTAAAAAAGGAGTGGCTCACAGGAGGAGCTCAAAGATCCAGAGAATGTATTTAAACCGACCGCTTTCTGTATGTTGTCAGATGATGTTGTCCGGAGCACATCTCACGTGTGGTTGTCTTGTGTTGTTGCAATAAACCACCCTGGACTGAGACTCAGCTACTTTTGTTCACTTTTTGACTACTGTTTGATATTTTTAACTGCCTTACCAAGAACTTAGAATTTTTGAAGGACTTAGTGCAAATCATTACGTTGTGGGAAGGCCCATCCACAACAACTCAAACACTGTTTCTGTTAGAATATAAGGCACACATTTATTATTATTCCCCACAGAATACAGCACATCAAAACAACAAGCACTTCACACACACAAAGTAGCAAGCATTAAAGCAACAAGCTTTCAAACAGACGTGACGCTCAACAGATTCTCAGAATCAGCTCTTACCATTGACACGAACTGGGAGCCCTCAGTCCGAGGTTAAGATCAGCGTTCACGATGCCGGTGTCCACACACAAACTCACAGCAGACTCACTGGGCTAAGGGCAGTCTCCTCTTAATATACTTGTAAACAAAGAGTCAGGTGTGGAGCGAGAATGGCCATCTCTCCCTCCACAGCCGCCCTCCTTTCCAAAACATGTTCCCAAACAGAACCCGTTCCCAGCATCTCAGCAGTGTGTGAAGCAAAATAATATTGCAAACTCAGATAATAAAGCAAAATAAGAAATACAGAATCAGTCTTTCCCACAACACATTGTCATAAGTTCCCACCACAAGTTAAAACAAGTTATCTTAGTTTCATGTGAACCCAGGTGCGAACACCACAACAGCCATAATCAATGTGTGAACTGGCCAGTCCTCTCTCTTAAAGAGCAAAAACTATTTATTTAACTGACCAGTCTTCCCATAATATCAAAAGTTAAAACAAGTTATAAAACTGAGCAGGTTTTCCCATAATACATTGTTAAAGAGCAAAAATAATTCTTTAATATATCACTCCACCCCTTGGTCTTTGACAATCCTAATTTTGGGAAAACCTAATTTTAGAAAAACTGTCCCCAAGGTCTATTTTAAAGTTATTCTTTCCGTCCCAAAACCACTTTTGATTATACAGGTGCAAACATTACATAAGGTTAACACTATAATAACAATAATGAGCAAAAGCAAGGGAGGTACTACATATTTTCGAGCAGTAACAGACATTCCATTAAAAATGTCCCACCAATGATGTGCAGATGATTGCACCATTAACGTAGCCGCATGCAGAACCTGTCCTTGGGCCATAAATGTAGACACCTTTAAGCTGGAAATGTTGGACCTGTGTGATTCAATTAAGCGATTTAGTTCCGTAGACTGATTCAATGCGCATTTGAACCAATCCAGGGAGATGGTGAAATTGGTTAATTGATAGGTCACGTTATTCCAACTTCAGATGTATACATCAAAACACCCAACGAAAGGCACCTGAGGTAATTGAGGATGACTCTTTATTGTTTCTCTAGCTGGTTCATGAGTCCAATCACATAACACCTCGTCTCCGGTTAAACATGGGTTAAGATGTCCTTGTTGTAGCATACATACCATCCCTTTATCAGCAGTCTCACATAGATCCAGGTCATAGGTGTAGTTTGTCTGTGGGCCAAACCAATCACCATCCAGTTTCAAAAACCATACCCCTGTACAGTCACTACGGGCAATATATAATAATGACAGACAGTAGTACTATCGGTAACATCATATTGTGTCCAATGTCCTTCACACATAGTAGCATTACAATAGGTCTTCTGCGGTTCTAGTTGTAACCAACTTTTACTACTAATGTTCCATAGTTGTCTCCATTCCTGGAAATTTCCGATAATAACCACACGCTTGAATCGTTCTTGTTGCATGTGAGCGTGCATCATTTGTACGTTACATACCGTCCAGTTCAAAGCTACAGAAATGTTCGTTAACACTTCTGCCGTCGTGTTCCACATCTTTATTTGCCAGTTCAGTTCTTTAAGGAAGATCTTTGCAGTTTCCTCCTGTGATGTTACAACAGTAGGCATCCATATTCCAACCTGATGAACAGCTCTTGATGCATGCTGTCCAGTGTTTAATAACATAGTTCTTGTTATGTTATTGTCAAAAGCGTTGGAAACACTTAACACAGTACCTGTTCCACCAAACAAAGTGTCCCACCATGCACGTTTCGTCCTAGTGCATGTTGGCAGAGGAGAAAAAAAAAAAAAAAACAAAAAAAAACTTTCCAGTGAACTTTAATTGTTATCGTCGATTGTGCCATTTGTTGACAAGTGTGTGCAGCAGGTGCAATTTGAGTGTGTGTCTTCTTACACGCTCGTTAGATCATTCATATTGGCACAAACCTCTCCTTGAAACCACTTTAACGTTACATCCCTTGAAGACTACTGGCATGCTTCTTACACGCCACCGAGAGCATGTGTCGTCATCCTGGGTTCCGTTGCGCATGCTGTCTCCCCATCACAGTTGATACGGCTGAACCACTTCTTTCAGGATCCGGCCCGGTGCTTCTGCTCAACAGAGGTATGGCAGCAGGACCATGGCAGCGAGGACACGGAGGATGATGGTCCCAAGTCCTGCACCAGCCCTGTGGTGCCTCCCACGGTTTGGGACGTCCGCCATCGCGCTGTCCCTCGGGTCGTCCAATCAGCAGATCCCACCGAAACATGGATCTGAAATCAAAATTAGTACTGCTATAAGACAAAAGAATTTGATTAGTTTTCTCTTACATAACATTTATCCATTTTTTTTCCTGAGTAAAATACTGACACTGTTGCATCACTCCCTTGTGAAATGATTTCAGCTGGTCTAGGTGGACCATTTTCTTGTCTCACCTAAACTTTGGCTCCTGGTTTATCTGTTGAGCCAAACCCCCCTGTTCCTCTTACAGTGATGTTAGTGGGGGCAGCCACCCCTTGAACCTCTGTCATTTCACAGGGTTTCACTAGCAGTTGTGCTAGTTTTTCTTCTTTCTCAATTACCAGGGATTTTCTCCTTGATAATCCCCATCAATCACTTCAGCTTGTATTGTCATTAACAGCTGAGGCCTGCAACTGCACAGGCCCGGACATCATCTTTCCCTTTGACACAGCTTGTTGTATGACTTTCTTAGCCAAATCTAATGCTCTTTGCTGTGCTTCTTCCCACATAAAATTTTCTTTTTCAGACACTTTTCAAAATTGGAATGACCACATCCTTGTGCCATAAAATGATAAATTCTAGTCAATAATGCTGAAATATTTTTAACTCCTGTATTACGCATTCACATATACATTAATACATTTTCCATTCAGATAAGATCACAAGTTTGATTGTTCATTTATTTTTACTCTCTTATACACACATATAATCCTGAGCGGTTTCTCAGTTTGTCAAATGCAGAGACAGTAAGTCTGCCCCTGGAGCAATTGGCCTATTATTCAATCGGGCCACTGCTTGCATGAATTTAGGCTTCCAATCTGTTAAGTCATGATTATCAGACACATTTTTTTTTCAATATAATTGCCTTGACCAGCTGTTGTTTGCACGCAGAACGCTCTCCTGTGCGGAAAAAAAACAACAACATACAAACATAAAAACTTCAATCTGTCCTCCCACAAATTTCCATGCTGCACAATCCTAGTTAAACTCCATCAGATCCGTCAGATCAGGGTACATGTTGCTCCTCCTTCTATCTTTGTTCTTTCTTTTCCTTTTTTTCACTCTCCTTACTTTCACCTCTTTGCCCGAGGATTCCTCAGACTCTGACACCTCAGTCTCAACCACCTTAGCAGCTTCTCTGCCCACAACAGACTCAGATTCTTCAGCAGGTGGAGCCGATGGTGTGGGATGAATCGCCTCTAGCAACAGCTGAATCAAAGAATTTAATGGGTCCAGCTCAGCAGCAAATCCTGCACAGTTAACCTTTAAGCCTCTCTTCTGACACATCTGTCTCAACTCATCAGTAGGTAATGCGTGTATCTCTGAAGCAGGCACCCCAGCATTAATCAGTGCCCTCCACAACATGTTACGTGGTGGACCCTGTTCATTTCTCCCCCGCTCCCTTTGCGGCCTGCGGACCGGAGTTTGTTGAACTCGTGGTCTGCATTCCTCCTGCTTGCCCCATTCTCCCAGATTCCCCAGCTCCATGATTCGAGCCTTAATGGTTTCCATCGGGGCATCTGGAGCGCCCAGCATCACAGTAAGCATAGCTGCCCGATAATGCTGTGGGGCAGTTTTAATCAACTGATCTCTCACCACCTTCGGAACAGCCACTTGCTGATATCCAGCCACCATCCCCACTGTTAACAGATCACGCACACACAGCCTCGTCAGCCTCTGCACACACTCCTTTAATGTTAACCATGGTCCAGAGATTTCGGGCCAATCAGATACATTGGGACATGTTGCTCGTACTGCCTCAGACTGTCTTTTAACTGCTGAGTTTTTAATTGTTGGCCGGCTTCATACTGCATTTTCCACGCCGTAGCACAGATCCACAAGCGCCTCTGTAATCCGTCCACCGGAGCCTTTTTTTGCACCTCAATTTTCTGCAACACTTTCAATAATTCTTCGGGTCCCGCTGCCTCCAGCGGGCCGCTCCATGGCTCCGGTCTGCCCCCACCATCGCGCAAACACAGCGCTATCTGCTTAGAATGAGGAAACTCCCATCCGGGAACTACCTCTTCCCTCTGAATTTTCTCATCAGAGTTCTTATTTCTCCTTTTAAACATATTTCTAAACATATTTGTGTATTGTAGTCTCTCCTCCAATCCTGCCGACAACGCCAAAATGTTTTATGAAATTTTTATTTCAGGATCGGGAGAGATCGGCAAACACAAATAAGGACTCAAACACTGTTTCTGTTAGAATATAAGGCACACATTTATTATTATTCCCCACAGAATACAGCACATCAAAACAACAAGCACTTCACACACACAAAGTAGCAAGCATTAAAGCAACAAGCTTTCAAACAGACGTGACGCTCAACAGATTCTCAGAATCAGCTCTTACCATTGACACGAACTGGGAGCCCTCAGTCCGAGGTTAAGATCAGCGTTCACGATGCCGGTGTCCACACACGAACTCACAGCAGACTCACTGGGCTAAGGGCAGTCTCCTCTTAATATACTTGTAAACAAAGAGTCAGGTGTGGAGCGAGAATGGCCATCTCTCCCTCCACAGCCGCCCTCCTTTCCAAAACATGTTCCCAAACAGAACCCGTTCCCAGCATCTCAGCAGTGTGTGAAGCAAAATAATATTGCAAACTCAGATAATAAAGCAAAATAAGAAATACAGAATCAGTCTTTCCCACAACACATTGTCATAAGTTCCCACCACAAGTTAAAACAAGTTATCTTAGTTTCATGTGAACCCAGGTGCGAACACCACAACAGCAATCATCAATGTGTGAACTGGCCAGTCCTCTCTCCTAAAGAGCAAAAACTATTTATTTAACTGACCAGTCTTCCCATATTATCAAAAGTTAAAACAAGTTATAAAACTGAGCAGGTTTTCCCATAATACATTGTTAAAGAGCAAAAATAATTCTTTCATATATCACCCCCCTGCGAGCGGGCCGGGCGGAGGTCGCTTCAGGGACGCCCGCTCCCCTCCCTCCGCTGGCGGGGACGGAGAGGAGGGGAGGGCGCTCCCTCGTAGCTCTGCTTGAACAGCAGGATGCGCTCACGAAAACCTCACGACAGCCGACTGAATTTCAAACATGTTTGATTTTCACCGACCGTCTGATTCCTGATCGGGAGGTAGTCGTGAGAAGCCAGTCCCCCCTCCTCCCCCCTCTACGATCAAGCTGAAATTCGGCCCGATTCAAAAAATGCCCGCACGACATACAAAACTCGTACAGTGTACGCCCGGCTTTAAACGGGCCTTAAAAGTCTCACATTCCCTGTTGTTTCCAACTCAGTCTGGTTTTATTCCACATGGATTGATTGCACAACAGCGATTTGACAGAAAAGTTCCGATTTTTGAACTTCAGTGAAAGTTACCGCACCGCTATAACCGCGCGGACCGCACCACGGGCTGTTTCACCATTCCTGATTGCGCCTTTTGCAAATGCATAATATGTAAATCCCCCGCTCAGCACCTCAAACACGTTCGGTATGAACGCACCATTAAGCCTGGTTTATGCTTGACTCATCCGCGAGGTCGTATTACGTGATTTTGGCTTCCACACCCTTCTGTGTTGCAAAATGTTTCTGCATCACGCACCTGGGAAAATGTTTAACTACACAGACAGTCCCATGTGGAAATGTTCACATACTTGATTAGCAACTACTTTCTCAAGAATTTTAGATGGGAAAAGAAGATTAGATATAGGTCCGTAATGTATTAACTCATCTTGATCAAGAGATGGTTTCTTAAGTAAAGGTTTAATAACAGCTACTTTAAAAGCCTGTGGTACATATCCATTTACTAAGGATAGATTAATCTATCCTATCACGGCCTGGTGGAGACTACATGCCGTTGTTCTGTAGGTCCCGGCGGAACTTTCGCCTGTCGGTACGACGGCTCTGTGAGACTGTAAGCTGCTGCCTTGCTTTGCGGTGTTTCTAGTGTAACACGTTTCCACACTCAAGGTTCCTACAGCATAAGGCAAGTTAAACTCAAGACTGTTTAATGCCACTTGAAATAAAAAGTTAAGACCAACCCTCACAATAAACACAAGATAAAATAAAATACAAAAAACCTGTTTGCGACAACTTTACACAAATGTTTATTCTAACATAAAACATTACTTTCTGGTCTAGTGTAAATGTTTCAAGTTTTGAGAAACTTTCCATATAGGAAAAAACTAAAAACATGCAAATCGCAGATGGGTATTATTTCTTAACTTTTTTTTTTTAACAACTATCAAACTGCATTCAAGAACTTTGTCCTGTCCCCAACTAAAATAAATGATAAATCATAATCAAAGTGCTTTTAAAAACCACAAAATAACCAGTGCTAACTCTTTTTCGCAGCCATGGTATCGCTTTCTTCAGTTCCTCCTCCACCTCTTGCAGTTCTGCCATTTTGTCTTTGTATCTCTTTGAGGACGCCCCCACAAACTGTGCCATAGTCACAGTTCAGGCGCCGGGTGACCATTGTTGCTGACTTTACATAACTATCTTATTGCAGGCAAAAGATTACTTGCTGGCTTTTCTTTATAAAAAAAAAAGTTTAAATAAAAAGACAGGAACTAAGCATTATTTGTTTCGTTTTTTATTAAAGATTTTTTCTTCTAAAGCCCGCGGTGCAGGTGTGTTTTTTTCGGGAGAGGAACATAGTTATCGGTAGTTGTTGTCGCTCTTTTTTCTTCTGGCCAAAAAGATTCTTATAAACCGACATGCCACCGTCGATTATGTTTGACAACTGTAATGAACGGCTCATCAATGCAAATCCGTGAAGCAGTGTATATATATATATATATGCTGTTTATTCACTAATGTCTAACAAAGCTCTGATGCCATCACGGAGCAGATGCAATTTTGGAGAGACTAAGTCACATCTCTCTACCTAATATTAGAAAAATCACATTCTAATCAAAAATATAAACAATATATTTTCATCTTACTTGTGAAAAGTTATCCCTCGAGCCCTGACGTAGATAGTCCCTCGATTTAAACAAAAATACGCCGCACAGTGCTGAGGCATCGTTAGTGTGTTCAGCTTGAATCAGCAGGATTGGGTAGCAGGTCGACCGCCCCAAGATGGCGGCCGTAATTCCTGCACAGCAACAATCAATGCGGGGTCTACTCTTATATTATGTCTATGGTGACACCACCCACTGGCCAGCACACTGACTGACATACATGCTAGCTAATGACAGACAGAGAAACATTAACAGACCGCTCAAGCTCCTTTAAAAACGCTACAATATTAAATAGTAGATTTTAGCACTTTTTTAGCAATTAACTTTTACAATCAAGAATCAAGAATATTTTATTTGGTTTTAGGCCGGAATGCAACTGTGTAAAACTCTAATATCTGCTCAGGTTTATGAAGACATCGCTTAATTGCAGAAGTTTTTTGAGGTTTTTGGTGATGTCAGCCCTCGCTGTGCTAACAGTCAGCTCGCCTTGCTGTCTGACCGGGTGTTCGAGGCGCGCTACACCGAGAACGCCGTCACTCATCAATTTAAAACTCCTGCTGGCTTTCACCACTGAGTGCAGGATTCTCATTTCTGAGTATATTGATTTGGATGCGATTAAAACTAAGCTTCAAACCTGGACAATTAATTTAGATAGATTATTAATTTAACTTTAATGTGTTATTGCAGACAGTAGGTTCTGTTTCATTTTTGACATATTCCTGCGATGACGGTACCCCTGCTGGAGTTCCTCAAGGATTAATCACACAAAACAAAACAGAGCAAAACTTTGGGCTCCATTTTTATGGCTTCAAAGCTCTGTGTTTAAATCTGTCTCAGTTGCTAGGCAACAGCAAGGCAGAAACAGCCAGTGAAGGATTGACCGTCTAATTTTACAGCTGTCCATTACTGAAATGATATTTTCTAGTGTGATATCATAAAGATTTGTTAAATAAAGTATTGGATGTTTTAGTTGTTTTGTGGATTTTAGTTAATGCACATAAACACAAAGACCCAGAATGAAAAAGCATTAAGATTAGCAGATGATGGCAATCCACACTGGTTAATGTTTCATATTCAAACAATCCATTTTAATTTCAGGTTAGGAGGAAACAAAACATAAAAAATGCCCCAGGGGGGTGAAGACTTTTGCAAGGGACCATAAACATTGTTGTAGTTTCTGTGAACCAGTTCTGCTTGTCTCAGTTTAATTTCAGTTTCATTCCTGTATCTTTTAGTCATTTTCTGTCTTCGTTTTTGAAAGCGACCTTTCATTTGACCTGCTGAACAGAGTTTCTTGTGTGTCTGCTTGTGCCATGTTGGTGAATGAACACCTGCTGGTCTCCACCTTCTCTCTACCTCAAGCCTCCAGCCGCTAAGGGCCATTCTTACAGGCATGTTTGCACTAGTTTCTGTGGCTGGACCTCCAGGAAGATGTGGGCACAGGCACAGGGAGGTGCATAAGACACCCTGTTCATTGCTCCTATAAGCAATACAAGATTTGCTAACTTGATGACAGAAATGTAATAACCAAAAATGTCTGAAATGCATACATACAGCTATAGGATCGCCTTGGACTGTTCTAGTTAAACTGTTTTACTGAAACATCATTAGTTCAACTTTGTAGTCCAACTGTTTTTAATGTTTGCTTTTAGTTTCTATTTTTCCATGTTCTATTTTGTTTCTACATTTTATTCCTACTTGCTTTTATTCTGTTTTTTTTCCCTGTATTTTAATCATGTAAAGCACTTTGCATTGACTCTGTACTGAAATGTGCTATATAAATAAATTTGCCTTGCCTTGCCTTGCCTATAGCAAGTTGATGTTAGATACAAGAAGTTTCCAAAACACAACAAACACAGTTGGCAGAGGCAGAGCTTCACACCGGCACCATCATTCAGTTTACATGCCCTGCAGAAAAATTATCTGGGAACAACAACGAGGAATCCACTGATGGTAAAATCCGCTGCTTTGGATCAAGAAAACATCTTCTGTTGTTGAGTTAAGTGGTCTCCAGACAGAAACTTTTATTTGCACTCTGTGCATACTAAATGACAATAAAGTTTGTCTAAGTCTAAGTCTAGAAAGGAGGAAGGAATGCAGAGAGACTGAAGTGAGGGATGATGAGAGTAGAGCTAGGAAGTGGGTCTTACTGTGCAGGAGGATCCCAAACACCACAAGCATCTTCGTCGTCCTGTCCGAGAGCAACAAGAATAAACTAAGACACTTTAAAAGCCCCCGAGGCAGCCGGCAGCCGATCATATTACTTCTTTCTGACAACACTTTCCTATCTCTGGGTGCAGGAACCACTGACTCCCGATAAAAGGCACCACCCAAAACGACTAACACAGATTAAATCATTTGATGACCTGTTCATCCATTTTGTGCTCCTTTTCAGTCTTTTGGAAACGCTAAAAACGATTTGGGTATTTACAGTACGCAGTCCAGGTCTTCTGTTTCTGGTTTTTCTCAAGCATGCGGCAACATGTCTGCCAGGTGTAATGTTTACAGTTCAAATTTAACTCATTTTCTCAGATACATTCTTACTATGAATCCTCCCACTAATGTCACTACTCCTGTCGTTGCTTAAATTAGAACTACAAGGGGTTCTGAACTGGTTCCAAGCCTGACCCAGTCTGGCCCTGACTCCACCCTACACAGTGTGTAGTTGAAGTGATCTTAGGCTTAGACAAACTTTATTTTCATTTTTATGTACAGAGTGCATACAAAACGAAATTTCATTGCATACAGCTTACGACAGTGTAATGAGATTGCAATTGAAATAAAATAACATTACAATATAAAGTGCAGCAGTGATGAGAATGTAAAAGTGCAGGAGAAAAAAAGTTTTTAAAAAAGTGTTCAGAAGAATGTTCAACCATGTTTGTAGTGCAAAGATAATGGTGCAAAAAAAGGCATTAATTTGAAAAGTTCAATGTTGGCAGTGCAAAATAATAATGATGCAAAAATGCAGTAAACGTTCAGTTGTGTACTTTTTAAATTTAAATGGATTATAAATGTTCAGCAACGTTGGCAGTGCAAAATATCCATAAAGTTCAGTTCTGTGCCTGTGTGATGCTGTGATGCAGAGTCCAGTTAGAGTTCAACAGCTCAACAGTCTGATGGCAGCAGGGAAAAAGCTGTTGCAGAACCTGGTGGACCTGCAGCAGATGCTGCGAAGTCTCTTCCCAGAGGACAGCAGAGAGAACAGGAATAGTTTATTTTATAGGAGTCTGCTAGATCAGTTTTTTCTGGTCACCTTTTGATACAGCTAATGTAAAGGAGTAATAAAAGTCTTCTCCATGTAAATTAAAATACTACATGGTGTCAGAGGAGGATTCTCTTTCTTTTCTTTCTTCATCCACTCTGGACGCTGAACAAAATTGTCCAACACAGTAAATGTGGCCTTAACGAAGTGCTTGTGCGAACAAAAGGCTAAACAAGGATCAGTTCAAGCCGCTACTTCAAGTGCCTCACAACAGTACATTGAGGAGCCTCACCAGCGCTGAGCAGACCCAAGATCATCCACCCATTTATCTGAGGACTGCAGAGCTCTTAGTTCTATGTGTGATGCGGCCCAATATGGTGTTAACCGTATGCCATCTGTTGAGGCAATTATTGCAACTGTGCAATAATAATAAGTGGCTTCGGCTGATGATGCCTGCTGTCCACAACCCCAATGCATGGTCACTGATGAGTTCCTCTCGAAAAGCTATGACATAGCAGCTCCAATTGGTTGTTTAGGTTACTCCTTGTCCCATTTGGCCCTTGCCTCTCACAGTCCCTGAAGGAAGCTGGGGTTGATGATGCTACTCAGAATCTGAGTGATGCCTCACTCCAGACTTTCGCTTATATGTCCAGGGAGCTTGGTAGACTGATGTCGACTCTCATCATCACCACATCGTAGGTGCAGGTGGCGCAGTCCCCCTGTCTGAGTCTTGAAGAAAATACGCTCTGCACTCTGCTGGTCTTTCTAGGTCAAGTGTTTGGACCTGCAGCCCAACAGACCCTGCAGCATGCTGATGAAGCCAATAGGTCTCAGCAACAGTTTGCTGACCTCCACCAGGCTTCCAGACGTGCTACAACCTTTCCCCCTACATCTGGGGCCCCACAGCATGAAACTGTACATGTTTTCAAAGAGGAAGGTCAGCCATTCCAGCGGCCTGCCTTACAGGAAGACCCCCCAGGACCAACGGGTTTTACTGAGTTTCCCACAGCCGGCTGTGGCAGAGGTGGTCGGGCCTGAATCCAGGAATCTTGCCCCAAGCAGCTGTTGTGCTATTATTACACACTGTTTAAGTTATTTAATGTTTAATAAATAAATCGCTGTCTGTTAGGTATTGTTCTGTGAATATCAGGAGTGTACTTTAACAATAAGCTGGACTGGACTAGAAACACCGAGGCGGTCTACAAAAAGGGTCAAAGCCGACTCTTTTTCCTGAGGAGGCTGAGGTCCTTTAACATCTGTGGGACGATGCTGAGGATGTTTTATGAGTCTGTTGTTGCCAGTACCATCTTCTTTGCTGTCGCTGACAACAACAGACTGAACAAACTGATCAGGAGGGCCGGTGATGTTGTGGGGGAGGAGCTGGACACAGAGAGGAGGATGCTGTCCAGGCTTCAGTCCATCTTAGATAATGTCTCACAGCCTCTCCATGACACACTGACCCAGCAGAGGAGCTCCTTCAGCAGAAGACTCCTCTCACCCAGATGCACCACAGAGCGCCACAGGAAATCATTCCTGCCTGTGGTCATCAACCTCTACAACGCCTCCCTCAGTGATTCAGACACCCCCCCCTTATCCAGCAAACATTGATAACTCAAATTATAACTGCAATTGGAGTTTTAACCCTTGCTTCTTTATCACAAACCAATGAAAATGTCTCAGTTAATTCAGTTGTTAACTCAAAAAGAGGTACTTCTTTTACTTTTAGAGACCATTCAACTTCTGGATCAAAATAACCACAGAAAATTACTATTTCCAACGTTATTATTTATTAAACCAAATAATTCCCTGTTACAGTAATTATTATATTTAATGGACACTAGGAAACACTACTCACTACTCAAAGAACATGCAAAAGAAAATAAAACAAGTCAAAATGGATTAAATGAGAGGTAGCAATTCTTAATTAAATTCACAGTTGTTTAAACATCACATTCATGATGTCGGCACTTTGACGTAGCAGCATTGAAAGACAAGATAGCTTAGAGAAAACAGACCTGAAGCTAGATGGGGACGCTTCTGCTCCACAACAAGCTAAGCTAACCATTTAGAGCTACTTTGCACCTTCCCAAGATGGCGACTATGACGACATATGACCTACGATCTTGTGTGACGCGTGAGGAGGAGGTCCTAATGACGTATCTAGCGCACACGCCTAGTGCAGGGCGGGCTTTGATCAGGAAGCGGTTTCACTCCTGAACAAAGGCTAACTTCAAAGAAAGTGCGCGAAACTGAAAATGTAGACAAAGAGATCAAGATGAAGATAGTAAGATGTTTTATTCAGATTCGGAAGAGATCGGCAAACACAAATAAGGACTCAAACACTGTTTCTGTTAGAATATAAGGCCCACATTTATTATTCCCCACAGAACACAGCAACACAAAACAGCAAGCACTTCGCACACGCAAAGTAGCAAGCACTTAAAGCTGACAAGCTTTCAAACGTGTTGTTCCATCTCTTACCATGGTTAGGACTGAGAAGTCGGTCAGTCCGGTTAGAGCACAATCCACGCGGCCGGGCGTCCACACGACCCACGGCTGACTTCAACGACTGATGGCGGTCCCCTCCTTTTTATACCAATAAACAAAGTATCAGACGGAAGCGAGAGTGGCCACTTCTCCCTCTCCCATGTGAACTGTTCCTCCCGTTTCCAAAACAAAAACCGTTCCCAGCATCTCAGCAGTGTGTGAAGCAAAATAATATTGCAAACTCAGCAAAGCAAAATATAAGCAAAATAAGGAATCAGTCTTTCCCACAATACATTGTCATAAGTTCCCACCACAAGTTAAAACAAATTATAACACAATAACACATGTGGTTCTTAGTTTCATGTGAACTCAGGTGCGAACACCACAACAGCAATAATCAATGTGTGAACTGGCCAGTCCTCTCTCTTATTTTACTGACCAGTCTTCCCATTTATATATCAAAAGTTAAAACAAGTTATAAAACTGAGCAGGTTTTCCCATAATACATTGTTAAAGAGCAAAAATAATTCTTTAATATATCAGAAGAGAAGAGAAAAATTGAAATATCCAGCACAGTTAAAACAACTCCGTCTCTGAGTAATTAAGCATTAAACTAATTCCTAATAGGTTCTGCCCAGGCACAAAATATATCACCTTTTGGGTGAAAAAGAGAAATAAGAGTAAACTCCTTTCTTTACTCTGACATTGCCTCCGTGGGGATGTCCCGGCTCCGGATCCGCGGGCGTCCTGCAGCTGCGGCGGCGGCGGCGCGTACGTGAGTGGCAGAAGGAGCGGAGGAAAACCACACAGTCTCTGCTTTCAGACGCTTTGTTTGGCCAAAACAAGCGGGGTTCTTGACGATCACTGGGAGATAGCGGCTCCCAGTTGGATCAAAATGAATTAAAAGTACTTTTAAAGTCGACCTCCTGCATAGAAAAACAGGGATAAGTTTGATTCGGAAGTTCTCGGTCCAGCGAGAAATCGAACACGTGCCACGTGGGGGAAATCCCACGGGATGAAACAGCTGCGTTTCTCCTCAATTTGGCGAACTGCCAGCAAAGAAGGATGAGTTGAGCGCGCGGGGCACTTTTATGTCATACCATAGCAACGAGATAACGTTGCTAGGGCTGTTGGTCAGGTTTGACCGTGTTGCATGCTGGGAGATGGAGTCTGTCACGATAAGATAGCATTACAATTAGGAATAAGAAAATGTAAAATAAGGGCGAAGCTACAGCATAAGAACATAATACCGTACAGTTCTAAAAAATAGCATACTCAAGAATGTGAACAGTGGATGGTTTTTATGCTGGTTTTAGAAAGAAAACCTTGTCTCAGTCATACTTTTAAGCTCAGGCATGACTGATTCAGTCAGATTCCTCCTTTAGGAAAACCTGTTTTTTCCGTCTCTAATGTCATTCTCACTGGAGAGAAACGTCAAAGACACTTGATCTTCCGCTGTGCAGCAAGGCTGGGCATGCTGAGCGCAGAGGAGAAGTCAGCTACGTCAGATTCAACCTGACACGTTACAGCAGGAGTAACAAAGTGTGGGAGTGGCTTCAGGTTCTTCAGGAAGCTCAGCTTGTACCTGCCGTTGTTCCTGGTATTTCAGCAGTAGCAATGGGGTGTTTTAGGTGTTATAAAAGTGGCTCTGACGGAGCAAGTGGCGAGAATGAATGTAAGTGCAATTTCAAGAAGCTGAAGAAATTGATTCTCACTTTGCTGTCTCTGGGGTTGTTTGTCGCCGACATTGTTCTGGACGCCTGGACTGCGGTGGTGTTATTCAGACGGGAAGCCTATTGGAGCCTCACTATGCTGGTGGTGGTGCTCTTGGGCTCGGCAGTTCTCATCAACATTTACAGCTGGCTCTGGTACAAGTATGACAAGTTTACCATGATTACTAATCTGGAGAAAGTGCTGCTTCCCAGGCTGGGAGTTCTGCACTGCTTCACATTAGGACGCTACTTCAGGTGAGTCGGAGCAAACAAGGCTGGGTTTCTCTTTCTTTTAGCCAAAATCTCATCAATCTGTGGGGAACATGCTCTGTATTCTGTCTGTCCTGAACTTTTGAGTCGTCTCCTTTCTGTTTTAATTTTGATGCTTTGTGAAAGAAGAAATGAGACGTGTGACTTTTCCTGCTTTAATTTTTCCAGGACATTAAACCAGGCTTCATCCTGTCCTGTTTTTCCTTACCTCAACCTCAGCACATCATTAATTTAGTCTAACTGGTTTCGTTCCAGGCATTTAGCCGCTGTGTCCGCTTCATTTGAAAACATCCGCTTTAATAAACCCGAGCTGGAGGCAATAATCTCTTACCGGAGGTACGACCTGAAGATTCTGCGGCTCTTTGAGTCCTACACTGAAAGCGCTCCTCAGATAGTCCTGATGCTCACCATCGCCCTGAAGGACGAAGGCTGGATACTAAATGTCCTCACAGGTGCGCTTCCTCCTCACTGATCATGGTCAGCTGAGTTAATCTAAAACAGCATTAGCTGCAGGTTCACAGCCTCACAGAACATGAGTGACCTCAGCTGATATTTTAGAGTAAGATTATGGCCAGAATTACAGCATTTTGCAGAAGTATTCACCCTCCTTGGCGTAATATCTATTTTGTTTCATTCCAACCTGTAATTTAAATGTTTTTAAATCATATTTTATGTGATGGATCTCTACTAAATAGTCTAAGTTGGTGAAGTAAGACGAGAGAATGCGTATGAAGACCAAGGAGCTCTACAGACAAGTCAGAGACAAAATTGTTGAGTTGGAAAAGTCCGGGTGGGGTTATAGGACATCAGATCTTCGAGGTTCCCAGGCGCACCATAGATCCATCGTCTTCAGACAGAAAACAGCTGGCACCACAACAGACCTGCAAAGACAGGGCCACCCACCAGGACGCCCAGGAGGACATTAACCAGAGAGGCAGCAACGTGACCAAAGGTGACCCTAAAGAATCTAATATCGCCAAGTGTTACCATGGTGGTATTTCTTTTAGATAGACTCAGGATTCACACAGATAACATAACAAAGTCAGTTGATTGCACCCATCTGGGCTTTATGGCAGAGAGGCCAGAAAAAAAGACATTACTGAGCGTTAAAAATAAGAAGGCAGGGTTTGAGTTTGCCAAAAGGCAGGTGGGCAGCTCCCCAGATGTCTGGAGGAAGGTGTTGTGGTCGGATGAAACTGAGACTGATCTTTTGACTCCTAGAGACTGATCCAGAGACACTGGAAGCTGGAGTTGCTGCAGAAGGCTCTAGAAAAGACTCACTGTAGGGGGGTGATGATTTCTGCACGCTGAAGTTTCTGTTATTTTGTCCTGTTTGTTGTTTGCTTCACTGTTAAAGAATAATCCGGCTTCTGTAGAATTATTATGTAGATAAAATGGAGCAAACTGTCCAACAGTCCATTTTATTCCAGGTTGGGAGGAAAGAAAACATGAAAAATGCAAAAGGGGAGTGAATACTTTTGCACGCCACGGTATGTTGTGAAAGGTTATATTGACTGCCCCAATACCCCCAATAATCCCTTGTTGTGATCCAACTGAGCCTTCCAGGTAAGAGACTCCTGACGGTGGGGGTTTCTGTGTGAGCTGCAGGTTGTGATGATGCCTGAACGTTCTCCTGTTCTCTCTCTGTCTCCTCAGCGGTGAAGATCCTCGCCTCAGTAGCGAGCATCACCGTCTCTGAAGTCAAGTACTACAGAGCAATAATTGTCTTCATGCCTGAGGAAACCAAGGAGTCCAGTGGTTGGTTCCAGCTGCTTCCCTACTTCCTGGTGAAGCTGTTCCTCGTTGCGAGTCGCCTCGCCGCCGTCTCCCTCTTCGCCTCGGTGGAGCCCTGCTTTATCTTCACTCACTTCATCTGCTCCTGGCTGCTGCTCTTCTTCGTTGCCTCCTGCTCCGAGACAAATTTAATGAAGTGTGAGGGGGGGAAGTGGCTTTACCGGGCCACCTTGGGTGTCATGTGGTACTTCAACTGGTTCTGTGGGGGGGTGAAGTGGAAAACGAGTAAAATGATGTGGCTGTACCACGTCTACATGCAGCTGGACATCGCTTTCCTCTGTGGATGGTGGTACTGGAGAATGAGCTCAGATCCTCCTCACTTTGAAATCTCTTGTGTGAAAGTTGTCATCGCAGCAGCAGCTGTGTCCGTTATCTATCTTGTTGGGGTGTTGTGTAAGGCCGTTTATTTATGTATCCTCCATCCAGAGTCGACAGAAATAAACTCAGGGGAGCAGACAGAACTCTGCTATGACCTGACGGACACCGGTGGGAAGGACTCGATGTCTGTGAAAAAGAAGAAACAAAGCTGCGTTCAGATCTTTGGAAATGTGCTGAAATACTTTAAATATCTGCTCTTCTGTAGGCAGATATGTGAGCCTAGATGTGAGCCGACAGAAACATTTGAATTAGCCAGCGACTCATCTCGCGATAACATGAGATTAAAGGAGCTGGCCAATAGTTTTTACTCGTGATAATCTGATGATAGTGAGGCTTCCTTCGTTAGCTTAAAGGGCCTAGTCAGCTCGTCAACCTTCATCCTGCGCCACCTTGACCAACCAGGGACATGCATCAGGATCCTGTTTGTAGACTTCAGCTCCGCCTTCAACATATCCTCCACCAGACGTTCATCCAGTGCCGCCCTCCATCTGTCAGCGGATCACCAGCGTCCTGACTGACCGCCAGTAGCAGGTGGGGCTGGGGAGAGTCATCGCTCAAGGACAATCAGCACCGGTGCCCCCCAGGGGTGTGTTCTCTCCCCTCTCCACTTCTCTGTCTACAGTAAGGACCACACATCTACGGACCCGTCTATGAAACTCCTGAAGTTTGCAGACGATGCAGGAGGTGGATCAGCTGAACCACTGGTGTGCCCAGAACCACCTCTGGCTAAACCTCCTAAAGACTGTCCAGAAAACAGTGGACTTCAGGAGAATCCCCCACACTCTGTCCCCCCTCACTATCCTCAACAATACTGTGTCTACTGTGGATCACTTGTGGTACCTAGGAACCACTCTCTCCACGGACCTGAGATGGTCTGCACACATTGACACCATCCGTAAGAAGATCCAGCAGAACCTGGACTTCCTGCAGCAACTTAAGAAGTCTAACCTTCCTCAGGAGCTGCTGGTCGTCTCCTCCACTACCATCATCCAGTCTGTCATGTGTTCATCTAAACACATCTGAAATAAGCAGAACCAGGTTCTACCCCCAGGCTGTCTCTTAAGAACACCTTACACCATATGTACACATGCTTACAGATACAAATGGATACAAAACTACTCTCCTGTGCACACTGCCGATGTTCTTACCTTTTCCCCTGAATAATAGCTTTTCTGCTTGCTTCTACTTGTCTGCTTGTTTTTACACGATGCAAGCTGGTGCTTAATTATTCTACTGAATGTTGAAAATGTGTTTTTTGTGTTCTCTTTTTATGGTCAAAATACTTGACTAGGTCAGTTTAATAATTTCTCTGAAAATAACTCGAATGCTTACAGTAGCTAATTATAATTGTTATTGTATAGTCACCTGATGTCCAAATGGCCCAGTAAAATGTTTTAAGTTGGCCGGTACGCACCGGTACATGGTACCAGCACTTTAAATTTTACCCCTCCGCGTACCGGGACTTAGGCATGCATCCCGATCAGCCAATCAGCTCTCAGCCTCTGTCAGGCTGTGGTTTTATAGTACAGCTGTTTAAGGAGTGAATTCACTCTCAAACAGCCAGTATTGCACATATATACAGAATAAACACAACTTTACAAAATATTTTAACCTCCAGTTAAAATACTTCTGTCGAAACCCTCTTACTGTACTAGTAACTAAAAATTAAAAGAACAAGAAAAAATAATAAATAACAGGAAAACATAGAAAGGAACAAAGAAGAATAACACCGAAACACCAATAAGCAATAAATCGATGCAGTGAAATCGTGGTTCTGTGTGATTATGTTTTAGAACCAAGGCTTGTTTAGAAGAAATCGTGGTTACAAGATGGCCGCCTCGGTCCTTCTTGCTCTGGTTTTTTTGTTTCTTTATTCTGCTCTCTGCCACCATTCAGTGACCACCTTCACTAGAGAACATCAGACAGTCCTGTCTAGACTTATATTTCAACATTTTCCCCTGACCCTCATTTCACTGAGATCTTGGTTGGCGGTGTAGTGGCTCTCTATGAGATTTACCAGAGAGAAGGAAAATGGGCAGGAGCGCTCATGAAGCTCTGCGCTACCTTGCCTTCAGTCCAGCAGGCTAAGATCCACTCCTTGGCTAACAAAATAGAGAAATTGCTGCTTTTCTTCTCGTCACATCTCTCAACCAGAACCGAAGAAAACAACTCAAAATACTCAGCTGAGCTGAAGCACCAAATCTCCAAAAAAGATCCCGATCCACCTCGACACGATGCGCCTTCATAGAGACACATTTACAAACCCATCGTGCTTTTAATCAGTGCTGCAGACTCCACCAAACAGTCTTTGACCACCTCACCATCGCAGGATGGCTCACCATATCCTGCAGGTCAGTGGCGGCACCAGAGAATTATGAGTGGGGGGGGGGGGGGGGGTAAAGTATTAATATTTCAGTAATACTGTATAAATAAAATGGCATCTGTGTTTTATTTTGAATAAAACTGTATCTTTATTTAATTTGTTTATGTAACAATACACATATTGTTCAGAAAAATAAAGGAATTTATAAATCTGTGATAGTTCTTTGCATTTGTGATCCATTGCTGGTTTATTTCTTTTTATTATTGTACCTTTAAACAAACCAGAGCTGAATGTTTTGAATCAGGACAGAAAACCTAGCCGAGAAGAGGGAGAATCACTTTTAAACTTACCGTAGTGTTATGATCGTGAATCAGGCAAACCCAGTATTCAAACCCAACAAGTGAGGTTAAGGCAAAAAACAGGATTTTAATAATGAAAACAGGAACAGGCGGGCTCAATAGTCAAAAGGGCAGTCCAAAATCCGGTACACAAAAAGCAGTCCAAAATAGGCAGAGGTACAGACAGGGCAAAGCAAGCTCGGATAACCATAGGACAGAAACTAGTCGGTAAACCGGTAAATCAGTCAGACAGGGCAGGAAAAACAGATCAGGGAACAGGCTGGCTCAGAATCAAAAAGGCTCTCGGGTTATCGTCAACAGGTCAATCAGAATAAAGAATGCTGGAACTAAACTCACCGTGGCTCGTTAAATGATCTGGCAGATAGCAGAGGTTTGTGGCAGGACTATATAGGGGAGTGAGCAGGTGAACAGGAGTGAAGGCTAATTATAAGTGAGCAGGTGGATCTAATCAAGGCAAGAAAGCTGACAGATTGCTGAGGGGAGACCGAACAGAGCTGATAAAGTGACAGGTGGAAAACAGGTAACCTAAACAGAAAAACATGTCTAAATCAAAACCAAACAAGACCCCAAAATCAGAAACTTAACTAATAAATCTGATAACATAAACCAAGACAAAACCCAAATCGTGACAGAACCCCCTCCTCAAGGCCGGATTCCAGACGGCCTCAGAAACAAAACAGACTAGCTCGGGTGGGTGGAGGGAGGTACAGGATGGAGGGCTAGAATCAAATAAATGTCCAAATAAAAACTCAAACAAAACAAGACGAGTCAAGTTCTCAGGCGGGCGTCCAGGAGGACGGCCCCGACGAGTCAGGTTCTCAGGCGGTCGTCCAGGAGGACGGCCCCGACGAGTCAGGTTCTCAGGCGGTCGTCCAGGAGGACGGCCCCGACGAGTCAGGTTCTCAGGCGGTCGTCCAGGAGGACGGCCCCGACGAGTCAGGTTCTCAGGCGGTCGTCCAGGAGGACGGCCCCGACGAGTCAGGTTCTCAGGCGGTCGTCCAGGAGGACGGCCCCGACGAGTCAGGTTGTCCGGCGGACGTCCCGAAGGACGGCCTCGGTGTGTCAGGTTGTTCGGCGGACGTCCCGAAGGACGGCCTCGGCGTGTCAGGTTCTCCGGCGGACGTCCCGAAGGACGGTCTCGGCGTGTCAGGTTCTCCGGCGGACGTCCTCGGCGTGTCAGGTTCTCCGGCGGACGTCCTCGGCGTGTCAGGTTCTCCGGCGGACGTCCTCGGCGTGTCAGGTTCTCCGGCGGACGTCCTAGGCGTGTCAGGTTCTCCGGCGGACGTCCTAGGCGTGTCAGGTTCTCCGGCGGACGTCCTAGGCGTGTCAGGTTCTCCGGCGGACGTCCTAGGCGTGTCAGGTTCTCCGGCGGACGACCTCTGTGAGACAGGTAATCCGGCGGGTGTCCTGAAGGACGGCCCCGGTTAGCAACGATGTCCGGCGGCCGGTGGCGGAGCAGGTCTCTCATAGACCGGCGGCGGAGCAGGTCTCTCATAGGCCGGCGGCCGAGCAGCAACCTCGGGGACCGTCGGTAGAACCGGACCCTCAGGAACCGACGTCTGGAGAGAGAAAGAACAGAACCTGCCGCCGGACTAAAGGCTGGAGACAACGCCGGACTAAGAGCTAGAAGAGAGGCCTGGTTAAAGAGTTCAGGAGGCGTCTGGCTACAGAGTTCAGGAGGCGCCTGGCTACAGAGTTCAGGAGGCGCTTGGCTACAGAGTTCAGGAGGTGTCTGGCTACAGAGTTCAGGAGGAGCCTGGCTACAGAGTTCAGGAGGAGCCTGGCTACAGAGTTCAGGTTCAGTCGGCCCCTGGCTACTGGCTTCAGGTTCAGTCGGCCCCTGGCTACTGGCTTCAGGTTCAGTCGGCCCCTGGCTACTGGCTTCAGGTTCAGACGGCCCCTGGCTACAGGCTACAGGTTCAGACGGGGCCTGGCTACAGGCTACAGGTTCAGACGGGACCTGGCTACAGGCTACAGGTTCAGACAGGGCCTGGCTACAGGCTACAGGTTCAGACGGGGCCTGGCTACAGGCTACAGGTTCAGACGGGACCTGGCTACAGGCTACAGGTTCAGACGGGGCCTGGCTACAGGCTACAGGTTCAGACGGGGCCTGGCTACAGGCTACAGGTTCAGACGGGGCCTGGCTACAGGCTACAGGTTCAGACGGGGCCTGGCTACAGGCTTCAGGTTCAGACGGGGCCTGGCTACAGGCTTCAGGTTCAGACGGGGCCTGGCTACAGGCTTCCGGTTCAGGAGACCCCGGGCTACAGGCTTCAGGTTCAGGAGGCCCCGGACCACAGACTTCAGATGCTCCCAGACCCTTTAACACCCAGAACCTCATCAATAACCCTTCCAGAACCTCCGACAAAGACAGTTTGGTCAGCCACTTGGGAAATTGGCTGTCAAGCCAAAGATGAGGGGGTAAGAGCTTCCGAAGAGGTCCAGGGGCCTCTAAGTCTCCATGGGGCTCTGGGTGCTTGTCTTCTCGGCGAGGCCCCCGACGGAGCTTGTCGTTCGGGCGAGGGCCACGACGCCGCTTGTCGTCTGGGCGAGGGCCACGGCGCCGCTTGTCGTCTGGGCGAGGGCCACGGCGCCGCTTGTCGTCTGGGCGAGGACCACGGCGCCCAGTGTCCCGATGAGCCCCCGAGTTGCGGCCTGAAAGAGGGCTCGTCTGAACCCCCTCATCGTGGCCCTGTGGTAGACCCTCCTGGGTTCCCACGTCGCATACTGGCGGCGGACCCTCCTGGGTTCCCACGTCGCAGACTGGCGGCGGACCCTCCTGGGTTCCCACGTCGCAGACTGGCGGCGGACCCTCCTGGGTTCCCACGTCGCAGACTGGCGGCGGACCCTCCTGGGTTCCCACGTCGCAGACTGGCGGCGGACCCTCCTGGGTTCCCACGTCGCAGACTGGCGGCGGACCCTCCTGGGTTCCCACGTCGCAGACTGGCGGCGGACCCTCCTGGGTTCCCACGTCGCGGGCCGGCGGCGGACCCCCCTGGGTTGCAGCGTCTCGGGCCGGCTGCGGACCCTCCTGGGTTGCAGCGTCTCGGGCCGGCTGCGGACCCTCCTGGGTTGCAGCGTCTCGGGCCGGCTGCGGACCCTCCGGGGTTGCAGCGTCTCGGGCCGGCTGCGGAGCCTCCGGGGTTGCAGCGTCTTGGGCCGGCTGCGGACCCTCCGGGGTTGCAGCGTCTTGGGCCGGCTGCGCAGACAGTGCTGCCTTATAGCTGCCGGAGGCCGGCACTGGAGCTGAGGTAGGAGGCGGGTCCTCTGGGACAGGTGCAGGTGCCGGGGCGTCGGCTGGACCCTTGGGGACAGGATTGAGTCCACTATAGAACCCTTGGAGAGCCGCTCTATAGTGCCCCTCGACCTCCTTTAATTTTGCCTCCAGCTCCTCTGAATACTGGCAGAAAAGAGCCTCCCTAAGGTCTTTAATAATAGGGGCAAAAGCTCTTAACTGGTCCTCCAGAGCCAGATCCTCAGCATCACGGGCGCCAACAGGAGGCGCTGTGGGCTGCTCAGCTCTGGGAAGCACCGGACTCCGATCCACTGGGCAGGAAGTGGCAACGGACGGGCGCGGTACTGACTCGCCTGTCGGCCGAACAGAACGGGTGAAGGAGCGACCCACAGGTTTCCGTCCCCTCCTCCGACGGCGGGACGGCAGGACTTGCTGGAGGTTTGATCCTGTCGGTAGAGCCGGGATCGGTGGAGCCCACAGCGTTCCCTGCATCTCCTCCTCTGGAGGGAGAGAGAAAAAAAGATCCGGGCGAAGATCCCGCACCACCTCCGCTTCGACCTCCATAAACAAAGTTGGTTCTGGATAAAACCCATGGGCAGAGCCGACAGCGGTGTCGCTGGGTGAGTGATCCCTTCTATTCTGAGTTGAATCTGAATTTGTGACAAAGAGCCCTCCCAATCGTAAACTCGGAGCAGGCAGCGGGTTACTGCTGCTGCGGCTGCTGGAGAGATGGCGTCTGGGACCGATACCAGGGGGACAGAACGCCAATCTGGAACCCTCCCAAGCCATAGCGTGTGGAGGGGAAAAAAAAAAACCTCTAAAAACTTGTTGGGCGATAGGTTTTAGTGGGCCAGATCATTCTGTTATGATCGTGAATCAGGCAAACCCAGTATTCAAACCCAACAAGTGAGGTTAAGGCAAAAAACAGGATTTTAATAATGAAAACAGGAACAGGCGGGCTCAATAGTCAAAAGGGCAGTCCAAAATCCGGTACACAAAAAGCAGTCCAAAATAGGCAGAGGTACAGACAGGGCAAAGCAAGCTCGGATAACCATAGGACAGAAACTAGTCGGTAAACCGGTAAATCAGTCAGACAGGGCAGGAAAAACAGATCAGGGAACAGGCTGGCTCAGAATCAAAAAGGCTCTCGGGTTATCGTCAACAGGTCAATCAGAATAAAGAATGCTGGAACTAAACTCACCGTGGCTCGTTAAATGATCTGGCAGATTGCAGAGGTTTGTGGCAGGACTATATAGGGGAGTGAGCAGGTGAACAGGAGTGAAGGCTAATTATAAGTGAGCAGGTGGATCTAATCAAGGCAAGAAAGCTGACAGATTGCTGAGGGGAGACCGAACAGAGCTGATAAAGTGACAGGTGGAAAACAGGTAACCTAAACAGAAAAACATGTCTAAATCAAAACCAAACAAGACCCCAAAATCAGAAACTTAACTAATAAATCTGATAACATAAACCAAGACAAAACCCAAATCGTGACACGTAGATGTTATATTTTCCCTTTGTATGTGGGCTGGAGGCATGGCGTGCTGCTGCCTTATTTAAAGAGACATGTTCTGCACAGAGGTGACGTCATCATTGATCTGCACAAGGCTGCCCTGACTCTCTATTCTGGTGGACCTCAGAGAGGAAGATCCAACCGTCGTGGACCTGGACATGAAGGTCGGGGCAGAGGCGGTGGGCGTGGCTAGTGGTCCTGTTCTGATGCATGTAACTCTGGACAACTGGGACATTGGAAGAACGACTGCCCACAGGAACCGCAGCAGCCTGATGCCGGCAACTGACAAGTGGGGGATCGGACCCTGGATCCAGAGGCCAACCTCGTTGGGAAGGGACCTGCCAAGGGGCACACGCACCGCTACACCTGTGTTTGAATGTTAAAATGGTACCTGCTACACTAGAAGGAGCCACTGGAGAAATAGGCGTTGGACTGATCCGTTCCAGATCCTGCTGGTGACCCACGTTGTTGTGAAGGTCCAAGGAAGGAACACTTGGATCCACGCCACACAGTGCAAAGTGTTCAAGGGAACACCACCTGAGCAGCATCCGGATCAGAACCCCCTGCCTACAGGGGCGTCCAGCGACCGCCCACCGGTACCAGGCCGGTAACAGGACAGCTTGCAGCGCAGACGCAGCTCTGGAGAGGCAGCGCAATTTTTATTTTGTTTTCTTTAAAAACTGTTTGTGCTGAGTACCAGAAGAAAGGACATTCCACTTCACAGCCAATATCAACATGCAGCTGTATGGAAGATGGGAGGTTTTAGAACTGGTGACTGGCATCACACTCCTTTTTATCACTCCTGTGCTGATCTGGAAAAAGTCCAGCAGGAACAATTTGTAACTAACCTGAGTAATCACACCAGTCATACCCACTGGCTGACTCAAAGAGAGACCCATCACTTCAGTGACCATCATGATCCTGCTGACAACATCTGGTGGCAACTAATGCATCAGACTAAACGGAAAACGAGAAATGACAGTTATGTGTGTTCTTTAATTCCACGTGCTTTTGATAACAACCATTGTTAGCCCCTGTTCCTACTGACACTGCCTATACTCTTTTCCCCTGGTCATCAACCTGACAGACCATTTTCCCCAGGGTAAAGAATTACACCATGAGACCAAAAAAAGAGAGCTATCCGGACTTGTCATAGTTTCAGACTTTCTGGACTAATTAGTTTCCACTCCCCTCAGCCAACAGCCACCTGTCACCATCCTATCAGCTCAGACCAGCTCCACCTGCTCCCACTAATTAGAGTCAACTCTACTCACCTGGTTCCCTGCCTTCATATACCTACCTCACTCACTTCCAGAAAATGCATGCCGGAGCCTTTTACTATTTCTTCAACATTCCATTTTATTCTTCCGTCACCGTTAATACAGCCCGAACCGTAGGGTCTACCCCCACAAACTATATATCAAAACGTGCAACTCGACGCCGCGAAGTGTGCTATTTGTACTTCACGCCATTTACAGTTACCGTGGTGACAAAATTAACCAAAAAACACTTCTTCAACACAGTTGACCTCTCCATAATGCAGAGCTGAGCATGGCACTGGTGTTTGGTCAAGTGGATTCAGTCTCGTGCTGCTAGTCAGTAGCCTGGGTGCCATTCCGAACTTAGTCC
Organism: Fundulus diaphanus; assembly: GCA_037039145.1. Lineage (NCBI taxonomy): Eukaryota > Metazoa > Chordata > Actinopteri > Cyprinodontiformes > Fundulidae > Fundulus > Fundulus diaphanus. The sequence continues at coordinate 52,701,738 of CM073135.1, forward strand.
CGCCCACAATGTTTTTGGTTGGGAAGTTCGGTCTGGCATTGCTCAATACTAGCGCGAGTATGCTCGCCCAATATCTGGCGGGCCAATCAAATTGTCAGGGCGGGCTTTATACGATGATGGACAGATGATCAACAGTAACGTAATCAACCACGTAACCAAAGCGCGCTTGGGTTGAATTCGTTTCGTGAAAGAAGCAACTGAAATAGGCATCACGGCGATGCAACTCGGCGTGAACGACGAGGTGGATATAGCCAGCGGTCGTTGCCAGCTCCTTTTCGGAAGCCTGGAATCCTGGCTGCTGAACAAGTGGAGGGACATGCTAGGCTCCCATGTTTTCATCGGAGCCTAGCATAATCACAGCTCTATGGAGCAGTATCAGACTCAAATTCTAACTAGAATTGAGTATGACCATGTCAGGCTAGCTAGTCAGAAGATTGGAGGTTCAAATCCAAGCTGTGCCAATTTCAGAGAATTACATTTTCACCCAATATTTAATTTCCCTTTGACATAAAAAACTATTTTTCAATTTAAATCAATACAGTTCACCATTTATTCATGCCTTTAACATTTTTATTCACATATTTCATTTTTTCATGCTACATTGAAGTATTTAATCGTGTTTTAATAACACCAATTTCCCATGCTGCTTCGAGTTAGGTGTTGGGCTGCCACTCAAAAGTTCAGAGGTGCCAAACCTGCTGGGGGCCCCCAATTTATTTTTTTATATATATTTTATTTATATCTGTTTATTTGTATACATGCAATGGTGACTAATACAAGGTTTAACGTGCAAACGTTACAAACATACAAACATGTTAAAGAAAGTTGAGTAAAAGGAAAACATTTAGTCTTAAACAGTGCACCAGCAACAGCAAGAACTACTTTTTGTGAGGATTGTCAAGAAGAATCTGTTCAATAAATTGGGGAAAGCTTTCCAAGGACAAGACTTAAGACAGAGTTGGTGGATCAAGAGCACCTATGTACATACATGTACCAGGTATGGACTTAAAATGTGGAATACTCAAACCAGAGTCAATGTCAGAAGTGCCTTTTTGAGGCTAAACACAAAATAACCAGAGCTGTTGACCTCTGGTCGACAGTACTGCATTGCAGAAAAATGCATTCATTATATATGAAAACATACATGGAGAGCAACATTAAAAATCTAAATAAACAACAAATGTAACAAAACAGAAAAAGCAGTGCTAGCATTTAATTAAACTAGGAGATTATTTCACAAGTGCACATTGATTGAAAAAGGCTTCTTTTAAAAATGTTGCCAACTTTGGAACAGTGCTTCTAATGGGTTTCATTCTAGGGCTCCACAATTCCTAGCAATGCAAGGGAGAACCTCCCATGCAGATTAATACTGCAAACATTGAAAATGGGAACATGAGCTTGTTGTTTGCTAATTATTTGGCTGCTACAACTTCCAGAAGGTTTAGGTTTTGTTTGTGTCATGTGAACATATTTAAATATTATGTTGAGCACACCTTTTTGTCAAGTGTCACCCTTAAACACATTGAATCTGGTGCCAAACTGCACACAAATCTTTTAACACTTGTATCAAACCTCTGCTTAAGAAGAACCTCTAAAAGCATTTGATTTAAAATCCCCAAGCAATAAAAGCCTACAACCAAGGATGATTTTTAAGGGAGCAAACATATTTGAAATGAGCAGCATTCTTTCTGAAGAGCTTACATTTTCCTTTTCAGCACATACAGATGGCGGGCGCCTTCTTAAATTTCTTCTGAAATTTTCTAGTTTCATATGTACTGCTGCCATGAATGCTACCAGTTCCTGTGTGCTCAACCAGCTGGACTCTGTGTCTCCGCTCATGTTCAGCCCCACTGATGTTTGGTTCCAGTGTCTGCGTGCTGCTCAAGTCTGCTTTGCTTCCTGGGAGGTCCTGCTGCTTGCTCTGCCTGTCCTGGTGGTTCCTCGGCCTGCATCTTCTACTCTGGTCAGTTCCTGCCTTCATCCTCGGGTCTGGTCGGTCACTACCTGCATCTTCTGGTCCGCTCCCTGCCTTATCTGCCAGAACTCTACTCGCCTTCCCAATAAACCTTTTAAAGGTGCTCTGTGTTGGCTGAATTACAGGTTCACATCCACAAATAGATAGAACTATGACTTTGCAAAACAGCTTTATGCCTTTGAATAAATTTGCAGAGACAAATATTCATATTTCTCTGTTTTACTGAGTGGTGTTCTCTCCCTCTTTGATAAAGAAAATCCGCAAGATTGCAAAAGCTTAAAAGCACATTCATTAATAATCAAACCCATGTATACATCAATTAAAGTAAATGCAGTCTCACTTAAACATAAATGTAGCTGTGAATGGAGGACCAGTCCTGCCATAAGTAATAATACATATAAATAAATAATCACTCATTAAAATAATTACTGGGCCAAAACGTAACTTGACAGAAAAATGTGTCATTAATGCATTTATGCTTATTTTATTTTGTCAGGGCAACAGACTCGACCATTCACAGTAGCAGCTCCAGTTTGGCCTGGGTTTTCCGTTTGCTATCATCGCTGACGCCTTTTTTTTTTTATTGGTGGGGCCACTAACTAAACAAGTATAAGGTGTAAAAATTTACTTTTAAGTGTTAACAATGGTCATAGCATGATAGGGACTGTTCAACATATTGGTTTAAATTAAATGTAGAGTTTAAGAAGAAAAGGAAAACCTGTTTTTCCACAAAGAGCTTCTTCCAGAGTGGGTCCTAACCATTTTGGCCCCCTAGGTAAAACTGTGGTGTGCATTAAACATTGGACACTATATACATTGTAGAAGTTGTTTTTTGGATTTGATCTGGTCCTCTAAGAATAAACTCTGTTCTTACCTCATCAGGATCTAATGGTGCAGCTTTTAGCTCGCCGTGCTGAAGTAGAGGGAACAGGACCTCTGCCTGCAGTCTGCAGGCGGCCCGGGCTTTAGCCTCCTGACTACCAGGAAAAAAAATATTGTCCAATCACCATTTTTTTTAAATTCCACAATCTTCGTAAGGTAATTAGAATACTGAAAAAAAAATTTTTGGAAAGAAAGTTTTTATTTTTGAAATATCATGTGTCCACTACAGTGGACATCGGAGCGCCATACATTTGAAATTGCACCTTGATGGAAACCAGTTTGTCCCAAAGAAAATATCCAAACATCAACATAAGATTGAATTTCACATTGACAAAACTGTCCATCATCACAGTTGTTTTGCTTTCCTGTGCTTAATTGCTATTATACTTCAAAAAGCCATTCCCCCTTCTTGGAAACACAAAGGAACACTTTGCACTTTGTGCACACCACATAAGTTTAGCTTGTGCAACCAGATCTGCGACACCTTGACGCATGTGTTTCGTCCACCATCTCTGGAAGATGGATGGCACCGTAGTGTCTCAGAGCTGCATTTGGCTGTGGTTTCCACTTTTGACGTGGAGGAGTGTAGTCAATTCCTCACAAAGGAGCAATTTGTTCATCAATGCACAATTTCCCTGTTGTAGGCAGACTCAAACATCCTTGCCTTACTTTGGTCAAGAGGGACCTGATTCTCCACAAGAGATCATTTCTTTTTTCATCATCTGAAACATTAAGGTCGTTGACATTCTTGATGGAGTTTCTAAGCTTGTAAAACCTCCCTTCATTGCTCTGAATGATGGGACAATCACTGTGTTAGAATTGGAATCTTAAAAAAACAATAAGGATAAATAAATAAATTAAAATGATTCTCAATTTTCAGAGGAAAAATATTTTTTAGAATACAAACTCAAGGTGTATGGTACTTTGTATTCTGGCTCCACAGAGGATGCCTACTGGACTGAGATGTGGACTGTCTTGCTTCATCTGACTCTGCATCTGCTTGCCCTGCCTTAATTTCAAAGTCAGAGCTCTCTGAATTAACTTCCTCTGCTTCTGCCTGAAACATTGCATCTTTACCTTCTTCATCAGATAACTTAATATCTGAGTCTCCATCAATAATCGGCAGTAAAATTCTCTCTGCATCTGAGAACGACTCCCTTTCTTGTCATTTAAAAAAAATCAACGAAAAAAAAAAAAACAGAACAAAACAGAGGAAATAACTACAAATGTCCACTACAGAGGACAAATTTTCAACTTTTAAATACTATGATAAAATACAGTCAAAATCCTTCATATAATATTTTAATATGCTGCTAAGAGACTTATTTAGAATATGCCAGCAACATTTTAAACCAAAATGTGCACAATAAAAAGTATTATGCACTTACTTTTTCTCTTCCCATAAAATGTGCTTATACTGATGGACGCCATTTTTCTGAATGAGGAAAAAGAAGGTTCAAAAGCCCCACCCCTTCACATTTGGTATCACTGAAAAGCCCTAAATGTCCTCTGTAGATACCAAAAGGAATTCATTCAGTAGTATGCAGTGGGTGGGAGATATTCAAGTTTACAAATGTCCTCTACAGAGGACAAATTTGAACTACTGGTAGTCAGGAGGTTAGAGGTGCAGGTCCAAGAAGCCCGTCTGAAAAGAGATTAATGGATATATCATTACTGATAATGAGCCACATTAAGCTTGCCCTGAATCACTATAAACACAAACAGCAAGAGTAGACTGAGGTAAATTATAACAACTCCCTTTGCATTTTAATTTTAAGATGTTAGCATTTCACTGACTAAAACAAGTAGGGCTGGGATGTATTATATTGATATTGTGATTTAGAACTAGCCTTAGACATTGATTATGATGATGTTGTTACATGGCAAAGGCCTAAATGTTGTCTTTTCCTGATTTTAACGCCTCTATCTGACTACAGAAAAGTGTAATTTTGTGAGTTGTCTGTTCAAAGGCTTATTATTTACCCAACTACTATTATATCCACAATATAATAAAACGTCTCATCATGTGAATATGTTGCAAAATCACTATTAGCCGGGGGGACAAGAGTATGGCTGTATAATTCTTTTGATTATGGCATTCCTGATTTAAAACATATTTAAATTTAAAGTTTGGTGAAGTGTTTTGTTTTGGAGAAAAGAGAGAAATACCTGTCTTTTGTTTCAACATTTTCAGCCAACAATAAGGTTTGTGGGGAATATTTAAAGTTTTTAGCTCTTTTGGTTTATCCTAAAAAACATTTAGTAATTTTAATTTTAATGTTTTGTAAATAAATTATTCAACTTCACACAAATCTCCTTATTTGGAGGTCAGATAGAAGTAAGTTAATGAAGTCCAAAGAATTCTACTGAAAAACTATTTAAAACCCTTAATGGTGAGGATGAAGAGTTGCTAAGCAAAATAAACGTAGTTATTAGGAAATTAAATGTTCTTGGGTTGTACTGTAAAACAGAAAGGACCCAGGGCACTATATCTAGTTTGAAATACTGATAAAGCACTACATATGTTTTTTAAAACTGGTGTTTCTAAAACAGGACGTGTTGTGTGCTTTATTAGATTTAAAGGTCATTGCTAAAACTGTTTCATTAAAACAATACATTTTTCAAAAATAAGACATCCAAAGAACGTCTAGAGTGGTGCAGAATAAAAGTATTAATTTTACTAAAAAATAAATATATAGTATATAAGTAATTGTTCTATAAACTTGGACTTTGGACCAAGCACCATTGGTGCCGACTTAAGGAAGCAGAGGTTACTTTTTTCCTTCTGGACAGGTAAGTTAAATCTTTGCTAATGCTAACCATTAGTACAGTTGAAGGTTGGAACGAGAACAGGTGAGCACCACCTACTGGCAGGGAGGAGTTAAAATTGTAGCTATCTCCTTTAAAATATTTTCTTATAGTCTTATATCTATATAAGACTATAAGATTTTTTAGAATACAAACTCAAGGTGTATGGTACTTTGTATTCTGGCTCCACAGAGGATGCCTAAATACTCCTGTAGAGTCACTGCAATCTTTCTGAGCTGTGTGAAAACGAAATTTCGTTCTGTATGCACTCTGTGTATACAAAATGACAATAAAGAAAGTCTAAGTCTATCTTTGGTCTTATATATAAGACCAAAATCTAATGTTCGATTAACTTTCATGTTTGCAGTGATTTCTGCTAAACATTGTAGAAATTCTCTTAAATTCTGCTTCATCGTACGTTTAAACTTAAACACGTTGGTTCCAAAATGCTTCTGTCGCTGTGGAAAATGCAGCTTTCAGAACAGCTTCCAAAGTGATTCAAACAACAACAAGCAAAAGAATTCTCTGGGTGGGTGTCATCAAAGCCTCATGATGTCATCGATGATGTCACAGTTGCCTCTGAGTCACCGGGTTCTTTGATGTGTGTCGTCAGAATTCTGGCTTCATTCTACGCTGGGATCTCTGCGAGTCGCTGCGTTTTCTTCGCTCTGAAGCTTTTCTGCAAACTACAAGAAAAACCTCAAGATGTTTGACTTTCTCAAGCTAAAACAACAATCTGCTTTCTTCATCGCACAAAAACTGCGTGAAGAGAATAACATAGCAATCCAAGAACTCTCCAAGGTGAACAAAAAACTTCAGGAAAGCTCTGAAATCACAAACGTTTTCTTTAATCAGCAACAAAGGAGGAGAGCTGAGATGGAGTTAAACAAAGAAAATGAAAAGCGAAGTAAGGCGCTAAAACAGGAGCTAGAGAACTGGTGTGCTTTGAAGAAGAAAGCCGATAAAGAAGACGAGGAAGTGGCAAATTTAATCAGGAGGAACGAAGAACTTGAACAACAGTTGAAAAGTATGAACCAAGAATTAATGGATCCTGTTGTGTTGAAATGTCAGATCAAGGCATCAAAACAGCAAAAGGAAATGCTGAAGAAACTTAACACCAAGTTGAAGAAGCAGGTTAAGAGCTTGACAGAGAAAGTCTCATATCAAACTAAACTACATGATGGTTACAGAGAGACTGACGATGGGATCAGAGGGTTGGAGAGGATGAACGAAAATTTAATGCAAGAGATTGAGAATTTAAAAGAAAAGTTGGAACCCGGGACCAGTACCAAGTTCGGCATGCAGCAAGTGAAGAAAAAAGAAAGAGACAGGTTGGTAAGTCGCTTATCTTCCGTTGTGCATAAAATCAATGCCGTCACGAAGGAATTTGACAAGGTCATGCCTGACATTGTCAAATATCAGCGCGTCATTCAATTCCATATGGCAGTGAATCCAGAAAATGACATTCCTCCACCAGGAGATCAGAGATCAGCAGGAATGATGGACAGTGGGTATGTCTCAAAGGGAGAAGCTCAGGAAGTCTCTGGAGATCAGGTCTCAGCTGACGGGGAACATTTAGCTCCCGACCAACAAAGCCAGAGCCGAGAGGACTTTTCAGAGTCTGAAGAAGAGATGAGCGATGAAGAGTTTGAGGAACCAGGTCCCTCAAGGGTGACTGGCGTACATCCAGAGTCTGAAGAAGAGGACGGCAGATCTGAAGAGACAGACTATGAAGAAGATGAAGAAGATGAAGAAGAGTCAGTGGAGACAATTTATGAAAGGCCCAACTCTGGAAGCCTTTCAAGTGTGAGTGAGAGAGACCTAGAGCCCAAATCAGAGGACTCTGACTCTGACTATGAAGACGATGAAGAAGAGTCTCATGAGACACCTGAGGAACATTCTGGGTCATTAAGTTCCTCAACAATAAGTGAGAAACATCCTGAGGTCCAGGATGGAACATTCCCAATTTCACCATCCCCTCCTTCAGTGCAGGAAGCAGAACCAAACCAGGGACAACTATCTAAAGAGACAACAGCCCAGATTAACTCTGGGGTTGGAGACGTTGGACAGGGACTTGGGTATTCCCTGTCCACTTTTTTAAGCAGTGGCATAAACTTTTCGGGAAAAAAAGCCTCCCCTCGTCTCAAAGTCTGAGGACATTAAGTCCTGGGAAAACCCACTTTATTAAGAAAAACATTTGGGCCATCAAGGATATAACAAAGCAAACGACATAGACCCCAGTCCAAATTATTTCACCATATGTTAAAATAAAAGGTGAATCAATTAAGTTCAAGTCATTTGAGAAAAGTTCCTGCATGGTTATTAGCATTGCTGCATCACTGCGGTCCCGGGTTCAAAACTCACCGGGTGCCTTTTTCTGTGATGTTTGCATGTTAAAACTGTGCATGTGGGTTCTCTCCAGGAGCTCTGGCTTGCCCACACAGTCGAAAACGATCCAGGCAGAGTCAGCTGGGCTTTGGCTTCAGGAGTGAGAGTGTGAATGGTTGTTTGTGTCGTGTTGTCCTGTGATCGACTGAGTAAACCCTCTGCACTGAAAAATAGGGTTGGATTAAATTTAAATTTACTGGATGTATGGAGGATGCTGCACAGTTTGCAGCTTTGTTCTATCACAAAAAGATGGTCCAGGGTTAAAATCCTGGTTGTGTTCTTTGTGTTGTGGCGTTTGCGTTTTCTAACTGTTCAAAATGTCGGGTTCTCTCCGGGTGCTCCGGCTTGCCTTCAGACAAAAAAGCTCTTCAAACTTCACATTTTGATGAGAGATGTTCCTTCTTTGTCGACAATGATGCCTTTCATGCTCACATTTTCTGTGAAACTAAAACCTTGCATGTTATAGAGAGAGGAAAGGCGTATATGCACATCTATATTGTAGTTTGTACCAACTATTTATTTTTGGACAATACTTTTGCATACAAAGTATGGAGTTAGTTTCCTGCCAAAACGTTGTACACAAAAAAGGGTGTTGCACACGAATAAACTTGTTTTGCACACAAAAAATTGTGTTGCACACAAATAAAACTTCTTTTGCAAACTGTCCCCAAACTTTGCACTCAAAATATCATCTATAAATTGTCCCCGAATACAAAACGGTCTTTGCTCGCACAAAACAGCCTCTGCTCGACTACGAAGCATTTCCACACCTCTGCGGCAAATTTCTGTATGTATTACAAGAGTTGTTGTTCAGACTTCCCGACAGCAGGGGGCGCACTCGAAAAAACTGAAACGTGCCGGTTTGGCTGAGGAAGACAGACGCGATATCACAGCTAACAGCATAAGCACCCCACAGGGGAGTTTCAAAACGTTCCCGGTGAAAAGTTAATTGCTAACTATGCAGATAGAACATGTAAGATTTCGCTTAAAGGCACTGCTGTGTTACGTAAGGGATCATGTTACTTTGCAGAGCAAATAACATGAAAGCTAGCCTTAGGTTGAACGCCATGCTAAAACAACTTTTGCATTGTAATGCAGCCCCTGTGGTTGGCTTCTCCCTTTACTGTGCTGTGTCAAATAAATAGTACCAGAGTGGATACCCAGATAAATGCATTGTTAACAGATTATAATGTGGTTTTTATGTTGTATTTAAATGACTGTCTATTGTTCTTTTTGGTGTAAACCTAAATTGGTGTTTAGATTTGGTAATTTATCCTAAAACTTTCAAACCAATAACACTTCTATTTGTCCAGCCAATCTTTGGTTGGATGCTTAGCAGACAGAATGCATGAATGCTTACGTGGAAAATGGATTCTTAAGGAATTTAAAATAATTGCAACAAGTGGATATTGATTATATGAAAATTGGTAGGGAAATAAATTAAAAATTATTTAAGTTTTCTAACACAAATATGAATGTTACAAGTATATAACATTAGATCTAGATTATATCTCACTACCTTTCTAACTCCTTAAAAAGTAAAAATTAGGTCATGTGTGCCAAATTGCAAATATGTGTTGTGCACTTAATAAAAATGGTTTGGCCATGACAAAAACCACAGCTGGAAATGGCCACATGGGCAGCTATTTACTCGAAAGGTTTGTTGGTTTCATCTTAGTAGTGATTTACTTTTTTCTTTAAAAGGAGTATTATCCTTTACATAACCATAACACATATCTGTTTTGCATCATCCACTGATGAGATGAAGGCCATCCAAGTTCTCACCGTGGAAATTAGCCATGGTGGTCTACCCAGGTCATCAACATGCTTTAAGACACTCAGGCTTCAATCACACTACCAAGACTTTGGACAATTCAAGATTTGATGGAATAGACACAGGATTTGGGCTTGTTTAAAAATAATCTTAATATGTAACCGTTTTAGTTCCCAGTATTAACTATTTTGATCATTAACAGTTGCAGCATGTCGTTCATAGCTCTTAGTGGAGCCATTTAGGCTGAACACAAAGGTTAAAAAAAAGGCCAGGTTTGACATTGTTCTAAATTTCCTGACAGTCTTACATGCAGGAATTGTTTTTCATAGTCCTGTTTTTGGCTTCTTCCATTTCATCAGCCAGTTTTTTTTAATACAGACCGTTTTATGGTAATACATGGATTGTTTACTGGGAAAAATCTGGAGAATTAATGGAGTTCTTTCAGTCTTAATTTGAACAATAAAAGCAATCCTTGTGGAAAAGGTGTATTCAGATTAATATTGGTAAGAATTGGAAATAAAGACTTTATCAAAGCAATGTTTATTATACAATGTGTAAAATAAAGGACTGTTTAATTGTTCCACAATGTTTGCATCCTCAGTGTTAGTAAAAGCCCCATGTGCCCCGTTTTTCAATAACCTCAGCATTTTTAAAAGGTTTATACAGTCTCTTACATATATAGCAGAGGTCACGGATTAGCGGACCACGGTCCGGATCCGGACCCAGCTGCTACCTAATCCGGACCCAACCTCATTTAAAACATTTATATATTACTGCATGTTGTCCAACGACAGTGTCTAACTCAGGGGTTAAAGTTCTCCATCGCTGCGACGGATTTCCGTCATTTGGAAATTGAGCGCAAAAAGTCCCGTTTAGACTTTTTATTCAAGGTTTTAAACACAAGCTGCTCTCAACCAATCAAACCTGGCAGAGCCGGGACATTAGCCAATCAGAATGAGAGCAGGGCGGGTCTTTCCAAAACGGACATGGCCAGTCTGTGGTTTATCGGTGTTCATCATTTTAACCTTTGGGAGAGCATTTTAAACTGGCCACAGATGGTATGAATGAAAGTAGCGGTGGTCAAAGGTTTCTATGGATTAATGCGAACCAGCAGGTCAGAAAGTTCAGCAGCTGACAACAACTTCCCTCGGTAAGCGTCAATCTGCTCCGGCTGTTAATTAATGAATCATTTCCACCTATGGCCATGTCGTCTGTCAGCGTTTATTCCCTCGCTGATAAACGCGGCGACCAACCAGGGATCTCCTCGTGATTCGCTGTTATGTTTTATTTAAACACAAAGAAGAGTAACGCGCTAGCTCAGGCTAATTTAGCATGACCCTTGAAGAAGAAAAGTCGGCATTTGACTGAGTTCGATTGGGAAAAAGTAATAAAAAAAAAAAAACTGCGCTGTTCTGAAGCAAAGAAGGCAGAGCTGTATCTGCTGTCGGTATGCAGCAGTGTTCACCTGATGAGCTGCTGCGCTCCAGGACACTAAATAAAATGACAAGGATTTTGATGCTTACAGATTGTTAAGAAAACTACATCAAAAAGATAAAATAAATAAACTGCAGCTACAACATGGACTGGAGAACGGGTTCTAACTGGGTGAGGCCAGAGAAAGGCGATTCTCAGAGAGTTTTTTTATGAAGTTAAAGTGGAGCGCGGACACAGGGTTCATCCTGGACAGCTCTCCAGTCACTGGGCTAAAATATAACCATTTTATTAAACTTCAAAAAAAGTTAAATCATGCCTTTTTATAAACTGTAATTATTAATTGGTGAACAATTACGGGCAAAGCAGAGACTGATTATTGTCATGTGCAATCTGTGTCAAATTAAAATGTATTATGTCATGATAACGTTGGTGATGTGTCCTGCATTTCCAAGGCTGTGTTTGGCCTTGTATGATCATAAAATTGGTTTATATTGAAGGTAACAGGGAGCCAGTGGAGTTGATGTACAGGTGTGAAGTAGATGATGTAATGATGAAGCTGCTGTCTTTGTACTAGCTGGAGTTTATGGAGGGTTTCTGGAGGACAGAGAGGACAGGGAGCTGGGATGGTAAAGTGGACTGTGGACCAGTTTGTCAACAGTGTGAAGGAAGAACTTGATGCTGCAGAGATGAAAGTAACCCAGATGATGATGTGGATGTGGAAAGTGATGGAGAGGCTGTCCAGGATGACGCAAAGGCTCTAAAGCTGAAAGGTGGCAGAGATACAGGAATTTTCAATGGATATTTTAAAAGTATCAGATTTAGTTGACTTTGCACACTAAGCAAGTGAGCCAACTAATGCGGCATGATGTCCACGGCCCGGGAATATATGGGCTTGCGAGAAAATGTTTTCAGTCAAACATTATTTCTGCTTCAACCCCTGTGCTAACTTCTCTTGTTAATATGGCAAAGCCCTCCGGAGCGTTCCCAAACATATCCGCTTGCTCATACATACGGAGAAAATAGCTGATTTAAAGGCGCAGAACGAATGAGCACCTTGATATGTGCTTGAGGTTGGCTTTGTTGCCAATCAAACCCAGGTGTAAAATCCTTGCAGGGCAGCCTAAAGCTCACTTCTATCATTAAGCCATAAAAATGAAATTAAAAAAAGTTCAGGTGTTTTATAAAAGATGTGAAAGTCAAGAAATTGTCTATATACCAAACTGTGAAAGATTGTGGTTCTCTATTTCAAAAAGCACTTTGGATTTTAAAATAGAAAAACGTTCTATTTTTATGTTATTTTTTTGTTTAAAAAGTCAATGTATAAGGTGGATGCATAAACATTTTATTTCAGTGTTAAATACTGTTTAAAAGTAACGGATTGTAATTAAAAATGTGTCCGGACCTTTACTGGTTGTTGATTTTCTTTATTCGGACCCCGCTGATTTTTAATTAGTGACCCCTGATATATACTATCACAATCCCAGCAGTTCTACATTTTTATTCAGTGTATACACCAACTTAGTTACATTTTCCTGGCTAGATTTTACTACTTGAAAACCTTTTGCAACAATGGTAACCACAATAAGATTAAACTTTAACTTTTTGCTCTCTCTCTCTTTTTTATTCATAGTAGGTACACCTGGTCTGACGTTTTGTTAACTGTGAAATCATCCAGGGAGGACAGATCACCGACTATTACCATCTAATGTAGAACAGATTACTGGATCAATGTGTGCTTCTGTGCTTGTTTGTCTCTCTTGTTGTGTCTCTGCTCTGTCTTCTGTAACCCCCAGTGGGTCGAGGCAGATGACTGTTCATACTGAGCCCGGTTCTGCTGGAGGTTTTTCCTTCCCGTTAATGGGGAGTTTTTCTTTCTACTGTCGCTTCATGCTTGCTCAGTATGAGGGATTGCTGCAAAGCCATGGACAATGCAGACGACTCTCCCTGTAGCTCTACGCTTCTCCAGGAGTGAATGCTGCTTGTCGGGACTTTGAAGCAATCAACTGGTTCCCTTATATAGGAACATTTTGACCAATCTGTATAATCTGACCCAATCTGTATAATATAATTGAATTTGACTTTGTAAAGTGCCTTGAGATGACATGTTTCATGAATTGGTGCTATATAAATAAAATTGAATTGAATTGAATTTGTAAAGTGTTGGACATACTGGACAGTAGCAACATATATTCAATTCAAGAGCCGCTTCCCGCGGTTCTTTTGTCTGTCCAGCACCTGAATCTGTTATCCCTAATCTGTACAAAGAGGTAAGGACAGCGGGAGATCAGAGATGGGGCAACTGGCCGTTTCTGCTATGGAGCTCAGATAGAAGCAGCAGGAGAAAGCAGAGCCAGAGACCGACAGACAGAGAACCCAACCCCCCCACCGGGCCGGGCCAGTTCTGGAGCAACAGGAGGACCAATGATGAATGAGTTAACAGTCCTTTTAAGGGCTACGATAAAACGGCTTTTTCCAAAGCCACCCACAAACCTCTTAAGAGCATTCCTTACTTCGTCCCATGTAAACTTTTAATTTTCTTTCTCCTATTTTGATTGATAAAAGCTTTATCTCTGCTCCACCTGACTGATTGCCGCAACACTATGTTGTGCTATTATTACGCACTGTTTTAGTTATTTTATGTTTAATAAATAACTCTGTGTCTGTTAGGTATTGTCCGGTGAATATCAGCGCGAACAGCTGATAACGGCAAACTCTGCACATATATAGAGTAAAGGAGTGACAACTTCTCTTCAAGTTCAAGAAGTTATTAACAGATATGAAATCATATCCATCCAGAGAACATTGCTATATGTTTGTATTGTTGTGTCTCTGCTCTGTCTTCTGTAACCCCAGTCGGTCGAGGCAGATGACCGTTCATACTGAGCCCGGTTCTGCCGGAGGTTTTTTTTTCCCGTTAATGGGTGGTTTTTCTTCCCACTGTCGCTTCATGCTTGCTCAGTATGAGGGATTGCTGCAAAGCCATGGACAATGCAGACGACTCTCCCTGTGGCTCTACGGTTCCCCAGGAGTGAATGCTGCTTGTCGGGACTTTGATGCAATCAACTGGTTTCCTTATATAGGACATTTTGACCAATCTGTATAATCTGACCCAATCTGTATAATATGATTGAACTTGATTTTGTAAAGTGCCTTGAGATGACATGTTTCATGATTTGGCGCTATATAAATAAAATTGAATTGAATTGAATTGAATTATATAATGCTGTTTATCTGAATTAACACTATATTTCAATCAACAAATCCTCTCTACTAGGCTAATGAAACCTAAATCAACTACTAAGCAAAATAAGATAAAAAGAAGCTAAGGAACTATGTACACACACAAGAAACAAAAAGACAAAATAAAATGGTCATCAGAATAATTCACTGAATCCTGGTTCACTGCAGATCTGAGTTAAAGAACCAAAGTTCATCATAAAGAATGTGGAATGAGGTTGAATTAGTTTAACTAATTCAGAACAACATCTGGTATGTGCTTCAATCCATTCATCCAAATCCTGAGTTAAACAAACATTACGCAATAAAATAACATTTTAAAGAATGATTTGCTCAGTAAAATCAATAACCTTTAGGCCACTTGATTTTAGTAATGTAATTATTCCTCCAGCACCCTAGGGGGCACTGTAGCGAAGCTGAAATGACATCACTTGAGGGGTTAACCCCAAAGTTATACAAAACACCATTAAATCAACATTAATCTTCCCTTTCAATGATGTAATAACGTGCATAGCACTATCGAACGATGGTGGAATGAAACGAAAACAGGGAAGCTAATAGCGCTATGCTAGCAGATATTCGGTGCTAATTTAATAATAATATATTTGGTGCTAATTTAATAATAATAATAATATTTCAACCTTATTGATCTCACAATGGAGAAATTCACTTCTGCATCTTAACCCATCCCCTCGGGGAGCAGTGGGCTGCCACTGTGCGGCGCCTGGGGAGCAATCAGGGGTTAAGGGTCCAAGAGTGAAGGCTGTGGGGAGACAGTGTCTAAGAGACTCTTCAGTTCTATTTTGATCATTATGAGCGGGCCGAACAACACAAACATCATTATCCCATCGGTGTATAAAACCTTTATGGAAATAAAGTCTGTTATCGCCGTAAAAACACACTCCTACTACATCAGCAAAGCTCGGTTTACAGAATACTAGCGGGGCTAGCGTGTTAGCTCAGTCAAGGTTTAAAAACACAGTGAAAACACATTGAATAAACCATTCTAAATGTTCCCTGTTTATTTCTCAGCCAGATCGCTCCCATTGTCTCTGGTTGTGGCGACGGGCAGCGGGTTGCACTGAATTACTCCAAGGAAAAGCTGGTTATCTCAGCAGCGAGCAGGCGGCTAGCTTGAAGCGTGGCTGCAAGGAGGTGGCTCAGACTCCTTCATTCTGGTCAGGACTGACCTTCGCAGGAAGCTCAGCCCTGCAGGGCTGCAGCATGTGGATATCTGCGCGGCATAGGTGTGGCTCGCTCCCAGGTCAGCTTTTCTCCTGCACAGCTAATAAACATCATAAACAGTCTGTTTCACGGCAGTCGTCTGTTCAATTTCCGATGCTGGAAAAGGGCAGGGATGTAATCAGCTTGGCCGACCCTGCATGTTTGTAGGTCTATCCAGTGTGAATGTCCCTCCAATGCTGCTGTTGAGGAACAGCGTGTGAAAAGAGCGATTGTAGCGTGCCATGGTTTTATACAATAGCCCCCTGCTGTGAGAGGCAGTCCCCTGAGGGCCAGTAAAGGCCCGTTTACACTACACTTTTTTAACCGAGCGGAGACCAGTCCGAGCTCGGTAACCGAGATAACTCTTGTGTGTAAATGGTCAGCAGACTGAACCAGACCGCGCTAAACATAACCGGACCGCGCTAAATGCAGACCAGTTCTTGGGGAGGTCTCGGACTGTTTTTTTTATCCCGGTTACCTGATAACGAAGAGCGCATGAGCAGACTGCGTCATCCCCTTATAGTCAGCTGACTTTCCGCGGTTTTTCCGGCGTGTCTGGCTGCACGTCCCGATTCACACTCCATTCAGACAAATTTCAGACATTCATAAAAATACTAGCTTCCTTACCATGCCACACGGTTTCCAGAGATGATTCTGCTTAGCAGTGTGATGAACCTCAGCGTCTGTCGTTGTTTCCTGCATCTGTAAATCCTTATTAGAAGTTCGTTTGTCTTATCCATGTCCCAAAAGCCGACTCTGTCAAACCATAACATCCTGAATGTTACGGGCGCCGCCATTTTGATTTGCTTTGTCCCGCCTTCAATCCCAGAGAGCAGCAGTACCGCAGATCGTCACTAGGAGGCGAGGAGCAACCAAGGAACCGGGATAGTGTGGTGTGTAAACGGTCGTCTCAACTGATCCAAGCTGGGACTGGTCTCGGCTCGGCTCGGTTAAAAAAGTGTAGTGTAAGCCGGGCATACACTGTATGAGTTTTTCAGTCGTGGTACTTATATACATCTCAAACTGTGCGACGGAACCGCGGGGTTTAAAAAGTTCACCGCTCACGATCTGTGCGGCGCGACGCTCGGACGCGACCGGACTGCTCAGACTGTACGTCGTGCCCCCTCTGGGACCGCTCGCTGTGGTGGCAGAGGCAGGCGAGCGACGGTGGGTGACAGGGACCCAGAGCAGGGGTTCGAGCCCAGCTCTGGCGAGGCCCACAGGAGGCACCGGGCGTCGGGGGAACGGAGGGGAGAGAGGAGGGACGAGACGCACTGGCGGCCGCGCGGCACGGCAGGTCGCCTGACCCCCCCCCCCCGCGAGCGGAGGAGTGCCGAAACAGGCGGCCAGCGCGTTGCACGGACCGGAGCGCTGGCCCTTCCCAACCCCCTGTTTTATGAAATTTTTATTTCAGGATCGGGAGAGATCGGCAAACACAAATAAGGACTCAAACACTGTTTCTGTTAGAATATAAGGCACACATTTATTATTATTCCCCACAGAATACAGCACATCAAAACAACAAGCACTTCACACACACAAAGTAGCAAGCATTAAAGCAACAAGCTTTCAAACAGACGTGACGCTCAACAGATTCTCAGAATCAGCTCTTACCATTGACACGAACTGGGAGCCCTCAGTCCGAGGTTAAGATCAGCGTTCACGATGCCGGTGTCCACACACGAACTCACAGCAGACTCACTGGGCTAAGGGCAGTCTCCTCTTAATATACTTGTAAACAAAGAGTCAGGTGTGGAGCGAGAATGGCCATCTCTCCCTCCACAGCCGCCCTCCTTTCCAAAACATGTTCCCAAACAGAACCCGTTCCCAGCATCTCAGCAGTGTGTGAAGCAAAATAATATTGCAAACTCAGATAATAAAGCAAAATAAGAAATACAGAATCAGTCTTTCCCACAACACATTGTCATAAGTTCCCACCACAAGTTAAAACAAGTTATCTTAGTTTCATGTGAACCCAGGTGCGAACACCACAACAGCCATAATCAATGTGTGAACTGGCCAGTCCTCTCTCTTAAAGAGCAAAAACTATTTATTTAACTGACCAGTCTTCCCATAATATCAAAAGTTAAAACAAGTTATAAAACTGAGCAGGTTTTCCCATAATACATTGTTAAAGAGCAAAAATAATTCTTTCATATATCACTCCACCCCTTGGTCTTTGACAATCCTAATTTTGGGAAAACCTAATTTTAGAAAAACTGTCCCCAAGGTCTATTTTAAAGTTATTCTTTCCGTCCCAAAACCACTTTTGATTATACAGGTGCAAACATTACATAAGGTTAACACTATAATAACAATAATGAGCAAAAGCAAGGGAGGTACTACATATTTTCGAGCAGTAACAGACATTCCATTAAAAATGTCCCACCAATGATGTGCAGATGATTGCACCATTAACGTAGCCGCATGCAGAACCTGTCCTTGGGCCATAAATGTAGACACCTTTAAGCTGGAAATGTTGGACCTGTGTGATTCAATTAAGCGATTTAGTTCCGTAGACTGATTCAATGCGCATTTGAACCAATCCAGGGAGATGGTGAAATTGGTTAATTGATAGGTCACGTTATTCCAACTTCAGATGTATACATCAAAACACCCAACGAAAGGCACCTGAGGTAATTGAGGATGACTCTTTATTGTTTCTCTAGCTGGTTCATGAGTCCAATCACATAACACCTCGTCTCCGGTTAAACATGGGTTAAGATGTCCTTGTTGTAGCATACATACCATCCCTTTATCAGCAGTCTCACATAGATCCAGGTCATAGGTGTAGTTTGTCTGTGGGCCAAACCAATCACCATCCAGTTTCAAAAACCATACCCCTGTACAGTCACTACGGGCAATATATAATAATGACAGACAGTAGTACTATCGGTAACATCATATTGTGTCCAATGTCCTTCACACATAGTAGCATTACAATAGGTCTTCTGCGGTTCTAGTTGTAACCAACTTTTACTACTAATGTTCCATAGTTGTCTCCATTCCTGGAAATTTCCGATAATAACCACACGCTTGAATCGTTCTTGTTGCATGTGAGCGTGCATCATTTGTACGTTACATACCGTCCAGTTCAAAGCTACAGAAATGTTCGTTAACACTTCTGCCGTCGTGTTCCACATCTTTATTTGCCAGTTCAGTTCTTTAAGGAAGATCTTTGCAGTTTCCTCCTGTGATGTTACAACAGTAGGCATCCATATTCCAACCTGATGAACAGCTCTTGATGCATGCTGTCCAGTGTTTAATAACATAGTTCTTGTTATGTTATTGTCAAAAGCGTTGGAAACACTTAACACAGTACCTGTTCCACCAAACAAAGTGTCCCACCATGCACGTTTCGTCCTAGTGCATGTTGGCAGAGGAGAAAAAAAAAAAAAAAAAAAAAAAAAACTTTCCAGTGAACTTTAATTGTTATCGTCGATTGTGCCATTTGTTGACAAGTGTGTGCAGCAGGTGCAATTTGAGTGTGTGTCTTCTTACACGCTCGTTAGATCATTCATATTGGCACAAACCTCTCCTTGAAACCACTTTAACTTTACATCCCTTGAAGACTACTGGCATGCTTCTTACACGCCACCGAGAGCATGTGTCGTCATCCTGGGTTCCGTTGCGCGTGCTGTCTCCCCATCACAGTTGATACGGCTGAACCACTTCTTTCAGGATCCGGCCCGGTGCTTCTGCTCAACAGAGGTGTGCCAGCAGGACCATGGCAGCGAGGACACGGAGGATGATGGTCCCAAGTCCTGCCCCAGCCCTGTGGTTCCTCCCACGGTTTGGGACGTCCGCCATCGCGCTGTCCCTGGGGTCGTCCAATCAGCAGATCCCACGGAAACATGGATCTGAAATCAAAATTAGTACTGCTATAAGACAAAAGAATTTGATTAGTTTTCTCTTACATAAGATTTATCCATTTTTTTCCTGAGTAAAATACTGACACTGTTGCATCACTGCCTTGTGAAATGATTTCAGCTGGTCTAGGTGGACAATGGTCCACCTAGACCAGCTGAATCAAAGAATTTAATGGGTCCAGCTCAGCAGCAAATCCTGCACAGTTAACTTTTAAGCCTCTCCTTTGACACATCTGTTTCAACTCATCAGTAGGTAATGCGTGTATCTCTGAAGCAGGCACCCCAGCATTAATCAGTGCCCTCCACAACATGTTACGTGGTGGACCCTGTTCATTTCTCCCCCGCTCCCTTTGCGGCCTGCGGACCAGAGTTTGTTGAACTCGTGGTCTGCATTCCTCCTGCTTGCCCCATTCTCCCAGATTCCCCAGCTCCATGATTCGAGCCTTAATGGTTTCCATCGGGGCATCTGGAGCGCCCAGCATCACAGTAAACATAGCTGCCCGATAATGCTGTGGGGCAGTTTTAATCAACTGATCTCTCACCACCTTCGGAACAGCCACTTGCTGATATCCAGCCACCATCCCCACTGTTCAGATCACGCACACACAGCCTCGTCAGCCTCTGCACACACTCCTTTAATGTTAACCATGGTCCAGAGATTTCGGGCCAATCAGATACATTGGGACATGTTGCTCGTACTGCCTCAGACTGTCTTTTAACTGCTGAGTTTTTAATTGTTGGCCAGCTTCATACTGTATTTTCCACGCCGTAGCACAGATCCACAAGCGCCTCTGTAATCCGTCCACCGGAGCCTTTTTTTGCACCTCAATTTTCTGCAACACTTTCAATAATTCTTCGGGTCCCGCTGCCTCCAGCGGGCCGCTCCAGGGCTCCGGTCTGCCCCCACCATCGCGCAAACACAGCGCTATCTGCTTAGAATGAGGAAACTCCCATCCGGGAACTACCTCTTCCCTCTGAATTTTCTCATCAGAGTTCTTATTTCTCCTTTTAAACATATTTCTAAACATATTTGTGTATTGTAGTCTCTCCTCCAATCCTGCCGACAACGCCAAAATGTTTTATGAAATTTTTATTTCAGGATCGGGAGAGATCGGCAAACACAAATAAGGACTCAAACACTGTTTCTGTTAGAATATAAGGCACACATTTATTATTATTCCCCACAGAATACAGCACATCAAAACAACAAGCACTTCACACACACAAAGTAGCAAGCATTAAAGCAACAAGCTTTCAAACAGACGTGACGCTCAACAGATTCTCAGAATCAGCTCTTACCATTGACACGAACTGGGAGCCCTCAGTCCTAGGTTAAGATCAGCGTTCACGATGCCGGTGTCCACACACGAACTCACGGCACACTCACTGGGCTAAGGGCAGTCTCCTCTTTATATACTTGTAAACAAAGAGTCAGGTGTGGAGCGAGAATGGCCATTTCTCCCTCCACAGCCGCCCTCCTTTCCAAAACATGTTCCCAAACAGAACCCGTTCCCAGCATCTCAGCAGTGTGTGAAGCAAAATAATATTGCAAACTCAGATAATAAAGCAAAATAAGAAATACAGAATCAGTCTTTCCCACAACACATTGTCATAAGTTCCCACCACAAGTTAAAACAAGTTATCTTAGTTTCATGTGAACCCAGGTGGGAACACCACAACAGCCATAATCAATGTGTGAACTGGCCAGTCCTCTCTCTTAAAGAGCAAAAACTATTTATTTAACTGACCAGTCTTCCCATATTATCAAAAGTTAAAACAAGTTATAAAACTGAGCAGGTTTTCCCATAATACATTGTTAAAGAGCAAAAATAATTCTTTCATATATCACCCCCCTGCGAGCGGGCCGGGCGGAGGTCGCTTCAGGGACGCCCGCTCCCCTCCCTCCGCTGGCGGGGACGGAGAGGAGGGGAGGGCGCTCCCTCGTAGCTCTGCTTGAACAGCAGGATGCGCTCACGAAAACCTCACGACAGCCGACTGAATTTCAAACATGTTTGATTTTCACCGACCGTCTGATTCCTGATCGGGAGGTAGTCGTGAGAAGCCAGTCCCCCCTCCTCCCCCCTCTACGATCAAGCTGAAATTCGGCCCGATTCAAAAAATGCCCGCACGACATACAAAACTCGTACAGTGTACGCCCGGCTTTAAACGGGCCTTAAAAGTCTCACATTCCCTGTTGTTTCCAACTCAGTCTGGTTTTATTCCACATGGATTGATTGCACAACAGCGATTTGACAGAAAAGTTCCGATTTTTGAACTTCAGTGAAAGTTACCGCACCGCTATAACCGCGCGGACCGCACCACGGGCTGTTTCACCATTCCTGATTGCGCCTTTTGCAAATGCATAATATGTAAATCCCCCGCTCAGCATCTCAAACACGTTCGGTATGAACGCACCATTAAGCCTGGTTTATGCTTGACTCATCCGCGAGGTCGTATTACGTGATTTTGGCTTCCACACCCTTCTGTGTTGCAAAATGTTTCTGCATCACGCACCTGGGAAAATGTTTAACTACACAGACAGTCCCATGTGGAAATGTTCACATACTTGATTAGCAACTACTTTCTCAAGAATTTTAGATGGGAAAAGAAGATTAGATATAGGTCCGTAATGTATTAACTCATCTTGATCAAGAGATGGTTTCTTAAGTAAAGGTTTAATAACAGCTACTTTAAAAGCCTGTGGTACATATCCATTTACTAAGGATAGATTAATCTATCCTATCACGGCCTGGTGGAGACTACATGCCGTTGTTCTGTAGGTCCCGGCGGAACTTTCGCCTGTCGGTACGACGGCTCTGTGAGACTGTAAGCTGCTGCCTTGCTTTGCGGTGTTTCTAGTGTAACACGTTTCCACACTCAAGGTTCCTACAGCATAAGGCAAGTTAAACTCAAGACTGTTTAATGCCACTTGAAATAAAAAGTTAAGACCAACCCTCACAATAAACACAAGATAAAATAAAATACAAAAAACCTGTTTGCGACAACTTTACCCAAATGTTTATTCTAACATAAAACATTACTTTCTGGTCTAGTGTAAATGTTTCAAGTTTTGAGAAACTTTCCATATAGGAAAAAACTAAAAACACACAAATCGCAGATGGGTATTATTTCTTAACTTTTTTTTTTTAACAACTATCAAACTGCATTCAAGAACTTTGTCCTGTCCCCTACTAAAATAAATGATAAATCATAATCAAAGTGCTTTTAAAAACCACAAAATAACCAGTGCTAACTCTTTTTCGCAGCCATGGTATCGCTTTCTTCAGTTCCTCCTCCACCTCTTGCAGTTCTGCCATTTTGTCTTTGTATCTCTTTGAGGACGCCCCCACAAACTGTGCCATAGTCACAGTTCAGGCGCCGGGTGACCATTGTTCCTTCTTGCATGTTACAAGTTTCAACGTCTCTGTTTATTGAGAAGCCTCTCTCCACTGTTGCCTGGCCGTGCGATAGGAGAAGAAGCTTCTTACAAAACCCCCACAGCTCAGCGCAGCTCTTGCTCTGGAAAGCATGACGGAGGAAGACATCCACCCTTGTGTCGGAGGGTCGGTAGGAGATGAAGGTGTCGTTTCTATCATCAGCAGATAAAAAAATCCCAGAATTGCAGTGTAACCATGTCACCTGCAAGAAACCATACAAAGATGAGAAAAATCCCTTTATTTTATAGTCCCACTAAGCTATATACAAGAAAGAGGTAACTTCATCATAATGTGTTCTCTTTGTTTGTAGCCTATAGCATATTTCAGCAACAAGGCAGTTCTAAGTCATTCATTCATTGTAATGAATGCAGAAAGAAAGCTTAAACCCTCTCATACTGGCTAAAACACCTCCTGATATCTGCTTATCGTGCAGAAACCTCTGAACAAGCTCTCCCGTCTTGCCCTGGCACCCGTCTGGATCAGAGAACATCTTTCTGGGTCCAAACAGGTCATCTGCCTCACGGTGGGGTATTTTGAGCGGCTTCTGTCCTGCATTTTCTGAACGATGGCTGGCATCACATTGATGCAGTCCCTCTTAAACTAGGACTGTGAGTTCCCCTATCCTTTTCTGCCTTTGGAGTTCCTTACAGGGATAATTAGAGTGACCAATGTATGAACTAGTAAATCTATTTTCTGCATCCCGGTACTATTTTTAAGAATAACTTGAAACCCTACCTTTAGGGCTGATTCTGCACCCAAGCCAATGTTCACTTCCTGAGGTTTGGCACAATTCTTTTTGTCACCAACATCCAGTCAGGCTTACTGGAGTGGATGGACGTCTTGAAGCACTTCCCACTTGATGAAATGTCAGGAAATACACTGTGAAGAAAAAAGCTAAACATGTAACCATAATAAATACAAACACTTCGATCAAAACTGCTTTATTTCTTTCCATTTCAACATGATGTAATTGTCATATTTTTCTAAATCGGAAACACAATGTTCCGTGGTGGAAAACAATTACCATCATTAATTCTGCCAAGTCGCTCACAAGGAATGGCATAATTGGCTCATCTGTCCGCTGTTTGGTCAGGAAGCTGCTGAAGGTCCTGATGATCAGATTTCCCATGATGAGAGGATCTGTTTCTGCTGCTTCGATGGCGTCATAAGAAGAAGTTCCACCTCTAATGCCCTCTCCACAGCTGACATGTTTTCAAGTCACCGGTGGCCACAGAATGGCAGTGGAAGTTGTGCGGTTTTGGAAAGAACCATAAAGTCCTCCCTTATTATGGAAGAGGGTGTGCATTGCCTTCAGAGCCTTTTCCTGCTGCCATATGATGAAGCCACCTTTGCAAGCATTATGTAAAGAGTGGAGGACACAGCTTCTCATGGAGACGCCTATCCAGGTTCTTGGCACCTTCCTAAGAATAAACAATGATAAAGCATATAAATAAGGCAAGGCAAATTTATTTATATAGCACACAGACAATGCAAAGTGCTTTACATGATTAAAATACAGGAAATAAAGCAGAAAAAAAGTAAATAGGAAAAAGCAGTTGGATAAATAAACATACAATCATGCTGGATTAATCTAGTAAAGACTGTGATGCAGCATAGTATCTTATATATCTATAATAGATGTAAGGCTGACAAAAAAAGGGTATCAATAATATTATCAATAAACACATTAAGTCAGAGGTGTCCAAACATTTCCACATGTGGGCAAAAATGATCAAGAGCAGTGTTCCCTCTAAGCTAATCGCGCACAGCATCTGGCTTCAGCGCGCAGAGCAAATTTATGCTGCGCAGAAAATAAAATCCAAGCTAAACTGTAAAAAAGAAAAGAAAAATAAACCAAGTTATTTTAGAGCATTTTGCAACTCCGGTGAGACGCTGCTCCACGGTCTCGCTCTGTGAGCGCCAGGTGCTGATCTGAGCGCACCACTGATTGGTGGGTGGAGCAGACGTCTTTATTAGTTGGGCAGGTTGCGGTGTGCGTCTTTGTTCTGGACTCCGTTAAAGAAAAAATGGCCGATCCACCCGAAGTAGAAAGCTGCTGCTCTCAGTAGGTCTACCTCACTCTGTCATACTCAGCGTTTCTCACACTTCACTCATTCAACACAAAAAGAGGGAGTGTGTGTCGGGGGGGGGGGGGGGGCGCATTGATTAGGACGTCAACCCTAACGGGACGTGATCTTCGCTCCAATACCGGAGATGCAGATCCAGTTGTGTTGTTTTGGTGGTGCGGTTTCTGTTTTCATCAAATATTTGATGAAAAAATACTTCCTGTTTGCGGTAAGGCGTATTGTGTCACTTCCTGTTGTCACTTCCTGTTGTTGCTGTGTGAACGACGGATTTTTGCTCCAGGCTCTCTCGCTTTTTATCTTTAAACCTCTTTGCTGTAACACCTGTTTCCAAACATAAGCACTTTTAAAACATTTTCTGTGGCTGCTCATCACGTTTGAGAACTCCTCGTGTTTCACACGGTTTGTTCTTTGGCGTGATAACAGGGCGCTAGCCTAGCTTTAGCCTAGCGTTAGCCTAGCGCTAGCCAAGCCTTAGCCTCATAATGGCTTCTCCGTCTCTGACTAAGTCTCCTATCTGCTGCTCTCTGTGTCAGATGTTCAGTTATTCCTCTGCCTCCTTTAGTGATAATGGTACATGTAATAAATGTAGTATTTTTGTAGCTTTGGAGGCGAGGGTGTCAGAACTGGAGACCCGGCTCCGTGCTGTTGAAAAACCAGCTGATAGCCGCTCCTTTGCTAGCGCGGAGCCACAAAGAGTAACTTCACGTAGCGAACCAACAGCCGCACTCGAACAACCGGTTAAGCAGGCCGACTGGGTGACGGTTCGTAGTAAGCATAGCTCTAGATTTCAACCCCCAGATCACCACCAACCCATCTGCGTTTCTAATAAATTTTCCCCTCTGAGCGACAGTCTCGCCGAGGAGCCGACCTTAATTATTGGCAGCTCTGTAATAAGAAACGTGGCACTAAAGAAACCAGGAACCATAGTTAAATGCCTACCAGGGGCCAGAACGGGCGACATAGAATCCTACCTAAAACTGCTGGCTAAGGATAAGCGTAAATACCGCAAAATTGTTATTCACGCTGGCGGTAATGACACCCGGTCACGCCGATCAGAGGTCACCAAAGTTGGTGTTGCTTCGGTGTGTGAGTTTGCTAAAACAATATCGGACTCTGTAATTTTCTCTGGTCCCCTGCCTGATCTGACCAGTGATGACAAGTTTAGCCGCATGTCGTCATTCAACCGCTGGTTGTCTAGGTGGTGTCCAGAAAACGACGTGGGCTACATCGATAACTGGCAAACTTTCTGGGGAAAACCTGGTCTGATCAGGAGAGACGGCATTCATCCCACTTTGGATGGTGCAGCTCTTCTTTCTAGGAATCTGGCCGGATTTATTAGTTCTCCTAAATGCTGACAACCCAGGGTCCAGACCAGGAAGCAGAGCCGTAGTTTAACACACCTCTCTGCAGCTTCTGTACTGTTAACCACCCATTACCCTATTGAGACGGTGTCTTTCCCACGGCCAAAACTTAACAGATCAAAAACTGATCTAAAGGGAACAAATCATAAAAATCTAATAAAAATCCATACGGATCACTTTGAACCAAAAAATAAAAGAATTAAATGTGGTCTATTAAATATAAGGTCTCTCCCTCCAAAGACTTTGTTAGTTAATGAATTGATTTCTGATAATCAGATTGATTTGTTTTGTCTCACAGAAACCTGGCTACAAGAGGACTACGTTAGTATAAATGAGTCAACTCCCTCCAGTTATTCAAATTTCCACATTCCCAGATCTGTGGGAAGAGGAGGAGGAGTGGCAACCATCTTTCAGTCTGATTTATTAATTAGTCCCAGGCCAATTAATAATTACAGTTCTTTTGAACATTTAACCCTCAGTTTCCCTCATCCAAACTGCAAAGCAATAAAACCTCTTCTGTTTATTGTTTTGTATCGTCCACCAGGCCCTTACACTCAGTTTTTGGATCAACTGTCAGACTTCTTATCTGATTTGGTGTTAAATACTGACAAGGTTATTATAGTGGGTGATTTTAACATCCATGTTGACACTGAATGTGATAACCTTAGTGTAGCCTTTAAAACTATCCTAGATTCAATTGGTTTTGCTCAAAATGTGCATAAGCCAACGCACTCTCGGCTCCATACTTTGGACCTTGTGCTGACATATGGCATTGATTGTGAAGAATTAACAGTATTCTCTCACAACCCTGTCCTATCTGATCATTTTTTAATAACATTTGAGTTTAATCTAACCGATTTCTCCACCCCCAAAAGAGGGTTCCATTATAGTAGATCTTTATCGGATAATGCTGTATCAAAACTTAAAGAGTCTGTCCCCCTCTTAATATCCTCAGTATTGCAGAAATGCCCTGTAGATGGCAGCAATGCTGTTTCTTCCCATTCACAAATAGATACATTTGCTAACAGTGTGACTTCCTCATTGCGTTCTGCATTAGATAATGTAGCTCCCTTGAAAAAGAAGGTGATAATTCACAGGAAGCTGGCTCCCTGGTTTAATTCAGAGCTGCGTTCCTTGAAGCACAATGTTAGGAAATTGGAGAGAAAATGGCGCTCTACACACCAAGAGGAATCCTACTTAATCTGGAGGGACAGTCTATTGTTGTATAACAAGACCCTTCGCAGAGTTAGAGCAGCATATTTTTCATCATTAATTGAAGAGAATAAAAATAATCCTAGATTTCTCTTTAGTACAGTTGCCAAACTTACTCAGAGCTGCAGCTCTGTTGATCCATCCATTCCCTTAGCTCTTAGTAGTAATGATTTTATGGGATTCTTCATAAATAAAATTGATGCCATTAAAAATAAAATAATTGGCATCCTCCCAAACATGATTACCTCATCCCCAGTAAGTAAGGCAGCATTGGAGGAATCTTTAGAACCTGCACAGTGTTTGAACTGTCTAGAAGCAGTAGAGCTTTCTGAGCTATCTAAAATCTTAGCTTCATCTAAACCTTCTACCTGTATGTTAGACCCAATCCCAACCAAGTTGTTTAAGGAGGTATTCCCTTTGATCAGTGGTCCTATTTTAGACATGATTAATCTATCCTTAGTAAATGGATATGTACCACAGGTTTTTAAAGTAGCTGTTATTAAACCTTTACTTAAGAAACCTTCTCTTGATCAAGATGAGCTAGTAAACTACAGACCTATATCTAATCTTCTTTTCTTATCTAAAATTCTTGAGAAAGTAGTTGCTAATCAACTTTGTGAACATTTACAAAGCAATGACCTACTTGAGGAGTTTCAGTCAGGCTTCAGAGCTCATCATAGCACTGAAACGGCTCTGGTGAAGGTCACTAATGATATTCTCATGGCCTCAGATAATGGACTTGTGTCTGTACTTGTCCTGTTAGATCTTAGTGCTGCATTTGATACAGTTGATCACAATATTCTCCTACAAAGACTTGAACATACTGTAGGGATTAAGGGGAAAGCATTAGGCTGGTTTAAATCTTATCTGTCGGACAGATTCCAGTTTGTTCATGTTAATAATAAATCTTCCTCAAACTCTAGGGTCACCTGTGGAGTACCACAGGGTTCAGTCCTTGGACCAATTCTCTTTACTATATATATGCTTCCGATCGGCAAAATTATCAGACAGCATGGGATTAATTTCCACTGTTATGCTGATGACACTCAGCTATATTTATCCATAAATCCTGATGAATCCAATCAATTACTTCGACTGCAGTCATGTCTTGATGACATCAAAAGCTGGATGACTTTAAATTTCCTGCGTCTAAATTCTGACAAGACCGAAGTTGTAATCTTTGGGCCAGAGTCCTCAAAAAATAAACTTCTTAATCAATCACTGAATCTGGATGGCATTAACTTGGCCTCTGGTAATAAAGTTAAAAACCTTGGTGTTATTTTTGACCAAGACATGTCATTTAAATCCCATATTAAACAGGTTTCCAGAGTTTCCTTTTTTCACCTCCGGAATATCGCCAAAATTAGAAACATTCTGTCCAGGAGTGATGCTGAAAAACTAGTCCATGCATTTGTTACTTCAAGGCTGGACTATTGTAATTCTTTACTATCAGGAAGTCCACAAAATGCAATTCAAAGTCTTCAGCTTATCCAAAATGCTGCAGCAAGAGTTCTGATGAAAATCAACAAGAGGGATCATATTTCTCCAATTTTAGCTTCCCTTCATTGGCTTCCTGTTAAATCAAGAATAGAATTTAAAATTCTTCTTCTAACGTATAAAGCCCTTAATAATCAAGCTCCATCATATATCAGAGCTCTGATTACTCCGTATGTTCCTAACAGAGCACTTCGCTCTCAGACTGCAGGTCTGCTGGTGGTTCCTAGAGTCTCTAAAAGTAGAATGGGAGGCAGATCCTTTAGCTATCAGGCTCCTCTCTTGTGGAACCAACTCCCAGTTTTGGTCCGTGAAGCAGACACCCTGTCTACTTTTAAGACTAATCTTAAAACCTTCCTTTTTGACAAAGCTTATAACTAGAGTGGCTCATGTTACTCTGAGCTACCTTTATAGTTTTGCTGCTATAGGCTTAGGCTACTGGAGGACATCAGGGCCTACTTTTCTCACTCTACTGAGTTCTACTGTTCTCCAGATTTGCATTGCGTTACATTGAAATGACTGTTGTCATTTCAGCTTTTAACTTTTTGTTCTCTCTCTTTTTTCTTCATAGTAGGTACACCTGGTCTGACGTTCTGTTGACTGTGAAATCATCCAGGGAGGACAGATCACCGACTATTACCATCTAATGTAGAACAGATTACTAGATCAATGTGTGCTTCTGTGCTTTTTTGTCTCTCTTGTTGTGTCTCTGCTCTGTCTTCTGTAACCCCAGTCGGTCGAGGCAGATGACCGTTCATACTGAGCCCGGTTCTGCCGGAGGTTTTTTTTTTTCCCGTTAATGGGTGTTTTTTCTTCCCACTGTCGCTTCATGCTTGCTCAGTATGAGGGATTGCAGCAAAGCCATGTACAATGCAGACGACTCTCCCTGTGGCTCTACGGTCCCCCAGGAGTGAATGCTGCTTGTCGGGACTTTGATGCAATCAACTGGTTTCCTTATATAGGACATTTTTGACCAATCTGTATAATCTGACCCAATCTGTATAATATGATTGAACTTGATTTTGTAAAGTGCCTTGAGATGACATGTTTCATGATTTGGCGCTATATAAATAAAATTGAATTGAATTGAATTATTAAAACAACGTGTCTTTGTTAGCATCAGCAACCACTGGCTCTGAAATGTACGGCGCTAATCCAGACTTGGCGATGTAGGCCGTCTGGTCAAACGGGTGGCCGATTTCAGAGTCTGGAAACATTGCATGGAACATCTCTCCAACACTGTGTTCAAAGTCCAAAATACCTTTGCTTTCATTGTAGGCATTTTGCCAAACTATGTCCATTATATATATATATATTTGGTTTGTCTGTCTATATGCTATAATTAAATCATACATTTAATGTCCAGTATTGCAGGCAAGATAATTAATTTTGTGTCCATCAGACATGACAGTAACACGCTCGTTAAAAAGCGTCTTTACTCATGTTTATTTTACTAATGCCTACAGACTGATCTGCTGGGATTATCTATTAAGTATTTTTAATTCAACCTTGAATTATAATTAGTGCAGTAAGAACTTCTTTGATATTTATAGTCTGGAAGCTTTTATCTGAGTTTAATGTGTAAAATCCATGTTTTCTGACCCTACCTGAGTATCTGTTAAAATTGTTGGCTTTCACTGCAACAGGGAGGCTAAAGTACGACAGAACAATGAAACTGTCACGATTTGGGTTTTGTCTTGGTTTATGTTATCAGATTTATTAGTTAAGTTTCTGCTTTTGGGGTCTTGTTTGGTTTTGTTTTAGACATGTTGTTCTGTTTAGGTTACCTGTTTTCCACCTGTCACTTTATCAGTTCTGTTTGGTCTCCCCTCAGCAATCTGTCAGCTTTCTTGCCTTGATTAGATCCACCTGCTCACTTATAATTAGTCTTCACTCCTGTTCACCTGTTCACTCCCCTATATAGTCCTGCCACAAACCTCTGCAATCTGCCAGATCATTAACGAGCCACGGTGAGTTTAGTTCCAGCATTCTTTATTCTGATTGACCTGTTGACGATAACCCGAGAGCCTTTTTGATTCTGAGCCAGCCTGTTCCCTGATCTGTTTTTCCTGCCCTGTCTGACTGATTTACCGGTTTACCGACTAGTTTCTGTCCTATGGTTATCCGAGCTTGCTTTGCCCTGTCTGTACCTCTGCCTATTTTGGACTGCTTTTTGTGTACCGGATTTTGGACTGCCCTTTTGACTATTGAGCTCGCCTGTTCCTGTTTTCATTATTAAAATCCTGTTTTTTGCCTTAACCTCACTTGTTGGGTTTGAATACTGGGTTTGCCTGATTCACGATCATAACAGAATGATCTGGCCAACTAAAACCTATCGCCCAACAAGTTTTTAGAGGTTTTTTTTTTCCCCTCCACACGCTATGGCTTGGGAGGGTTCCAGATTGGCGTTCTGTCCCCCTGGTATCGGTCCCAGACGCCATCTCTCCAGCAGCCGCAGCAGCAGTAACCCGCTGCCTGCTCCGAGTTTACGATTGGGAGGGCTCTTTGTCACAAATTCAGATTCAACTCAGAATAGAAGGGATCACTCACCCAGCGACACCGCTGTCGGCTCTGCCCATGGGTTTTATCCAGAACCAACTTTGTTTATGGAGGTCGAAGCGGAGGTGGTGCGGGATCTTCGCCCGGATCTTTTTTTCTCTCTCCCTCCAGAGGAGGAGATGCAGGGAACGCTGTGGGCTCCACCGATCCCGGCTCTACCGACAGGATCAAACCTCCAGCAAGTCCTGCCGTCCCGCCGTCGGAGGAGGGGACGGAAACCTGTGGGTCGCTCCTTCACCCGTTCTGTTCGGCCGACAGGCGAGTCAGTACCGCGCCCGTCCGTTGCCACTTCCTGCCCAGTGGATCGGAGTCCGGTGCTTCCCAGAGCTGAGCAGCCCACAGCGCCTCCTGTTGGCGCCCGTGATGCTGAGGATCTGGCTCTGGAGGACCAGTTAAGAGCTTTTGCCCCTATTATTAAAGACCTTAGGGAGGCTCTTTTCTGCCAGTATTCAGAGGAGCTGGAGGCAAAATTAAAGGAGGTCGAGGGGCACTATAGAGCGGCTCTCCAAGGTTTCTATAGTGGACTCAATCCTGTCCCCAAGGGTCCAGCCGACGCCCCGGCACCTGCACCTGTCCCAGAGGACCCGCCTCCTACCTCAGCTCCAGTGCCGGCCTCCGGCAGCTATAAGGCAGCACTGTCTGCACAGCCGGCCCAAGACGCTGCAACCCCGGAGGGTCCGCAGCCGGCCCAAGACGCTGCAACCCCGGAGGCTCCGCAGCCGGCCCGAGACGCTGCAACCCCGGAGGGTCCGCAGCCGGCCCGAGACGCTGCAACCCAGGAGGGTCCGCAGCCGGCCCGAGACGCTGCAACCCAGGAGGGTCCGCAGCCGGCCCGAGACGCTGCAACCCAGGGGGGTCCGCCGCCGGTCCGCGACGTGGGAACCCAGGAGGGTCCGCCGCCGGTCTGCGACGTGGGAACCCAGGAGGGTCCGCCGCCAGTCTGCGACGTGGGAACCCAGGAGGGTCCGCCGCCAGTCTGCGACGTGGGAACCCAGGAGGGTCCGCCGCCAGTCTGCGACGTGGGAACCCAGGAGGGTCCGCCGCCAGTCTGCGACGTGGGAACCCAGGAGGGTCCGCCGCCAGTATGCGACGTGGGAACCCAGGAGGGTCTACCACAGGCCCACGATGAGGGGGTTCAGACGAGCCCTCTTTCAGGCCGCAACTCGGGGGCTCATCGGGACACTGGGCGCCGTGGCCCTCGCCCAGACGACAAGCGGCGCCGTGGCCCTCGCCCAGACGACAAGCGGCGCCGTGGCCCTCGCCCAGACGACAAGCGGCGCCGTGGCCCTCGCCCAGACGACAAGCGGCGTCGTGGCCCTCGCCCGAACGACAAGCTCCGTCGGGGGCCTCGCCGAGAAGACAAGCACCCAGAGCCCCATGGAGACTTAGAGGCCCCTGGACCTCTTCGGAAGCTCTTACCCCCTCATCTTTGGCTTGACAGCCAATTTCCCAAGTGGCTGACCAAACTGTCTTTGTCGGAGGTTCTGGAAGGGTTATTGATGAGGTTCTGGGTGTTAAAGGGTCTGGGAGCATCTGAAGTCTGTAGCCCGGGGCCTCCTGAACCTGAAGTCTGTAGTCCGGGGTCTCCTGAACCGGAAGCCTGTAGCCAGGCCCCGTCTGAACCTGAAGCCTGTAGCCAGGCCCCGTCTGAACCTGAAGCCTGTAGCCAGGCCCCGTCTGAACCTGTAGCCTGTAGCCAGGCCCCGTCTGAACCTGTAGCCTGTAGCCAGGCCCCGTCTGAACCTGTAGCCTGTAGCCAGGCCCCGTCTGAACCTGTAGCCTGTAGCCAGGTCCCGTCTGAACCTGTAGCCTGTAGCCAGGCCCCGTCTGAACCTGTAGCCTGTAGCCAGGCCCCGTCTGAACCTGTAGCCTGTAGCCAGGCCCCGTCTGAACCTGTAGCCTGTAGCCAGGCCCTGTCTGAACCTGTAGCCTGTAGCCAGGTCCCGTCTGAACCTGTAGCCTGTAGCCAGGCCCCGTCTGAACCTGTAGCCTGTAGCCAGGGGCCGTCTGAACCTGAAGCCAGTAGCCAGGGGCCGACTGAACCTGAAGCCAGTAGCCAGGGGCCGACTGAACCTGAAGCCAGTAGCCAGGGGCCGACTGAACCTGAACTCTGTAGCCAGGCTCCTCCTGAACTCTGTAGCCAGGCTCCTCCTGAACTCTGTAGCCAGACACCTCCTGAACTCTGTAGCCAGGCTCCTCCTGAACTCTGTAGCCAGGCTCCTCCTGAACTCTGTAGCCAAGCGCCTCCTGAACTCTGTAGCCAGGCGCCTCCTGAACTCTGTAGCCAGACGCCTCCTGAACTCTTTAACCAGGCCTCTCTTCTAGCTCTTAGTCCGGCGTTGTCTCCAGCCTTTAGTCCGGCGGCAGGTTCTGTTCTTTCTCTCTCCAGACGTCGGTTCCTGAGGGTCCGGTTCTACCGACGGTCCCCGAGGTTGCTGCTCGGCCGCCGGCCTATGAGAGACCTGCTCCGCCGCCGGTCTATGAGAGACCTGCTCCGCCACCGGCCGCCGGACATCGTTGCTAACCGGGGCCGTCCTTCAGGACACCCGCCGGATTACCTGTCTCACAGAGGTCGTCCGCCGGAGAACCTGACACGCCTAGGACGTCCGCCGGAGAACCTGACACGCCTAGGACGTCCGCCGGAGAACCTGACACGCCTAGGACGTCCGCCGGAGAACCTGACACGCCGAGGACGTCCGCCGGAGAACCTGACACGCCGAGGACGTCCGCCGGAGAACCTGACACGCCGAGACCGTCCGCCGGAGAACCTGACACGCCGAGACCGTCCTTCGGGACGTCCGCCGGAGAACCTGACACGCCGAGACCGTCCTTCGGGACGTCCGCCGGACAACCTGACTCGTCGGGGCCGTCCTCCTGGACGACCGCCTGAGAACCTGACTCGTCGGGGCCGTCCTCCTGGACGACCGCCTGAGAACCTGACTCGTCGGGGCCGTCCTCCTGGACGACCGCCTGAGAACCTGACTCGTCGGGGCCGTCCTCCTGGACGACCGCCTGAGAACCTGACTCGTCGGGGCCGTCCTCCTGGACGCCCGCCTGAGAACTTGACTCGTCTTGTTTTGTTTGAGTTTTTATTTGGACATTTATTTGATTCTAGCCCTCCGTCCTGTACCTCCCTCCACCCACCCGAGCTAGTCTGTTTTGTTTCTGAGGCCGTCTGGAATCCGGCCTTGAGGAGGGGGTTCTGTCACGATTTGGGTTTTGTCTTGGTTTATGTTATCAGATTTATTAGTTAAGTTTCTGCTTTTGGGGTCTTGTTTGGTTTTGTTTTAGACATGTTGTTCTGTTTAGGTTACCTGTTTTCCACCTGTCACTTTATCAGTTCTGTTTGGTCTCCCCTCAGCAATCTGTCAGCTTTCTTGCCTTGATTAGATCCACCTGCTCACTTATAATTAGTCTTCACTCCTGTTCACCTGTTCACTCCCCTATATAGTCCTGCCACAAACCTCTGCAATCTGCCAGATCATTAACGAGCCACGGTGAGTTTAGTTCCAGCATTCTTTATTCTGATTGACCTGTTGACGATAACCCGAGAGCCTTTTTGATTCTGAGCCAGCCTGTTCCCTGATCTGTTTTTCCTGCCCTGTCTGACTGATTTACCGGTTTACCGACTAGTTTCTGTCCTATGGTTATCCGAGCTTGCTTTGCCCTGTCTGTACCTCTGCCTATTTTGGACTGCTTTTTGTGTACCGGATTTTGGACTGCCCTTTTGACTATTGAGCTCGCCTGTTCCTGTTTTCATTATTAAAATCCTGTTTTTTGCCTTAACCTCACTTGTTGGGTTTGAATACTGGGTTTGCCTGATTCACGATCATAACAGAAACGTGCACAGAACACCTCCTGCCATCATCTCCTTCCTTATTCTAACATTCATGGACGAATCAAACACGTTGAATGTTCACGGTGAGACACTGCAGGGGCACGTCTGCTATTCATGGAGCATAACGAGGTAACTAACGGGTTCTGCCATAAAGCAGGCTGGGACAGCTTCACAGAAACGTGTAGAGGAACTCTGAGGACTCGCTGAGACCAGAAGGTTTCGGTTTTCTCGCTGCTCTGAAGAATCCAAACATGTTGATGTTGTTCAAGAAAAGTTTCTCTGTTGTTTGTTTCTTATTTTAACCATTTTAAAGGAAATATATCATATAAACAGTTTCTTCACAGAAGATCATTTGGAATTAAACCTAAGATAAAAGACATGATTATTTATGTAATTATTTATATTATTAAAACATAATTATTTCCGCTTTATGCTTTGTGTATCCTGTCTTATAGGCGATCTTCTGAAGGTCATCTATAAGTAAAGTTGACAGGTAGCTTGTTGTCAGTCCACACACAGTAACATAAAACCTTCCCGAGCGTTTCTACCCACATGTTGAGTAAACATTTGGTTTAAATTCCTGCAGGTTGTTTCGTTTTATGTAGGTTTGCATCGATATTAGCCAATGGATTTTCACCTTTAAAGGAACAATAAGTAATAATGACACCTAGGGCATAAAATCGGAATAACACATACACGATGACTTTGACGGAGACCAGCCATTTACCCAACGGTCCTGCGGCTGCGAAACTCCACTGAACCTTTACCTCCACAGGACGGGTCTATCATGTTGTATTCTGTTCTATTTCTGCTACGCTTCTCTTCCTGGCTTCCATGTTAGCAGGCTGCTGCTCTTTTGCCAAGTTAAAATACCAAATGCTGCGCTTTGTTTTGGGAACCCTGGGAACTTTTATATGATTGGCCCAGGAACCAGGAAGTAAACACAGGCTACACTCTGAACCGAAGTCGTTCTTGACCGTTCCTCTAGCTTTGAGAGGAGAAAAATGTGACTAAGACATTGTTGATGGAGAGGACTGGTTGTTCATAGTGAATGTTACTTCCATCCTGGGTGACAAATGAGAATGATTTAGGTTGATTTTACAGTAAACATCTTACTTGTTGCTCCTTTAATGTCTCAGGTTATACCTACTGAGTTTAATACTGTGGCCAGCCTCAAGAAGGACTTTTACTGGCAATAGAGAATTAATTTCAGAGCCATAATTGTCTTTAAAACCTCATGAAGAAATCATTTTCCTGCCAAGAAAACCTTCATGTGATTATTCCCTAAACATTGTGTCACCATCTTCACCGAAACAAGGAGCAGGTTGGTAAACCTAAAACCCTTGGAAATGCTGTTTTAGCAGCTGCAGTGATTATTTCACCTGTCGATCAAACACCACCTTCAGGGGACTCAGGAAAACCAGGTGTGGCAGTTTCTGAGAAATGGGGGTGGGTAGCCTGGGAAAACATTCAAACGGAAAATATTCAAAACATGTTGAAAAGCGTCTCAGCATAACAAGAAAGCAAATTCTCTAACGCTGACATGACAGGCCTGATTTTACTACACAGAGACATATTTTGCTTTCTTCTGTTCAGCCAACATTTCAAGGTTTGAGACCAAATATGCATGAAGTAAGTGCTGCTGCATTTCAGTTGGGTAACGGTCAGTAGATACTCACATGAACCTTTTCTGGTCCCAGCTTAGTTTCCCAGCTTTATGAATAGAAACAATTCTGCTCAGAATTTTTTGTGATGAAGCTCATTCCAGTGAAACTTTATTGTAAATAGAAACAATTCTCCCATTTTAATTCTGGTTTAGAAAGGTCAGATTAGAGACCTTAAGTTGTAGCTTTGAGGAATGTATGAATAGAAACAATTAAGATTTGAATTTTTAGTGATAAAGCTGATTCCAGGGAAACAAAAAAACAAAAGAAGTTATTCTAGTTGTATCTTTAGAAAAGTTGGACAAAATTACTTAAGATCAGAAATCATCAAGAATATACTTATATCCTATTATTAATAGAAACAATTAAAGTCTAACTCTTGGACTGAATGTATTTTTTGCCAGATGCATTCAAATAGTCACCAGAGTAAAGAAATGTATATTATATGTGAATTATGTGCGCCGTTTGGAAGTAATTTCGATAAAACTTGCTGTATAAGCGAAAGTGGCCGAACATTCTGCATTCGGGCAGTTCCGGAATGCGACGTCACAAACAGAACTAGTACCGTGCATCAGGCTGCAAATACTACGTCTTTCGCTACCGATTTGTTCAATTTTATTAATAACTCTTACTCTACGTACAAAAAAATAAATAAAAAAAATGTCTGATACATCTTCAAACTCCCCCTCAAGCATCGGCGACTCCGATACCGAATATATATACGAAGAAACGGAGTTTGAACAAGGTGAACCTGAGGAGACTATATCTAACGCTGCCCAAGACATAGAGCCCATGCTCCATTGTAAGTAGCCCTCACAATCCTCGCTCGTAAAGTGTGAATTGCATAAAACACTTTTGTCACTGCCGGCAATCCAGTCCTTTCGCGTTT
Organism: Fundulus diaphanus; assembly: GCA_037039145.1. Taxonomy (NCBI): domain Eukaryota; kingdom Metazoa; phylum Chordata; class Actinopteri; order Cyprinodontiformes; family Fundulidae; genus Fundulus; species Fundulus diaphanus. The sequence continues at coordinate 52,739,870 of CM073135.1, forward strand.
CTTTTACAAATTTATCCCATTTCTTTCGGGCCTTTTGATCCACCGGCCAAGTACGTAGCGCTACTTTCTGTCCCGCACTAGACCGCGGTGAAGTTGGTTTGACATGGACATTCAACCTCCGCGGAGTCAGCGGAGCACTCTTGAGAAACAAAAATCAAATCAGATTTGTTGACGGTCCCACCGCGTATGGGAGAAGGGAGCAGCTGAGAGACGCTGGCCGAAATCGGAGTCCTTCAACCGGATTAACCGTGAGCTCGAGCCCGCTGACTCCGCGGAGGTTGAATGTCCAATGTCAAACCAACTTCACCGCGGTCTGCACTACAGCCACTAACTACGGCGATTTTTTTTTATATACGTACATGTACAATGTATGCAAACCCTCTGGCATGAGTCTGTGAAAAGGTCTCAAGTCTCCGCTAGGTGCGGAGCCCATCCCCCCACGTCCTGCCCTCCTCCACTTCGTTGGCGGGCGCCTTGGCCCTCTGGCGCGTTGGTTGGCTTCGGGTTTGGGGCGGGTTCCCGGGCGTGCGCCGGCCCACTCCCAGCGGCCTCTTCGCGGGGCCTGGCCCCCCGGGGCCCATGGCCGGGACCACTCCAGCGGGGCTAGCTGCCGGCGGAGCCCACGGGCTCATCCCCGCGGCTCTTGAGGGCGTCGGCATTGCGGTGGCTGGGGGATTTCCTCGGGGTCGTCTCTGCTCCTTCTTTGGGGGGGGGGGGTTGCAGATATCCTGTGTCGGCCCCTCCTGGGCGACCTGCTTTAGGGGCCCCTTTGGGAGTCCGGGGTTATGGGTCCCCTGACCCCTGCCTCTGTGCTCGGGGAAGGCTGGCCTTTGGTTCTCCACAACCACTATCAAGCTATTTCCTTTTGGAAAATTTTCACCTAAACTAGTGCACTCTCACAAACTCCTACAGGTGCTGGGTCCCAGGTATTAAATGTTCACTTATATACAGTAATCTTATAATTTATTTATTTATTTATGTTCTTTCACTTTCTTTTTTCAAGTATCACATTACACATGTCAGCTTACATAATAATATATATGATTTAGCAATGGCATCTAGGTGTTATGCGATTGTATCTGTTGCTTTATGTCTGTTGGTTGTGCTGTTGTTTTTGTGTCTCTCTTTCCAGGTGATGGAGCAGACGGAGAAGGTTTTATCATTCTCTCCCTTTTATCTCCTCTTTCTTTCACCTCTACTCTTTTTTTTTCTTTTCTTTCTCTTTCACTTCTTGTTCTTCCTTTACTCTCCCATTGTAATGTCCATATAATTTGAAATTCTCCTTGCAGGAATCATAATAAAGCTATTTACAAGCATAAATCAAGTGGAGCACTATGGCGAAAGCTGTTCGCTCCACTTGTAAAAGCAAAATCTGTCGAGCTCTATCTGGCATTGAGACATCAATTCCTATTGCCACATCGCGAGACAGGACACTGGGAAGAAAAAAAAAAAAAAAAAAAAAAAAAAAAAAAGGATTAATAGGACAAAAACACCGAAATAATCCTTAGTGAACAATTGTAGGTTAAACTACCGGGCGGTCGTCCTCTCTGCTGAAGCGCTGTGTGTCCGCTGTGTCTCCGCTTTCTGATGTTAAACAAACATGCCTGAACGTCCATCCATCCATTTTCTGACCCGCTTAATCCCTCATGGGGTCGCAGGGGTTGCTGGATTGCTTGCTAATTGTAGCCGTCCAGTGATTTCATAGCTTTCATGCTCTCGTGTGTGCTGCCTGCCGTGTTTATAAGGCAGGCAGCACACCCTAGGCAGCACACCCTAGGCAGCACACCCTAGGCCAGCATTTCACAGACTCGCTCCGTCCCTTCAGGCTTTTGCTGTATAAATCTGGCAATATGATACCATCAACCATCAACTTACTCTTAAAACGATCTTGTGATACGTTATCTAAAGAAGAAAAATACGTCGAGAACTCGTCAGTTTCCTTCCAGTCCGGCGCGCATGCGCGAAAAACCCGGATGAAAACAATAGCAGTGAACTTCTTCTTCTTCTTGTTGAGTTTATTGGCGGTTGGCAAACAACTTTCCGGTGTGCATTACCGCCACCAACTGGTGAGGAGTGTGGGTCAAAATGGCCATACTCCCAAAGATACTTATATTTATGTATCTATATCTATAATATTAAATTTACAAATACTAAATCCTCCTAATTATTCCTGTTATTACTAAATATTTAAATAAATATTGATAACATTTATTTTTTGACTTTTTCTGCAGAATATCTATTATATCAAATTTAATTTTCTCCTTATTAAGATCTCTAACCAAAATCCTTCTTTCCTCTTCATATTTCTTACAATACATCACTACATGTTCTACTGTTTCATCTTGTCCACAATATTCACATTTGCCAGATATATGTTTCCCTATTTTGAATAATGTTTTATTTAATCCTATGTGTCCAAATCTAAGTCTTGAAATAACTGTTTCCTCTCTTCTGTTTCCTTCTGTTATCCTCATTTCTCCGACTTTCCGTTGAATCCTATACAGCCATCTTCCTCTCCTTTGTTCTTCCCATTGTTTTTGCCAACATTCCTTCATTCTTTGTTTAATGATACTTTTAATTTCTGCCTTACTTAAATTAATCATCATATCAATAGTTGTATTTTTTGATGCTTCCTTAGCAATCTTATCTGCGATTTCCGTCCGTCCGTCCGTCTTCTTCCGCTTATCCGGGGTCGGGTCGCGGGGGCAGCAGCTTCAGTAGGGAGGCCCGGCCACTTGGGCCAGCTCCTCCAGGGGGAATCCCAAGGCGTTCCCAGGCCAGCCGGGAGACATAGTCCCTCCAGCGTGTCCTGGGTCTTCTGCGATTTCATTTCCATTAATCCCTATATGTGCTGGTACCCAAATAAATATAACACTAATACCCATCATTTGAATTTGATATAGAATTTGCTGTATTTCAATTAATATATCTAATCTACTATCTGAAAAATGATTTTGTATACTAAGTAAAGCTGAACTCGAATCTGAACATATAATTGATTTTAGTGGTCTTACTTCCTCTATCCATTGTAATGCTAATAATATTGCTAATAATTATCCTGTATATACTGATAATTCATTATTTATTCTCCTATTTACTTTGATATTGAAATCTGGAACATAAAACGCAATACCTAACCTATCATTCACATTTTTAGAGGCATCTGTATATATTTGAATATAACCATAATAACTATTAACATATTCTTGTATCAGTTTATGATTAATATTGCCTTCTTTTTTCTTTTCTAACCATTTCAAATCTACTGTTGTTTCAGGTATGATCCAGGGAGGGATTACTGGTAACGGTAATGTTGGACTACATTTAATTTGATCTAACTCAAGTTCTTTTAGTTTTTCTCCCACTATCCATCCAAAACTTCCTGTTTGTCTCCTCTCCCTTTCCAAACACGGCTGCAATATTTCTTTTGTAAGGCAAGGCAAGGCAAGGCAAATTTATTTATATAGCACAATTCAGTACAGAGACAATGCAAAGTGCTTTACATGATTAAAATATAGGAATAAAAGCAAGTAGGGATAGAATGTAGGAAAAAAAAGTAATTTTAAAACAGTTTAACTTGAACATTGAACATTTTAAAACAGTTTAACTTGAACATTTAAAGGCAATTTTAAACAAATGTGTTTTTAATCTCGATTTAAAGGAACTCAGGCTTTCAGCACTTTTACAGTTTTCTGGAAGTTTGTTCCAGATCAGTGGATCATAGGAACTAAATGCTGCTTCTCCATGTCTGGTTCTGGTTCTGGTTCTGCAGAGCAGGCTGGAGCCAGAAGACCTGAGTGGTCTGGAGGGTTGATGCACTGATAACAAGTCTGTGATGTATTTAGGTGCTAATTCAGGGATTTATAGACTAACAGAAGGATTTTAAAGTCTATTCTCTGAGATCCAGGGAGCCAGTGGAAGGACTTCAGAACCGGGTCCATGTTCTCTACGTTCTTACTCTTAGTGAGGACGCGGGCAGCAGCGTTCTGGATCAGCTGCAGCTGTCTGATCCACTTTTTAGGCAGACCTGTGAAAACACCGTTGCAGTGATCAGTTCTACTAAAGATAAACATGGATTAGTTTTTCCAGATCCTGTTGAGACATCAGTCCTTTAATCCTGGAAATGTTCCTCAGGTGATAAAAAGCCGACCTTGTAATTGTCTTTAGATGGAGGTTCAGGTCTGAGTCCATCACTACTCCCAGGTTTCAGGCCTGATCAGTGGTTCCTAGCTGAAGCAGCTGAAGCTGTGTGCTAACTTTTGATCTCTCCTCTATTGGTCCAAATATTATTACTTCTGTTTTGTTTTTATTCAGTTGAAGAAAATTTTGGCACATCCACGTATTGATTTCTTCTAGGCATTTACTGAGTGCTTGAACTGGTTCATAGTCACCTGGTGACATGGTGATGTAGAGCTGTGTGTCGTCTGCATAGTGATGGTAGCTGATGTTGTTATTTTTTATGATCTGAGCTAGAGGGAGCATGCAGATATTGAAGAGGAGGGGACCCAGGATGGACCCTTGGGGAACCCCACATGTGATTTTTGTCGTCTCTGACGTAAAGTTACCTACTGACACAAAAAAGTCCTTTAAGTAGGATTTAAACCAGTGGAGAGCTGTAGCAGAGAGGCTGACCCAGTTCTCCAGGCGCTCTAACAGAATGGAGTGATCAACAGTATCAATGCTGCACTGAGGTCCAACAGAACCAGCACTGAGGTTCTGAGGTCCAACAGAACCAGCACGGTGGTTCTTCCACAGTCTGTATTTATATGGATGTCATTAAACACCTTGATAAGGGCGGTCTCTGTACTGTGGTGAGGAAACCTGACTGGAAAACGTCAAAGCGGCTGGTCGTTGTTAAGAAGGTGTTTAATTGTTGAAACTCAGCTTTTTCAATAATCTACTGATAAAGGAGGTTTGAGATGGGCCTGTAGTTCTGGAGTAGTAGTTTGTCTAAATTGTTCTTTTTCAGCAGTGCTTTGATAATTGCTGTTTTTAGGGACTGGGGGAAAACACCTGACAGAAGGGACGTGTTTATTATCTGAGTCAAATCAGACGCTACGACAGGCAGAACGTTCTTAAAGAAGGCTGTGGGGAGAACATCAAGACAGCAGGAGGAGGAACTTAGCTGCTGAATGATCTGCTCTAAGCTTTTGTGGTTTATTTCGCTGAAATGGGACATTTTGTCAGAAATAGTTCCAGCTGAATACGGCTTTGGTTCTGGAGTTGATATGGTAGTACAAACTGATCCTCTAATTTTTAGGATTTTCTCAGTAAAGAAGTTAGCTGATTCATTGCAGGCCCTGGTGGAGTGGAGTTCAGAAGCCACGGACACAGGAGGATTTGTTAACCTGTCAACTGTGGAAAATAAGACACGAGCATTATTAATGTTCTTGTTGATGATCTCAGAGAAAAAAGATTCTCTTGCATTCATCAGTTGTAAGTTATATCTGTAAAGTCTCTCTTTATAGATGTCATAGTGGACCTGGAGTCTGTTCTTTCTCCACCTGCGTTCAGCTTTCCGACACTTCCTTTTTTCACCTCTAACTGCTGGAGCATTTTTGTAGGATGATTTTGACCATGTCCCTGTAAACTAATCCAGTAATTTAGCAACAGTTGTGTTCTCCTGATTTCCAGTGGCATTTCTCCAGTTTCAACCTGCAACGCTACAATAGATGTTGTTTTAAATGCTCCTGTAATTAACCTTAACGCTTGTGTTTGTATACCCTCTAACTTTTTAAGTGATGTACTTGCTGCTGATCCATAAACCACACTGCCATAGTCTATTCCTGATCTTATTAACCCTGTATATATAGCCTTTAAAGCAGTTCTGTCTGCTCCCCACTCATGACCAACTAAACATCTCATAACATTCAAAACTTTTTTGCACTTATCAATAATTTTCTGAATATGAAATGTCCATGTAATTCTATCATCAAACCATAAACCAAGAAATTTAAAAATTTTAACCCTTTCTATCTCTTGACTATATAATTTAACCTTCACCATACTATTGATTTTTTTCCGAGTAAAAAACACAGTTTTCGATTTTTCCACTGAAAGTTTGAATCCCCATTTATATGACCAATCTTCTATCTTATTAATAGCTTTTTGTAATTTCTTCACAATATAATCAGTATTTCGACCTCTCACCCAAATTGCCCCATCATCTGCAAAAATAGAACACCCAAACCCATTTTCTATATCTTTAAACACATCATTAATCATTATAGAAAAAAGTAACGGACTAATTATGCTTCCTTGAGGTGTTCCATTTTCAATAAAATATTTTGAAGAATAACTCCTTCCTATTCTAACCTGCAGGGGCGTGCATACATAGACACTAGGTGGTGCTAAAGCACTAGGAAGTTTGCCCTTTATCAACGAAAATGCCCTTTTGAAACTAGTTTTTTTTTTTTTTTTTTTTTTTTTATTAGTAATATTCAGGGCAGTCAAAAGTAGCCGGTCAACGGCGGCAAATCGCCGTCTAGAGCAGCTCTTGCCGCCGCCTACATTTCCCCGATTATATAATGGAGCGATATTTGTGCCTTCTGGTTGAGCGCGGAGCAGACCCTGGACTGGAAGCCGTCTTCTTTTTTTTTTTTTTTTTTTTTAACCTCGGAGTGGCCATCGACCTTTTAGTACTATCTTTGATGTGTCAATCATACAATTTAACCAATCAAATCAACGACTGAAGGCAACATGCTAGCCAATCACAGCTGGAGTGGGGCGGGACACCGAGTCATAGCCTTCAGTCGCCCCCGCAGTTCGGCTGTGGTGTGGTCACCGTTGGTGTCGGTAGAGCGGGATGGAAATTTGGTCTGATTACCAAACAATTACAAGAAGTGACAACAAAGCAGAGAGCAAGCTGGAAGGAGCGCGATTAATTTCTGTTTGAAATGTCAGCACTGAAGTCTAAACTGGAGTAAACATTCACGCTAGGAGGGTTAGCTAGGACAGCTAGCAGGGTTAGCTAGGACAGCTAGGAGCCCAAGGAGCAGAATCAAGCACTAAAGCTGCCAAACTGAAGAGACTTGAGTTACTTGCAGGTAGAAGGGAACTCTGCTTTGTTCTGCTCCTTGTTCTCATAGCTGCTGTAATTACAGAACCTGTTCTAGTCAGAATTGTTACTTTAGTCAGTGTTCAGCCTGACACCAGCGCTCATGTTTATTAGCGTGTAGCTTATGCTGGACTTTTGAGTTAGTTAGTCCAAAGGCCAAATCTCAAACTCTCTCATGTTAAAAGCACAGAACTATTAAACACATAAGAACATGCCATTAGCACACAACTGAGCTGAAGCAAAGAAAAAAAAACTGCGCATATGGGCTCCAAACAAAATGTACAATCAGACAACCAAATAACACACAAGATCTCTTTAATAATCAGGATATTTCACCCAGAAAAAATAAATTATAAATAGCTTCCCAACATGAGTTGTAAATCTACCTTAATATAAACTTAATTTCTATAGCTCAATTAAACATTTCTCTTACACGCAGTCATGAAATATTTTTAAGTAGAACTCAACCCTTCTTGGGCGTTTACATTGACCAAACACTTGATTAACCATTATTATTTTCTTGTTTTATTATAACAATAAATATTATTCATTATAACTATTATTCATTGATGATGTCAGATCGACAGATTCAACTTATTTAAAAAATAAATAATGACTATTTTGATATATTTTGTTAGTAATTCTTTCTAAAAGCCCAACAAATGTTATGAAAAGCTTCGGAAATTTTTTACAATCTGCCCATAAGCTATTTTTTTCCAGCTCAATGTGTTCAAAAGCCTAATTGGTTGGAAACCTGCCTAATTTGGCAACACCGACTACACTATTGCTATTTGTTTGTTCGTTACAGTAGTCACAGAGCCACTGTTTAGTCTGAAGTATATATATCTATATAGATATATAGATATATATCTATATATAAGTGCACCCTCCTACCTGATAGTGTGTAGCCTGCTACTGTAAAAAAGTTTGACTGCCCTGAATATTATTAAGATTTTACTGAGGTCGGTTTTGAAATGATCTTTTGAAAACCTGAGCCATTAAAAACGACTGAAACAATGCCCCGAAATGAGCCACCTCCTTGCGCACACCCGACCAGCCTATCTCTCTTCCTTTGTCACGTGAACTCGCACGGTCGCCCGCATCTTCTATGGAGAAGATGAGGAGCAGCTTAAGACAGAACTAAAGGTCTTCCACTCCAGCTTTACTTCAAAGAACCTATAAGATATATGTTCAATACTGAGGGAAAACAATGGCCAGCTGATCTTTCCTGCCTTTGTCAAAATGATCCAAATATATACAACATTACCAGTGACGACAGCTTCAGTTGAAAGATCATTTTCCAAGCTGAAAATCATCAAACCTAAACTAAGAAGCCTGTGTGGAGAAGAAAGGCTCTCTGACCTTCTTCTGCTTGCCATTGAAAAAGACATTGAGGTAAACCACAGCGAGGTCATCAACATCTTTAAAGACATGGCACCAAGGAGGATGCTGCTTTAAAGTAGTACGCTTTAGTCTGTTCTGTTGGTGGTGGTGTGACTTTTTTCCATTGAAAACTCACGTTTAGAGAATGTTACAAATAAAAGTCAAATTTCATTCAACATGCGTGTGTATTTTTTTAAAATTTTTTTTTATAATTAAGGGTTCCATGTGCGCTAAAAAGTGCCCTCCCCCCCCCCTCCTTCGCACCTGCCCCCTAAAATGTCTGTGCACGCCACAGCTAACCTGTATTTTCCTTTCACTTAAAAAATCTTTTAACCACCTATATACTCTACCTTTAATATCCATCTTCACTAGTTTGATCATCAATCCTTCCCTCCACATCATATCGTACGCTTTCTCAATATCAAAGAACACAGCCACTACACTTTCTTTATTTATTTGTGCTTTTCTAATTTCATTTTCTAAGCACAAAGATGGATCCATGGTATTCCTTCCTTTTCTGAAACCACTTTGCCATCTAGATATATATTGATTCCTTTCCAAATAATATACCAGTCTGTCATTGATCATTTTCTCCATTATTTTACAAATGTTTGAAGTTAAAGCTATAGGTCTATAATTTCCTGGGTTTGCGCTATCTTTTCCTGGTTTACGTATTGGTATGATCACAGCTTCTTTCCAAACCTTTGGCAGCTTTCCCTCCTCCCAAACTCTATTATATAATTCTAACAAAATCTCCTTTGATGGTTCACTAAGTTGACTTATCATAACATAACATATTTGGTCTTTCCCTGGCGCTGTCCTCTTTGCTTTCCTTAACGCACGATTTAGTTCTGCTTTTGTAAATGGTACATTGATTAATTTATTGTTTTCACCATCTTGACTTAATATCTCTACATTTTCTGCTATTGTCTCCTCTCTTCTTCTTCTCCCTTCTTCACTTAAATTTTCTGATCCATGTAGTTTAACAAAAGTCTGAGCTAACATCTCTGCTTTCTCATCATCCTTCTTTGCTGTAATTCCATTACCTATTAAAACTGGATAACCAACCTCTTTTTTCATCCCATTCATTCTTTTAACCATTCCCCATATTTTATCTATTTTAGTTTCTCTTCCTACTGAATTACAAAACTTTCTCCAATATATCTTCTTTGCATTTTTAATTGTTTTTCTCACCATTGCTTGCTGCCTTTTATATTCAATAAGATTTTGTATATTATGAGTTCTTTTTAATACTTTAAATGCTTTATTTCGAGATTTAATCACATTTCCACATGCTTCTGTCCACCATGATACAATTTTCTTTTTATAATTCCCTCCTTTCTTATTAATTGACTGTTTAGCAGCTTCTAAGATGGCTTCACATATGGAATAATTCAGCCCATCTATATCTTGACAAATATTAATTGTCTTTAAATGTCTTTCAGTAATCATTTTAAATTTTTCCCAATCAGCAGTACTAAAGTTCCATCTATCTACCCTCATGCTTTCACTCTCTTCCATATTTAATCCTACTTCTATCAATATAACATAATGATCACTTCCTATTGTTTCATTTTCAACTTTCCATGTACATATACCAGCTATTGTTTCTGATACTAAAGTTAGATCAATAGCTGACTCCCTTCCATTCCTAATATTTATTCGTGTACCATTTCCATCATTTAAACATATTAGATTATTTATATCAATAATTTCTTCAATTACCTCTCCATTATTATCATTTTGACTTCCCCATAAAGTGCTATGTGCATTAAAATCTCCACAACATATAATCTTCCCTTTTAAATTGTCTGTTAACTCTCTTAATAACTCTAAAGATAACCTTTTACATGGATTATAAAAATTAATTATCGTCATAGTCCCAATTTCACTCCAAACTTCAATTATTATCATTTCCCAAAGTTCTCCTATTTTCAATACTCTGTATGACATTTCTTGTTTGATAAATATAACACATCCACCTCCTAAACCATCCTCTCTATCCCTGCGTACACTCTTATATCCACTAATAACAAAATCTAACGTCGATTTCAGCCAAGTTTCTTGAACACAAATAATTTCTGGTTTATTTTTTAGATTGTTAATATAGCCTTTAAACTCCTGCCCATTCTGTATTAAACTTCTAGCATTCCATTGCAGAATAAACATGCAGCTCTTCCTTCACCACTTCCTGGCTTCCCATCTGTCTCTAATTGTTTTTTTACCTGTTCCCATGATAGTTCCCTCATATCCAAGAATTTTTCAGCTCCTTTTATTATTATTTTAATTTTTTCCGTTTTATGTTTGACTTGGTCTGTACAGTTAATCACATAGGCTATAAAGAGAATACGTTTTTCAGTTGTTATACTTGTTGTTGTTTTAACTTGTTCTCTGATGCTGTTCTCTGATCTTACGTTATGAATCACTTTTCTTGCTTCCACCCCTGAATTTTGTCCTTGTACTTTTTTCACTGCTTCAGCATAACTTATGTTACATCCCATCTTCACCTTCTGAGCTTCAACAGCCTTCTTCCTAACTTCACAACCTGCATATGTCACTGAATGCTGACCTCCACAGTTACAACACTTCATCTGCTCATCCCCTTTACATTCTTCATACCTGTGCTCTCCTCCACACCTTGGACACCTTTGCTTCCCTTTACACACTGCTGCTACATGCCCATACCTCTGACATTTATAACATCTTAAAGGTGGAGGAACATATGGTCGAACAAAATAACTCATACATCCGATTTTAACTCTTTCTGGCAACACCGAATCTTGGAATTCTAATAGCACAGACAAACTATCAACACGCTCACCATCAACTGTTCTCAATAATCTTCTCACTTTTTTCACTTCACCACCTTAAATGTTGCGTCTTAATTTTTCCAGATCCTCTTCAACAGGAATGCCATAAATCACTCCACGGGAACCTTTGCTTTCTTCAAGAACTCTTCTGTCAGACACCACTTTTTTGCAAACACTATCAATGTTTAATGCTTTATTTCGTTGAACTTCATCTTTACATTTTATTAACAAACTTCCATCTCGAAGAATTTTTGCCATTTCTACCTCTCCCACCTTGTGTTTCAATTCCCTGGATAATGCCACTGGACCCAGGTTAATACCTTCATCCTCTTTTCTAAATTTAAGGATTATTTTGAACCTACTACCTTCAATCTTCCTTCGAATAATCCTAATTTCTTCCTCAGGACTATCCTCACCCAAAGATCTTTTATTTGAAACTTTCCCTTCCTCCCTACGCCTTGTATCTGTCTTACCTCTATCTTTTCTTCTAGATACTTGGGACCATTCACCACTCTCCATTTCATCCCCACCATCCTCTTCCTGTGAGGCCATTTCGACCCAGTCACTCACCAGTTTATGCCAACCGCCAAATCACAATCCAAAAAAAAAAAAAATTCCAAAACAGTCCACAACTCGTGTTGTCAACTCGCCGCAGCTGCCAAAAAACGCTGTCGTCACCAGTCGTCAGCTAGCAGTCATCACACACACCTCCTGATTCAAGTTGCCATATAGCAGTGAACTGGTCTATAAGCGACACTAAAAGGCATTTTATTGTGGACTTAGTTCGTGAACTTTCTATGCAAGTTCGCTGCGCGCATTCTGCGCGCATTCTCGGTGTTCTTGAACTGACGTCACACGTCGGAAATGGCCGATCATAAACGAAGATTCGGAATACCAAAATCGGTGTATAAAATGCGCAATATTTCATATTTAAACTTAATTTGAACACTTTTGACTCATGAATATTCAAAGTTTACATTGTTCTGGAAGTTATTCAACGGTTTTCAGGATTTTTTTTCAGTCCAAGAGTTAGACTTTAAGTCTTTCTGTATGTTTGTTAATGTATGAACAACTCTAGTCAAGGATTTACTTACCTTATTGTTAATGTGATAGAGATGTAATATTTCCCTCTGTATTGGTTTTCTGTTCATGAATACCACTTTGAATCGTCTTGTTACTGAAAAGTGCTACATACATAAACTTGCCTTGCCTCACTGATCTAATGGCATTGAAATATATAAAGTGTACTGGTTTCAGGAGAGCAAGGAGATCAACAGTCCACTGTTGCCTCCTGCTGCATGTTCAGGAGGATGGATTTCTGCTTTTGCAATGTTTGATCCGCTGGCATAATGACATGAAACTGACAGGCTGCTTTTTATCACTACAACTGAAGTAGGATGTATATAATTGATGAATCTGTCATTAGGATTGGTTTGAATTGACAATAAACATTCATGCTCCAATAAGACCATTAAAAGTAAATAAAAATACATAAAAAAGGTTTCTGGATGCTGGAGAAGTACAAATAATGGTGCAAAGGCAAAGTTTCCAGGGGCAAAAAAAACTTCACCAGGGCGAGATGTTTGATTTCATGCTGAGAAAATATGACATTGCATGCATAAGTGACTAGATACTAAAAAAGAAAAAAAGGGAAGGAAGTGTTGAAGAGAGTCAAAGTTGTTTGAGTCGTTTCATCAAGAGAAAATGATCTAATGAGAAAGAAATACAGACCATAAAGTAACCTTTGGCTTTTCCTAAGTAACTGAAAGCTGTAACAAGAGCCTTTAAACACCTGACTACTATTTTGAATAATATAATGAATAATATGTAGTGAATAGTGAATAATATAGGATAATATTTATACAGCTAAAAATAATTGAATGTCTGGAGGAATTCAATATAATTATTTGAAAGTCAGGAAGAAAAATCATACAGCGTGCAGGAGAATTGAATGTAAAATTACACTTTTTCTGCTTCTGCTGGTGACTTTGGAAACTTAACTGTAAATGACTCACTTCTTTTTGTTGTTCTCTTTCTTTTATTCTTATTTTTGTTTCCACCCTCACCAGAGTGCTTTAGGTGAGAGAAGAAATAGAGCACCCTCATGAAGCCCAGCTGATAAGATCCCTGCATCTGGTGACATCGGGTCCAAAGACTTGCCCAGAGATTCTGACTTCTCTCCTATTCAACACTCTGGAAGGAGAACCAAGTCAGAAATGTTGAACCGCATATGGTCCCAAAGCCATGGGGTGAGGTAAAGAGAAGAAGAAATCTTTATTTGTCATTGCAATTGTACATTCCAATGAAATTTGTCTTCTGCATTTAACCCATCCCTTAGGGAGCAGTAGGCAGCTATCACAGCACCTGTGGAGCAATCTGGGTCTAAGGATCTTCTTCAGAGACCCACAGTGGCAGATTGCGGGACTTGAACCAAGTACTTGCAACCTTCTCAGAATGCAAGTGTGCTGCTCTAACCACTAGGCCACCACCACCCTCCTGTTTCCTGTTTGTGGTAAGGCGTATTGTGTCACTTCCTGTTGTCACAGTGTGAATTTGCGGTCTGTTGTTCCACACTCTCTCGCTCTTATCTTTAATCTCTTTGCTGTAACCTCTGTTTCTAACACATAAGCACTTGTAAAACATTCTCTGTTGCTGCACATCGCGCTTGGGAACTCCTCGTGTTTCACACGGTTTGTTTTGTGGCGTGGTAAAAGGGAGCTAGCCTAGCTTTAGCCTAGCCTAGCTTTAGCTCCGCAATGGCTTCTCCCCTTACTCTCTCCTCCGCTTCTCCGACTCTGCCTAAGTCTCCCCCTATCTCCTGCTCTCTGTGTCAGATGTTTAGTTATTCCTCTGCCTCCTTTAGTGATAATGGTACTTGTAATAAATGTAGTATTTTTGTAGCTTTGGAGGCGAGGGTGTCAGAATTGGAGACCCGGCTCCGTGCTGTTGAAAAACCAGCTGATAGCCGCCCTTTTGCTAGCACGGAGCCACATAGACCTAGCGTTACTTCACTTAGTGGTCCTCCAGAAGCAACATCCGTGCAGCCGGGTAACCAGGCCGGCTGGGTGACGGTTCGCAAGAAGCATAGCTCTAGATTCCAGCCCCCAGGTCACCACCAACCCGTCTGCGTTTCTAATAAATTTTCCCCACTCAGCGACACACCCGCTGAGAAGCCAACTCTGGTGATTGGGAGCTCTATAGTCAGAAACGTGGCATTAGAGACACCAGGGACCATAGTTAAATGCCTGCCAGGGGCCAGAACGGGCGACATAGAATCTTACCTGAAACTGCTGGCTAAGGATAAGCGTAAATACAGTAAGATTGTTATTCACGCTGGCGGTAATGACACCCGGTCACGCCGATCAGAGGTCACCAAAGTTGGTGTTGCTTCGGTGTGTGAGTTTGCTAAAACAATATCGGACTCTGTAATTTTCTCTGGTCCCCTGCCTGATCTGACCAGTGATGACAAGTTTAGCCACATGTCATCATTCAACCGCTGGTTGTCTAGGTGGTGTCCTGAAAACGACGTGGGCTACATTGATAACTGGCGAACTTTCTGGGGAAAACATGGTCTGATCCGGAGAGACGGCATCCATCCCACTTAGGATGGTGCTGCTCTTCTTTCAAGGAATCTGGCCGGATTTATTAGTTCTCCTAAATGCTGACAACCCAGGGTCCAGACCAGGAAGCAGAGCCGTAGTTTAACACACCTCTCTGCAGCTTCTGTACTGTTACCCACCCATTATCCTATTGAGACGGTGTCTTTCCCACGGCCAAAACTTAACAGATCAAAAACTGATCTAAAAGGAACAAACCATAAAAATCTAATAAAAATCAATACGGCTCACCGTGAACCAAAAAATAAAAGAATTAAATGTGGTCTATTAAATATAAGGTCTATCCCTCCAAAGACTTTGTTAGTTAATGAATTGATTTCTGATAATCAGATTGATTTGTTTTGTCTCACAGAAACCTGGCTACAAGAGGACTACGTTAGTATAAATGAGTCAACTCCCTCCAATTATTCAAATTTCCACATTCCTAGATCTGTGGGAAGAGGAGGAGGAGTGGCAACCATCTTTCAGTCTGATTTATTAATTAGTCCCAGGCCAATTAATAACTACAGTTCTTTTGAGCATTTAACCCTCAGCTTCCCTCATCCAAACTGCAAAGCAATAAAACCTCTTCTGTTTATTGTTTTGTATCGTCCACCAGGCCCTTACACTCAGTTTTTGGATCAGCTGTCAGACTTCTTATCTGATTTGGTGATAAACACTGACAAGGTTATTATAGTGGGTGATTTTAACATCCATGTTGACATTGAATGTGATAACCTTAGTGTAGCCTTTAAAACTATCCTAGATTCAATTGGTTTTGCTCAAAATGTGCATAAACCGACGCACTCTTGGCTCCATACTTTGGACCTTGTGCTGACATATGGCATTGATTGTGAGGTATTAACAGTATTTCCTCACAACCCTGTCCTATCTGATCATTTTTTAATAACATTTGAGTTTAATCTAACTGAGTTCTACACCCCCAAAAGAGGGTTCCATTATAGTAGATCTCTATCGGACAATGCTGCATCAAACTTTAAAGAGTCTGTCCCCCTTTTAATATCCTCAGTATTGCAGAAATGCCCTGTAGATGGCAGCAGTGCTGTTTCTTCCCATTCACAAATCGATACCTTTGCTAACAATGTGACTTCGTCATTGCGTTCTGCATTGGATAATGTAGCTCCCTTGAAAAAGAAGGTGATTATTCACAGGAAGCTGGCTCCCTGGTTTAATTCAGAGCTGCGTTCCTTGAAGCACAATGTTAGGAAATTGGAGAGAAAATGGCGCTCTACACACCAAGAGGAATCCTACCTAATCTGGAGGGACAGTCTATTGTTGTATAACAAGACCCTTCGCAGAGTTAGAGCAGCATATTTTTCATCATTAATTGAAGAGAATAAAAATAATCCTAGATTTCTCTTTAATACAGTTGCCAAACTTACACAGTGTCATAGCTCCGTTGATCCATCCATTCCCTTAGCTCTTAGCAGTAATGATTTTATGGGATTCTTCATAAATAAAATTGATTCCATTAAAAATAAAATAATTGGCATCCTCCCAAACATGATTACCTCGTCCTCAGTAAGTGAGGCAGCGTTGGAGGAATCTTTAGAAACTGCGCTGTGTCTGAACTGTCTAGAAGCAGTAGAGCTATCTGAGCTATCTAAAATATTAGCTTCATCTAAACCTTCTACCTGTATGTTAGACCCAATCCCAACCAAATTGTTTAAGGAGGTATTCCCTTTGATCAGTGGTCCTATTTTAGACATGATTAATCTATCCTTAGTAAATGGATATGTACCACGGGCTTTAAAGTAGCTGTTATTAAACCTTTACTTACAGGGACGTGCGGTCAGGTGAGGCAGTGCCTCACCAGCCATCATGGAAAGAAAGAAAATATATAATCATAAAGTAATTTAAATTGTTATATTCATCCGGTGGTTTGTACTAAAAAATATTTATTTTTCATGTAGCTTCACCAATTTCGATTTTTATTTGTTCAAAATCGCTGAATTTTCTTATTTTCCCATTCAAATGCTTGGAAGCGATGCCGGTGAGGCAGCAGCGAGCTCTGCCTCACCTTGGATTGCGCAACCCCTGGCTCTGCGCTGGCTGTATATAATGTACAGTGCTTTTTGTCACCAACTGTGTTTGTGTAACGTGTTTCGTGTAATGAGCGATTATAAACGGCAGAGAACAGGTTCGAGGTGAGGCAGGCAGTTCTCTTGCCTCATGGCAGGGGGTGCTCAAGATCCCAGACGTTCGTCTTGTTCACTCCTCAACTGCCGAGTAAGTGACAGCGAGCTAGGCTAAACGATTCGGGAAGCAAGTCAAGTGCAGCGATAGATAATAGAGATAGTGATTTCTTTCCTCTCGCTTATCCCGACTTTCGACATGGATGACTACATTACAACACTAAAAAAGTTTTCTCAAGTGGACTTTCAATCGAAGCAGGAGATAATAACCAAAGGAAGACCAACGCCGGAGCTGAAAGGTTTGTTTCAGACTACGGGACAGAAGGTTAACCGCTCTTTTCAAACCGAGTGGTATTCACGAAAAGACTGGCTTTGTGGATGTCCTGCTCGAAACCGCCTTTTCTGCTTTCCTTGCCTTCTTTTTTCAATTTGTGGCACTGTGTGGACTCAGATGGGATTTGGTGACTTGAAGAACTTGCAAAGATCCCTCACCAAACATGAGCGGCGCACCAAATTGCGCTAAAAACCTTCGGCCTGTCCAGGATAGATTTGGCTTTGGATGAACAGCGGAGACTCAACATCAGCATCCACAATGCTAAGGTAAAGGAGAACCGAGAGATTTTAAAAGATCTCATCAATGCGACCTGCTTTCTCGCTAGACAGCAGCTAGCATTTCGTGGAAATGATGAGAGCATTGGCTCTGCTAATCGTGGCAACTATGTTGAACTCTTGCATGTCCTTGCTGAGAAAGATGACAGACTAGCTAGACATTTGGAGACATCCACTGTATTTTCCGGCTTGTCCAATAGAATACAGAATGAATTAATTGAAGCAGTCGGCGATGTCATTAGAAATGATATTAAGCAGGACATAAGTGCAGCCCCATTTGTAGCTGTAGAAGTAGACGAGACCACAGATGTCACAAGCAAAGCTCAGATCTCCGTCATATTGCGCTATGTGACTCAACCTCAAGCAGGCTGTAAGGTGAAGGAGGCGTTTTTGGGGTTCGATGATGTGAGTGCGGACAGACGTGCACCTGCCATAGCTGAGTATGTCCTGAGTGTGCTGGAGAAATACGGCTGTGTTGATAAGCTTGTAGCTCAGACATATGATGGGGCAGCTGTAATGGCATCAGAGCTTAATGGGGTGCAGGCTAAAATTAAGGAAAAGGTGCCTGAGGCCATGTTTACACACTGTTACACACACAAGTTGAACCTGGTGCTATTGCATTCAGCAAAGTGCATGCCCAAGTGTCGTGCGTTTTTTAAAACAGCTGAGGAACTCGGGGCGTTTTTCAGCAAGTCCACAAAGCGCACTCGTTTGTTGGATGATGTTGTCAAGCGACGTTTACCCAGAGCAGCGCCGACAAGGTGGAATTCAAATTCTCGGCTGCTGCAGACAATAAGCATGCACCAAAACGATCTGCGTGCTGTGTTCAATGTCATTATGGAAAATCCCGATAGCTGGGATAATGACACGCTGATGATGGCAGCAGGATATGATCGGTGGCTGTCAAAAGCATCTACATGCTTTCTTATCCATACATTTGATGGCATTTTCAATGAGACGACGCACTTTTCAGAGTGCTGCAAAACAAAGTGACGGACATTGAATACTGTGTTGCGCGCATCCAGGACACAGTTTCAGTCATGGAGCGCATGAGACTGGAGTTTGACAGTTACTACCTCCGATTCGAGCAGAAATGCGGCGCACTTGGTTTGACAGATGGTACAGACAGACATTCGGCTAGAGATGAACGGAGACACCTGTTCTGTAACATTCTTGACAACATCAGCGATCAAATGAAGGCTAGGTTTGGCCATTTTGATGAACTTGCTTTCCTCGGTTTGGTGGATTGCGCAAAGTTCTATGAAATGTCACAACATTTTGATGACACGAAACTGCAGAGCCTGTCAAAGTATGCCAAGTTTTTTGACTTTGTCAGACTGAAGGCCGATCTCATTGGACTGTATAGCTCAAAAACGGTGAGGGATGAATGCAAATCTCCTGGACAGCTTCTCAACTTTTTGGCCGAGAAGGATCTTGTTGGAACTGTTCCTGAGGCGACAAAGTTGCTCCAGCTCGTGCTCACGGTGCCAGCTACTACAGCGTCAGTGGAGCGGTCATTCTCAGCCCTGAAGAGACTGAAAACATACAGCAGGAACAGGATGGATCAAGGAAGGCTTTCTTCCCTGGCAGTGATCTCGATTGAGACAGAGAGACTTTTAAAACTGAAGGAAGATAAGGAGGACTTCTATCGCAAAGTGACGGATGTTTTTGTGCAGAAGGAGCGACGCATGGACTTCATTTATAAGTAAAGGTAAGACAGTAATAACATTTATTTTGTTTTGTTTTTTAAGGAAATGTGTGTTTTGTGAGCTACAGTTTGTATGTGTAAGGATGCAGAAGTGAAACATAACCTGTAAACTGCTGTCAATCTATGCATCTATTTGCAAATCTGATTCTGATGACGTCAGTGCCTCACCAGCTATGAACCTCACCGCACGTCACTGTTTACTTAAGAAACCATCTCTTGATCAAGATGAGTTAGTAAATTACAGACCTATATCTAATCTTCTTTTCTTATCTAAAATTCTCGAGAAAGTAGTTGCTAATCAACTTTGTGAAAATTTACAAAGTAATGACCTACTTGAGGAGTTTCAGTCAAGCATCAGAGCTCATCATAGCACTGAAACGGCTCTGGTGAAGGTCACTAATGATATTCTCATGGCCTCAGATAATGGACTTGTGTCTATACTTGTCCTGTTAGATCTCAGTGCTGCATTTGATACAGTTGATCACAATATTCTCCTACAAAGACTTGAGCATACTGTAGGGATTAAGGGGAAAGCATTAGGCTGGTTTAAATCTTATCTGCCGGACAGATTCCAGTTTGTTCATGTTAATAATAAATCTTCTTCAAACTCTAGGGTCACCTGTGGAGTACCACAGGGTTCAGTCCTTGGACCAATGCTCTTTACTATATATATGCTTCCGATTGGCAAAATTATCAGACAGCATGGGATTAATTTCCACTGTTATGCTGATGACACTCAGCTATATTTATCCATAAATCCTGATGAATCCAATCAATTACTTCGACTGCAGTCATGTCTTGATGACATCAAAAGCTGGATGACTTTAAATTTCCTGCATCTAAATTCTGACAAGACAGAAGTTGTAATCTTTGGACCAGAGTCCTCAAAAAATAAACTTCTTAACCAATCACTTAATCTGAATGGCATTAACTTGGCCTCTGGTAATAAAGTAAAAAACCTTGGTGTTATTTTTGACCAAGACATGTCATTTAAATCCCATATTAAACAGGTTTCCAGAGTTTCCTTTTTTCACCTCAGGAATATCGCCAAAATTAGAAACATTCTGTCCAGGAGTGATGCTGAAAAACTAGTCCATGCATTTGTTACTTCAAGGCTGGACTATTGTAATTCTTTACTATCAGGAAGTCCACAAAATGCAGTTCAAAGTCTTCAGCTGATCCAAAATGCTGCAGCAAGAGTTCTGATGAAAATCAACAAGAGGGATCATATTTCTCCAATTTTAGCTTCCCTTCATTGGCTTCCTGTTAAATCAAGAATAGAATTTAAAATTCTTCTTCTAACGTATAAAGCCCTTAATAATCAAGCTCCATCATATATCAGAGCTCTGATTACCCCGTATGTTCCTAACAGAGCACTTCGCTCTCAGACTGCAGGTCTGCTGGTGGTTCCTAGAGTCTCTAAAAGTAGAATGGGAGGCAGATCCTTTAGCTATCAGGCTCCTCTCCTGTGGAACCAACTCCCAGTTTTGGTCCGTGAGGCAGACACACTGTCTACTTTTAAGACTAATCTTAAAACTTTCCTTTTTGACAAAGCTTATAGTTAGAGTGGCTCATGTTACTCTGAGCTACCTTTATAGGTACTTTTCTGTTTCTGTCTCTCCTCGAGGTCGGTCGGTTTTTCTTCAGCTCTCCAGAGCTCCTTATCTGCTATTACCCTGCCCCCATTCTCCTGCTATTTGCTTCATCTGTGTCTTTTGTGCCATTTCTTCATAGCAACCGAAAGCTCTAAGGCAATTATGGATCTCGTCAGCTGGTCTCTCAACGCTATTGATCAAATTTTTTCAACTGGAAAGCAAAGGACCGGGGAGCGTGCCTGTCCCGACGGAACTTTTTTTGCGGGATACATCTTGGACCCGTGGCAGAAATGGTCCACGGTGTGCCTCTCAATTCTTTCTGTTGAGGACGTCGAAGATGTCTACTTATTCGGATTTATGATACTTGGATTCCTCATTTTTGGCCTTGGAGGATATTTAATGTATCAACACCTTCAAAAGCTGCTGGCGGTAAATATGGCCCTGATGAGACTGCCAGCGGCAGTCGACGCAATCACGAGGTCGTTGAATGAACAGAACGGACGGCTTGATAAGCTGACCGCGGTTGTGGTACAGAGATGAATGGGATAAAACCTGGAAGTGTGAACGTTACTAGCCCATCGATTGGATTATTGGAATATTGGATCCTGGAGCCAGCGGCGAAAAGACTCTAAGGCTGACAGAAAAGTTGGTGTCAGCTTGTTCTTATAACAAATTCTGTTTTCTTCAAATCGGACTCCCCGCTATCAAATCCTCCCTGGTTGTTATGGCGACATCGCACAAATTCCCTGCTCCCCCACATTCCTGCGGACATCTGTGGAGAGTCAAGCCGGAGCAGCAGAGTGATAAGACTTTCCATCAAGGACACTTGCCTGCCGGAGGACGGCCTTCATGGACATACAGATTTCCACACAACATGCACCCAGACACACATATGCTCACAAATACAGATGACACCCGACAAGCACTCAAATGTTTACCTTCTGCATATATGTGTCTCGTCATTGATTGTGCTTTTTGTGCAAATGAGTTTTTTTTGTCGGATGCTTCACATTTTTGTGTGAAAACACAAATTGTGCAGCATCTGTCTTTTTTTCTTTCCCTCCACTCGCCCAGTGTAAATCTTTTTTCAACAGATCTCAAGGCAGCGCCTAGGGACCCTGTGTAAAGCGGGGTCTGGGGCAGTTTGGGGAACGCACCTCACGGCTTGCGCTTTTTTAGCAGCGGCCGACTGGGTGTGTTCCTGGCAACGCAAGGCCTCAGTCAATCGTTCCCCCAAAATGTTTGTTAAGTGTATGTGATGGACGGTTGTACTGGAACTGAAATTTCGATTGTAATGCAAATTGCAGTTGACAATAAAATTGATTCATTGATTGATTGATTGATTGATAGTTTTGCTGCTATAGGCTTAGGCTGCTGGAGGACATCAGGGTCAATTTCTCTCACTCTGCTGAGTTCTACTGTTCTCCAGTTTTGCATTGCATTGAAATGACTGTTGTCATTTCTGCTTTTAACTTTTTGTTCTCTCTCTTTTTTCTTCATAGTAGGTACACCTGGTCTGACGTTCTGTTGACTGTGAAATCATCCAGGGAAGACAGATCACCGACTATTACCATCCAATGTAGAACAGATTACTAGATCAATGTGTGCTTCTGTGCTTTTTGTCTGTCTTGTTGTGTCTCTGCTCTGTCTTCTGTAACCCCAGTCGGTCGAGGCAGATGACCGTTCATACTGAGCCTGGTTCTGGTTCTGCTGGAGGTTTTTCCTTCCCGCTAACGGGTGTTTTTTCTTTCCACTGTCGCTTCATGCTTGCTCAGTATGAGGGATTGCTGCAAAGCCATGTACAAGGCAGACGACTCTCCCTGTAGCTCTACGCTTCTCCAGGAGTGAATGCTGCTTGTCGGGACTTTTATGCAATCAACTGGTTTCCTTATATAGGAACATTTCAATCTGAAAAACTCACAGAGAAAGAAATGGCAATTAGAAGGATTTTATTGATACAATATTTTAAGTCTTTGGCGCTCAGACCTTGGCAGGAACATTAATGCTGAATTATACTTTAATATGCATAAGTAGATGTATGAGAACAGGGATGTTCCCCCCAGGTCTGAAACTGGTGGAGATAGAAGAAGTTTGTTCAGTCCATATGATGATCTGTTTAAGATAGATGTCCAACTTGATAAACGCAGGTTTACATGAACTGTCCATGATGAGCAAGCTTGAAGCGACTGTGGAGAGGAAAAACTCCCCTTTGGGAAGAAACCTCTGGCAGAACCGGGCCCAACATGGTGGTCTTCTGCCGGACCAATAACAGGCGATAGTATGGAAGTTAGGGTCAGGTTGACCTTTTTCCTGTTTTTCGTCGATGGTATTAAAAGGAAGCATCTGGAGTCGGTTTATACTAGGACTGTTCCAAGATATGTCAAAGAGTGGAATTAATCGCTCTGTTTTTGTACTTTTGTGATAAACACTTCCCAGAACTTTCGTCCAGTTGCCAACTGGACGTCATTAGCTTGTAACACACACACACCAATGGAGACACACAGACTCTTGTGTTTAACGCACACACATTTGTAGGCTTTAAAAAGGCAAGTTCTGTATCTGCATTTTTTAGAACTCACGCTTCTCACCCGTGCGTACGTGAGATGATGTAATGGAAATAAAAGTGAGTTCTCGTTGTTAAGACAAAAGGAACGCCATATTTTCTCTGAGTCTTTCTTTCTTTTTAAAAGGTTAATAGTTAAGTAATTCTCCCACAAAATTGGTGACCCCGACGTGATAGGAAAAAGGGAGTTTTGCCTTCCCGGACAGACGGCTTGGGTTCCCCCGCACGGAACTGGCCCCTCCGCGCTGGGGTGGAGGAGAGAGGACAGAGGTGAGTGAAAATACATTTTTTACTGCTCTGTCTTCTGCTCTCTCTGCTTGTTAGCGATGAATCTGCCGCCTGTGTAATTTGAATTGGGAAGAGCGTTGTTTGTGATTGATTGACAGACGGGAGTGGTCGTTCCTTTGGCTTGACATCTATTTGGTATTTTTCTACGTAGAAAAATAAGTTGTCTTAAACATCAAAAGATTTGGAATGATATTGGCTTCCTCCACAGTTGGGCACACATGACAACTTAAAGAAGTGATTGGTTACTCCCAGCCGCTTTTATCGGATGTCCCGTCAAATATGACGTTAGAAGCGACGGCGTATAAGAAATGAATCGGACCAGTACAGGTCTTTGCTGAAGTTTTTCTAATATACATAACTTTTTAGAATCAAAGAGATCATTCTGAAAGAATTGATCTTATAAATGTTCGGTTGGTCGGAGTCTTTAGGGCGCGGCCCTGTTAATGTGAGCGCTTGAAAAAGGAATAAGGCAGTTCTCGGATCATTCCATGCGTGGAACTCCGATGAAAATGTGGCCTTAACAGAGTTGACTGCAGTCTGTTTTTGGTTGAGTACTCCAGGTTTAGGCAAACGAGGTAAAAGCCTCCTATCAAATTTGAAGCAAAGAGGCCTTGCTGGTGCACGTGAAGTATAAATGTTTATTTTTAACTTTTTTTTTTTTTGCTCTGGGTCCCATAAAAACCTGATTTAAATTGTCTGTGCGCACAGTTAAAATCCAGGAACATTGAACATTTGGACCATTAAGAAAACAAACAATAAGTTTCCCGGGAGAGTGAGAGTGAAAGTAAAACGTGAGAATGTGGGAATGATGAGAAGTTATGAGTAAGAATGACTGATTGTGTTGTTGTGTGTCAGACGTCTATGTGTGATTATAAAAGATGAGAGCTCTATTGTCTGACTAAAATGTATGAAAGCGGATGGTGGCTTTGCTCTGTTTTTTTTTTCTTTAATTCAAAGTTCCATTGATAAGGTAAACAGTGCTTGGAAACTTCTATTTTTCTTGTTGTAAAATATCGTGGTGGACCAAAGTTTATACTTATCTAAGCTGCTGTGTGGGTGCAGATACTTAAACTTTGTACTTTGTGCTTGAAAGTTGGATAATTGTGCAAGATTGACAATTGGCAATAAGATCTGCAAACTTCTTTGGTTTTTTCCTTTTTGCCTGTCAGTAGAGAGAGGAAAACAGCAGGCTGAGTTATTTTTAGCCCTCAGTGACCAGTGACCAGTGCCAAATTCCTCAGCCCCCACCGAAGGAAAATCTTACACACAAAGGAGGGAGCACACACACTGTGTTTCACACACAGCTCAGCAGGCAGAGCAGGAAACACACATACAGTTCTACGCAGGCAAGGAGAACCGCACACACACAGCTGTCCCGAGCCAAGAAGCCCCCACCTCCCGCTCCTCAGACAGCTGCATTGCTCAGCCCTCACACACACATTTGAGAAAAGGCAGTACTAGTTTTTCTTAACTTGGCCTAACGAAACTAATACAGAATAAAATGGCAAACATTCCAATTGTTGTCATAGGATTAAAGAACCCCGAAATTGCGTCAAAAATTCAAAAGATTTCAAAGAAATGGAGCAAACGGACGGAACGGTTAACTTCCCCGTGGCCAGAACAGGGCAGTTTTGATACAGCTCTTTGTGAGCAAATGGAGGTCAGAGTTCTAGATTACAAAGCGAACAGCAATACTAAAAAAAGAAAGGAGAAACGTGACCTCGAGCTGAAGATTTTAAACCTTTTTAAAACAGAAGGAGAGGCTTATAGACGCGCTTTAAAGCAAAAATATATGGAAATGAAACAGCAATCTGTAAATGATAAGGCAGGAAAAACTGCTGGAATTTATCCAACACTTTCCGGGACCGTCAACATACAGGGAGACTTCCAGTACAAGAACAAAGATTCTCTGATTTTAGATGAGATGAGAGAAGGAGATAATACTGGAGAGGAGTCTACATCACATAAAGAGATTATGACTAAAGCCTCACACATCAATGTTACAGACGCAGGAGGGTCACCTCACCAAAAAGATCCCGGCCTAGCAAACATATATTCGTCTGTGCATAAGTCAGGATCTCCAGCTGTTTCAGTTGCAAACCATCAGAGTAATGAAGGCCCAATAAACTCAGATTCCCCTGTATATGCAGACAATTTAGCACCGATGCATTGCAGTACCTCGAGAAAACAGATAATACCTGATGACAGGAGGTCGTTGACCTTGAAACCGATGGGTGGGATAGACTGTTATGCTGACTATGCTGGAAATAAAAAGAGTGATTCATTTTGGGTAAACCTAGATCACGAAGGGATAGATTTGCAGAGAGAAATTAGTCGCACTGTCATAGAAGAGTTGGAAAACGAAATTGAGGAAGAAGCAATGAGACTAAATATTGTGCCAGGAAATCCCAGCGAGCTCTCAATGGAAAACCAACTAATAGCAGAAAAACAGGCATTACAAAATCCTGGAGCAGGAGCACAAGCCAGAAGGAGAAGTGATTTTAATTTGAGATACAAGCCAAACATACATGCACCGGAGAAATGCACAGATCATAAACAATTACCAATATTAGTAAAAGGGAATGTCGCGAACTACTTACCTTGGGCCAGTCAAGATCTTGTCGGAGTGGTCGCAAAATTGCCAGACATTAACGAGGGTGCCAGTAAGTGGATAAAGGTGTTTGAAGAGTTAAATGTGGGGAAAATGTTGGCTATTGGGGATCTAAAGGCTGTCCTTGCACAGTGCATGGGAACACATAACATGGAAAACGTCTTGAAGGAACGTTTTGCGTGGATGCTCCAACAGAGAGCAGATGGAATCGGATTCAATTTATTTCGCACAGCAATGTGGGAAGTACTGCGAAAGGAATTTCCAACGAAAATTGATCCGAAAGCCTTAAAAGCGAATCCCATTGATGCCACAGAAAACCCAGCAACTTACATCGCAAATGAGATGAAAAGATGGAAGCAAGAAACGGAGGAGGAAATTGATAAGAGTCCTGTGCTGACGACTCTGTTCCGGAACTCCATCGTTGAAGCAATGCCGGCTTCAGTGAGAAGCAGGTTAGAAGACGTGGTGGCTCTGACATCAATGCCCCATAGAGAGTTCCGTGACCATGTGATACATGCAGTTGAGAAACACAGAAGAGAGGAGATGAAGATGGCAGAACAAGATAAAAACGTTCAGAGAAAATTGGCACAAATGCAGCTTGGAGAAATGACAGGGAAAAACAAAGCCAAGACTCAAGCCATAATGAGTAATACGACTGAACATGTGGCACCACCATCACAAGGATTTTCAGAACCTGTACCTGATGTGGCAAATCAGGCACAAAGGAGTTTTCCAGCTCCTCAACCAACCCAGCTGCAACAACCGGTGGTGAATGTCTATCCTCAGGCATTTAACTCACAGCCATACGGACTTCGCGGACGACAACAAAGAGGTCCCGCCTGGACTAACAGAGGCAGGCCTGGCGCACCTGGAATAATGGGAGCATGTTGGACATGCAATGAACTTGGACATCGTGCCGAGCATTGCCCAAGAGGCAACAGCACCAACCGAAGGCAATCGCGTGGCCGGTTCCGTCCAGGTCTGACAAGACGCCCTGCAAACCCACCAAATTTTGGTTACTAGGGGTGCCCAGAGAACCTTACAGGGGAGAACCAGTGCCCGATCGTAAGCGAGGGTGCTGAAAATGAACCAATGTTAAAAATTCTAATTGAAGAAAAAGAAACACCAATGCTGGTCGATACAGGAGCAGCTTACACGTGTGTAAGTCCAAATTATGCAAAGCACCTCCCCATGTCTGATAAATTCATTTCAACAGTAGGGTTCTCGGGAATAAAACAGCTAATACAAATGACAGCTCCTGTACGACTGGCAACTGATGAAGATGAGATAAGAATACCAATTCTTGTCTCTGACCAAACACCAATTAACCTGTTGGGAAGAGATGCATTATGCAGGATGAAATTAAAAATCTGGTGTTCTCCTCAGGGCTTGTATGTTGATAAAACAGGTTTGGATTTTCAAATGTACATGCAAACACATGAAGCTAAAGTTTATTGGCTAGGTGACATTTCAGGCCCAGTTGAAGGTGTAGTCACTAACTGGGGCCGGTACATTAAAGCTCAAATTTCAGAAGCCAGAAAACCTTTTCTAGATTACCACTGCACCATGTTCTATGACATCTCAAAGAGCATGGAGTTTGAAGAGAAATGGGACAGTTCTACAAAAAACAGAACTGTTAATCTTGAAACAGAATGCATTGTTATTGGTAACCAAGGTGCAGCTTTAAATGTGAAACAAAATGATTTCATTTCAGAGTGGTACAATGTTCCAGAATCAGTACCACACATTACATTGTTTGTAAATAAAGGATTTCATGCAAAAGATCTGGGACCAATGATGAAACTTGCAACTGAAACAACATGGGAAGACACAGACAATTCATTAATTTCACAATCATGTGATGGAACAATGATCAAGATCTTATGTGAAGTAACAATGACAGCAAAACCACAAGTTGTGACAGTGCCAGTTGATCTTAAAGATCAGTCTAAAGAAAATGGTTCCTCTGAAGATCAACCAGCAATGCAGGACATGCTAAAAAATGTCTCAGAGCACTTATGGTCTAAACATGACACAGATGTGGGCTTAGTAAAATCTGCAGAGCCGGTGTCAGTTCAAATAAAACCAAATGCACAGTTTCCTTTTCGCCAGCAATACCCATTGAAACCAGAAGCAGAACAAGGCATCCAGAAAACCATTGATGGATTGATGCAAGCAGGTGTGCTGGTGGAAGTAGAAAGTCAATGCAACACTCCAATTTTTCCAGTTCTGAAAGCAGACAAAAACAAATACCGTCTTGTTCATGACTTAAGAGAAATAAACAAGATAATAGTAGACGCAGAATCGGACGTGCCAAATCCAAACACTCTCTTAAATTCAATACCAACGGGAGCTCGTTTCTTCACCGTTATTGATCTCTGTTCAGCGTTTTTTAGCATTCCGCTATCAGAAGAGTCACAACATTTATTCGCATTTACCTACAGAGGTAAAAAACTCAGTTATACCCGATTGCCTCAAGGGTTTAAACTCAGCCCGCACATATTTAATCAAGTGCTAAAAAATGATTTGGAAGGACTCAATTTAACTGGAACTGTGTTACAGTGTGTGGACGATTTGTTAATCTGTGGAAACACACTAAATGACTGTCATCAGGACTCAATCAAAGTTCTACAAAGATTAGCAGAGGGAGGACACAAGGTCTCCAAACAAAAACTACAGTATTGTCAACCACAAGTAGATTACCTAGGGAGACAAATCTCACAAGGAACAGTTGGCATTTCACCTTCTCAACTGGAAGGTGTCAGCAAAGCTCCAAGTCCGCGGACAGTCGGCGAAATGATGACATTTTTGGGAATGACAGGATTCAATGCAGACTGGATTGAGAACTATGCGGAAAAAACAGCACCGCTTAGGGAACTCATAAAAGAGACAGGAAACCAGTCGTTGAAAGCAGTGTTAAAATGGACAACTGAAGCTAAAGTAGCCTTTGAAACACTAAAACAGGAAATGCAAATGGCACCAACTTTGGCATTGCCAGACTATGATAAAGTATTTTACCTGTATGTGTCCCACAGAAAAAACATGTACGTGTCAGCTGTACTAATGCAAGAAACCTGTGTAGGACGACGGAAGCAAGCCATTGCTTATTACAGCACTAAACTAGACAATGTGGCCCAAGGCTGGCCACCATGTTATCAAGGTCTAGCAGCAGTCTACTACGCTTATGAAAAAGCATCAACCATAACAATGGGTTATCCGATAATAATACGGACCCACCACAAAATCATAGAGCTGATAAATCAAGGAAAGTTTGTGATGACTCAGGCAAGATGTTTACAGTACATGCCACTTTTAACATATCCAGACGTCACTGTGCAAAAGTGCACAACAAACAACCCTGCTGACATGGTACCTCTGGACTGTGAAGGAGAACCACACGAGTGTCTTGCAGAAACAATGAAATACACAAGGCTAAGACCTGATTTAGAGTCAACTCCGATAGTGAACGCGGAAGTCACTTACTTTGTTGACGGGTCATGTTTCAGAGATCATCTTGGAAACCATGCAGGTTACGCCGTGGTAGAACAAGTAGGTGACAATTTTGTAACAGTCAAAGCAGAAAAATGCGAGCAACCATGCTCAGCTCAAAAAGCAGAACTAAAAGCACTGACAGAAGCATGTAAACTAGCAAAAGGAAAAGTAGCAAACATATACACAGACTCGGCTTATGCCCATGGGGTGTGCTATCTGTTTGCTGCAGTTTGGAAACAAAGAGGTTTCAAAAGAGCAGACGGCAGTCCAGTGTTACATCAAAAACAGCTAAAAGAACTGATCGCATCGATGATGCTGCCATCAAGACTGGCAGTGATTAAATGCAACGCCCATCGTAAAGGTAATGATTTAGTCATTAAAGGGAACAACGCCGCAGATGAGGCAGCAAAACTAGCATCTAAGTGCCAGATGGCTATCTTGGCACCAGTGGTCACCTTGGAACCAATGGTGACACCAGAAGACATCATTCTGATGCAGCAGGAAGCAGGTGCAAGTGAGCACGCTCTCTGGGCGCAGAGAGGTGCGACAATGAGTGAAAGTGGTTTGTGGAGATCACAAAGTGGACATTTAATTGCACCAGTAGCATTGTTGACAATGTTGGTCTCAGAAGCTCATGGTTTGGATCACTGTGGTAGAGGGAAAGTGATGGAGAAGCTTAAAAGGCAAGGTTATTGGTCACCTTACATGCAAGCAATGGTGGATGAAATCTTGAGTCAATGTGAAATATGTGCAGAAAACAATGTTCGAAAAGGCATTAAATCACCGATTGGTCACATTCCGGTCCCTGAGGGACCCTTTAAACATCTTGTGATAGATTATGTTGACATGATAAAGCCAGTACAAGGGAAAAGGTACATGCTGGTTGTGATCGATCGATTCAGCCGATGGGTTGAAGCAGTCCCATCAAAGACATTGGGAGCTGATACAGTGATTAAGTTTCTGACAAGAGAGGTGATTCCGAGATTTGGCATCCCATCAGAAATCAGCTCAGATAACGGTTCAGCATTTATCCAAAAGGTGTTGAAAGGTGTTTTGTTAAAGCTAGGAATTAAACAACGCCTTGGAGCAGTCTATCACCCCCAGAGTCAGGGTATCGTTGAGAGGATCAATGGGACTTTGAAAGCTAAGCTAAATAAAATCTGTGCTTCTACTAAACTAAACTGGATTGATGCTTTGCCGCTTGCGCTAATGAGCTATCGCATGCAGTTGCACCGCAGCACACATTTAACCCCGCATGAAATGCTAACAGGCAGAACAATGCCAGTGCCCGAATGGAGGCTTCCATTCAAAGGCCCGGCACTTGAACAGCTACAAACAGAGTTGAAAGCATATATGGATCAACTAACTGCTATCCATAGAGCTATCTATCTGCAGGAAAAAGCCAGAAGTTCCTGTCCAGAGACGGTGGTGAAGAGACCAGTCGAACCAGGAGACCTGGTGTACGTGAAGGTGTTCAGACGAAAATGGAACTGCTCGAGATGGGATGGACCCTTTGAGGTCAAACGAGCGACCGCAACCGCCGTCCAAGTTCAGGGGAGTGATACGTGGTATCATTTGACTCATTGTACTAAAGTACACGCCAGAGACACTGTAAAGCCAGACAGTGCAAAGACAGACACTGTGAAGCCAGACATTGGGAAAAAGTGTGAACAGACGATTTGCAGCAATGAGACTAGTATTAATGACATTTCACCTGTGGATGTTGGCAGAAGTGGTGAACCTAACGACAGCGAGGCCGGAGATGAACTCTCACAGCCTGCAGCCAGCACCACAGCATCAGCCAACGTCAGCTCAACCACGAGAGAAGACAACGAGTAATGTGGGTCGAGACGATCGACATCTAACCATGAAACGTGGGACTTCAGTCTATAAAGGGAAATCCACCTTTGTAGAACAAGATAAGTACAACACAACGTTAATGGGTTTGAACAAGTACACACCAGTGTTTTTGCCAGCTGAACTAAAGTTAATGACTCATCTAGGTCTTAGAGAACAATTAAGAGTAAAAACAAAAAGGATGCGTAAGAAAAGAGAGACCCATGCTGAATTTAAATGGAAAGCAACGGTAACCGATACAGAATTTCATACAGAATTAGATACAGAATATGAGGTAAATGTCTATTACGATACCAAGAAATTATGCGGAAAAAGTGTTAAACAGGAATATAAAGTTTATGGGGCATACCAGTGTTCAGTCCTTTTACACATTAAGGACGATGGTTTTGGCGTAGAAACAAGAATAGAGTCCCATTGGGATCCTGAGGACAATTACAAATATGATTTAACAATAAAGAATCCAGGTAAGGGTAAAAGAAGTACAGGGAAAGGTAGTTTAGAGCGAATAGGAAACAAGGAGATATCTGCTACAGTTCAAATTGTAAATGATCAAATTAGGATTCATGTTGAACCAGACAGTGATAAATATGATTTGGTTGAAAGAAACGTGATTATCTCCAGATTACTGCAAAAGGGTGACAGACGAAGGATGTGTAATTCGCATGCTAATGTTAGCCATCAATTATCTAGTATAAATCAAGAAAACATTAATTGTAAAATGACTGTTAAGATTGCAGATTGTGGATGGATTATTGAAGCAGATGTAATAGCCTTCCGTATTGACAAAACATACGAGTTGAAGTTTGAAGACATCACTTTGAGTGGAAAAGTAGATTCATCTATATTATGGAACCTACCAAAAAAAGAGGCTTTACCAGAAGAAATCAATTGTTTCCCCCCAACAACTATGGCTACTAGAGCTACTGTGGAAGTGAAGAAAATTACCGTCCCTAGTGGACATGTGACTTTACCTACTTCAGTCACCAAATCAGGACCAAATAAACCGACAGCCTTAACGGTTAAGACAGTAGCAGTCACATCAGCATCTACAATCTTAACTAGCACAATACAAATTTCAACCAATAACGATAAAACTACAAAGATAAATACAAATAAAAAGGAAGTGCAACCTATAGAGGTTGATAGCAATTTAGAAAATGCAAAGCCTACGGTGCCTCTACCTGAAAATAGCATAACTGAACTTCCAACAACCGTCACAACTAAAACAAATCCGCGAACAGTAGTTTCAAATACAATTAAATCCACGAAGGAAGTGTTAGAGACTACTAAACCCTCACTAGTAAAAATGATTACAACAGTGCCTTCTCAGATTGAGGTCACATCAAACCAGGACAACAAGCTAATATTAGAATTCACACAACCGGATCCAAAGAAGTATGGATGCTCTGAAAAGGAAGGATGTGAGGATTTCTCAAAAGGTTTAGATCAATTTTATGAAGAACGTCATCCAAAAGTAGCAACACCAAGAGTAATAAATAAATTACAGGATATTAAATGGCATGGAACCAGACCAAGGGGAGATCCTTTATGGCAAAGAGCCTTACATAATACATGGTATACAACATCATGGTATACTGTCAGGGAGTTAACTAAAAATGATTGCTTAGTCTGTACTGTTGCTCCCGGAGCAGTACCTATGGTAATTCCAGAAAAATACACGTCAAAAGAATGTGCAGTTGTACAACGTGAAAGATGTAGCAATGGTGAGTTCACTTCAAGAGAAGACGCAGTGTCATTCTTTAAATTACCTATGTGTGGTTTGAGTTGCAGACTCTTATATGGTTCAAGAAACTCTCATCAATACTTAGAGAAATGGAAAGGGCATAAATTAGAATCATTGTGTGCAGAATTTAACATTAGTACTACAGATAACGTTCCACCTACTGATTATGACATAGATTATGATGCAGACTACGAATGTTTCGTTAGTGGAGGTTTTGAGGACAATGAAGGAATTAATGTAGGAAACACCACTGTGAAATGTAATGTAACCTGGGTATTATCTTGGTTTAAGCATGCAAATGTAACACCAGTGTTTGCTACAAAGCCCGTTTGGTTTGAAAACCCAGATTTTATAGAAGAGGACTGTAAAAATATAACTATGACTATTCCCAAACTTTTCTTTTTAGGAGATCAAACGTATCCAGTGGCAGACAGTTACTGGATGTGTGGTGATGACATGCTAATGAACACCTTACCGCTGAAGTGGATAGGACTTTGTGCATTAGTACGAATGAAAGTACCGATAACCTTAGTGTATGAAGGGGTAAAAGAATTAGCTCATATTGAAACAGGTAAAACTAGGTCTCGTCGGAGTCTAGGAGATTACGGACTAAATGAAAAAGTTTATTTAGATCTTATTGGGCAACCAAGAGGAATTCCAGATGAATTTAAAGCACAACATGAAGTTAAAGCAGGTTTTGAGTCTATTTTGCCTCAAATTACTATTAATAAAAATGTTGAATGGATAAATTACATTTACTATAATCAGCAGAGGATGATAAATTTCACGATAGAAGGATTTATGGCATTGGGAGACCAATTACATGAAACGAGTAGAATGGCAATTCAAAATAGGCAAGCTTTAGATTGGCTTCTAGCAAGCAAGGGAGGTGTATGTCACATGTTTGGTAATGAGTGCTGTACATATATTCCAATGAACACTGCTCCTAAAGGTTCGTTTAGGGTAGTAATGGCTAAACTTATGAAACTTAGAGAAGAAGTAAAAGAGAATGCTGGAAGAAACAACTGGTCGTGGAAAAGTCTGGAAGAAATCTTAGGGGAATGGGGCGCTTTAGCCGCCAAAACAGGAATAATTTTGGTGATAACGCTGATTGTATTCTTTCTAATTGTGTGTTGTGTTGTGCCTATTTTGAAAAGGTGGATTGTGGGGACAATGTATAGATGGATGACATCAGGCAGCAGCCATCCGAAGGGCTGATCCCCGGCCGCCTGGACACGTCCATGGACTCATGAGTGTGCTACAGAGCCATGCCAGATGGAAAGGAGCCCCGGGAACGGGACGGACTCTTTTTGTTTTGCTACGTGTCCATGGACTCATTCAAGCCAAGCACACAAACTGAAGATGACTAACCCTATTAACCTTGTTTGAGTTACTCAATAAATAAAATAAGTAAAATACAATACAATGAAGCTTTAATAGATAAGTTAGCACAGGCGGCCGGTTAGGTTAGTTTACACTATCATAACATTAGATTCTAACATCCATTTCATTTTTAATCCTGCGTATCAGTATTATTAGCAAGATAAGTTACATATATATATAATACATGTATTTGATATGTTGTTGTTTTTGTTTGTATTATGATGTTTTGTTATTATATTATGCTTATGTACTCTTTTTATATGACAAGTGCTGGATGTCATTGCGAGTAGCATGGCTGACTTCCAATTGATGCCGGTTCGGTCAGGTGACCGATGATAACGGCGGATGCTCTGAGGAATAGAGGTCCATGAAAGACTTTTTCCCCGAGGAATACACATAAATAAGTGTCAGTTGTCGGGGTTTTTTCACTTTCATATCTGATTGGACGGATGTTACTGCGAAAGCAATGACTGTTTTGCATACTCTCTCTCTCTCTCTCTCTCTGTCTCTCTCTGTCTCTCTCTGACTCTCTCTGTCTCTCTCTGTCTCTCTCTGACTCTCTCTCTCTCTCTGTCTCTCTCTGTCTCTCTCTGACTCTCTCTCTCTCTCTCTCTTTCTCTCTCTCTATTATTGGAAATATGTTATTGATTGTAATCTGCACTTATTACATGTCATTTTATGTCAGCACTTGTGTAGACACCTTGATTACATTAGTGTGTTATCCATTGGTTGTGTAAGCA